>JAPYXD010000701.1:18252500-19452500 GCA_030998225.1 Diplolepis rosae | reverse complement strand
GAAATTTTTGCCACTCATTCTTTATTATACAGGGTGTCTCATTTTAATCGATAGATCTAAATATTCCTTAAAATATGCCATTTTCAAAAAAATGGATTTAACCAAAATTGTCAAGGACAGTGGGGGTAATTTATCTGTACTCATGACCTTGACCTTCAGATCAATTTTCGAGGTCATTTGAACGTCAAGACTGTTTTTTAAAATGGGAAACCCCTATTTTTGACACCGAACTTGATAAGAGCAGGAACACAGACAAAAATAGTTGAAGTAATTTTACTCAACTTCCGATCAAATTTGGGATATATGGACAACTTAGAAGTTATTTAGTATCATTATAATTATTTGTGATATATTAAATGTTCGAAAATGAATCAAAGTTGAGTAAAATTCCAGTTTATTTTAGTAGTCTCTAAATCCAAAATAGTGGAGTACACTTATAAACTAATGATTTTAAAAATTCATCGTACTGCAGTTGTGTTTGATTGTGTTTTGTCTGTTCCTCACGAAGCTTTCGTACATGCTCCGCAGTGTTAACCACTATTTGTTTTTATGATTATCCACTAGTTTATATAATTTATTTAAGAGTTTCGCATAATCTAGTTATATAAATTCTGTAAGATTAATAAATTGGTGATACAAAATTTGTTCTTAATTAATTTATAATTACTTCTTTCTTTTTCACTTAAGTTTTTTAAATTAAATTCATTTCATGTTAACCCACTGGGGCATGTTGATGCCCTATTGTCGACAACGTTTTACTCAACTCCTTACTATTCCCTACACGGAGAAAAATAGTTAAAGTAATTTTACTCAACTTCCGATCAAATTTGGGACATAAGGACAAGTTAGAATTTATTTAGTATCATTATAATTATTTGTGATATATTAAATGTTATAACTATAAAAAAGCAATCTTTTATTAAATCACAAAAATAGTAGAGCTTTCCGTTCATTCTACTCTACGCTTCAATCGAGAGTTGAGTAAACCGTGAATCGCAAGATTTATTCCAACAGCTACATCTATTCACGCAGGAACGAATAAAAGTAATCTGCACCTTGGGCTTGGGCACACATAAAAAATTTTTAATTTCAAAAACTTGAATTCTTAAAATTAAATTGATATTATGAAAATTTAAACAAACAAAAGTCGATAAGTGTATTACATAAAATATGAAATATCACATAAATTACTCAGGCAGAATAATAATTTGGAATTCGCAAATGTAAAACCCATATTTTGAAAATATAAAACACAGAAAATAAAAGAACCTTCTTTTAAATTTTGTAATAGTTAATTTGGCATGGGGTCAGTTTTGATACGGATTTATTTTTTTAAGTGATAGAACACATAAAAAATACAAAAGGCAAACGTTTCGGCCACAAATGGGGGCCCTCTTCAGTGCCAATTAGCTTAATAGTAACCTTTAAATATTTATTAACTAAGACATGCAACTTAATAATTATTGTATTTTTTGTTTTTTTCTTTTTTTTTCCTTTGCTTATTGATATTAGAAAAAGATAGAGTAAACATGCGGAAAGACTTATGGGTAAGCGAGTTCCTAGGTGTGAAGGAACCAGACCGTTCCAAAAACTGTTCCAACGAGTAATCCTCTCCCACAGGAACCGTGAAAAATGCGACCGCGGAACGCACTCTCTCAAGGGCACATATATAAACACAATTATTTCACCAAAGAAAGAAACAACACGATGGAGAATATAACGTGGATCCTTGGTAAAGCACGCACAGCAAACCACACACATTCACGAGCACCAGAAGTAAAGGACACTGAAGTTAAAACAATAAGAACGATGTAATTGGTACGGAAAAATTTTTATTTTGTATTTTCTCCGAAGCCGCAGAGATGACAGACGAAAGTAAGTCCACCACTCTGCCACATGGCTAAAAGAAAACTGATTTGGGAAGAAGTCGTATTTAGGAAGACTAGTGTTCAGAGTTTGACGTGTATAGAAAGCATTCTCCAGATAGGTCAGGTTCCAACACCAAGGGTTATACACAGTAAAACCTTATTTTAATGTCCCCGGCACTTGAGATTATTATGTGCTCAAGCGTCCGACAAAAGCAAAGACCCACCACATGTTCGAAAAACTCTGTAAGGAAAGGCACTCACTACGGTCCCGACGTCGTAAAAATTGTACACATTTCTGTGGGTATAGAAAGTAAAATGCAACTAAAGTGTAAATTCACAAAAAATTAATTTCCTGGTTTTTCGAAACCTCTGATTCTTAATAACTGGAACCCGGAAAAATACAATATTAAGTTTATAAGTATGATGTCCGAGTTTTTCAGATTATAAGACTGCTGTAAAGTGGCAAAATATTACGAGAGTTATTCGAACTCTGACTTAAATAGAGTGTCCAATTAATACAGTAGCACTACGGATTCTAAGACTGATAAAAAATGGCCAAGTAATGCGCGAGCACTTCGGACTCTAATTCTGAATAAGGTGGCCAAGTAATGCGCGAGTTCAATAGACGTCAGGACTGATATAAATGCAAAAATAGCCGCGTAATACGCGAGATCAAACGAAGTCTGACCTAAATAAGGAGGCAAAGTAATGCGCGAATTCTTAGTACAGGATTTTTATATAAAGTGGCCAAGTAATGCGCGAGCTCTAAATTTTTCCGTACCAATTACATCGTTCTTATTGTTTTAACTTCAGTGTCCTTTACTTCTGGTGCTCGTGAATGTGTGTGGTTTGCTGTGCGTGCTTTACCAAGGATCCACGTTATATTCTCCGTCGTGTTGTTTCTTTCTTTGGTGAAATAATTGTGTTTATATATGTGCCCTTGAGAGAGTGCGTTCCGCGGTCGCATTTTTCACGGTTCCTGTGGGAGAGGATTACTCGTTGGAACAGTTTTTGGAACGGTCTGGTTCCTTCACACCTAGGAACTCGCTTACCCATAAGTCTTTCCGCATGTTTACTCTATCTTTTTCTAATATCAATAAGCAAAGGAAAAAAAAAGAAAAAAACAAAAAATACAATAATTATTAAGTTGCATGTCTTAGTTAATAAATATTTAAAGGTTACTATTAAGCTAATTGGCACTGAAGAGGGCCCCCATTTGTGGCCGAAACGTTTGCCTTTTGTATTTTTTATGTGTTCTATCACTTAAAAAAATAAATCCGTATCAAAACTGACCCCATGCCAAATTAACTATTACAAAATTATTATTGTGGGTCAATAAAACATTGAACATGTACGGAAACATGTCACGATATAATTCTTCTTTTAAATGTTTTTATGCAAGATACTTCTTAATAATAATGCAATTTTTTAATGTACATTTGAAAATTTAGTTTCACTAAACTTCATACGTCGTTACAATAAAAATCTATACTAAATGTAATTTAATAATTATATTATATATATCAATAATCATAGTCATAATAATTGATTAATTATATTAATTTTTAAAAATATTTTATTAATCATTTATGAAAAAAGTTGATTTATTTTTACTTGAGTAAGGCTAAAAAATTTTATTGACGGCACTTATTCTCACAAGCTCTGAATAACTCATGCAGTCACTATATAAGAAAGTTCCAAATTTTATATCTCAGCATTGTAAGCGAGCGTGTGCGTGATTCGACGAAAACGTATCGTACTATATATAAGTGTAGTTATTAGGTTTATATATGTAAGGTTATATGTTTAAGTGTATTTGTAATTTGAAATATGATTGGCTACGTCCGAATGGTATGAATGTATTTGTAAGTTGTTTATGTATATACCGGATGACTATTGGCAGGCTCGAGGTAAGAATTTTTTTTTATTTGAGAGAACCATACCATTGCCAGTTGAAATAATGCGCCCGATGCTCATTTTACCCAACTGCGGTTTGAAGCACCTCAAGCGTTGGTGATATACTTATACATTTCATGTTAACCCACTGACGCATGTTGGTGCCCTGTCGTCGATAACGTTTTACCCAACTCCTTACTATTCCCTATGTAACGCTTATTGTTATTCACTTTGGGTGAATTAGGTATATATCAAATTGATTTTACCCGACTAGGATTTAATAGATGTTCAAATGTCTTTATGTCTCAAGTTTAATCGACAGAGTTGAGTTAAAGGTAACTTCAACAAGTAGATAATATGCAAAAGTGTCAATAATCTTGACCATTTTGACCTTCAGTTGCAAATTTTAAAGTCATTTTAAGGTTGATGTCAATATTTTTCTGTGGAATCTAAAGATTAGTGTTTGGCGGCACTCCAAACATGTAGTAGAGATGCTGAAAACAATTTAAACCACTTGCACTTACTTTTAGCGTTACCCAAAACAACGACGTGGACGTAGGAAGTTCTGTTCTCTTTGGGGCACCTCTCACGTTTAGGGGACTCACGGTAAAGTGAGGTCACCTCATTTTCCATATTAAAAAAAAACCCCAAAACCCTTCTAAATAAAGGTACTTAATATTGAAAAGTTTATATGTAAAGTCTAATCTCAAAAAATAAAAATATTAATATAAATAAATAAATATAAAAATTTACTCAATATTTTTTTTTTTTTGAGGAAGGGAGAAATGCTTTATGCACCGTCAAGGGAACTCCGTGCCTCCCTGGTGTGTGGGACTCTGCTGCTCGCGTAGCCCTACCCACTAAAACTCCCTCCCTGTCTCTAGGCCATGAAATCCCACCCCGGAACCGCCGTTAGGCATTACTTCAGGGTGGGGGCCATCTTGAGGCGATGTTGTCCTCTTCTCCTCGCTTCTTCTTCTTCTTCTCCTGTTTTCTGGAGCTCATCTTCCAGCCCAGCTCTTGCGGCTTTTTACGGCCTCCTTTTGGAGGCTACCGCCCGAAAAGCCGCACAACGCATTCTCCCCGGGGCGTGATCGACCCGGGGCTTTTCCTCTCTTGCGGTGCAGAGGTAGCATCGCGGTTGCCTGGTGCAGGATCCCGCGGTATGTCCCTCCTCACCGCATCTCCAGCAGCACCTGCTGCGGTCTGGCCCGTGGCAGTCCGCTGCCATATGGCCAAAGCCAAGGCAGCGGTAGCACCGGTTGAGCTCCTTTCTCCTGCGCACCCTGCAAGATACCCACCCAATCTTGATGTGGGCCGCCTTGAGAAGTTACAAGGCTCTTGCCTCCTCCAATAGCAGGTATGCTTTTTTGTTCCCTTTATAGAGTGTCTTCGTTAGGGAGACCCTAAACTCCATCTCCGAATCTTGCTCGAAAAAACCTCGTACAGCCTCTTCGACGTCTCCGGCTTCAATGCTTGGGTCTAGATCGGCGATCTCGACCTCCATCCGGGGAATAAGATGACGCACTGTCCCACTAGCTCCAACTGCCTCTTTGAAGGCGGTGTCCAGCCGCTCTCTGTCTTTTTTAGAACATTTCAGTTCTACTATCAACTCCTTGGATCGCGTCTCCCTGATTCTCTGAACTGTGGCACCCAGTTCGTCAGGGTTCACGCACTTTTTAAGCCCGCGCAGGATTGAAGCGTAGCTCATTCCCTCCACTGGTTTAATGAGCACCGCTTCTGGGCGCGCACGACGAGATTTCTCTTGCGTTCTGGAGAACTTCTTCTCTTCATTCTTCTTCTTTCGGAGGTTCTTCCTGTTAGGGACCTCCACCCACTCCTTTTCTTTGTTGGAGGCTCTCGGCCTCTTCTCTACCGGCTTCTTCGCCGCAGACACCTCCGGGCTCACTGTCAACTCTCTCGGCCGTTTGCGGGTGTCCGGTGTGGACCTCGCAGCCGGCTGAGGGAGGGTTTGACTACCCTCGTCTGCAACTTCCTTCTTTTTTGATGGTCTTACCTCCTTCATCTTTCGTACCATGAGGCCCCTCATCAGGTATTCGAAGGAGTCGAGGTAGCATACGGTATCGTCGATGTCGTACCGCAGCGCCCCGACCCCCTTCTTCATCTCCTGTATACCATCCCTGATAGGGAGGTGCATGTTCTTTTTGGACCTGGAGAAGTTCTCCATCTTCTCCAGGGCCGATTCCACCTTCGAGAGTATCTCCAGCTGCTGCTCGTTCCGCTGGTGTAGCCAGTTCCGGTACTGCCGTACCTGAGACTTATCCGTCTCGAACGGATCCGGCGTCTCCTCCGTCACGTCTAACTCCCCTCCAAAAATTTCCTCACACATCGTTTTATTTAAATTGAAATGCTCCATTATTAGTCCCACGAGTAGCTAGGGAAGTATTCGGTCCGCCCCTGCAGAGCCCCGCATGCAGGGGTAAGGCCTCAGTACTCTAGGAGGTGGACTGGTTTCCTAGAGACATCGTGTAAGACACCACTCCCTGGTGCCATGCAGCCCTCGGCACGGTAGTTAACACCTTGGCTTGGGGGTTATTCCTTCGGGACCATCCCTGGAACAATGTTGGTACAATGTTGGGAAACAATTGACCCAACCTTCTTCCAACTGTGGAAAAAGTAATTTTCCGACAGTAAATGTACAAGGTCCACCCAGTGTCTAATCGACTCTGATAATTAACACTGTAAAATACCAGTGTTTGTGTCTTTACCCGAAAAACATGGATTTGATAATAAAAGTATATGACCAGTATTTTAGAAATTTTGACACGTAACGTTTAAAATACAGTAAAACCTATCGTAGCCGACACTCTCCTAACGAACATCCCACTCTGACGCTTCACATTATTGGTCGAGAAATGTGCATGGTCAGGGCCGTCTTAAACACCGTCTTTGGAGGGTCCTCATATTTTTGTAAAAAATCTTAGTAATTTTTTTTTCAATGAATATTTAAAATGAAATATTAATTTAATTAATGATTATATTTGAATTATAAATTTTAATTACAATTTAACTTCGAAAAATTGGAGAATTATTATAACCAATTATATTTCAACTTATTAAGATCTTAAATATGTATGTACAGTCGTGCAACATAACCTCAACTGTCATCTATACATTTTCCACTAAAAGCACTAAGTATTCCTTGTAGTTTTTTATCGACTGAATTTATCCATGAAATTTTTAAATTATCAACAAAAATAACTGATTATTTTTCAAACTAGCTTTTACTCACCTTTTTGCACAAAAGTAAACACAAAAAATATGTACAAGCCGGTACGTGTGTTACTAAACACAGGGGCACCTGTTCCCACAGCACTGAACCAAGCTAGTAATAAGTCCCTAGCAATTATCGCATGTCATTGGTACCCATCGTAGCCGAACTTGTCTCCCATATGTGTCGGCTACGATAGGTTTTACTGTATGTTGGTTACCAGTATTGATACAACGTTGGAAACTGGTGTTATACCAACGCAGTACATCGTTATCATTTCGACTGTCCGCCGACAGTCGGATTTCGAAAGTCAAAAGTGGGTATCCAACGTTGGATCGACGTTGGTCCGATTGTTAATTTCTGCTTGGGTTTTTATTTTTTGAGTTTAGACCATACATATAAATTTTTTAATGTTTAGTATCTTTATTTAGAAAGGTTTAGAAATGTATTTTTAAACTGAGCATTTTGAGTTTTTTGGGCATTTTTTAAACATTTTTTGACTTTGAATAACTCTTTTATTTCTTAACCAATTGTCATGATTCTTTTTTATTTTGTTCCTTACAATATGTAGCAACTTTTTGGCTATGGAAAATGAGGTAAGATCACTTTATCGTGAGTCCCCCAAACGTGAGAGGCGCCGCAAAAGGAACAGAACTTACTACGTCCACGTCGTTGTTTTCGGGTAACGCTAAAAGTAAGTACAAGGTATTTAAATTGTTTTCAGCATCTCTACTACATATTTGGAGTGCCGCTAAACACTAATCACTAGATTTCACTGAAAAAGATTGACATCGACCTTAAAATGACCTTAAAATTTGCAACTGAAGGTCAAAATGGTCAAGATTATTGACACTTTTGTATATTATCTACTTGCTAAAGTTACTTTTAACGTTTATTATTCCTACGTACCTCCGAAATTCGAATAAACAGCTTCTGAACACTTTTTAACAATTTTACCTTGATTGTACCTTCTCAAGATCACAATAACAAATTAAAAAATGTCATTTCTAACGTAAAATTTCCTGCTCTTATCAAGTCCGGTGTCAAAAATAGGGTAAGTAACATTTTAGATGCACAGATTAACATAAAATCAGTAGTAGAAAGAGCTCAGCTGAAAAGTGGAATAGTCAGATTGAAATTTATTATGAATTAATTTATTCAAGCAATATCTTCTAACCCTATTGTTTACGGAAGCTATTCTCCTTTTGTCTGGATTTTATTTGGTTTTGTAACATATAAACATACATAAAATATACAGAGAGAGCGTATGAGTAATAGAGATTCTTCATGACTATCTTGACTGAAGTTTATTTTTTTCGATAAAGGTTGGATGCAGTTTAAGAACGTTTGCAAATTCGAAATTTTGAAATCGTGACATATTTCTCTAAAAGACAACTTCTTTTCCACTTGTTAGATTAAGAAAAATGTATATTAAGGCCATGGATCAATCGGAACACGTAACTAAATTATACATTTATTCGTTCATGTAAGATAACTTTTTTAATTTATAAAAAGTATCTTTCTGAAAATTTGGGAAACGTAACAAAAGATAGTAAAGAACGCCTGTTAACCTTTTCTTAGTAAAAATTTGGAAAAAAATTCTAAAACTCACTGACAATTACAGTTAACTGTAAAATTTTTTGCAAAATTTTCACTCAAACGTAGTTGACAGACGTTCTCTATCATGTTCTCTAGTATTTTTCAAATTTTCAGGAAGATATTTTGTAAGATAAAAAAGTTATCTTGCACGAACAAATTAATGTATAATTTACCAACATGATCCGATTGATCCATGGCCTTAAAGAAAGGATTTTTCGTACCAAATAATAACTTTAGTATAAGTTATAGTGAAGTTTGATACAACTTTTATAGTAAATCATCATTCATTTTTACTAAAGTTAGTATTTAATTGCGAAATATTCCCACTGTGACACTTTTGTCCCTAAATTGAAATGTAATTTAGTAAAAATTCTGAAGTTAGTTAGAGTTTCGTAAAATTAAGATAGAATTTGAAAAAATTCAGTTACTTTTCAGTAATTTTAAGAAACAATTTTTTAATTTTCAGTTACAACGTGTTGAATATTCTGATAATGGTATCTGGAAATTCTGAAACTTGTAACCGGAATAATTTCACGTTTTGAGTAAATGAAGTTTTATGCAATTACATGTAACTGAAAATTTTGTTACAGTTTCGTAATTTTATGATAATTTTATAAAAATTCTGTTACAGCTTAGTAGTTTTAAGATATATTTTATGAAAATTTACTTGAGTTTCATAATATTTAAAAAAATTTTAGAAAATTTATTACATTTTTAGCAATTTTAAGATACTTTTACTCAAAAACATCATAAATATCGTTACACTTTACGTTACCTTTGCAACATAAAATTTTTGTAAATTTCGGAACATTTCCAACAGTGTATGTATTGTAAAATTATAATAAATGTATTGCAATTCCACTTTACAATATCACGAAAAAGCAATTTTGCATTTCATCCTTATTGTAAAAATGTAGTAAAATTCAAAAAAAGCTCTGTAGATTTTGATTGGTTTCAAACAATTTAAAATTTTAATAATTAAAAGTAGCATAGGTTGTATTGACCCACAATTTAAATAAAATGGTACGTTTTTGGAGAAATTGGCTTTAGGATCCAAAAATGATTGAGTCGATTTTTTCCAACAACGTACCATTTTATTAAAATTTTAATGTTGGTAAAAAATTAATTAATTTTTTTTAATCACTCAATACCCATTCGAGTCTATAGACCTTTTTTAGTAAATCATTTTCAAATCTCGAAACTTTAGCCAAAAATACTCAATGTGATAGAAAAAACCTTGAGGAACCTAAAATAATTTTCTTTGTCATGTGACTTTATTTATATATGCCCATAATGGACAATTTCCGTTTACATTAAAATCTAAAATCTGTAATATGAACCGTCACTTTCTGAAACATTAAAAACAGCACGTATAGGAGTTGAGGGATAACCACAGAGTAATAGTAAGGGGACCTATAACGCTAATGCATTTGAGGCGGAAAAACGTACCATGACTGTGCATCATTGGAGAGTTTCCCTTTGTTCATGGCACACCTCACCCTCTCCCTCCAACTATCACAGTAAAAGTATCGATAAGTTTACGACGTACAGTTGATCTTATTTTACCATTTTTACCAATTTGACCATTAATTGCTAGGGTCAATCACACTGTTAAAATTAAATCTTCTGACATTTATGTAATTTTTAATTTACAAAAGTAACGGAAAATTATATAAAATTTACAATACTTTTAGAAGACGTATCTCAAATTCATCCTAAAATTACCAAACTGTAATGGTATAAAGCTTTTCTTATGTGTTTCGGAAAATTTCAGCAGAAATTTCTAACAGTAAATAAAATTCACGAATATAAGTCTGTCTGTTCATTAATTTTTATAATTATAAACATACTTTTTTTCGAAGGAATTTTCGTTTAATAATTGTAAAGATTTATGACAATACAGACTTATATTCGTGAATTTGATTTAATTTCACAAATTTTCAACTAATATCTTTGAATAGGGTTACACAAACTGAAGTGCGGGTAAGGTAGGAATCTAGAATCAGGTGGTCCAGTTGGTTAAGGGCAAGTGATACTTGGAAAATGAACAAATTTTATTGACTTTAGGTTTCTGCACGTTTACGTCTAAAGTAAATAAAATTTTCTTTCCAAAATTTGGGAAATGGTAAAGAAGATACAAACGGACGTACACGAAGAAAAATGGAGATCAGAAGAATATGGGTGATTACTGGAAAATAGAAATAATTACTAGATGACAGAAGAGAGTGTCACGCAGTTTGAGAATCAGTCTTGTGCTCTCAAATACTCTCTTGTCATTTTTACTAATCATTCCTAATTTCTAGTAAACGTTTATATTTTTCTGATCTCCATTTTTCTCCGTGTAGATAGACTACTTTTGGTTTAAAAATTGAAAAAAAGTTCAGTTGTAGCAAAATATATCGCAAAATTTTTTACATTGTCAAAACCAAAAGTAGTCTATCTACGACCATTTTTATCATCTCTACCATTTACCAAATTTTGGAAAAAATTTTTTTTGTATTTTAGACACAAATATGTAGAAACTGGACTACAGGGAAAAAATAGTTTAGTAAAGTTTATAGAACTACTGTTTAAGAGTTGGGGATATAGGAATTTACGGTACAGAGTTCTAGAAAATGTACAGAAATTTTCAGGATAAAATGCGAAAAATTCAGGAAGAATCATTGAAAGTTTTGCATTTTATTCTGAAAAGTTCTTTAAATTTTCTACAACTTGGTTCCGTAAATGCCTTTATCCCCAACTCTTGAAAACTTCTATAAACTTTATTGAACTATTTTTTTCCGTGTAAATTGTTCACATGAACTTGCTACTTAACTTCATGGCCCTTAAGGCCATGTGATACTTAGGAGATTAGCAAATTTGATTGATTTTTGGTTTTTATATGTTTGTATCCCAAATAGATAAAATTTTCTTTTTAGAATTTTGGAAATGGTAGGAAGATACAAACGGACGTAGATAGACTACTTTTGGTTTCAAAATTGAAAGAAGTTCTATTTTAGCAAATATATCGGAAAATTGTTATTCATTATCCAAACCAAAAATAGTTTATCCACGTCCGTTTCTATCTTCTCTACCATTTCTCAAATTTTGAAAACAACATTTGATGTATTTTGGACACAAACATGTAAAAACTGGTTCAAATTCATCACATGAAGTTGCTGCTTTTCTCAAGTATCACATGCCCTTAATGGCCTTATAAGGGTACATTCTATTGCAAATCTTTGAAAAATCGACCATTTTAGGACTTTTTTCAAAAACAATTATGGTGCATAGGATAAAAAATCTATTTGAATTTTTTTTTTTCAACAGTTTCAATAAACGTATTATTTCATCAACAAAAGTTGAATAAAAAAATTGTTTCTTCTAAAGGTTTGATTGTTTGATTTTCGAAATCGGTCAATTAGTTTTTTAAAATTTTAAATACTTGCATGTGCTCGGAGCATCCCTTGATTCATGACTCTAGAATCGTTACTTTGACATATTTCGGTTTAAAACTTCTGCAGTGTATTGTTGAAATGTTATACTATCAAAATATGTAATTGAAAATAAATCGATTATTTTTTAATTTTTCGATATAAAATCTAGAATTTCCAAGAAAATAAGGACTAGGCGCTATAGAGTCAAGTCTCCGAAGTTTATTTTTGTCTATTTGGAGTAAAAATCAGTTAATTTATAGAGTAAAATAGTAAGTAGTGATCCTAACTAAGGGAAAGCGTTGGGTAGTAAGTAACTCGTTAAAAGTAAGGACGTTACTTAAGGGCATAGATCAATCGGACCACGTGACCAAATTATACATTTATTCGTTCATTTAAGATAAATTTTTTCATTTACAGAGTATCTTTCTGAAAATTGTGGGAACGTAACAAAAGACAGTAAAGAACGCCTGTTAACATTTTTTAGTAAAAATTTTGAAAAAAATTCTAAAACTTACCGACAATTACAGTTGACTGTAAAATTTTTTGCAAAATTTGCACTCAAACGAAGATAACAGATGTTCTTTATCGTTTTCTGTAGTTTTTCAGGAAGATACAGTACCGGTCAGAATTGTGGGACCACCTGTTTTTCGACAATTGCTTAAATTATCCTAATTTGAATTATGTAAGTGAAAAATTTTGTTCTTTTAATTAAATTCAAAGCTATCAAAATTCTTTATAAAATGAGCCTAGTATCAATTCGTTTTGTTAAATTTTAAGAAATTATTGCAGAATTAATCAAGATTTCAATGCTTTCTTAAATTTTAAATAACTTTCGAAATAATCAACATTTTTTAATGTTCTTGGACTAATTTTAAAGCTAAATTTCTACAAAATCGAACCAAATTCTTAGAATTAATGTGTAATTTTTTTCTTACATATTGCTCAAGGTTAAAGTTCAAATAAAAAAGTTTGAAAAATTCCAATATATTGCTTATGCTGAGAAAAACATTTTTATAAGATATATAAAACATACACTGAGAAAAAAATTTATCCAACAAAACTTTTTTTGTTATCCTGAAAAAATATTTTGTTGTCCCAACAAAACATTTTGTTTAACCAACAAAATTTGTTTGATATAGCAAAATGTTTTGTTGACACAACAAAAGAATTTTGTTAGCTAAATACTAACCAAATATTTTTGTTGATTTGACAAAACTGTTTTCTCAGTGTATAATCATGAATTTTGTATTGACTTCCCCAGGCGGAAAAATCGGTGTACTGCCAATCCTTACAACCGGCGCGGTACCGTTCCGGTTGTAACCCGTGAGTAATGCCAGTGCTGCCGATCAGCACTGTGCCAAGCGTTGGCACACCACTGGAGCGGCACTGGCTAAACACCGGCGCAGTACTGCTTTTCAGTGCTGGCGAACAACCAACATTTGTGTATTGCCAAGCATCGGTGCAGCACTGAATCAGCACCGGCGCAGTACCACCGTTCAGTGTTAGCAAACAACCAACTTTTGAGTAATGCCAAGCCTTTCTATCGCCTTTCATTGCCGACAAACATGTTAGTAATGCTATGAGCAGTACTCTAAAAAAAATCAATTACATTCTACACATTCGTTTGTGTGCCCGCATTGGTGTGATGGAAAGTAAAATTTCGCTGATCGAAAAACATTTTTATTGAAGTAAACCAAAGTTTATTGCTTGAATTAGTTAAACTTTCCATCGATTGGATTGTACCAAAGTATGCTGCGGTTCCAAAGTTTCATCATATTTTTGAAATTGAAAAAACTCAAAATTTTCAGATTCTGAATATACGTTGATTTTACTCTTGAAAACAAAAATTAAAGGAATCATAACCTGTATAAAGTATCACTAATATACAATAATAAAAGTTAACAATTCTAAAATGCATATAAATCTTTTTATTATGTAATGTTCTTTCATTCAAAAATTTTATCGCTTTCTTTCAAAAATATTTTATTTTATAGAAAATCGATTTAATAATTAAAAATCTTAAAAATTTTAATCAGAATCATAAATTGGGATAAAATCTAAAAATTCCCGATTACACGGGGCCTATACACTTCTTACACGGCCCTGCAGTAGTTGAAGGTTATAAGCGCTATTTTCTTTCTTGTATTCCAAGCGTGCGCAGCCGAGAGGCTTAGTCGTTAGGTTAGTAATGCGTTAATTGTAAGTAGAGAGGGTTCGAACCCGCAGCGTTAAGAATAATTTTTAAAACTACCTATACGAGCGTTTGTGTAGTGTAGAGGGGAATGTGTGTTTGTAGGTAAGTTTGTATAATAAAAATAGTAAGTTAGAGTCTGCTTGAAAGTAAATAAAGTTTTGAAATATACTAAGAATATTCATCGATTCAATTACTGCTCTTATTTGATTTACCTATGTTCCTGCAGTTCACTTAACTTCAAAAATGACACTGGGGCCTTTACGAATTACGGAAAGTAAGTTAAAAAGTAGTCAAACCTACTGAGATTTTTTTTCTTTGTAAAACGGTAAATATTAGAGTCTTAACTCCAACTTTCCCTGTACTTTTTATCTAAGTACAATACAGATTTTCGATACATTTTCCAGTAGCGCCCCAGTACTAAAAGACAACTCCCAGCCGAGTGACATTTTGTACTAGTGCCAGCATCGCACCAGCACTGAAGGCCAACGCTAGCGCAGTACCGCTGGTCAGCACTATGCCGTTGTTAACTATTGGAGTTCCGCTAGCACCACGCCAGCACTGAAGGTCAGCGCTAACGCAGCACTGCTGGTCAGCACTATGCCGGTGTTACCTTTCGAAGCTTTGCCAGCACCGCGACAGACTTCATGAGGATCTACTGCCAGCACTATGCCAGCGCTGGAAGTCCGCTGGCAGTGCTGGCGCGGTGCTGCGTCGATTGTAAATTTCCGCCTGGGTCCCTTAAAATATATATTTATATGATCTTTATTATGATTTACCTACAGATGAAATGTTATCGAAATTTCCCCACTTTTTTGTTACAATTTCAACTCTTTGCATTATGCAAGAAAAAATTATAGATTTATAATGACAATTTACTGCGATTCTGTAGAATCTCAACTTTAAAATGAGCCTAAGAACATTAAAAAATGTTGATTGTTTCGAAAGTTATTTAAAATTTAAGAAACCATTGAAATTTGGACTTTTTTTGCAATAACTTCTTTAAAAATTAACGAAACGACTTCATTCCAGACTAATTTTAAAGGTAATTTTGATGGCTTTTACATTATTAAGAGTACAAATTTCATCACTCACAGAATTGAAATTAAGATAATTTAAGCAGTCATCAAAAAACAGGTGGTCCCACAATTCTGACCGGTAGTCTATTTTGTGAAATAAAAAAGTTATCTTACACGAACTTTTACAGGAATTTAGTCACGTGATCTGATGGTTGATCCATGACCTTAAGAATCAATTTTTGAATTTTCAGATACAAAGTGTATTGAATATTATGATACGTGTATCTAAAAATTCTGAAACTTTTGTAACTGGAATATTTTCACGGTTTGAGTAACTTAAGTTTTATACACTTACATGTAACTGAAAATTTAGTTAAAGTTTCGTAATTTTATGATAGATTTTATAAAAATTTTGTTACAGTTTGGTAATTTCAAGATGCATATTAGATGAAAATTCGGTTAAATTTCATATTAGAGTCGATCGGCAATCGAAAGACCTGGGCTCGAATCCCAGCGCATTCGAAAGCGTCTTTTTTTCCACAGAAAGATTTCAAATTCTTTAAAATTAAAAAAAGTTTTAAGAAAATTCAATTCAGTACGTTTCTTGCAATTATTAGATACCTTTACTCAAAAAAGTCACACATCACAAAAAGTCCAGTTAAAACAACCGGAATTACGCTTAAGCCATACTTAACATTATTTTCTGGTTATTTAAAATAGATTTTCTAGTAGTTCCCAAAAAATCTGGTAAAAATAACCTTAATTTCTAGTTATTTTAATTAGAAAATAATGTTAAACATGCCTTAACCGGGATTCCGGTTGCTTTAACTGGACTTTTTTTTAAGTGCATAAATATCGTCAAATTTAACGTTACCGTTGTAACATAAAACTTTTTTACATTTCCGAACATCTCTAACAGTTTACAAGATACTTCGTTTGTAGAACTTTCTCCTTTTCTACGAAATTTCGCAAAGAATAATTAAAAATGAGAAAAATTGAAAGCTTGCCTTGATTGGGATAGATGATTCTGAGGGATTAAAGATCAGCAAGCGTACCTTGCAAGAGTGTGACGGTCGAATGGGATCTTGGGAGGGCAGAGAGGGGTTCGAGGAGAGTAAACTATTGAAGTCTGAAGGGGTTTAAGGGGGGTGAATTGATGGTATGGAGGTTGTGAGTAAGGGAAGGAGGTTGAAAGAGAGAGAGAGAGTGACTAAAAGAACGGTGAATTTTGCAGGTTCAACCACAGCCATGGCGATGGGTGGAACGACGCTGGTGCATTGTGGCCCAGGAGGGGAGGATCGCCCAGCCCACTTGGCTATTCCTACAGGAGGCGGATTACCGCCTTCCTTGAACGCCGCCCTCGGCTCCAGCCTGAATTCGAACTTGGGGAACATAGGTGCTGCAGCGGCTGCCGCCGCTGCTTGGCCGCCTACGCTTTGGCAGTATCCAGCGGCTGCGGCTGCCGCTGCTGCTGCCGCCGCAGGTCAGCCACTTTCGATATTCTTCTTTTACATCTACATCATTGTTATTTAGAATTTCAAATTTACCGCTTCTCGAGAAACCAGCTTTGTTTTATTCAGGTGGCGCCACTCAGTCGGTAACAACCCATCGACATATTTAAAGTTTGAAAATTCTTGGTAATATAGAATTGAAGAAGGTAACAAAGAAAATTCTGGTATATTACCGATAGGGCAAGAATTTATCAAGAAAATATGAGAAGATTTTTTAAAAACATTTATTCGTTATTCTTCATTTCGATAAAAATTTACTTGTAATGTTATGCAGAAAAATTAAAAAATATTTATTATAATAGAGAATAAATAATTTTATTTTATCAGTGGCGGACTATGAGCTTTTGAGGCCCGAGGCGGTAGTTAGTGAGAGCTCCCCCCACCCCACTCTCGGCTACGTTAAAAATTAATCGCTTGTCAGCGGTACTTGAAATCGATTTGCATGTAACACATAAAGTAAGAGAGAAAGGATTATTTAGTGATCCTAACAATCAATGGATTTATCTAAACAGGATGTAAATGAAACGTGGATTTTCATATTAATCAAGATATTAAAATATATAATTTAATGATCTCATGAATGAAACTAACTATTTAAAATAATATAATACATATAACTTTTTGAATAGTGATGAATTTTTATTTAAAAATACACTTTTACGTCTTTGTCTACGACTTTTTGGTAAAACTTCCAAATAATACTCTTTGGTTTTGTCATTTTTGTCCACATGAAAACTGACGCTTTGACCTTTCGTGAGAAATATAAATTTTCGTAAGTTCTCGAAAAAATACCGCTAATTCACCCGAATTTTCTCAATCCTTCTTCACGTCATATACCGTCTTTAGAACTATAGACATATTAGGAATTTTCAATTATTTTATCCGCGACAAAAAGAACTATGCTCTGAATCATGCTTTATACATGAATCAATATTATGCATCAATAAAAATGTATCCCTTAGTAGCTTATATTTATAAAATGTGAAAAATTAAAGTTTTGAAGGCCATGGATCAACCAGTACTGCTAACTAAATCAATAAAATCAGTTTCCACAATAATGAATTTGTTAGCTGAAACTCTAGGACATAATAGAGAATAATTTAATGAATGGCTGTAGACTTTAATTAGTTTTAACAATTGAAAAAGTTTTAGTGTTAATGGATATCTTCAAATTCTGATGTGCGCTAGAGCAATTCTACGGTCGGATTTTGATTCAACGCCAAAAAACGGTGTTATGAGACCGTTTAATGCCATGAATCAACTGGACAACGTAACATCGGTAATTGTAATTACTGTATGTAAGGTTATTTGAAAAATGATAAATAAAATGAATTTCCTGTACCAGACAAACGTGAACATAAGAGCCAAAAAGCTACGTCTGGTACCAAAAATCTCAAAGATGAGCAACGTTCAGGTCGGCCAAATGAAGTTGATGATGACCAAATCAAAGCCATAATCGAATCGGATCGTCATGTAACTGTGCGAGAGTTTGAAGAAATGTTAAAAATACCAAAATCAACAATCGACCGTCATATCCAACGTCTTGGACTTGTTAAAAAACGTAATATTTGGATTCATCATAAATTTAAAGAAATTCATTTAACAAAGCGCATCAACGCTTGTGATTTGCATCTTAAACGCAATGAATTCGATCCTTTTTTAAAACGAATTATCACTGGTGATGAAAAATGGATTGTTCAGAATAAGGTCTTTCGAAAACGATCATGGTCCAAGTGTGATGAACCAGCACAAACAATATCGAAAGCTTAAGTGCATCAAAGAAAGATTATGCTGTCTGTTTGGTGGGATTGGAAAGGTGTGGTATTTTCAAAGCTGCTTCCAAGGAACCAAACGATTGATTCGGATGTCTACTGTCGCCAGCTAAACAAATTGAACGCAGCGGTCAAAGAATAACGGCCAGAATTGGTGAATCGTAAAGAAGTAATTTTTCACCATGACAACGCTAAACTACACACATCTTTAGCCACTCGCCAAAAATTATTAAAACTTAGTTGGGAAGTGATGTTACATCCACCATATCGCCCTGACCTTGAACCATCAGATTACTATTTATTTCGATCTTTGCAGAATTCCTTGAATATTAAAACTTTCAATGATGAAGCTGTGAACTAGAAAGATGTCTAGTGCCGGCTTTAGCCTCTGTGACGCCCTCGGGCAAAATTTTTCATGGCGCCCCTTTCAAAATAAAAGATGCCAATATTATTTGTACTTAGGAGATTTTCAGTAAAAACAAAAGAAAACACATTGGATAAGTTCTTAGAAAAAACAATATAATTTTATGATTCGGAAACCATACAAATTAGGTAGTACAAAAAACACAAACAAAATTGATAACTTTGTCTAACACTTAAAAATATGCTTTTCTTAAATTCTTACATGAGACTTAATGTTGCGAATGGGGAATAGGATGACTGGATTCTAGGTTAGGAAGAACGAGATTTTACGATCTACGCTCCAGCGTTTTCAACTTGCCGTCAATTTTTCAATTATTCTTTTATATATTTATTACAAAAAATAGAAAATCAACTAGAATCTATAATCAATTTTAATACACAGTTGCAGATAATCAGTGTGGAAAACACTATTGCTCGAGGTTTCGGTTTTTTCAGAAATACACTTTTTCGAATTCGAAAGTTTCAGAATAATCAGCTGACTGCATTAAATGTAGCTAATAACCACAAAGTAATAATAAAGGTGAAATCCCATGACAGCAGAAAACGGACAGCCAATTACAGAAGATCTTAAGATTTCTTTCTTCTTAAAGGTGTTCTGTAATTGGCTGTTCGTTTTCTGCAGTCATGGGATGGCACATTATGAAGTCAAGGACTATGATAACCCTATTTTCTCCTCCCCAGTGATGGGAAGTAACTAGTTAAAAGTAACTACTTACTTTTTTGGTAACGATGATAGTAACGAAGTTACTTTACAATTTTTTCAGTAACGGCAACTATAAAAATCGTTGCTTTTCTCGTTACTTTTAAAATATTTTAAAGGATTTTTTCATTATGACATTCAATAGTTTATTGCTTTTGAAGCGATTTTTCATTTCAACTATTCGGATGGTGGCGGTAGAAGGGGGAGATTCAACGACAAAACTTTCGAACAATTACTAATGTTAAAAACAAACAAGGAATATAGATAGAAGTAAGCGTTGATTATTATTTTCCTTAGTACACATTTCTCATATTTCTAAAATATAAAAGTAACGAAGAAAGTAACGATAGTTACCTTTTTTTGAAGAAATACCTGAGAAAAAATTATATTTTAAAATGATAAAGATATCAGTATCTAGTTAATGACTTATCGATTCGAACTTCTCGATCTACCTCATAAGATAGACAGAGATGTCCAATTATAAGCCCGTTCGGTTTCGAAACTTTTAAGTAACCGGAATCCCATTATTCCCACTGTTGCTCTCCTGGTCGTGATCAGCGTGCACTTCTTTTCAATCGTTTAAACTTTTTGATTCTGTGTAAAAAACTATCACCAAAAATAGGGTACCTGCGGGGCCTCTATACTTGCCCGGCGCCCTCGGGCAGTGCCCCCCCCCCCCCACCCAAGCCGGTACTGAAGATGGCAAAAGGTCATTGAACAAAATGGAAAATATATCATTGAATAAAGTTCATTCCTTGTATTTAAAAAAATCTGTTTAATTTGTATGAAAAAATCGGCAATTACTTCTGGGACAACCCAATACTTTGCGCATTACATATTTTATTTACACGAAATCCAAATTTCAAATCTAAATAATTTAAAAGCTCTCAAATTTCAAGGATATTACACTAGAAAACTGCAAGTTTTAACTTTATCAATATAGAAGACTTTAAAATTGATCGAGGTTCACGTAAATTAACATTGATTTTCATATATATGAAACGGCACTTAAATTGATTTCAATTCATGGATAGTTTTATTATTCAACGAAACTGTGGAAGACAGAAGCGACCGGTTGTCAATACCGATAAGCGAAATATTTTATATATATATATATCCAGCTACATTGATTCACTTTTAATCTATTTATGATCCCTCTCGATGACCGAGTGGCATTTATATATTTACAATGCCGTTAACCGGGATCATTGTAGAACAAAAAAACACATTTTCCAGTTCG
This sequence comes from Diplolepis rosae, assembly GCA_030998225.1. Taxonomy (NCBI): domain Eukaryota; kingdom Metazoa; phylum Arthropoda; class Insecta; order Hymenoptera; family Diplolepididae; genus Diplolepis; species Diplolepis rosae. Next base: position 19,431,633 of record JAPYXD010000701.1, on the reverse strand, counting down.
CACCCCACAGAAAATCAAAAAATAAACCTAAATTTTTGTGTGTAAGTTTTGTTCGAAAAAAAATTATTCTTGAAGTTATTAATGATCATAGTTCATTTCTCAATTACCAACTTAAGGGGGATCACTCGTGTAGAAATTTAAACCGGTTTTTATCGGGCTCTGGCCAGGCCCCGGAAAATCAGCCTGGATAATATCAGGGCCCCGGCCGGGTATACCGGACAGGGCGCGGTCATTTTCGTCACGGGGAATCAAGCGCGCCCCGGTCGGGCTAGAAGCCCGGTTAATCCTCGATCGGGTACCGGATAGTTGCCGGTCTGTACCCTGCCAGTCCCTGGTCAACTATACATATAAGGTGTAATCCTCTAAATTACTTTAAAATATTAAAATAAAAGCAGAAAATTATACATTTTTAATTGCTATTTATTAGTCATACATAATATATTTGTTGCGACAAATCTTTACAATAAATCAAGTTCATTTGTTGAATGTATTGAATTGTATCAGCAGGATCTTCACTTATATTAGGCTCTTGCTCATTATTGTCCTAGTGAATTTCGTGATCAAAGTTTTCTTCATAGTCTTTTGTGATACAAAAATAAAACATTTTTGATTATTTAAACATGAATATATGTCAAAACATACAAACAGAACTTACCCAAATGTATAATGGGAGTCTCAATTTCACTATCAGAATCATCTATGACGATATCAATTAAATCATATAAAATTGAACTATTTTTTATTAACCTGCGCTTCTTAGAACGCCTACGATTTAGATCACGAATACGTTTATCCATTATTTAAACCGATACTATACGTTATAATTTACAGTAAATTCCCAAGAATGTTAACATGCGCGAACATTTTGAGGTTAAGAAATCATGGTTGCAACTTCATTGTCAAAAACGTACTTACAGTTCTAAACGTTCATTGAACGATGGAAAATATTTTTTTGAAAACTAAATGATCAGTTTTTACCCAAGAAAATAAAACAATAGTGGTTTGTTTATGGCTGATTGTATATTTAAAGGACCCCAAATATAAACATAATAATTAATTATCTTGTAAAAAAACAATTTTCTGTCATCGTTCAATGAAGGTTCAAACCTGTAAGTATATCTGGCAAAAGGTGTGTTTTTGAATTTTTCTACACAATTTTTGGTCCCACATATATTTTAACATCTGGTTTAATATATTTTGTGTCCAAACGGGCGGAAAAAGTTGCATTGCATGTTTTGTGTCGAGACCATTTCTGCACGGGCATGGGAAAAGAATTCAATTGTTAATACAAATATCAAAATATATTTTTCGCGTCTGTATCATATAAGAATCTTTGCTTGATGATTTTTAAATGATATAAATGAGTTCTTGAGAAAAAATAAAATTATTGGTAGTAGGAGCCACAGAAGAAAAAAGTAAAATTATAGTTGTTTTAAAGATGTGGAAAATTATTAAAATTTTAGTATTTTCAACTTCCTGGCATATAAACATTATTTTATTTTTAAATAATAAGTTATTTGGATTTTTAATCTTTATTTAAAAGATAATTTTCATTAAAATCTCATTTTTTTATTTTTACTTTAATTCTACAATACAATTTCATCACGCTCAAAATTTTGAAAAGTTTTGCTATCATTATTTCCTAATATTTTCTATTTTCTTTATTGAAATATTTATCTTTACTATCCTCCATAGTAAATCTTACTCTTTTAAAATATTTAAAATTCATGTCAGAATCAGATTGATTTATATTTTTCTGTAAATACTTGTACTTTCCAAACAAATCTCATAATCAGTTCACGATACAAAATTTGTTAAATATGGTGCTGATTAAGACTGATTTTCTTACCAAAATCGCTCAGTGTTATTATTTGGTACAAAAAATCCTTTCTAAGATGATTTTTTTTTATGTACAAAATATCTTCCTGAAAATTTGGAAAATACAAAAAAAAGACAATAAAGTACGTATGTTAACATTTTAAATAGAAAGTTTGAAGAAAATTGGAAGAATTATCGATAATTAAAGTCAACTGTAAACAATTTAGGCAAGATTTTCACTCAAGGGGTAACACCACTCTAGAAATTTCGAAATTAGTAAAAAATTTTTTTGCTTTAAGTGATTTCTTAGGTCCTTAAAAACAATAAACAGAAGGTCTTTTGGCCAAAAAAATGTTTAAACCCTGTTTTACGACTTACAAAGAAGAGCGCCGCCGTGTGTAAGTAATGCTCAATAAAACTTAAAACACGTTTTTCTCGGCTTCATATTTTTCAAAATGACCGGAAACATAACTTCATCAATTTACTCGAAATTTTTACTGTAGCTTCAAAATTACATTTTCCAGTGAAGTACACAAGGAATTTACGTTTAGTTAAAAACTTTTTTTGGTATAAACAATTTATTACGCGATTTTTCACTAAAAAACTGAATTTTTTGTTCATTAGTGCATATTTTTTGCAAAAAGTGTTTTTTTTAAATTTGCCTGTGTACTTCCCTATAGTCAATCATGTCTAGATTACGGGAAAATTTTATTTTTCCTTCTAAGCTTAAAAATATAGGAGAAACTTTTCCGGTCGTGAAGCAATTTCAGCGAATTTAGTTTCTTTAACACGTCTTGAACGCCGCCATTTTGTTGCAACAAAATTAAAAAAAAATTTTTTTATACAGTTTAATATATGTATATTTTCACGGCGCTAGAGTGGTGTTACCCCTTAAACGAAGTCGACAAACGTTGTTTATCGTCTTCTGTTGTATTTTCCAAATTTTCGAGAAGATATTTTGTAAAATGTAAAAGTTATCTCACATCCATTTTTACAGGAATATGGTCCCGTGGTCTGGTTGATCCATGGCTTTAATCTTTTATTCTTATTTCTTCTTATTTTAACCTTTCGTATATACTAAATGACGTAGCCTTTTGAAAACTTTTAATATCGACACTTCAAAGCATAGAAAGAGAGGAAAATATTTAAATTTAATATCATAAATTATACTTTAATTCATAATAAACTTGTTTTATTTTTTACAGCAATGCCTATGGAACCAGTAGGATTTCCTCAGGTAGGAGTCGGTTTACAATTAGTTAGGGATCCAACGACAGGGCATCTTCTCCTCATACATTCTGCTGGTAAGTATATTCGAAAATTTTATTTTCATTACCATTTAATCAATCCTTTATACATTTAAAGTAAAAAATGAAGTCTTTAAATTGCCATTTTAAATACTATTTAAACACATGTTTCCCCAATCAGACTTTAACAACGGGCGCAGTACTGTGCCCGTACTGTCAGATACAGGCGCGGTACTGTCAATCAGTACGGGCGCTGTACTAGTGCCCGTACTGGATGATAACGCTTTATCAGCATTGGCTGAGTACTTCCTGCCAGTACCAGGTAGTACTGGGTTTATACGGGCATCTCATTACTGGCAAAACAGTACTGGTATAGTACTGATCACTATAAATCGGGATTGTATAAATAATAAATGACAAAAAATCAAAATATTTAACTTATTTATATCAATTCTTTTTTCTACTCAAGTTTTCGTGGAATTTCTTTTATAAAAATTGTCCTGTCTACGAGATTCGAACCTACAACCTACCTAGCGCGACGCACCCTACGACCTAAAACTAACGCACGCTAACCGCTCGAACGCGCCTATTTCTACCAAATGATTCTTTCCAAATCTGTTACCTATTGCAACCAACCTGAGTACTTCAATCAAATTTCGAAAAATACTTACTTGAAGATGATAAAATCGAATAAAGTAGAAAATGTATAATTCAATACTATTATTAATTATTATTTCAGAATATTGAATATTAAATATTATTTCAAATTGCAGTCGAAAGCGTCTTTTTTTCCACAAAAAGATGTTCAAATTCTTTAAATATGAAATATTATTATTAAATCAAATTAATTAGTTGAGTTTGAAATTTTTGTCACTGCCTACATTATCGGAGGATCATTAGTAGCGTATCAGATAGGATACGTTGTTGACAGGTGTCCTTGTAGACAATTTCAAACTCTTATATCGCAAATAAATGCAAATTAAATTCAAATTTAAAGAATTTGAAATCTTTCTGTGGGAAATTCGACCGACAATCGAAAGACCTGGGCTCGAATCCCAGCGCAGTCGAGAGCGTCTTTTTTTCCACAGAAAGATTTCAAATTCTTTAAATTTGAATTATTATTATTATATAATTTTAAAAAAATTGTATGATAATAATATTTTTAAATTATTTCAAATTATTTAGTTAAGTTCAAAATTTTTGCCATTATACCTACTTTATCGGAGGATCATTAGTGTAAAATAATACTTTAGTACTATGCCAGTACTTCGCCAATAATGGCAAGTCAGTAGCGGCTAACCAGTACTAGCGCAGTACTGTCCACCAATACTGTCGCGGTACTGCCTTCTCAGTACTGACGCAGTACTAAATATTTATGATAGCCATTACTGCGCCAGTAATGTCAAGTCAGTAGCGACTAACCAGTACTAGTGCAGAACTGAATTTTTTGTGAACGTCGTCACAAGACGGATTGGTCCGACTGGGTCAATGTTATTTGGACTTTTCTAAATTCTGATCGTGTATATAATTTTCAAAAATGTTATTCAGTGTGATTCAACTCGGCGAATATACTTTTTATCAGCAGAATAGCATTAGAAAATCAGGGTGGCCGCTTGACCGGGAATTTTTTAAAATTTTTAATAAAAAACGATTTCAATTTGTTTTAAATGTGTTACATAAAGTGATTTACTTATATATTATATTATGCATTTCGTAATTCCCGCCTTATTTCGTGATTTCGGTATACCAGGAGAAATTTCATTTCAGGATATTAAATAAAAAAATATTTTATAACTTCGAAAACTCATTGCATTAACTATTATTCATTGGAAACTATTTTTTTAGTGACCGGGAAATGAGCGGGAATTATTTTCGTCGATGAAAACGGTCACCCTGGAAAATCTTTTCGATATATATTAATGTATTGCGTCAATCACTATTATTCGACTTGATCCAGGACCTGCATCTCCTTTTTTCAGTGCTCCTAATCTTGTTATTTTCGTGCGAGCCCCCATTTATTATCACATTTATGGCTGCCTTATAACTCGTTGGTATGTGCTCACCCTCTTGTTTAGAGGATCTCTCCTGTCGCCCCCTTTCTTCTCTCTTCCCTCGTATATTCTTTATTTTCATTTTTGTTCCTTCTCATCGCCTGAAGAGCTTTAACCGCAAATTTCGACCAATGTAATGCGGAAAACATGATTCTGAATCTCTTTGAATTATCCCTTTTATTTACATTCTTACACAGGAAAATAAAATTTACTTCATTCAAGAGCATCAATTTAATTGTTGAATAGAACCAACTAATTATGCTCTCAGATCAAGTTAATTTTATTTTCTCTGTATTATTATTATTTATTTTTTTTCAAGAAAAATGTATCCAGTGGTTTTATAACGATTGAACTGTAGTTGAGATGATTATTTGATTTATTCATCTTTTTAAAGGTTTCTTATTTTAATAAAATTTGATTTATCTACTTTACATTTAAATGCTCTGTTTAATACTTTATAAAAAATATTCGTTCAGTTGTTGTAATGAAGTTCTAGATATTTAAGATAGTTTTCTTTCTCGAAATGAATTTTGATATCTTTTGTCTTTCAGAACAAATGCAGCAAGCTGTGGTATGGCCAAACTACCAGAATCACAGTAGCAGCAATGTGGGGCCACCTCCACTGCTTCTTCCACCACCGCCGCCTTCTCTGCAGCTTCTGAGCGACGTCGGTGGAGCACGACTGGTTCTTACCGACAACAAAAGAAAACAACAAAGTAGTGGTCTTCCGATCGTCAAAATTGAAGCTGATTGCGGAAGCAGTCCAACAACCATTATTTGTAAGAAAAACTTATCCAACCACATTCTATAAATTACTTTCCTCAAGATCTTTACAACCTAATATGTAATAATCTCCTTACGAAATATTTTATCAAAATTGTTTTCCTTAAATTATTTATTTAATTTTTATTTCGATATTTAATGCTTTTAATACAATTTTTTCCTTATCTGTAGTATAAAAATAAATTTTTTATTGAAAAAAGTATAAAATTATATAAATGTAAAATAATTGGACACATTCAATTTCATTTTATACTTTTTCGAAAAAAATTTCTGAATAAGCTTGTACGCCAGTTTGTTTTCATATTACAAATTATCTTTGAGGTTAAAGATTTTTCTTTTGGATTTTTCGTTGCTATAATTTCGCACATTGATATCAATTTATTGATTGTCGCTTGTTTTTAACAGAGCTGGATTAAGGGTGAGGCTGAAGGGGCTGTAGCCTTTAGTTTTCAAAAATATTGTTATACTTTTTATTTTTTATTACTTACACATAAGTGTTTTAGTTTATTGAGTAATAAAAATTCCGAACTCAACTAATTAATTTGAAAATTGTCAACACTGATTTTTTTTTCGAGCTCCGGTTTTTTACTCAAATCCTTCGTTTGTTTATTAATCTGTATTTTCGAATTACTTTTTTCATTTTTTCGAATATATTTTGTTGAAAGAGAATTCTGAGCACACAAAAATACATGAGGTGTGTATATTCCCTTGGCTTATTATTAATGTAAAAAGATCTTCTGAAATTATATATCAATAGATTATGTATTTATACTAACACCAGAAAGCATCAGTATCAGTGATTATTACTAGTTAATTAAGTTCTTTCAACTTTTAAAATAATAAATTGAAATATTCTTCCTGTATATGTACGAAAGCTAATAGAATTCCTTTTCCAATATGCCAAGGACATATCCATATGTTAGATTTGTAAAAAGATATTGCAAATAACATATTTTACATTTTCTTAGAGACATTACTAGCTCCAAACATAATTATCGGCTTTTCAAAATTCTCGAGAATATTTTTAAAGTAAATTTATGTACCTTTTGTTAACTTATCAAAGACGGTTGTGGATTTTTTTTTGTATATTCATAAGAAAAGTTAAACTCGGCTCAGAAGATTCGTAAAGATTACAAAAACATTAGTCTACATTTTTATAAAATTCAGCTGAATCTATAAAAATGTTAATCTTTTAATTATAAATCTGGATAAAAAGTATCATATGCATCTAAATAATCAATAGGTTAGAAAAATTTTAATAAAATTTACTTTCAAAATGAGCCCAGGCACTAAAAAAATTCTAATAATTTTCTGATTTATTAATTTTTTTTGAATGATTAAAATTTGATATATTTTTTTTGCATTTTTCGGGTATTAAAATGACACATTGCCCTTGAGTTGCGATTACTAGGCGCAGAATTTTATTAGGTTTTGTACTATTATCAGAAAAATATCTCAATTTTATAGTATAAAAATAAACATAACTTGAACAACTGCTAATTATGACTGAAATATGCTGGATGCATTTTTTGGGAGAAAAGAGGCCCTCTAATAATGTTTTTGGCCTAAGCCTTAATTTCCCTTAATCCGGCTCTCTTGTTTTATTCTATTCATTTCAAAATTTGTTACTTTATGTGAATATTATTCTGAAACATCCAAGGTACTAGCGCCGACTCTTATCTACTTGTAGCATCGACGGAGTCGACAAAGTCTTTGCAGACAGTATCATCAATGACTGGTGCTATGATTCCTGATACTCCCTTGTTGACGACGCTTCATTACTACCCTCATGCACCAGCATTGGTACAAATCAGTCAAGCAGAACCTACAAATTGTAGATCTCAGGTATGTCTTAAAAATTTATCCGGCTTAACTTTCACCTACAAAAAGTTCCAAAGCTCAAGCTTCCTTCGCCACGAATTTGCTGGAATCAATTTCTCCTATTTCAATCAATTACTTCTAAACTTCAGTCAAATTAAAGTAAAAGTTAAAATTCAACAAATAATCTTATCAATCATTATTTATATTCCTGTACTAATAATTTACCTAGTCAATTAACACACTACCACCGAAAATTATTGATGCGCTTATTTTCTAGCGGTTGCTCAAGTTCATTTAATTCTCATAAAAATAAATTGAAGATTTTTCCCAACAATGACACGATAGCTGATAAAATTATGCATCTTAAATAATTTTACTAGCTTTCGTGTTATTGCGGAAATTTAAAAAAAATGTAATATTATAAAAATTATAAGAACTTCAGCAACTGCTGAAAAGTAAATTTACCAATAATTTCTTGTGATAATGTGTGTATGTCTTTTTTAATGCTTGCTTAACAATATTAATGCTGCTTTATTCTAACCCAGTACCCTTTTTCGGAACGTTTTCCGAAACAGCGAAATTCATTTCTTTCGAAGGCGACGTCACCGGTTTCCTGTCTGACGCCACCTCCGGAAGTGTCTATCCACGCAATCGATGCACCGGAATCGATGCCCATTGGGGTCCAAGATGCTTCAAATCAAACCGAAGCTTCGGAGATGGACGAAGAGCTTCCTCTGGTAGAGCCGCTTGTCAAGCAAGAGCAAACCATGAGTCCTTGTCAACTTCAGACTGCAACGACAACAAATCTCACGAACTTTGAGATCGTTTCTTCTTCACCAGAGAAAATTTGCAATGTCGTGAGGATAACTACCACGAGCGTCAACGTAGGAAAAGTAGACAAAGCTGAGAACACGATAATTAATATGGCAGATTGTACCAAGTTCTCGATTGCAAGGGATTGTAGGAGTGTTACTTCCATTGATAGGACTATTGAACATGTGATTAGTTGTCATGAAGAAAGAAGGGAACAAATTTTGGAAACTGAGTCAGAAAAAACAGAGTTGGAGGAGTTTCAAGAGGATAGAGTTAGAAGTGGTCCCAGAATCATTGAGATTACAGAAGAAAATTGCGATAGTTTCCACGAGAATCTTGAATTCTTTAGCAGAAGAAGGGATCATTTTACTGATCAACGCCGTAAGTCGTACACTGCTGAGAATCTGATCGATCAGAAAAATAAAATCACAGAAAGACCGAAGGATGTCGTTCAATCACAAAATCAGGTAATGAATAGTGTATAGTAAATAAATATTTTGATAAATATCAGTTTTATCGAAAACTTTTCTATGTTTTTTTTCTTTTTTTTTCAAAATGTAATTCCGATCTACAGGTGGTAACCCAAGTTGTCGAAGTCGCTCAACCTGACAATCATCCTGTGTTGGAATCCGAAGAACTACATCGGCCCACTTCTAACGACGATCAACCAGTTGATGCAATGAAAGAAGAAGACGAAAGTAGTTCTCAGATTAGATCTTTCGACATGCCATCGATCGACGACGATCACGAAGTTGATCACGTGGTGGTGAAGAAAGAAAAAGAGGACACTAGCTTTTCGGGAGATTTCTGCAGTTTACAGGAAAAGTCTAAATGTCTTGAAACTGTGAAAAGGACTTCTTCGGAGAAGCATCATCCAGGAATTGAGAATGTCGTGGAAAAACTGAAAAAACATGCAGCCGCTGTGTTTCAGGACAATGAGGCTAAATTCAAGGAAGCTCAGGCACAGAGTCAACTTTTAGAATCTACTCAACAAACGAGACCCGTTGAGGAACCTAGAAAATTACAAAATGGGCTGAAAAAGCTGATATTGAGGTCTTGCGAAAATTCTTTTGAAAAAATCAGCACTCCCGATCATCCTTTAGTCGCACGTCCCAATCTCAATATTAAAGAAAGTTCAAAGGCTTCCGATGCTTCTCAAATTTTTTTGAATGAGAGTAAAATTTCTGAGAACAACAATAATAATATCAAGAGTATTAGTAACAAAGAAGAAGTAGTATCACAGAAAGGCGAAGAGGACCTTAAATTCGTATATGCTGGAAACTCGTCTGTGCCAGAAGTTGAAGATTCTAAAACTAAGCAAGATGAACTTCTAAAACTGAAGGGAGCGAAAACAAAGTTGTCTGTGGATCTGAGTGGCTTAGAATTACTGTCTAATAGCATAGAGCAACTCGAGCATTTGAAGCCTGAATCTCAGAATGGCGTTTCCGAAGTTCAACAATCACCTACGAAGATAAAGTCGATATCTCCACAAAGCGAAAGCAACAACAACAATGTCGACAGCCCCTTAGGTTTGTTATGTGCCCTCGCAGAGCAGAGATTCATGGAAGAAGTAGCTGATGTAGGTAATAAAAAATCCAATATAGAAAACTCCGAAGAAATATCTCAAGCTGGAAGGCTCTTGCTGAATCTGGGAAAGAACTCCTTTGAAAAGGATAGAAAGATCCCCGAAAAAAGAAAATATTTCGAACAAGGCGTTGGATATTATGAAGGATTAAAAAGATTGAAAACCTACGCTTCTCGACAGGAAGAATTAGCTTTTCAACTAAAAGAAAAGACAAAACGAAATATAGACTTCTCTGAAATAAATGAATCTAATATGCAGAAAAAACTACGTTCACTTAGTCCTGTGTATCAGAATGGAGACTTAAGTGATTCTGAGATCGAGCATTTCGATAATGCTAAGGATCTTAATGATAGTGAACGTAGATCTTCTACTGATGACTCTTTTGAGTTCAATCATCATCAGTACACAAGTCTTCAGGGGAAATTGGAAGCTAAGAAATTCCTTGCAAAGAAAGGACATGTTGATAATGATGCTGACTTTCCGAATATGGATGCCATGGAATTGGATATGAGAGTTCGATTAGCGGATATTCAGAGGCAGTATAGAGAAAAGCAAAAGGAATTGTCGAAGCTTACACCCAAGAAAGAAGATAAGAAGATTCCTGGTAGACCGAGGAAGAAGAGTCAGTCTTCCAGGTATTATTCAGCTTCATTCGTAAATTTTAACCTTTACCTTCTGGAAATGAAACATCAGAGAAAATTGATGAAGTTTGGACAAAATGTATTTGAAAGTATTACCAAAAAAATGTGTAAAAAAGTGGGAAGAAGACAAATTTCAAAACCCTTTGCTTCATTTTATATTGTCTTTTTTTAATTATTTTTAAAATTTTAGAGCTTTTAAATTCTGTGAATAACAGTTTTTTATAGATTTTTTCAAAATTTTGTTTTCTGTCACATCCTGTTTATTCACAACAGTTTTAGATTAAGATAGCAGATTACAAATTAAAAACGTGGATGTAGGAAATTAATCACTGCTATTTTTTTATTACATTAGAAAAATAATTTTTTAAAGAAGGAAATGAAATTTTTTATGATTTTTTGGTAAAACATAGTCAATCGAGTGAATTTTAGAAATAACTTTCTACATTCTGTTATTATAGTTCATCTGGTATACCTAGGTATTATCGGAAATTTTTCAATACTGATATAACTAAAAACCAATTACGCTCGCGAATACACTTATATTCATTAATTGTCAGTCATTGGATTAAAATAAAATTCATGAGAGTAGATCTAATTCAACTATACATATACCATTGCACTATAAAAACAGTTGGAGTTAGTTGAAACCCTTTGATTCAAAACCCCATTTATTGGGAAAAATTCAGGTTATAGAAAAATTTGGAAGACAGTCAGAAGATAGGCAAAGGTTTTTGAATAATTCTGGTATACGTTTATAAAATATTTCTTAATTTTCTGTAGCTCCGAGTGTGGAATGATGTCACCACCCTTACATATAAATCAGTTGCATTCTCCGCATATGTCTCCCTTGGATTCATTAGATGATGCCGCAACCTCCCTGACACCGGGTGTACTAACGATGTCAAAATGTAACACCAACTTAAAAAAACTAAATGAGCATAGGAGTCATATCAAATTATTGGATAATATACCAAGCATTCCACTTACAGTAGCACCTGTGGACGCTCCCATAACGACACTCTCAACATCAAAACTTCAAGAGGACGAAGATAACAACGCGTCTAGGGTATGTACTCTATTCATGTGTTGGAATTTAAAGTTTTAAATCACTTGAAGATTGAAAATACTAGAGTTATTCATCATATTAATCAATGGCAATGTATATTTTAGTTGGAATATGAGGCGTCTTCACCATCCCCAACTGTCGTGAGTTCGAGCTCGGCTTCAAAAAAACGCAAGGTTGGTCGTCCAAGGAAGTTGATGTGCACTTCTGGTAGTTCGAGGCATTTTACTGAGACTATTGTAGCCAAGAAACCAAAGAACAAAAGTTCTTTGGTTGGCTATTTGTTAAGTGCAAAGAACAGACATCTTCAGAATAAGGTTAGCATTGCTTTATTATTTCATTATATTTCGATTTTAATTTTTTAAACTTCCACTTGTGAATATTATATTTGATATTACTATAATCTTTTTAAAATTTTCTTTACAGTTTGTTGGCAAAACAGGTTACACACCGCTTCCTTTCAAATCCGGTATTTCTTCCTCAAAATCTATTGCAAAGAATCAAAAGACAGCAAAGTCTAAAGCTAAACCCGCCAAGCAGACTCCTCTCCACAATAAGAACGTGATCAGCTCAATTATTGCTGAAAAGGCGAAGCTGAGTCAGGATTCGAAATTGGAGAAACAAGGAAGCAAAGTTAAACCAAAATTGAAAGCAGAAGCGAAGCTAAAAATTTGGGATGACGAGGAACCTGTAGACTGGAATGAAATCGATACTTTATCAGTGCCAGTAGTTCCAGAAGCTCCAACGGTATTTAAAAGCCTATTAATCATCCCCTATGACAGCATTTTCGAGCATTTTAAATAATTTAGAATATAAACTTGATTGATCAAGCATTTTATCTGATAATTATCTGAAAAAATGATCAATTTAATTTAATTTTCTCTTTTATCACAGAATTTCAATTTTTTCTTGGAGATCATTTTTTTTTTAAATCTTTGAAATATTCGTGAAAAATTAGTTAAGAAAGAAATTTGACAATTTTGCATCATTAATACATCACAGAGGTGAAAAATGTACTTAATTAGAAATATTTATTTCTTTAAATATCTTAGAATAAAAGAAATTCAAAATAAGTCAAGAAAAATGATGGAAAAACATAAATGAAAGATGTTATATAAAAAATCTCTAATTCTGGAGGATCATAATTTTCAAGAAAAACAAAAAATCGTATTTGAAATTCGAATTTTTAATTTGAAAAATAAAGTCCTCTCTCGAGATGTTACGGAACGGGATTAAACTACGTAAAAAATACAAATTTTATCTGCAAAATTAAATTCCCTAATAAGTTATAATAGTTATATAATCAAAAATTTTCTCGCACTTAAAATTAAAAAGTTCACAAAAAATAAAATGATTTTCATATAGCTCCACTTTGCAATATTTTTATTGAATTTCAAAAAATTAAATACATAAACTAATTTACTCTTTTTCTTTAGGAGTCTGCGATAAAAATTAATGAAGAAACAGAAGAGGAAAGACAAAAACATGACAAAGCAAAGAAGAAGAAAAGGAAGTCCAGTTCTTCATCGCCAAAGAGACACAAGTCCATCGACCAGGAGAAGAAAGATGTCAAAAGACGTAAATCGACGGATTGTAAAGAATGCAAAGAATGCTTGAAAGCTGCCAAAGCCGAGAGGATAGAAAATATCATAAACCGATGTAAACTAACATCGGCACATCTTGCTATTGATCAACTCAGAGTTCTCACTGCGATGGGTGGACTTTTTTATGCAGGTCGCTTAAGTGCAGTTCAAGCACCTGATGTCTATGCCATAACCCTAGATGGGGAAAGAGGAAACAGACCTCATATTCATTCTCGAGAAGAGATTTTAAGAGATGCCGTAAGTTTGAAATATTCGTAAAATAAATTTCTTTAATTTAAGACATATATGTATATTTATTAATTTATCCAAATCACTTTAGTTGATTATGTCAAATAAAATAAATTAGAATACACTGCAATAATGTGACAATGGTATGTTTTTGAAGAAATCTTTGTAATTATTTTTAATTACAGAATTATATAATATAATTACAGATTGTGGAAGTTTGCCCGTCTTCGACAAAAGAACTACCACCAGGCACAAGACTTTGTGCTTATTGGAGTCAGCAATATCGATGTCTCTATCCAGGAACATCAGTGGAACCAACAGAACCGGATCCAGAATTGGATGAAAAATTCGTTAGTGTTGAATTCGATGACGGCGATAGTGGAAGAATCGCCCTTGATGATATCAGACTTTTGCAGCCTGATTATCCAGTAGTAGAGTATGACCCAAACCCTTTATTGACCTTGGGGAAGCGCCGAAGGCAAACATCCCTTTCCATAGAGGAGAAACGACCTTCAACATGTGCTCAAATCAATGTAACTCAGTATTCATTTTCGAGTGCCACTTCCTCTTCCACAATGAATTCGTCGTTATCTTCAGAAGAAAAAATGACTGATCAAGAGAAGCCTGAAAATAATAGTGGAGTATTGACCGATGATTATTGGGAGAGGAAGAGATTGAAGAAGAGAAGGAGGGATAAATTGAAGAGACTACAGGAAGAAAGTCAAGAAGGTAGGAAAAAACACAAGAGACACAAGTGCTGTGAAGAACATCGTAAACACAAGCATAGAAAACACCGTAAACATAAGCACAGGCATAGTCATCACAGCAGTCACAGTGAAGGGAGCCACTTGAGGTTAGACAAGTTTATTTAAAATTAAACTCTGTTAAATAATGATTTTAATCTAAATAAAATTTTCGTTTTATGTTTCAGTGGTGGCGAAAGTTGTTCAGGACAAAAGAGCGAAGAAGATTCATCAAAAGAAAATCCTAAAACTGAAGAAGAAGGAGAGGAAGAGAAGTACATGTGGAGAGTGGAAACCGTAGAAAGTGAAGAGCCGTCTCACGAGCCAGTTAAGGATAAAGTGGAAAATGAGGAAGAAAAAATGGAGAAACAAAAGAAGACTGAGAAGAAAGCAAAGCCTCGAGAGAGACAAGAATCGGTCGAAAGTCGAAGTAAGATGGCTGCATTTTTGCCTGCGAGGCAACTCTGGGGTTGGTCTGGTAAAGGATATAGAAGACCAGGGGCAAAAGGAAGAGCGAAAAAGCAATTCTTCAAGGCCATTCAGAGAGGAAGCGAGACTATACAGATTGGAGACAGTGCAGTTTTCCTTTCTACTGGCCGACCTGATCGTCCTTACATCGGGAAAATTGAATCCATGTGGGAAACTTCGAGTTCTAATATGATTGTTAAAGTCAAGTGGTTTTATCACCCAGAAGAGACAGTTGGATGTCCGGCAAACTTGAAATATCCGGTAAGTAGATAATATTTGTAAAAAATCAAGATTATATGTATTAAAATAGTTTTGTATCAATATTATAATTATTTTCGCAGGGTGCTTTGTTTGAATCGCCACATATGGATGAAAACGACGTGCAAACGATTTCCCACAAATGCGAAGTATTACCTCTTCCAGATTACACAGAGAAATTAGGAAAGGAACCACACAGGTACTTGACCATCTACGACAACAATGATATTTACTACTTGGCTGGATATTACGACCCAACGACCTACTTACTAACCTTACAACCCGGTGTTGTTTGAGAACAGCTTAAGCTGACGATTAAGCTAGCGGGTGTTACATAATCGTCAGCGAAAAATTGTGAAGCTTTCGAATCGATTATGATCACATGTTGTCGAGCCTGTGGCAGAGATCACGGAATTTGGCATGTTTAGCCTTAGATGGTTGATGAGAATGCTTTTATCGAGGGCAACCGAAATATTCGACAAGATTACAATTTTAATGGTGGCCACCCGATTGTTACGTGAGAAACGTACTATCAGTAAATTTTTTGTCTCAATTTTTATAACTCTTTTAGTCATTTTATTTGTGTCTTAATGTTTTCAGAAAAAACGCTATACTTACCAGATAATCTATCTGAAAACTTCATGAATTCTCTGTGAGAATACTTTTTTCTTCACTTCTATAATACCTATTAATCACTTTTTCGATTGTCGAATGCTTTGATAGCTACTCTTTTTAAGAAGGTAACTTGTTAGAAAGGACGAGATGCAATAGCTATACCGAGTGGCATTAACCAGTTAACGAAAGTTCGGTGATGCCGAACAGAATGTAAATAGTGTAAATAGATTAGAGTTTCCAAAATTCTATGCTTCAAGGCAGAGAATAGTCCTGGTTTTTGAAATTAAAGTTACATAATTGCGGTATCAGAAGAAGGTGGATTGAAGTTTTACTCATTTTTACTTTTCAGTTAGATATTACAGACAGAATTATAAAAACTACAAAATTTATAAAATTCTGTTTGTGATTTGTAAAAGTGAAGCCAGGTGATTTTCAAGAGAAATAAGATGAGTTTTTAATTTCCGATTTGAGATAAATGATGAGCTTTATTGATGCCAGATACGGTGCTATGTAAGCTTCAATCGCCTACGGATCTGTTATTGATTTCCGTTGATATTTACAAAATGTTTTAAGAGGTACATTACACTTTACAACATTAAGTTTCAACTCGCTAAGCTTCGTTTTCATTAACTCAGAACGGGTATTTATTTACCCAACCGTGCAAAATATTAGGGTTAAGGATTTTTTATGAAGTAATTTTTATATTCTCTAAACTCATAGCGCGAGAAAAGAAAAAGCGAAAGTTAAATCAATCGACTTACATACTTGCTTATATGTAGACCCCACCTATGAACAGAAATCTGTTGTGCACGCTTGTTACCCTCGGTTAAGTAGTTTTTTTTTTTTTACAAAAAGACCTTGCGAGCCTTGGGTGATCATAACAATTAACATTTGCATATTAGAGAAATTTCTTAATATTGTAATGTTTTCCAATTTTTGTACTGTTTCTTATATTCAGGCATCAAATTATGTAATTTTTAAATCGAATCTCTTGTTTTCAATACGATTTTGCCTTACCTCTTTATCTAAGCTGAAAACTGTTCAAAAACCCCGTTTTGCCATAAATTTGTTTGATTCTTCCTTGGCGGGATGGACAATTTTTAGTTTTTAGATGAATGAGAAATGAGGCTGATGCACGAATATAAATAAAATGTCTGTGTTTACTGATGGCTCTTAAAGGAAAAATGAATGCTTTGGAAATTACAAATATCAATAAGAATAGAACATTTTCGATATTAGAATTTAGTTTTGTTCATAAGAGAAGTGTAATTTTATTTTGAACTTTGGCTTGGGACATTTTGAAGCACCCAAGAAGGCTGCGCCTAATTCTACGCGACAAGGTCTAGTAACGATCTTAGTACAAATTGGAAACACAATAATGTTGAAAATTCGTGAAATTTGCCGTTTAGTGCGAGCGACTGGCAAAACGAGTGAGTGCTGTAAAGAATGAATTCGAATGGAAAGCGAGAGTGTGTGCAATGAAAAAAGAGAAAGCAGTACTTAGAGATTCTTATAAGTAAAGCCAACATGCAATTTCTCCTGTATATACACGGTTATATATTTCTCGTAACACATATGTAATCTGTATTCTGCCGTGTAAGAAGGGAAATATGATAAAGTATATGAAAACTGTTCTTTAACATTAAATTACAATGACAGGTTTCAAGATTCGAAAGAATTTTCTCCGACTTTCTAACAATATTATTCGTCCGTGCGAAGTCTGTATAGTGACTAGATTTAAAACCCAGAAGTAAGATTCAATCACTACGAGATAGTTATAAAGAGTATAATACATATATGATAAATGATATACAAATAGTATTTTTCCATTTTAAAAAAGTCGAGCGTGTGATGTAGTTTAGAAATTTTCGGAAAGGGAGACAAGTAGCGATGATCTGATGATTTGAAAGTTTGTAAATCTAACCAGTGATTGAGAAAAACGCTCGTCCATGAACCCTTTAAAGTTGCGAGTTCGTCCAGGGTGTGCTTTTTAGATGCTTCGTTGTCTTTGTAAATATGTAAATCTTTCGCCTGGAAATCAATTTCGTGTATAGTATTATCTCGCCTCCCCCTCACACCTATTCTTGGATTTGAAACAAGTGTCGTGTCCGGAAAAAATTGGCCTTAACTTTTTGGAATACATTTACTGTAAATTTAGGAACGGTCAACGATTCTTGTTCAGCCTCGTGTTTCGATAATAATACAGGGTGTCTTGAGAGTAAATTAGGTGGGAAGTGTTGATCTCGCAAAAAATATTATTGGGATCAGCTATAAATTTTACTAGTCTATATTCAAATTAGATGTAGATTCGCTTAAAAAAAGAAGAAAAAAGTCACAAAGGCATGTAACAGATGGAGAAAATGCCAATCATCCTTTTTTTCTAGTCTAATTATTAAAATTCAGTTATGTTTTTTTTCACAGATGTTATTTTTTGTTTTATTGCTAAGCGGAAATGAATTTTTGAAAAATGATTTGTAATCGCTGCCGCAAGGCAAATTATTTTTCGTTTTGTTAGATGTGATATAAATATTTTTGTGGAGCTTTGCTCAAGAATTTAAAATGTTATTTTGCAAATTCGGTTCTCTTTACTTTGGAGTATTGAATTGCTTGTATACATCTGTTACATGAAGGGAATTATTAAAAAGAAAAAGAAGAAAACAAATATTAAATCCTAATCTTTAAGGCTCTAAATTATGTGTATAGTTTATAATGTAAGACAAACAGAGAAGAGGATAGGTGGCGAGAAAAAATACACTTAGAATAGAGAATCAATCATTATTTTTTCATATATTCGAAATTGATATATTTTACTAATTACCGTGAATCGATTCGAAGTCAATGTTTCATGATGATTGTTAATGAATCACGAGGATCTAAAGAACAACCATCGAGTGTTATGATAAAAAGTCTGACAAATATGTGAAAAACAAAGGGGAAGGCAGAGGAAATTGCGATATATATTAGGATAAGTTTTCATTTGTATTTTCCTATTTGATTGTCAGAGCTGCATTTCAAGATGATTATTGTAGTGAAAGCGAAACAAAATCTAGAAAGAAATTGTATTTTGCGTACAAAGACTCGCGACTTACCATAATGCAAGGCATAATGATTTTGAACAGCATTTTTCTATATTTTACAATGATTTTTCCATATTTTAGCCAATTACTACTTGAAGTACAAATTATAAATAAAAAAAGAGACGAAGATAAGTGATCGGAAAAATATTTGAAAATTTTTGAGTTATTTTATTTGTTAAATTTTGACTTCAAATGTTTCTTTTTATTTGTGAAATTGATTTCCTTGCTTTATGATGCTTAAAATTGAAGTAAAGAACAGAAGCGTTCGTGCGTGATTGCTTAAGGGAAGAGAGGATTCTAACGGAAAGGCCGAAAATGTTTCGTATAACGCTTTTAGATAAATCAGTCAGCATAATAGATTAGTTTTACAATCGAATATATCTACTGTCTTAATGTTAACAGTTGATTAAAGAATAATTAGTTAACGGATCAATATTTGATCGAGAGATAATTATGATTAACCATTTTTGTCAGTCGCAGCTAATACGCACACTCGCACACAGTGACAAATTCGCGATAAGAAAGACAGAAAAAGATTATATAGGAACGAAACGGGCAGTGTGAAAGAAAGAGAGTGAGTGAAATAAATAAATAATAAAGGTTGAGAGATATAAACATAGTCACAGTAAGGAATAAACAAATTTACAAAACGCAGGCGTACACGAGATCACACATGTTTATTTCTGTCATCTAAATACTTGGCCAACAATAAAATGCATATTAGATACCATTGGATTTTTTTATCGAACCCAATATATATTGTAAATAAATAGCGTATAAGTAAAAAATATTTAATCGATTTCATGCTAATACAAAAAACTCTTAATTTTACGGAAAAATGAACACTATTTTAATTTTAGGTAATTTTACTATTTTTATAATTTTTGTATAGATATATTTTTTGTAAACATCTTTAAAACAAAGCAAGGTTTTAAAGAATAGTAAATACATTTTCAATACCCAAGAAAATGAATCTCATTGAATTTCGTGGGAAAATAAATTTGAATATGTTCGTTTTCCGTCTTCGCTCCCGACATGCCCTGAGTTTATACCAGGAATGCTTCTGATTGGTAAACGCCAGTGTTCAACCATCCCGGTATAGGTATACTGAACGTTCCAATAAAAAAAGACATTGTAAATATCATACCGAATAATACCCGGCAATTCAGGGGCAATACTTTGCATCCTTTGCATGGTGAAGACCCTTCTTGGTTAGTTTGTTAAGTGATTAGAAGATCATTATTTATTAAAATTTGGAAGATTGAATAGTAATGTTGACAAGTTCAGTTATGTATCTAGCATTCGAAATGTATCGTGTTTATTAGACGAAACAAGGCACTTGAGAGGTAAATAGTAACAAAAAATGGATAGTTTTCATGTTGTATTGTTATATAGGTTTATTTTGTCCATCCTTCGATTGAAACGGTTATAAGAAAACCGATATCGCTTACGCGGAATGTCGAGTCAGTCTAAGAAAGTTGTAACAAAGTTTAATAAGTACTAGAATTGGGTAAAAAGCTTTTTCAAACCTCGTTTTTTTGGCATTTCGTGACTGTTTTTCACAATTGCAAGTGGTTTATAGTGGTAACAAATTTTACTTATTAGGCGAAAATACATTTTTACTTTGGTGTTTGAAATATCAACTTCCTAGTCGTCCATGGCATCGATGTCAAAGCCTTACTCAACTTATAACATTTTTGTAAGTAGCATTTATTTTGGCTAACTAATCTTTCGGCTTTTCTTGGATATATTCAATGAAATCAAAAAAATATTTTTACGGGTTTAGAGGTAAAAATTTGAGTTAAGTGATATTGGAAAGTTGAAAAAAACCAGAAATTATTGAAAAAAACAACATTGTATAGTTTTATTAATTTTTTTGAAACAAAATTCATGATTTTTTAACAAATTACAGTCTACAGAACTACAACGCATAAAATTGAATTTATTTTAGGAAACTGTTATTACATTATTTTTTTATTTTACTGATTTAAGATCGCCGGTGCTTAGGCTGTTGTAGATGTCGAACGTTTTTTGAAAAATTAATTTCGAAATATTGATTTATCAGAAATTTTCCACTGATATTTCAGATTAATACTGCTTGAGTTAAAAAATTAAGATATTTTGAAGCAAACTAGTATTTTAGCTCAAAAATATTCAGAATATCGAAGTTATTTTTTTATTTTTTTTTAATTATTTGCACCTTTATGAAGAAAAAGTGTTGGGAGGTATCGAAACCAATACTTTTTCGCGAAATCCAATACTTGATCGCGAAGAAAGTATTAGATAAAATACTTGATAATCCTTGTTTTTCATAAGCGAGAGTTAAAAGCCAATTTCAAAGATATAAATTTATATACAATATTCTGGCAAGGTTGGGAAAATAGGGGAAATAAGTTGGATATAAAATTTAGTTTTTATGAGTATACATAAAAATATATCGCTCAATTTATCAGTTGCAAGGGTGCAACACTGATTGAATCCGATTAAACAAATCGGTTTTAATCAAGTTTAATGATTTATAAATGGTTTTGAGGGATTATTATATATATGCATATACGTAAAATTAAACAAGAACTTTTCAAAGAGATTATTTCAATATTAAATTATCAACCATAAAAGTATGTATTAGAATTAGGTGTGGGAGTTTTAGATTAAAAATCAGATGAAGTCAATATGTTTTCACTAAGACTTTTATTCTCAATAGCATGAGGAAGGTACGTCTATCCTAGAGGACTTCTACTGAAACACTAAACTAAAAAGAAAACTCTACAAGAAAACTCTACAAGAAAAATGACTAACTTAAGAATGAGTTTATGGACCTAGAGAACAGAGTTTTTATTCATCTGTCCAGCATGCGTTTTGTATTTTACAGGCTCTTGAGTTCGGCGCCTGCCCTGTCGTAAATTATGATTTTCTATGAAAGGAAATTTAAAGTGCCCTTAATATATTACAATATTTTAACTCGCATTTCTTCGTTCTCTCAGTCTAACTAAATTTCTATGTCGAGTGATTTTTGACAGTTTATTATATTGTTGAGCGTACACATTTCAACACGCCCCCTCAAAAATTAATTGACTCATAATAAAAGTACCTTATTTGAATTAACTATTCTAAATAATATCAATTTAAACCCTAACATTCCTTCCTCATGCAATCTGGGGAATTACATATGGTCCAACATCCGTTGCAAGGAACAGGGAAACCCAGAAAAACCTGCTCAGACCATCTCTCCGATCAATTAATACAATATTTTGTTTTCTTAATAATATATTGATATTTATCGGCGCTTCCATTACTCAAGACCCATTCCTTTTCTAAATTCCAGAAATTTTGCTGATTGTAATGGTTTAGTCAGTGCGTCTGCTATCTGGTCACCTGTTGAAACATGTTCAAGTGTGATTACCTTTTTTTCTATTTGCTCCCTAGAGAAATTATATTTAATGTCTATATGTTTCGATCTCTTATGATTAGTTGGGTTATTTGCTATACTTATACAGCCCATATTATCTTCATAGATTGTTATTGGTTTGAAGAACTTAATATTTATATTCAATGTAGTTTATTTATATTGGCATTGGGTCATAATTTTTCATTAAAAACAATGTTCAAAGAAACATATCAAAAATTTTTAAAGGGGCAGAAAATATATTGTAGGGATGAAAAAGGCAAACGTTTCGGCCACAAATGGGGGCCCTCTTCAGTGCCAAATTTAATGTACTTAGTGTCTAAGCTGTAAACGTGCAA
Source organism: Diplolepis rosae (assembly GCA_030998225.1). NCBI lineage: Eukaryota > Metazoa > Arthropoda > Insecta > Hymenoptera > Diplolepididae > Diplolepis > Diplolepis rosae. The sequence continues at coordinate 19,409,074 of JAPYXD010000701.1, read as the reverse complement.
ACAAAGTTATTAACACTAACATTAGATTTTATTTTTGTTTTGTTTTTTTGGTCTTTTTTAATGATATTTTATAAAACATGCAAAACTTATGTGAGAAAGCAAGATGGTAAGCTCCAAGGCATCTAGGAACGAGACCGCTCCAAAACACAGCCTTAAAAAGTGTGAGAACTCCTATCTTGCAGATCCGCGAAGAGTGAATCCGCAAACTGCCCCTCCTCAAAGGTACACACGAGAACCACCTATGGACACTGATATCTCCTACAAAATAAGCACAGATCCTGCAGAAAAAACATCACCATCCACAAGGGGCTCACAACACCCACAAGAAGTAAGCACTTCACAAAATCACAAAACACGAACCCGGAAGGAAACAGATTTTTCGTTAAAGGGCAAAATCAAAAATTGATAGTTTTTATTTCAATTTTTAATCTTCTATTTTCCTTTAAGACACAGAGGCGGCAGATAGAAGTAGCCACACACTCTGTTTGGTGTCAAAAAGGAAACTGATTTGAGAAGAGAGCAGTACCGTTTGAAAACTAGCGTAAAAATTTTTAATATATACAGTGAAAATTTGTTGTGGAGGGTCAAGTTACAAACGCATAAACAAACCCCATACACGGTCTATGTCCTGGACATTCGGGACCCAAGTACGCTTAAGTGTTCGGAGAGCGGAGAGAGAAAAAGAAGGGTTTCAGACAACATGTTGAGAGAGACCCTTGGAGGAAGTAATTTTGGAATAAAATAAAATGTAATGTTTAAAAAATCATATTCGTAGAAAGAGAGTTGCAAAACAATGAAAAGGGCTATGTATTATTCAGTTAGTTTATTGAAAAATGCATTATTTTATATTTATAAAAATTTTTTTGTCCGGATTAAAACAAAAATATCATATTTAAGATGGTAAAAATACGTATAAAAATCGCATTTCTTTTAAAGGTACCACTCGCGTGTGTACGTTATTATGTAGCGTTAATTAAGTAAAGAATGTATTCATAATCGGAGGATCACTAGTCGCGTGTCAGATAGGATACGTTGTCGACAGGTGTCCTCGTAGACAATTTCAAACTCTTATATCGCAAATAATGCAAATAAATTTAATATTTTAAAGAATTTTGAAAATCTTTCTGTGGAAAAAATGACGCTTTCGACTGCGCTGGGATTCGAGCCCAGGTCTTTCGATTGCCGGTCGACTGCTCTGACCACTGAGCTACACAGGCGTCCGACATCCCTTTCTCCACAGGAAGATCTCCTTATATCGCCTAGTGGCTCAGCCTTGCGGCTGTAAATGATTTCAAATTAATTAGTTGAGTTTGAAATTTATGTCACTGCCTACATTATCGGAGGATCACTAGTCGCGTGTCAGATAGGATACGTTGTCGACAGGTGTCCTCGTAGACAATTTCAAACTCTTATATCGCAAATAATGCAAATAAATTTAATATTTTAAAGAATTTTGAAAATCGAAAGACCTGGGCTCGAATTCCAGCGCAGTCGAAAGCGTCATTTTTTCCACAGAAAGATTTTCAAAATTCTTTAAAATATTAAATGTATTCATAATTTTAAACCGGCGTTGAATCAAAATAATTCTCAATTGCTTTAAATCAGCGAGAAGTATTAGCGTATGTAATATAGTGAACGCTTCGCGGCTTGTTTATGCGATATAATATTCGCATCGAACTAACGTTGAGCAATCTCACATATGAGACGTTAACTGTTAATAAAAGTCGTATTTATTTCATAAGTAAAACTCGCGTGTATAAATTTTATGTAGCGTTGAGAACGTGTTTAAAGAATCCATCATTTGATAAACGACACGGGGCGCGAAATTTAAAATTCTCAGAGATTATATTCCGCGAGAAATATTCGCGTATGTAATATATTGAACGCTTCGCAGCTTGTTTATGCGAATATATGTTCACATAGGACTAATCCTGACGAGTCTCATATATGAGACGTTAAATATACATAAAAATCGTATTTATTTCCCAAAAGTAAACTCGCGTGTAAAAATTTTAATGTAGCGTTGAGTACCTGTTGAAAGAATCCATCATTTGGTAAACGGCACGGGGCGCCAAACTCAAAAATCTCGGAGATTATATTCCGCGAAAAGTATTCGCGTATGTAATATATTGAACGCTTTGCGGCTTGTTTATGCGAATTGATGTTCACATAGGACCAACCCTGATGAATCTCATATGTAAGACGTTAAATATAGATAAAAATCGTATTTATTTGCAAAAGTAAACTCGCGTGAATAAATGTTATTAAGCGCTGAGTACCTGTTGAAAGAATACATCATTTGGTAAACGGCACGGGGCGCCAAACTCAAAAATCTCGGAGATTATATTCCGCGAGAAGTATTCGCGTATTTAATATATTGAATGCTTCGCGGCTTGTTTATTTGAATATATGTTCACATAGGACTAATCTTGACGAGTCTCATATATGAGACGTTAAATATACATAAAAATCGTATTTATTTCCCAAAAGTAAACTCGCGTGTAAAAATTTTAATGTAGCGTTGAGTACCTGTTGAAAGAATCCATCATTCGGTAAGCGGTACGGGGCGCGAAACTCAAAAATCTCGGAGATTTTATTCCGCGAAAAGTATTCGCGTATGTAATATATTGAACGCTTCGCAGTCTCATATATGAGATTCGTCAGGATTAGTCCTATGTGAACATCAATTCGCATAAACAAGCCGCAAAGCGTTCAATATATTACATACGCGAATACTTCTCGCGGAATATAATCTCCGAGATTTTTGAGTTTCGCGCCCCGTGTACCTTATCAAATGGTGTATTCTTTTAACAGGTACTCAGCGCTCTTAATAACATTTATTCACGCGAGTTTACTTTTGGAAATAAATACGATTTTTATCTATATTTAACGTCTTACATATGAGATTCATCAGGATTGGTCCCATGTGAACATCAATTTGCATAAACAAGCCACAAAGCGTTCTATATATTACATACGCGAATACTTTTCGCGGAATATAATCTCCGAGATTTTTGAGTTTCGCGCCCCGTTCCGCTTACCGAATGATGGATTCTTTCAACAGGTACTCAAGGCTACATTAAAATTTTTACACGCGAGTTTACTTTTGGAAATAAATACGATTTTTATGTATATTTAACGTCTCATATATGAGACTCGTCAAGATTAGTCCTATGTGAACATATATTCAAATAAACAAGCCGCGAAGCGTTCAATATATTAAATACGCGAATACTTCTCGCGGAATATAATCTCCGAGATTTTTGAATTTCGCGCCCCGTGTACTTTATCAAATGATGTATTCTTTCAACAGGTACTCAGCGCTTAATAACATTTATTCACGCGAGTTTACTTTTGCAAATAAATACGATTTTTATCTATATTTAACGTCTTACATATGAGATTCATCAGGGTTGGTCCTATGTGAACATATATTCAAATAAACAAGCCGCGAAGCGTTCAATATATTAAATACGCGAATACTTTTCGCGGAATATAATCTCCGAGATTTTTGAGTTTGGCGCCCCGTGCCGTTTACCGAACGATGGATTCTTTCAACAGGTACTCAGGGCTTAATAACATTTATTCACGCGAGTTTACTTTTGCAAATAAATACGATTTTTATCTATATTTAACGTCTTACATATGAGATTCATCAGGGTTGGTCCTATGTGAACATCAATTCGCATAAACAAGCCGCAAAGCGTTCAATATATTACATACGCGAATACTTTTCGCGGAATATAATCTCCGAGATTTTTGAGTTTGGCGTTTACCAAATGATGGATTCTTTCAACAGGTACTCAACGCTACATTAAAATTTTTACACGCGAGTTTACTTTTGGGAAATTAATACGATTTTTATGTATATTTAACGTCTCATATATGAGATTCGTCAGGATTAGTCCTATGTGAACATATATTCGCATAAACAAGCTGCGAAGCGTTCAATATATTACATACGCGAATATTTCTCGCGGAATATAATCTCTGAGAATTTTGAATTTCGCGCCCCGTGTCGTTTATCAAATGATGGATTCTTTAAACACGTTCTCAACGCTACATAAAATTTATACACGCGTGTTTTACTTATGAAATAAATACGACTTTTATTAACAGTTAACGTCTCATATGTGAGATTGCTCAACGTTAGTTCGATGCGAATATTATATCGCATAAACAAGCCGCGAAGCGTTCACTATATTACATACGCTAATACTTCTCGCTGATTTAAAGCAATTGAGAATTATTTTGATTCAACGCCGGTTTAAAATTATGAATATATTCTTTACTTAATTAACGCTACATAATAACGTACACACGCGAGTGGTACCTTTAAAAGAAATGCGATTTTTATACGTATTTTTACCATCTTAAATATGATATTTTTGTTTTAATCCGGACAAAAAAATTTTTATAAATATAAAATAATGCATTTTTCAATAAACTAACTGAATAATACATAGCCCTTTTCATTGTTTTGCAACTCTCTTTCTACGAATATGATTTTTTAAACATTACATTTTATTTTATTCCAAAATTACTTCCTCCAAGGGTCTCTCTCAACATGTTGTCTGAAACTCTTCTTTTTCTCTCTCCGCTCTCCGAACACTTAAGCGTACTTGGGTCCCGAATTTCCAGGACATAGACCGTGTATGGGGTTTGTTTATGCGTTTGTAACTTGACCCTCCACAACAAATTTTCACTGTATATATTAAAAATTTTTACGCTAGTTTTCAAACGGTACTGCTCTCTTCTCAAATCAGTTTCCTTTTTGACACCAAACAGAGTGTGTGGCTACTTCTATCTGCCGCCTCTGTGTCTTAAAGGAAAATAGAAGATTAAAAATTGAAATAAAAACTATCAATTTTTGATTTTGCCCTTTAACGAAAAATCTGTTTCCTTCCGGGTTCATGTTTTGTGATTTTGTGAAGTGCTTACTTCTTGTGGGTGTTGTGAGCCCCTTGTGGATGGTGATGTTTTTTCTGCAGGATCTGTGCTTATTTTGTTGGAGATATCAGTGTCCATAGGTGGTTCTCGTGTGTACCTTTGAGGAGGGGCAGTTTGCGGATTCACTCTTCGCGGATCTGCAAGATAGGAGTTCTCACACTTTTTAAGGCTGTGTTTTGGAGCGGTCTCGTTCCTAGATGCCTTGGAGCTTACCATCTTGCTTTCTCACATAAGTTTTGCATGTTTTATAAAATATTATTAAAAAAGACCAAAAAAACAAAAATAAAAATCTAATGTTAGTGCTAATAACTTTTTTTGCACGTTTACAGCTTAGACACTAAGTACATTAAATTTGGCACTGAAGAGGGCCCCCATTTGTGGCCGAAACATTTGCCTTTTTCATCCCTACAATATATTTTCTGCCCCTTTAAAAATTTTTGATATGTTTCTTTGAACATTGTTTTTAATGAAAAATTATGACCCAATGCCAATATAAATAAACTACATTGAATTTATTTTTGGGTCAAGATAAAAACTGAAGACATTAATACAAACATGTCTCGAAATTATTTTAATATTTATACTTTTCGCTAGAGATTTAAGCCATAATGCTTCTTTCACAGCTTCAAAAAGAGCCATATACTCAGCTTCTGTAGAAGAAACAGCTACCGATGCTTGTCTTTTTGTATTCCAGCAAATTGTACATCGTTAAAATAATTTAAATAGATAGCCAGTAGTGCTTTTTCTATCTGTTCCTTCATCACCACCCCAATTAGAATCAACATAGCTAATTAAAATTTGGTCTTAATTACCTTTTCTATAAGTTAATTTCAAATTCATTGAGCCTTTCAAATATCTTAGGACTCTTTTTAAACATTGCCATAGTTCTCTATTATTTTTATTACAATATCTACTTAGAATATTTATTGCTGTACTCAAGTCGGGCCGTGTACAAACCATTATATACATTAAGCATCCAATGAGATTCCTACACGGAGCATCATATTTCTCATCAGAATTTAAATCCACATAATTAATTTTATTTGGAAGAGGTGTGCTTACAGCATTGCAATCATTCATGTTGAACTTATTCAAAACTGTTTTAATGTAAGAATTTTGATCTAGAGTAATTATATTGTTATTTCTTTCAATTCTTATTCCAAGAAATAGTTTGATCTCTTTTAAATCTGTCATACGAAATCTATTCATTAAATAAGTTTTGAAACTATTCATTGTTTGAATGTTAGCTGCAGCAATCACCAAATCATCGACATGGAGTACAACATATATATTCTTCGATATATCTCCATTATCTAAGAAATAAATGCATCGATCTACTGATGAATTTTGGAATCCCTTATCTAGCAAAGCTTTCTCAAAGGTCTCAAACCAACATCTTGCTGCCTGTTTTAGACCATAAAGTGCTTTATTTAATTTACAAACTTGATTTGCATTACATTTTACACCTTCTGGAACTCTCATATAAATTTCTTCTTTTAATGTTCCATTCAAAAAAGCAGTTTTAACATCCATATGATCAATAAGTAAGTCATGTTGATTTGCAAAAACTACAATAAAACGAAAACTAGAGATTCTTGCTACAGGAGCAAAAGTTTCATTGTAGTCGATTAAATATTCCTGACTGAAACCACGGGCAACAAGACGAGCCTTATATTTATTTGGATTCCCAAATTCATCGTTCTTTATAGTGAAAACCCATTTACAATCTACAATATTTTTATATGCTGGTCTTGACACTAAAGTCCAAGTATTATTAATCGAAAGTGAATTTATTTCATCTTTGATTGCTTCTTCTCATTTTTCTCTATCATCTCTCTTTTTAATTTCGTGAAAAGAATTTGGAACTTTGCAAACTATAGATTCTGCACACAACAGATAACTAGTTTCCTCGTATGAAACATGAGGTTTATGTTTGTTCCTGTCACTCCTTCTTAAATTTGTTACTGCTTGATTTTTATTTAGATTATCATGAGATTTTGACTGGTTGTGTTTATCTGTTTCAATTACAGATTTATTTGACTTATCCAATTTTTCATTTGGATTTACATCATTACTTGGTTCTAGCTCATCTGATTCAGTTTCTTCAGATTCAGTACCCAGAAATATATCTGATTTCTTGTTATCAGATTTTCGAGACTCAACTGATTTACTAAAAACATTATGTTCATCAGTTTTATTGAAGTTTTCAATTTCAACTTCTTGAAGTCCCATTTCTGGTCTAGATACCAAGAAGTTAAATTCATCAATTATCACATCTCGCACTACAACAAACCTTCCAGATTTCACATTCCATACTTTATAACCGTTCGTTTCGTAACCAACTAATACTCCTTTCGAAGATTTATCTTCGAATTTAGTTTTTCTAATTTTATTATGCATATAAACTGTACTACCAAAAATTTTCAAATATTTCAACTGTGGCTTTTTACTGTGCCATAATTCGTATGGTTTTTTATTTTGTTTCAGAGCATTTGTTGGGGTTCTATTTATTAGATACGTAGCAGTTAAAACTGCTTCTCCCCAAAATACTTTATTTATTTTTATTATTATTATATTATTAATGTACGTGCTTTCTCGGTAATTTTTCGTACCATTCTCTCTGAAATTCCATTTAATGCTGGAGTATGTGGAACTGTTAAGTGATAGCTGATGCCTTTAATTACACAATAGTCTTTCATCTCATTTGATAAATATTCTCTACCATTATCACAATATAAATTCGATACTTTTAAATTAAAATGAGCTTCACTTTTTGCAATAAAGTCTTTAAAAACATGAAATACATCTGATTTATAAGTTATCAGATATGTAACACAATAGTGCGTATATTCATCAATAAAAATTACGAAGTAATTCTTATTGTCAATTGTAGAAGGAGTGACTGGACCACACACATCAGAATGAACAATAAACAGTGGTCGTTTGATATATTCCTTATTTTTTTTCTTTTGAAAAGGTAATCGTGCTTGTTTTCCAAAAATACAAGCTTCACATAATTTATCATTTGGCATGATATTATCAATTAAATTAATATCATCGACCATCCGTTTATTCTTCAACTCTAAAAATTTTGATTTACCCATATGACCCAATCGCTGATGCCATATTTCATAATTATTGCCTATTGCATTATAAACTCTCTTATTATTAATTATATTTGCATCAACGATAAATTCAATAGAAATTAAATTATTCATGGGCTTACCGGTCATTATTATTTTACCATTTTTACTTATTTCAACCCCATTTGGATTGAAACATATACTCATCTGGGCTTGCGGCATCTTTGGAACTGATAGAAGATTATTCGGCACTTCTGGGCAGTAGAGAACATCCTCCAAAACTCCTTGAACACCGATATTACTCGTGACGTTGATAATTCCTTTTTTCGTAGCCGTAATAAAAGTTCCGCTCTTTGCCACAGAGATTTTGACAGGTGGATTCAATTCATTCGAGCTAGAGTATAATTCTTCATTGTTGATGAGATGATCCGAAGCTCCTGAATCCAGAAGAAAAATGATTTTATTGCTGCTTTTATCATACTGATTATTTCCTGTCATGAAAGCAAAACCTGAAGTATTTGAATATGATGTTGTAGGTTGACTTGTATCTATTGTCTGCACCGTACTATCTCTCTCTGCTGAATACTGTTTACTCCTCTTGTAAAAGATGCAATCTTTAATTACGTGATTATTTCTACCACAATGGTAACACTTTATATTTCCTGAATTCTTCCTATTGGACTTGAAGTTCCGTCTATTGTGATTCTTCTTGAATTTTCCTTTGAACTTTGAATTGGTTAAGTTATTCTGCTTTCCTTTTATTTGGCCATTTTCTTGAGAAGCTTGAAGGACTTTTACACTCGTGTCACTACTCTCTGTCTTTAATTTGACTTCATGATCTAACAATCTAGTTTTCACAAACGCTAAAGTCAAATTATCCTCTGACAACGTTTCAATGGCTGTGATGACTCCATCATACACTGCTGGGAGTGTTAATAATAAATGTGACACTTTGTCAGTCCCTTCTAAGCGTGCACCTGCGGCTGATAACTCTGTTATTAGATCATCGAAAATTGTGAAGTGTTTAATTAAAGGAATATCTCCTTTCAATTTCAGACTGAGCAATTTCTTTCGAATTGCCAGCTGTGTAGCCAAACTCTTTCGTTCATAAATGGCATCTAAGCTCAGCAAAACTTCTTTTGCAGAAATGTCCGTTTTCACGAAGCCAAGGAATGAATCAGACAAATATTCAACTAATACACTTTTAGCAACTTTCTCTGCCTTCTTCCACACATCGGTCATTTCAGTTGGAACTGGTTCATCTATCACTTTTAATACATCTAATTCAGTTAATAGTGAACGAACTCTAAACTTCCACACATTATATTTCTCACCATCAAAAGGCTTGATGTTCCTTTTGATTTTGGAATTTTCCATTGTCACTTTTATTTTGAAACACTTCACAATTTCGCACTTTCACACAATTTATCACAGATTACACTTTATCGGAATGTTTACTCGATAATCGCGTAATCTGGGCCCATAACCTATTAGAATTAGGTGTGGGAGTTTTAGATTAAAAATCAGATGAAGTCAATATGTTTTCACTAAGACTTTTATTCTCAATAGCATGAGGAAGGTACGTCTATCCTAGAGGACTTCTACTGAAACACTAAACTAAAAAGAAAACTCTACAAGAAAAATGACTAACTTAAGAAAGAGTTTATGGACCTAGAGAACATAGTTTTTATTCATCTGTCCAGCATGCGTTTTGTATTTTACAGGCTCTTGAGTTCGGCGCCTGCCCTGTCGTAAATTATGATTTTCTATGAAAGGAAATTTAAAGTGCCCTTAATATATTACAATATTTTAACTCGCATTTCTTCGTTCTCTCGGTCTAACTAAATTTCTATGTCGAGTGATTTTTGACAGTTTATTATATTGTTGAGCGTACACATTTCAACAGTATGAATCAATAAATAGCCCTCCTTGCTTTTTGTTCTTGACTCTTTGTAAATTATATTCATTGATTTTTAATGAGTCTAAAGTTTACTTTGATTCAAAATTTGGTTATGGAATAAAATAATATGATCAACAATGATATGAACATTGAAGTTAAGAAAAAATTGGTTTGTAGAAATGTAGAATTATTTAATAAATTTTGTAAACTTGTTTAAAATTTATGAAAAATTATATTTTTCTATAACTTATACGAATTTTGAGAAAATCATTCGCACCTTTCTGTAGAGAATTATTGTAACTTTTGTAGAAATTGTAGTAAATTGATATCCAGGCGCCGACTAGTCTTTATTTTTTGTATTGAGAAGCTAATTATGAAAACTAATGTACATTTAAACTACACTAGACGTTCAGAATAGAGACCGTTTCAGCCCTGCTAGAAATGACAGGTATAAATGAAATAGAACTCGAAAATAAATCGGGCAGATACTCATTAGGGTCTTATTCGGTTTTAATCTGGATTTGGATTCACATTTTCGGTATCTATGAGAGATACCAAGTTATTAATTTATTATCCGGTCCTACGTGGTTTCTATCCGTTAAATGGAACCAGAAATTGAATTTCGGCAAACACGAAAGTAAGCTTCTACTCGGGTCCTACCCGATCTTTGAATTGGACATCGTAATCTAACCGGTTGTACCCGGTTCCTATCTGGCAAGTGGAACTAGAAATTTGAATACAGATGTGGGTTTCTATGCGGGTTTTACTCGGCTTATACAAGCAATCATCTTGCATGAAAATCGCTAAGGGGAGACTGCACCTTCTATCCGATTGTACCCGGTTCCTATCTGTCAAGTGGAGTCAGAAATTTTAATACAAATGTGGGTTTCTACCCGGGTTCTACTCGGTTTATATAAGCAATCAGCTTGCATGAAAATCGCTAAGCGCAGACTGCGCCTTCGTTATTCGTAATTCGTTAAATCGAATCTGAAACGAGACATTGTCAGAAAAAGCAAGCAGCAGGATGTACAGATGATTAAAAATTACTTTTCTTTCAATTATTTATTTCTATTGTATGTTTCATCCAAGTAATTTAGTGTAGGAAAAGATGTAAGTCTGAGATAGTATATTTATTTACATTTTTATTCAAGTACATTATTTTATAACGATATCTTCTATAGAATAATTCTACTGAATCTCACATGTGTTTGGTATGGTCGAGATATACGTTCTATCGCCAGTGTTGACAAAAACACATTTTGCTTTTAGTTCTCTAACTTCAATTATGTCATTTTCTCAAGTTCTTCAACTCCTATAACTTCAAACAAATGTCTCACTGAAACGCTATCGATTACTGGATATTCATTATTTTTATATTTGGCTTTATTGTGTATAATGACTATTGCTTTCTATTGCTTTCAAGAAAAAAATTCTCAATAACCTCGAAGTACCGCAGTATTGAGAAATTTTTTCTTGAAAGCAATAGACTTATAGCGAAAATTACCAAGAATAAAAAGTTCTTAAAATTGGTCAAAGAATACAAACAAATTTTTTCGGGTTGATTTGAGCAATTTTTTTATTTTGCAATAATTATGCTATTTCCAAAATTGAAAAGTTGCTTGAAACGTTTTGAAAAAATTCAGACGTATTCTTAGAGTGATTCTAAGAACTTTTCATTCGTGGTAATTTTCTCGCTTTGTTTATATTTTCAGGCAAAAAAAATCCTGAATGTATTCGTGAAAATTTTGTAATTCGGGCGCCATTTTGTAAAGACTAAAGTGAAAAATTAATCTCTGAACCACACCTTCTTAAAGTTCATACATTTATTCCACCGGTTATAAATGTTCCAGGTCGTTGACAGACCGGGAAACCTTTCAAAACTCGCTTTCAAAAAAAAAAAGATCGAAAAAATCGCGCTTTTTTTTTTTAAACTGAATATTTTTATAATTAATAGCTTTTTAGATCAATTTCGTATTTACCATCGGAAAGGGCACGTCTTGAACTTCACAAATATGTCCCTCTCAATTTTTTCAGTCGCGAATAACATAAGTTACACGGCCTCAAAGACCGGTGCATCGTTTATGCCATTTTGGCCCTTTAAGGGTTAAGACAACATTTCCACAGCGACAAAAGGATGCAGCTTCTTGTCTTGAAAATATAGAAATGAAAAACACCTTTACAGTAGGAGATTCAACAGCTTCCGTTACAAGACTTTTAATCCAATTGGCTTTCCACTTACATTTTTCCGTAGTCAAAGGTCTCATAAGTCTATGTACACTGCACTGAGAAAACTGGAGTGTCAAACTTTGAGTGTCAAAATTTAGATAGTCAGTCTGAACTTCTAGATAGTACAACACTCTTTCCGAAATTTTTTCTTTTTGGTCAGGGAGACACTCATTTGATATTCTGCTTAACTGTTACCAGAGTGTCAGAATCACTATAAAGAGTGTCGATTGGTGAAATACGCGCCAAAATTGTAAAGTCACGTGGGTTCGCCTATTTTTCCTCCAATATCACCAGCGTGGACTCTAACCTCATTGCCGGTTTCGCGTCCTTTACGTGTTAAAGTGTCACGAGGGTTATTTTTGCCAACTAATTGGTGAGTACCTATTTCACTTGCTATAATAACATAATAATTGTGAAAGCTTAAATGTAATAGTTTTGAGGTTAGCCATAGAGGTAGATTATAGTCTATTTTTCCCTCTTCGATAATCTATTTTTCTCTCTGCGATGATCAACTTTTCCCTCTAAAGTATTCAAGTTGACCATCTTATTTTCACAATCCACAGGTAATAAGTTACACTATCTAGAAGGCTGTCCTATAGTTTAACCTCAAATATAGTCTGCTTCACCCTCCAAATGTTTAGGTTGACACTCCAGTTTTCTCAGTGTGCGCGGTGGAGTCGTTTTTAATAAGGTTCGTGAACTTCAATTTCTTATTGCTTCGTAAGACGAACAGAGCTGCCCGTCTTAGTCCTTTGCGACTATAAGTGAGGCACCACGCCAATCAAATCACCATGCAAGTAGTCCCTAGAAAAACCCCACACCATGTCAAAACCTTGTAATTCAGTTAGAACGGAGTATCTTTTTACACTTTTTTCATTTTTGACTTTCTTTTCTTTTTTTTATTTCCTTTCTTTTACTTCCGAACAACAGAAATGTTCAGTCTCACGTTTTTTTCTACGTGCTTCTTCATCCTCTAGGTCTACATTTTCTCTTCCTTCTTCTTCTTCGTCTTTCGATTGCCGGGTATAATATCAGATAGTGTAAAAAGTATTGAGACAGTTAAATTGAAAGTGATATAGAAATAGAAGCCAATATGGCATTTTGTTTCTTAAAATAGGTTGGCATTTGTAAAAATGAAATCAAAAAGCATCCGAAATTCGGCAAACTTCCTGTTAGTAGGGTTTTGAAGTTCGACGAAGGTCAAATAAAGAACCGATCTTTTAATAAGTACAGTAAAACCTCATTTATCGGGACACTCATTTATCGGGATCTTCACTTATCGGGATCTCGCAACCTCATTTATCGGGACATTTTGTTTCTCCTCCAGCCACCACTCCTTGTACATAGTGACATAGTTTGCACATATTTCATTTGCAGGAGTTTTATTATGTCAATTTTTACATTCTCATCATGGATGAGAAGGTATTGGTTTTATGTGAAAAATGACTTTCGAAATTTTCATCAAATCTTTACGGTTTGAGACCCCCTGAGTCAGAAAAAGGGGTTTTTACGAAAGTGTCTGTCTGTCCGTCTGTCTGTCTGTCTGTCTGTCTGTAGTAGGTCGTGTGCGGCATAACTCTCGATAGAATTATCAGATTGAATTGAGCTTTGGTATACTTTATCGGAGCCGAGAAAGTAAGGACAAGTTCGTTAACCAGCCACATCCAATCAAAATTGAGGGATTGAGCACTACTTTTGTGTTTTTAAAAATAATTTTTTAAAATAATCAAAAATTTCAATACTGGTTTTAGATAGTGCTCATAAATTTCTAAAAATTATCCTGATAACATTTTTTGATTAAATCAAAATTAGAAATGTTACAGCATATTCAAATTCGAAAAAAGTCAATATCAAAATTCCATTTTCCACTTAAATTATACGAGATACGAAAAAACGTTATGGTACAATATTATTTTATACATAAAGACCTGCAAATTTGAATTGTAACATTTTTTCATAAGATGCATATTTTTCTTTTTAATTAAAAAAAAAAACTATTGAAAATCCAAAATTCAATTTTTTAACAATAATATTCGAAATATGAAAAAAACGTAAGAATACAAAGTTTGTCATTTCAAAAAGATCTACAAATTTTGTCTCACACAGTTTCTGATAAAACATATATTTTTCGTTTCAATTCCAAAAAATACGATAAAAATTTAGAAATTCCATTTTTTAGAGTAAATATGTGAGATACAAAAAAAACGTTTTTATGGAAAATTGTTTGCCTAAATGAGGTCTACAAATTCTCATAAAGAAATTTCGGGACAGGATGTATACTTTTATGTTTTGATTTTTAATATTGAAAAACTTCGATTTTTTTCACCAAAATATGTGAGATACGAAATAAGCGTTGTTCTGCAAAATCGTTTCCTTAAATAAAGTCTACGACTGTTTATTTCTTTTTGAGAGATTTGGAAGAAAATAAATTATTTTAATCATGTAATTTATTAAAAAGTTACTGAAATGTATACAGAAAATCGAGCGCGAAGTGCGAGCGCCATGATGAGAATGTGTTCCTTAAGGCTGATAGAGCCTTAAGTAAATTGAATTTCCTGTTTCACTTAAATTCGGAAAGAAATTCAGTGACTTTGAGAAAATGTGTAATTCACATTATCTGTAATATTATTACATTCTCATCATGGATGAGAAGGTATTGGTTTTATGTGAAAAATGACTTTCGAAATTTTCATCAAATCTTTACGTTTTGAGACCCCCTGAGTCAGAAAAAATGGTTTTTACGAAAGTGTCTGTCTGTCTGTAGTAGGTCGTGTGCGGCATAACTCTCGATAGAATTATCAGATTGAATTGAGCTTTGGTACACTTTATTGGAGCCGAAAAAGTAAGGACAAGTTCGTTAACCAGCCACATCCAATCAAAATTGAGGGATGGAGCACTACTTTTGTGTTTATGAAAATAATTTTTTGAAAAAATCAAAAATTCCAATCCTGGTTTTTGATAGTGTTCATAAATCTCTACAAATTATCCTAATAACATTTTTTGATTAAATCAAAGTTAGAAATGTTACAGCATATTCAAATTCGAAAAAAGTCAATATTAAAATTCCATTTTCCAGTTAAATTATACGAGATACGAAAAAACGTTATGGTACAATATTATTTTATACATAAAGACCTGCAAATTTGAATTGTAACATTTTTTCATAAGATGCATATTTTTCTTTTTAATTTAAAAAAAAACTATTGAAAATCCAAAATTCAATTTTTTAACAATAATATTCGAAATATGAAAAAAACGTAAGAATACAAAGTTTGTCGTTTCAAAAAGATCTACAAATTTTGTCTCACACAGTTTCTGATAAAAGATATATTTTTCGTTTCAATTCCAAAAAATACGATAAAAATTTAGAAATTCCATTTTTTAGAGTAAATATGTGAGATACAAAAAAAACGTTTTTATGGAAAATTGTTTGCCTAAATGAGGTCTACAAATTCTCATAAAGAAATTTCGGGACAGGATGTATACTTTTATGTTTTGATTTTTAATATTGAAAAAATTCAATTTTTTTCACCAAAATATGTGAGATACGAAATAAGCGTTGTTCTGCAAAATCGTTTCCTTAAATAAAGTCTACGATTGTTTTTCCTTTTTTAGATATTTGGAAGAAAGTAAATTCTTTTAATCATGTAATTTATTGAAAAGTTATACTGAAATGTATACAGAAAATCGAGCGCGAAGTGCGAGTGTCATGATGAGAATGTGTTCCTTAAGGCCGATAGAGCCTTTAGTAAATTGAATTTCCTGTTTCACTTAAATTCAAAAAGAAATTCAGTGACTTTGAGAAAATGTGTAATTCACATCATCTGTAATATTATTATAAAATTGGTTTGAGCTTCAGTATCAAAATATAAGAAATAAACTTAAATGTATGCGAAGAGCACATGACCGAGCGCGAAGCGCGAGGTCCAGAAAGAACGGACCGCGCAGCGCGACGATCGAGCATTACGGAGCGCGAAGCGCGCGATGAGAATGTGTCCGCGAAGCGGGCAGATTTTTTTACATACCTTCGTATTATATATACCTTCGTTACCATTACTAAATGTCAACATACAACAAGAGTCATGGCAACCCACCATGAGACTGTAGGTGGTAGTGGGGAGACCCTCCAAATCCCGATAAACGAGGTGTTTACATTTCAAGGTCGTCCCGATAAATGAGGTTTTACTGTATTCCGTTTTTATATAATTAATACAAATTACTTTAGATTTTTCTATTATCCTTTCCCACTGTGATTCAGAAGATCTGTGCAAATTTATTACAGAAAAAAAATTAATGTTTGAAATAAATTATAATTAAAATCTAATAATAATCAGAATTTTACAAGTTTACGATACAAAAATATCTAGAAAATCTTACAGGACGCCGAAAGAATCTGCTAATTACCGAGTATAAACCGCGATAAAAACTGGGTGTTTCGCGTAAAAGCCTTCTAATTATCATTAGATAAAATTCATTTACGAACCAAATTCATCAGATATGTCATCCCATATATAATCCGTTTCTGTGCTGGGTACACAGAAAAAATTAGTCATCGAAACTTTCCTTGACTTGGTTGAGCTGTTGAGAGTTAAGGAAAGTTTCGACAACTGTTTTAGAATTCTTCACAAA
Organism: Diplolepis rosae; assembly: GCA_030998225.1. NCBI lineage: Eukaryota > Metazoa > Arthropoda > Insecta > Hymenoptera > Diplolepididae > Diplolepis > Diplolepis rosae. The sequence continues at coordinate 19,392,286 of JAPYXD010000701.1, read as the reverse complement.
AAGTGCTTCAGATTTTTAAAAAAGTTTATGAAATATTCGGAAACTTTTGACGTATTCTTAAGTCGATGACAGTTGAGGAAATCTTTCAATGACTATTTTTTTCCGTGATATAAACCTGGGACAGACCAGATACGTCCCAGATAGGATCAGATCAGAACCGGATATAAAAGTAATTTGAGGACCCGGCTACAAACCGGGTCTAAACTTTTGAAGTCCTGGACAGAAATCAGATTAGAACCAGATAAAAGTATTTTGAGGGCCGGGATACAAACTGGGTAGAAAACTTAAAGGTCTTGGATGAAAATCATGTAAGAACCAGAAAGGAATCAAATTAAAACCGGCTAAAAGTATTATGGACCCTGATACAAACCGTGTAGGAACCTTTAAAGTCCTGGATAAGAACCCGATAGGAATCAGATAATAACCGGGTAGAAATATTGTGAAAACTTGGGTACAAATCGGGTAGGAATATTAAAGGTTCCAGATAAGAACCATATAGGAACTAGATTATTTTCCCAGATAGAACCCGAGTAAGTATAGGGTATAAACTGGGGATAAAAAACGGGTACATTCCGGAAACATCCAGATAAGAATTCACTTCTACCCGGTTCTTATCCAGATTATATCCGTCATTTTTAGCAGGGAAGTGTTGCCTCCTTAAGCTCAGCCCAGTTAAAAAATATTAGGTCTAAAAATACGTACTTTTTCACGTCAAAAAGGGCGCGTAAAAATACGTCATCAACGTCGTACTTTTACACGTTAAATAGGACATCCAAAAAACGTCCTTTCTGATGTATTTTTTTGCAATAATCATTTTATTATGCTACAGTAGGACCCCCATATAACGTACCTCCTTATAACGTTTTCCTCCTTATGACGATAAAAAATAACCCGCTTATAACAAGCGGAGGCCCCGCCTTCTACTCCCTCTACCGATCGAATTTCAGCTACAATCTACATTGTACGGGCGGACGAAAGCACACTGTAAAAAATCCAGTTGAAAATTACCAATCGATTATAAAATATTTTACTATGATTGACGTAAGAATAATACGACTCTATTGTGAATTTGCAACGATAAGCGGTGTGATTTCACAGTATTTGTATGAAGTTTGCAGTGAAAGTTTAATATTACCACTTGAATCAGGGGACATAAAATTGCGCATGATAAACATGGTAAATTTCAACCATAGTGTAACGTATATTTGAATGTAATTTTACAACGTGTCAGTAAATTCGCAATGCGTACTGCGATTTATTTTACCATAAAAATGTAAAAATGCAGACTGAGTGTAAATCTACCAGAATTTTATAATTCCACGCTTCATGATGCATTTTTGTTTTAACGCCCGGCGCTGCAACAGTGATTCTATAACTTCTATAACCTAGAAAGCCAACTCTCGTGCAATAGCAGCAGGTTTCAAATCCTTATTTAATTTATCATTTATTTCGCGTTTTCACAATGTAAAGGTAAGTGTTAAATTAAGAAAATAAACTAAAAAATTCGGCTTTGAATACTATTAATTTTATACTATTAATTCATAAAAATATACTACAAGAACCAATAAATATGTTAATAATTCTATAGCATATTGATTTGAATCCATGATATACATGCTTTTAGAAAGAAATGCTTTTGATTCAATAGCATTTTTTTCTCAGTGTACTGTCAGTGTTAATTTACAAATGATATATATAGCGCATGCGCAATGAAATTCATCCCGGCCATTTTACATTGTCAATTGAATTTTACAACAAGAAACGTAAAATTATACTGCATTGAAAGTGAGATTAAGGGAATGTTACTGTCTGCATGTGATTTTACCGTTCCAAATTATTTTTACACCATTTTGGTAAAATTACCACGTTAATCACTAATAATTTTATGTCCCCTGTTCTACGTGGTAATTTTCAACTGAATTTTTTACAGTGCAGTTAAAAACCGTGAAACAAACGACAGCTGTAGAGTAGGAGAGGTAGAGGCGCGGAAAATATGAAATCCCACTACTGTTTCTAACGCAATGGTGAGATCCCCTCCTTTTCTTGTTATTGCTCGTTATAGGGAGGCACGGCCAGTCCCGATTTATTCGTTATATATTAACATTATTATATTTATTTAAAGAATTTGAAATCATTCTGTGGAAAAAAAGAGGCTTTTAACTCTACTGTTTCTAATTTTAAAAGCAAAGTTTTCAGTAACTGAAATCTTTAAAACAATTTTGTAAAAAGAAACATTTCTTTTTTGAATAATTATATTTGAAGATTTATTACTTGAAATTGGAAACAGTAGAGTTGTAGAAAATGTTTTCCCCGAAAGAATAAGCCACACTGATAGAAATGGTTCGGGAGTTTTAGCCATTCAGTTGTAGGTTGGGAATTTATAATTGTATTTATAAAATAATATGTCTCTCTGAACAACGCAGGATGTTAAATACAGAAATCAAAATATTGTAAGTGAAACTGGTCGAATCAGAAATATAATATGGGAAGGCTGACAATACATTTTTCCATAGCAACCAATAATATGGTTGATTCGTTCATATTTATTCAGTTATATTCGGATGGTTAAAATACAAATCTCATATGGCTGTATCTATGCCAGCAATAAGGTAAGGTTAAATTAATCATAAATATCGTTGTAACAGCCATTCTTTTCTATCAGTGCATGCTTCATGAAAATCCAATAATTTTTAAATAATTGGTATAAAGCGATAGTGAGGAAGATCCTATCACAAAAAACATTATTAAAAGTATTATTTTTCATGAGTTTTAAATTTTTTTCATAAGAAATTGTTACGTCCTGCGACGTTCAAGTAGATCAAATCTTTAATCGTTTTCAAGTCAACGCCCATATGCGTTATAACTTGGGAATCTAGGCCTTTTGAACGTAAGAACGATCCCGTTGCTACTTGAAAAGTTACTAGATTCTTCCACCGTCTAATATAGGGTTGAGAACAAACCAGGACAAATAAAAACTCCAGAATACCCTTAAGGTTTCCACAGAGTTAGTTGGGTGGCATGTACGCGTAACCGAGTTTTAATAAGAGAATCTCTACTGGTTACCTAACCCTTAACAGAATTAATAATTGTGATTCAATATAAGGTCAAACTGTCACGTCCCATTGAGCAAAACTTACAATTGTGGCACAACATACGATGAACGAAGCTGAGTCCAGGGAGTAATGTATTTTGATCGAGAAAGTTCCGCAGGATTGATATTCAATAAACATATAAACAATAAACAATAACCTACGAACAACTTGCAAGCGATTTGCAAAAACTAAATTAATGCCCAGATGTGTTATTGAAAAACAAGAAAATTGAACAATTATTAAATAAACAAAGTTATAAACAAATAAGTTTGATAAGATTTCACAAGCAATTCACAATGAACTAAATTAATGTCCACTGTGTGGTGTATTGAAAAATAAGAAAATTGAACAATTATTAAATAAACAAAGTTATAAACAAATAAGTTTGATAAGAATTCACAAGTAATTCACAATGAACTAAATTAATGTCCACTGCGTGGTGTATTGAACAATAAGAAAATTGAACAATTATTAAATAAACAAAGTTATAAACAAATAAGGTTAATAAATATTCACAAGTAATTCACAATGAACTAAATTAATGTCCAGAGTGTGATTTATTGAAAAATAAGAAAATTTAATAACTGTAGGAATTACCAATCAATTGTAGAGTGCACAGGAAAAGTAAATGATTAATCAGAAAATGAACTTACTTGATTATTTATTCAGAGAAACAGTCAGTTGAGTACAAATCGCTGCAGAATGTGTCGGCTTCTTAACCACTTATTGCACAATGGTCTACAAATTATTAAGGTAGAAAACCATACGGGTTGCGAGAATTAAAAGAAAACATAAGGAATTTGAATTTCGTTGGACCAAGTCCAAGAAAAAAAATAAAGGCAGAAATAATATTTAGGACCAAGTCCTATAGTGGAACTGAAATTTAGGTAATGTCTTCGTGGACCAAGTCCAAGTTGAACTGCACTAAAGCATTTTTTCCGGCCTTTTTATATCTAAAAATTCCCATAAGGCCCATAGATATTACAAAGAAAGCACTAGGATTGATAACGTTTTATACACGGTGTCCTAGTCCTTTCCTCGCCCTTTACAATAAAATTTTCAAAGTTATTGCATTTTTTTTAAATAACATTACTTAAATATGTTTTCAAGTCGATTTTTGACATTTGTGTTGCGAATTGCTGCAAGTATTTCTTATCTGAGCTATTTCTATACATGAATGTTAGGCACATTGCTCATAAAATTGTGCATTTACTTAATAAAAAAAAACTTACTATAATTACCCAATCTCTGTGATTCGTCTATAATTTTCGTTTGTTTGGTTATGTTTTTTTTTGTAATTTAATTAATCTCAATTCAAGAATAATTTCTTACCTAGATATTCAAGACTCTAAAAGGTGCATTCAACTCGATTTCACATGCATATTTGTTTTTTTGATACTATCCCGAGTTTTCGTCTTCCGAAAGAGATTATTCTTGAGTCTACCGGGTGTACAATGTTTCTTATGATCTACTTACTTATAAATGAATCTTAACATTTGTTACGACATAACAAAATCATGTTTTTTTCATAATGCACGGCTGATACTATCTTTTGAAGTCTTAAAATCATAGAAAAACTTTTTTTCCAAAGACTTGATTTTTGGCACGACAACTACTTTATAATAAAAAATTTCCCTGATAAACGCGCTTCCAGAAAACATATAAAAAGTCCACAAAATGGTTTTGGCCGATCGTAAACTGAAGTTGCGTGAGATAGCTGACACCTTAAAGATATCAGGAGGCAGTTTATTAACCATTTTGCGTGAACATTTGAGCATGAGAAAGTTCTGTTCGAAATGGGTACGCTGTTTGGAGCTGTTTCAGAGCAATAAGGATTTTTTCATGCGGTATGTGACAATGGATGAAACATGGATCCAATACTATTCCCCAGAGTCAAATCGGCAGTTAGCTGAGTGGAAAGCAAAGGGTTAAAACTGTCCAAAGCGACCAAAAATGCAAATGTAAGCTGGTAAGGTTTTGGCCTCTGTATTTTGGAATGTGCACGTTATTTTATTTATCGATTACCTTGAGAAAGGAAGAACCATCAATAGCGAATATTATGTCGCGTTATAGGTGCGTTTAAAGGAAGAAATTGCGAAAAACGAACCCCAAATGAAGAAGAAAAAAGTGCTCTTTTAACAAGACCATGTCACAAGTCGATTGCAACAATGACAAAATTGCACGAATTGCACTTTGCACTACTTTCCCATACGCACAGTATTCTCCGGATCTGGCTCTCAATGACTACTAGTCACTACTATAAATCGATCTACAAAAAAAAGCATTGAAATGTTAGAGAAGCGTTGGAATAAATGTATCACTCTTCAAGGAGACTATGTTGATGAATGATGGCGAATTTCACCTAAAAATTGTTGTTTTATTAGTGATCCTACGAACTTATTAAGTGATGTGTTATTAGGGCTGACTAAGGCAATTTTTAAACTGAGAAAAATGAATATTCAGGAATAATATCTAGATCTATGTGTTCAGACCAGCGTTTGAAAGCTGTGACATTCCTCTTTCCGGTAATATCTATTTTGCTTCATTTGGTTGATAAATAGCAAAGTTATGACAGTTCTCCCAAAACAACTTTTTTGTCGATGTTGAAACACTTGGACGGATGACCAAAGTCGATGCATGTCAATCATTCCAAAGAAATTGTTGCAGCCGCCAGAAATGATCCAAACTTCCTCAAATCAATTGTTACGGGTGACGACACATGGCGCTTTCAGTACGACCCAAAAACCAAGCTTCAAAGTGCGGAATGGAAGTCGAAAAAATCACTAAAAACCAAAAAAACACGGAAAGTTCCATCAAAAATGAAAACACTGCTCATTACATTCTTCGATATTGAAGAAGTTGTCAACAGAGAATTCGTTCCAACTGGCCAAGCAATTATTGGCGCATATTATCTTGAAGTTTTGAAGCGTTTGTTGGCCAGAATCCGTCATATTCGACCCGCATATCGTGATCCAGAGACCTAGTCTCTGTTGCATGATAATGCATCGATTTCGTCAATTTTTGGCTCGAAATGAAGTCTGTGTGTTGAATCATCCGCCGTATTTAACGTATTTGGTACCGTGCGAGTTCTCTCTATTCCCAAAATTGAAGTTGAAAGGATGTTTTTTTAATGACATTTAGACCATAAAAACAGCTACAACACGCGCAATAGAAGAAAATTCCACAAAATGAGCTAGAACACGCATTTGAATCACTGTTGAATCGCTGTAACAAGTGTATTGAAACTGAAGGAGAATATTTTGAATAAAAAATTCGAAAATTATTTAGATATCTTATTTCAATTATGTTTTCCATGAGGGGCCGTTCACTCAAAATCGATTCTACGTGAGCATAATTATTCCGTTAACTTGCTCACGCTCGAGCGTGCAGTGATTCTTGGCGATCCTGACTGATTCCCGGTGATTCTTCTGAATCTTACTGTGACTAAGGCAATTTTTAAACTGAGAAAAATGAATATTCAGGAATAATATCTAGATATTTAACTATGGGAAAAGCATCTTATACTCAGTGCGACAAATAAGTTCCGAGACTCGAACCATATTTGAGTAATTAGTAGCGTCATCTATGTGTTCAGATTGGCGTTTGAAAGCTGCAACATTCCTCTTTCCGGCAATACTAGTTTTGCTTCAATCGGTTGATAAATAGCAAAGTTATTATAGTTCTCCCAAAACAACTTTTTTGTTGATGTTGGAATACTAACATGGGACAAAGAGCAGTTTTTAAATTTCATGCAAAACTTGGTTAAAAATTCATGAGAATCATTCTGGTTGTTGCAGCAAGAGTACGGCAATGATTGAGTAGAGCAAATGTTTTTCTGTGGCATAAACGTTTTTTGGAAGGCAGAGAGAGGTTAGAAGATGATAATCGTGAAGAAAGGCCAATTTCAGCAATGTTCATTACATTCTTCAATAGCAAAGGAATTATCCACAGGGAATTCGTTCCAACTGGCCAAACAATTACTGGCCAGTGATTCTGATTTTTTTCGTGATTCAGAGACCTGGTCTCTGTTGCACGATAATACACCGAGTATTCACCTGATTTGGCCTCGTGCGATTTCTCTCTATTCCCAAAATTGAAGTTGAAAGGATGTTTTTTTAATGACATTTAGACCATAAAAACAGCTACAACGCGCGCAATAGAAGAAAATTCCACAAAATGAGCTAGAACACGCATTTGAATCACTATTGAATCGCTGTAACAAGTGTATTGAAATTGGAGGAAATTATTTTGAATAAAAAAATCGAAAAATATTTAGATGTCTTGTTTCAATGATGTTTTCCACGGCCAGTCTCGAAACTTATTTGTCGCACTGTGTATATTGAGTTTTGATACGTACTTATTCATCTGTAATACCTAAGATATTAATATTATCTTATTTTAATATCTTAGATATTACTGACAAATATCTATAGATCTTAAAACTGAATATATGTGATCTGTCACGAAGAAAGGTACGTTAGAGCGCAAAAATCAATTTTCGGGTTTTGGCATTTATAAGTAGTTCTTATGTTTTTTTTTCCAATGGACGAATCGAAGAAATTCTGACTAATCTACTTTAGCCGTAATGAGGTTTCAAAATACCCGGAATGTAGCGATCTTCGTTGTTAGCCACTCTTTTAAATTCTCGCCCTGAAAAAACTTGCCTTGCTCCCTAACGTCCCTTTCTACGTGACAGGTCACATATAATATAATTGTGCCATAGTTGAATATACATTTTTTTGTGTATACACGGGAAGTTTTAGAAAATTTATTGTGAAAATTCGTTTCTACCAGGGCGTTAATTAATTAAGACTGGGTATACCAAATGTCTTTCTTATTGTTAAATGATTTAAATATCTTAATTCAGATATCATAAAATATATATATCTAACAAAATAAAGAAAATATTATTTTTAGAAAAACTTCATAAGTACTAATTCAGTTAAATGTATTGCGATTATATTCAGTGAAATTAACTGAGCGTTACATTCTGAAATCTATTGTTCTAATTATGAGTGAAACTGGCAGTTGGCTATAGACGAGCTTAATAAGGACAGTTGCTATTGATAAGAATGATGGGCTCATTACTTATGTAATAATGAAGCACATACATTGATACAATACCTTATACATGAGGTACTTATGGTGAATATTATAATTTGAATTATTTGTTCACAAGAATGAATTAAAAATAAATAAATTTCTTATCATATCAATGGGAATTTTTAAATAAGTTAGGGGGCCATTATCAATTAGTTTTTATGGTAATTCGATGTACATTTAAAGCATTTTACTATTCAGAATTTTTTTCTGAAAAGGAAGTAGAAAGTTTAAATAATTGTATAGACTAATAAAAATAATCTAATAAATGGATAAAAGAATATGAAAAATATATTGCAAACATACATAAAACTTCGTGCCAAAATAAATACAATGAAAGAAAATATATTATATTATATAATATATTATATAATATTATTATATATAATATATATAATATTTTATTATATATAATATATATTATATATAATAATATTTATAATATATATTATATATAATAATATATATTATATATAATGATATATATTATCTTTAAATATTTATTTTACCAAATTGACTATAAATATGAGCATGTTTTTCGTAAGAAAAAATATGTTTCCCAGGAAAAAAAATTACAACAAAAATTTCCATGCTTCTGTTGCTAGATTACATCTATGTGAACATCCTGTGAAAATTTGAGTCTAATTGTTTGAGTGGTTACTGAGAAAAGTGTACCAATGTGTGCCGAAAAGTGATTTTACAGGAGAGCAGTTTTTCTGATGATGGGTCCACTAGACACTCGCGGTGAGTTAAGTTTAAAAAAATCATAACTCCCGTTTTAGTCATCCAATTTCAATTTCTTTTCACCTAACTGTTCGTAATAAATAACTGTTCGCAATAAAAATAAATAAAAATGAAAAATTGAATTGTTGGACATTTTTTCGGACTACTTCCCTTAAGGTTAAAGGTTCCATAGATTTCTCCATGTCTTGAATATCATTTGTTTTACGTAACTTAAAGTTAAAGCCCAAATTTAAGTAACTTAACCTTCACTCAAAAACGCAATTACCATACCCCTGACTTACGAGTAGTTTTTGGCAAGTTGTTTTTTGTGTTTTGCTAACTTAAGATTAGGGTGGTGACTAACAACAGAACCATCCGCTTGAATACCCTTAATAAAGAAAGAAATCAAGTGCTAGAAGTAATATAAGTAGGGAAGACGGCTTTTAGGGTCGATGGCGTCGTTCTGGCGCACTTAAATCGACTTCCACTTTCGTTCTGGCCACATGGTTGGGCATTTATATCGGCGACTTAACCTCATCCTTCGTCTATGAAGCGCGTCATCCACCACCACGGTGGAAAGTCGTTAAATTGTTACATGAACCATCACATCCTAACGTAGGTTTAACTATGAAAGGTAACTGGCGAAGCTGAAAACCTTTTCTTTTTTTATTCATCCATATGAAAAGACAAGAAGCTAAATAGGGAGACTATTGGTTTCAATTTTAATTAGCGATTTTTTTAAGCTACTTATATTTAACATTTATTGGAGTATTTTATGTTTTTAAAGAAAAGGTATTAAGAAGGACATTTAGGAATAAACCAAAATGGTTATAATGATAAATACAAGATTATTGTAGTGAAACATAATATCAGCAATCATTTTTTTGTTGTACACACGGAAAAAATTAATTAATTTTTTTCGAAGTTGAGGATATGAGAAAAAGGCGATACATTGTGAGAAATTACTTATTCATAGCTCAGTCATGAAAATGGCGTGTTCTGATGCTTGTGGATGCGCACGCAAAATTGCACGTTTTGAGCGGCGTTTTGGACAGTTACAAATAAGGGCTTTGTTGACACGGTTTGACGTCAAAGTTCAAAGAAGAGCTTGATTTGTGCGCAGTTCTGAGACTGGTTTAATGCAGCTCTCTATCCGTTCCTACACTGAGAAAAAATCCTGGGCATAGTGACGTGATATATGTACACTCGAAATTCCCTGTCACGAGAAGCTCGAGCATCGGAGACCTCTCTGTAACGAGCGCGAGAGGGAACCCCTCCATATCCTACTTGTTGCTACGCGCTGTTATGCGGATTATATAATGAGCGCAGTCAGTCTGTTAGTGAGGCTATGTGAATAATTTATTTACATAGTTAAAAACGTATAAAAAAGATTTCTGTGAGTATTTATCATGGAATTAACTTATTTGACGGTATGTACTCAAAATACTAAAAATATAATAATATAATAATAAAAATATCTATGCTTATATCAGGTGTAATTTTTAACATTTTCAGCAACTGGAATTCACGCAATCCCCTTGATGATAATCGGCAATGCGAAAAAGCCAAGATGCTTCCATTCCCTTGGAAATCGAGAGCTCCCTATAGATTACATTAACCAAAAAAAGCAAACAATCAAAACAATAAATTCAGAATAAAAATAAATAACAGTATTGAAGTTAAAAAATAATTCAAAGTAATTATAAAATTCAGGTTAGTAAGAAAATCAATAACAAAGTTCAAAAAACAATTACAAATGAAAATAGTTAAATTTAAAGGAATAAATTACAACAATAAATTTTTTTTAAAATTAACAAAATCACAGTAATGAAAATAAGAACAATAACAAATAAACAATAATATTACCAGAATAAATAAATAATGATAAAGTCAAAAACAATAACGAAATCACAATGATAAAATTAAAAACAATAAATAATCAACAATAACAGAATCAAGAATAATGAATAACAGTAAAATGAAAGAAAATTACAAAATCTTATTAATATTTAAAATTATAAACAATAAGAAATCAACGATTATTACATTAAAAACAATAAATAAAAATTAGAATCAAAAACAACAACAAGACAATAATAAAATCAATTAACATGAAATAATGATACGTAATATAATTTTCAGGATTCTGTTGTTACTTGATAATGCTCCAACGCATCCATCTGAGGAGGAATTGAACGAGATTGATCCGAATGGCCGAGTGATGTACCTTCCACCGAACGTCACGAGCTTGGTGCAACCGATGGACCAGGGTGTCATTTCGGCGCTAAAACGTCGTTACAAAACGGGATTCTTGTACGAAATACTATCTCGCAGTCACAAAACAAATGCAGAATTTGCCCAATCTGTTAAAAAATGGTCGATTTTGAACTGCATGTTTGTTTTGAGGGAATCGTGGGGCGCGTTGACACAGAGCACTCTTCGCAACGCTTGGAAGAAGCTTCTACCGAATCATTTGCCCGATTCTCTTAGTAATTGTCCTTCCAACACCGAATTGACCACCCTGCTCAATCGCGTTCCTGGCAGAGAAGTTTTTTCAGCAGCTACCGTTATCGAGTGGCTCGAAGACGAAGGCGAAAAGCCTGCTTTTGAAGTCATGACTGACAATCAGCTTTTAAACACCTACGCTGAACTGGACTTGCCAATTGATGGAGATTGTCTTCAAAGTTCAAACTCCAATGACATGGATGAAGACGAGGAAGTTGAGACAATTCCAAATGTGAGCCGAACGAACAAAAATATCGTGAATATGGCATAAGGTTTAGTCGATTGGACCAGAGAAATCGACCAATTCACCGATGAAGAGCGACAAGTATTTTTGAAGGCTCGAAATATTGCCCTCAATGCATTTCTTTCTCCGTAATTTATTTTTAATAAACGTTTTCGACATTAAAAAGACTGAACATGTACCCTGGCGAAAGTATCGAATAGGAATTCATTCCGAGCCAATCAGAACTATTCCGATTCATTCCGATATCTGTATCCGAGCAAATGGAAATCATTCCGAACCAATCCAAAAACGTTTTGTGTCTCGTCTGATGAAAAGTGGTAAAAAATCGATCCGACCTAATCCGAGGCAACAATCCGACTAAATCCGAACCAATCAAAAACCAAGTTTTCAATCCAAATTAATCCGAGCTCGGATTTATTGGGATTGACCTTGATTGAAAACTTGGTTTCAGATTGGTTCGGATTCATTCGGATAGTTGCCTCGGATTAAATCCGATTAGGTCGGATCGATTTTTATACCATATTTCATCAGACGAGTCACAAAACGTTTTTCGGATTGGTTCGGAATGATTCGCATTGGCTAGGATACAAATATCGGAGTGAATCGGAATAGTTCTGATTAGTTTGGAATGAATTCCTATCCGATACATACGCCAGAGTACTTTCAATAGTACAATATTGTTTCTCAAAAGTAGAAAATGTACCGATACATATTTTTTCACGGTGTTGATGGAAATTATTTTTCTAACACAATTTCATTGTTATTCAAACTTTTACACATGTAGTATTGATCACAATAATAAACTGCGCAGAATTATACATACTGATTAATTGTAATTATATAAATTTTTTATACATATTGTTTAAAAAGGGAGAATTTTAGTTATCTACAGTAGGGTGTGAAATATCAAAATTTCCAAAAAAACGTATGCAATTTTAGTGTTCGATAACCGACTTTACTTCAAAATATTGAAAACTCCAGATTGGAAAAATTAAATATAAACTTTTTTATTTCAAATGCTGTAAAATTACACTATCAAGTAATTTTTCAATAATTGACAAATAATTTTCTCATTAATTTGTGATAAAAGCCATCAAACTCATTGATTACTTTTTCAAATTCGAGCGCGCTTCATTCCGTAGTAGTGGGGGAAGAGGGGTCGATCGTCTGCTCGTTATAGGGAGGCGTGACGCGCTCGTTAAAGAGAGGTTTCGTTACAGGGAATCTTGTTATAGGGAATCTCGAGTGTAGTTGGAAATGTCCTTAACTACTTTTTGTGGTTGAATTCAAGCAATGGTTGACCCGTCAATGTAGGTACTAAAAGTGGTCGCAGTGAATAAGTAATGTAGTCACAGCGACTATGTAATGTTGTCACAGTCACTATATGTAAGTGTCAACTATAAAGTTATGTAAAATCAAATTCCTAAAATCAAATGCATGAAATCACTACGTGGAACATTGTATTTTTCATAGCACCTCTTTTGAAAATCTGTTTGTCGGCATCTGTAGAGCGGGTTGAAACTTTAAAAGTTAGTAGGATTTAAAATCACAGTTTCGAGCCGCTCGACACATCAAATCAAATTCTCAAAAGAGTTGCTATCAGTTGCTATGAAAAATAATATGCATTACTCGAAACAATACACAACGGATTCAACGAATGTGAAGTTTGATGCACTGGTTATAGCGACTACATTATTCTAGCCATGAGAACTCAACGTTTCAAGTTCTCATAGCTAGGTTTAAGTGTTAAGAACAATTTCAACGATGTTAACTAGTCGCCACGACCAGGTATTCAGAATATGGCTACCATGGCTACAAATCATGTTACTGTAGCCATGGGTCAAGTAGCGACAACAAGTCTCCCTCGTTACAGTCACTTTTTTATTTCCAACTACATTATTCCTAGTCATTATGACCAGATGCTATTTTTCTCTGTGTATCCTGAATGAGTCTTTTCATTTCGCGGTATCCGCTACAGCCTACGTCATCTATAATTTGTTTCACAGTCTATAATCTTTGTCTCCCTTTCCTTTTGCGCCCTTCTACTGTACCTTCTTAAATTGCTCCTGCCAGTCCCTCATGTTTAAGTGTGTGTTCTATCAATCTGTCACGGCGCCTCTTTATACCAGCATAAAAGCTTCTCTTTTCTCTCACTAAGTTAGGAATTTCCTCATTTGTTCACCTTATCTAACCAACTTATTTTTAATAGTTTCCTATAGCATCACATTTTAAAAGCATCCAATCTTCTTCTTTCTCCTTTAGCTATAGTCCATGTTTCGCAACCATAAAGTGCCACGTTTCATACGTATCGTTTGAGCAGTTTCTTTCTGATTTTTAGATCTATATATTTGAAACCAATAATTGTGGTATTTTAGCAAATGCTTTCTTAGCTTGCTCTATTCTAGAACAAATATTTGCATTACAACGACCATTCCTTGTCATTTTACTCCTTACACCGAAAAAAATTTGGTAAAGATGATGCACTACCTCTAATGATTCTGCGTCACTACGCTGGAGGGCAACTGCAGCACTCTTTAAAGGTTAGCATGTTTACTTTTTTGTGGACTAACTGCTCTCCCACAATTATAGGAGAGCTGCTGCCTCACAGGAGGGGAAGCTGCTGCTCCGAATAGATGATGCTGCGGCGAGTCATATAAACTGAGATTCGACTGTATTTTTCAATGGATAATTTTCTCACCCACCGAGGGAACGCAGCATACCCAAATGTACAGTCGTAACAAAAATCGCTAATTTCCTCTATCTTTTCATTGCCTATTTTAATGTTCAAGCGCTTCTTCCCTGATTTTGTCTTACACGCTATCACTTTAGTTTTTCGTATGTTTATTTTCATATTATAATTGTTTAAAACTGTTCCCGTTACATTCAACGCTTCCTCTAGTTCTATTTCGGTATTCGCTTGGAGAGCAACATCATTCACAAAACGTTTAAATAAATATGTATGACCACTGTGACCTGCAGCTTCCGACATTTCTCAGCGAACAATAAAAGTGATTTTTCACTTATAATCGATTTTCATTCCTTTTTACGATTCGTTTTCTTTACGTTTTCATATTCTAATATTAAATAGGTGTGCGTGTCATTTGTTGTATGTTAACATTCATAACAAGTCTTCTTAGTACCTTCCCAGTAGTGTCTAGTGACAATTTTTTAAAGTAAAATCTTTTATCATTTCAGTTTATATAAATATTACATCTTCTGCCTATCGCCATCTGCCCAATAGCCTTTCCGATTTTCAGAGACAGCTTCTCCTACCGTAGGATTTTCATCACTTGTGAGTTTTTATATTATTTCAACAGAAATATGTTTATTTTACAATTATGTGCACTGAAAAAAATGGTTGGTTACCTTGACTACTTAAGTTTGTAAAATTTGCCACAGATAGTAGTTATACTAACCAATAAAATACCAGTGACATATTTTACTATTCAACTATTTTTTAAATGTACAACATATGTCAGCCGAGTAATCTACAATTATTTTACAAGTCATAATGCTAAATTTTGATGCTAAATGCTATAATGTTGCAAGATTGAATTATTTTTAGAAACCATTTTTATGAACAATTTGATATGAAAAAAGTGAATTTTAAAATTATTATAAAGTGCCCACCTTTCGTATACACGGTAACGCTTAATTTATTATAGGCGCGTGATCGCCAAAATGTGTCAGTTAGATGCACGCACACTCTGGGAGTGTGACGCCACTGTCGCGAGCGAGCAAACTGCCGAGTTCGTTTTCCGTGTAGGGCGCATTCACCTAATAAACCGTCCAATCGCCGTTGTTCTGCATAATGGCCTCGCACCTTCTGGGCATGCTCTTGACTAGTTTTTCGGCATATTCCGTAGGTCGAGAGCGCCATACCTCCTTAATTGGTCAACAGAGCTGCTTCAGGGTGAATGCACGCCTTCCTGCAAGTTTCCTCTTCACGACACTCTACACATTTTCTATTGGATTCGCATCAGGAGACTGTGAAGGCCAGTCCGAGGTCGTGATGCCATTTTCCGCTTTCCAGGACGTGCAGAGGTGACTGCGATGTTTAGGGCCATTGTCCTCTTGAAGGATCCAATCCTTATTGTTGGCTCCAAACAACTTCTCTGCAGATCTCAGAAGGCCATGTTCGTAGATTTGAAGCATTTTTTTAGCGTTGAGGTTCTCAGTAAAATCTCTAAATGGCCAAAACCGCGCTATAAGAAGCATCCCCAAACATGGATCTTTATGGGGTGTTTAACAGTTCGCTGTAGGAAACGCTCGCCAGCGGCTGACCAGGCACGTTTTATGGGAACCCATGCCCAAAAGGACGCTTCGTCCGAAAAAAGTACATTGGACCAATCGCGATCAACATTTTCCGTAGCCCATGCCAAGCGTTTTTCCATGTGAACCTTTGAGAGCAGGGGTTTCTGTCTCGTGGGACGGTACTGCACTTTCGCCTCAGTTAATTTGCGTCTTATGGTGTTTATACTAACGTGTAGTCCCTTCTCCGCGAGCTTAGCTTTGGCTTCGCGTAGCCGGAGATTTGGGTTGCGCTTGAATAGTGCAACGATCATCTTATCCTCCTTAAACGAATCGGTGGTTGCGCCGTTGCCTTTTGAACGTACAGTCAGGACATAAAAGAAAGGAATAAAAATCTTCGAAACTTTCTGAGAAAACGCGTACTTTTTCTTGTGGAACAGACTGTACCTCTTCTCGCGTCGCGTCACAATTGTGTTCTCTACTTCCCTCCTGACAAGTCATATATAAGATTGTAAACAAAGATCAGACAATATTGAATAATTTAACTAAAGGGCCATTTAAAATTATGCAGCCCCACATAAAGAAGTCTTCTGTGCATCAGACTAGATTACTATACCTATAACTTTTTAGGGTCTCTGAATCTGAATCCCGGGTCTGTCTGACCCATCGGGTTAGAGTCAAGGCCATTACAAAGTCCACTTTTATTTATAAAATAAAAACGCGTTTCTGACCGCGGATTCTGAAAGAGCGGGATATTTTATGTTCAGGTGTGGTTTGACCTATGGATCAAGGTGACCTTTAGAGGTCATCAGAAGGTCGTATCACTCTCTTGAATTAATTTAAGTTAGATCAAAAATAATCTGTATTGAGAAATCTATGATTAACAAAATCTTATTAGAGCATAGTTTAGCCTCGTGATATTTCTCCGAGGGGGATTGGAGAACCAAGATTTTTAATAGAATTTGGATATGCGGCGAGTGCGTTAAAAATCATATGAAATTCAATTTTTAATTAAAGAACGTGCAATAACGTTTATAATATCAATAGTCAATAAGACTAACGGGATATGGAAAAAAATGTCTAAAGAACTTTTTACAAGCGTTTTTTCTGAGTGAAATTGAATTTTCTACAAAATGGCTCGTATAATATCTAGAGAACGTAAAACACAGTATAAAATTAAAAGGAACAGGAAAGCTCAAACTTCAGAGATTACAAAGTACTAACACTACTTTCATCGTTTTGAAATCCTACAATTTCTAACAAGTGATAATACTTTTTGAAATCCTACATTCGCTAACATTACAGAATAGAATCGCACGTAAAAACTGCTTTCATAGTGTCGACTACAAAAACCTTGATTTTTTTTGCTACAAAACGTAACGAGTTTATCCCGAGTTAAAGGTATTGTCGTATAAATAAAAGACAGAACTAAAGTTCATGTGTACTATATTTTTTCAAAAAAATTATGTCATCAAATTCTTTTACTTTTTAGTAAAAAGCAATTAATTAAATGGTTGGGACGTAAAATGTAGTTTGAAATAAGAGTAATAATTCTTGCGATATAAATAAAAATGCATGAAAGTTTACCTTTCTGATCTGGTAAAGTACCCCCTACCGTTAGGTCACCACTCAATATTCATTTTAACTCTATAATGTCTGAATTATTTTTCTTGATTTAAATTTTATTAATCATGGGATCCACGGGTTATTGGGTTAACTGATTTTGATTCAGGAATCTAAATTTTCAAAATTTGTATTATTGAATCCATTATGGCTGACAGAAATCCCCAAAATTTAAAATATTTTATTGTTTTAATATTATTTATTTTCCGAGACTCGAACCATATTTGAGTAACTAGTAGCGCCATCTATGTCTTCAGACCAGCGTTTGAAAGCTGTGACATTCCTCTTTCAGGTAATATCTATTTTGCTTCATTTGGTTGATAAATAGCAAAGTTATGACAGTTCTCCCAAAAAAACTTTTTTGTCGATGTTGAAACACTTGGACGGATGACCAAAGTCGATGCATGTCAATCATTCCAAAGAAATTGTTGCAGCCGCCAGAAATGATCCAAACTTCCTCAAATCAATTGTTACGGGTGACGACACATGGCGCTTTCAGTACGACCCAAAAACCAAGCTTCAAAGTGCGGAATGGAAGTCGAAAAATTCACTAAAAACCAAAAAAACACGGAAAGTTCCACCAAAAATGAAAACACTGCTCATTACATTCTTCGATATTGAAGAAGTTGTCAACAGAGAATTCGTTCCAACTGGCCAAGCAATTATTGGCGCATTGTATCTTGAAGTTTTGAAGCGTCTGTTGGCCAGAATCCGTCATATTCGACCCGCATATCGTGATCCAGAGACCTAGTCTCTGTTGCATGATAATGCATCGATTTCGTCAATTTTTGGCTCGAAATGAAGTCTGTGTGTTGAATCATCCGCCGTATTTAACGTATTTGGTACCGTGCGAGTTCTCTCTATTCCCAAAATTGAAATTGAAAGGATGTTTTTTTAATGACATTTAGACCATAAAAACAGCTACAACACGCGCAATAGAAGAAAATTCCACAAAATGAGCTAGAACACGCATTTGAATCACTGTTGAATCGCTGTAACAAGTGTATTGAAACTGAAGGAGAATATTTTGAATAAAAAATTCGAAAATTATTTAGATGTCTTATTTCAATGATGTTTTCCATGAGGGGCCGTTCACTCAAAATCGATTCTACGTGAGCATAATTATTCTGTTAACTAGCTCACGCTCGAGCTCGATTCTTCTGAATCTTACTGTGATTCCGATGATTCTGAATCGATTATTAGTACGGAAAATCATTGATTCATCCAGTGAACGGTCCCTCGGTCTTCCACGGTCAGTCTCGAAACTTATTTGTCGCACTATGTATATACGTTGAAAATGCGGATCTTGTACAGAAAACCTGCTTAAATGACGAGTTTTCAAAGATATAGGAGATGTACCAGTTGCGGGACAGCTGATTCTTCAATGTTAAAATACCAATATGGCCAATTAAAGTAGTGTCAAATGTTTCTAATGACAGTAGCTAATAATCATTTTAAAAAGTTTTATCCAATTATTTTCAAAGTGCTATTATTCCAAGCTATTCAACAGATGAAGGTGAGTGTTTTGCATATAAATTTAGTATTTTCCATCTATTTTATGATGAAATGGTGCATTGAGCCAATTTGCGAACATTTCATAAATTTATGGCGTCATCTAAAAATGGCGTCATGTTCCGGTGCGGAACAGTTTGTGTTACGAGGTATGGGACACTTGGATTTTTTTATATAAAATGTATTTTTGGCATATTTACTGTCATGTATCGACATTTTTATCAAACTAAAGTGTTTTTAAACAATTAAATTGATATTTTGATTTGGTTTTGTCCATTTGTCAATTAGATTAAAATAATGAAAAAAGACCATTTTTTATATTCTGTTTTGCCACTGAAATCCTTCAGAATTAATAAAAATTGACATTTTCTTTATTTACGGGGTTTTTACTTCATATTTTCCCATTTTTAGCGGTTTTTTCTAGGTGTCCTGTACCTAGTGCCAAAAATTTTTTGGTCCGAAAAACATCACTTTACGAAAATGGTCATCATTTTTTTTCTGTGTATGATATCAATATACCATCTCCAGATAAAAGTTGCGCAAATACATTAGCTTTAATTTGATCCTCATATGAACTCAAAATGTTAACTCAGTCAAAAGATATGGCCGAAAAACAAAACCCGTCCCGTACCTGGTAGATCTCCCTTACTTATTGATTCTTGAATGAGACGTTAAATTAATATCAAATAAACAGTAGTTTTTTTAATCGATAGATTAGCAGATTATTTTAGATAGTGAGATTAAAATTAATCTTTTTTAGTTATATAATCTTAATTAGAAAATATTTTCATGAATGAAAATAGTTTTGAAAATTTATAAATAAATTTTTTAATTATGTGTTGAGAAAATACAGTATTCATATGAATAGCTTGTATGTCGCACAAGATTAGGTCAATGTTTAATGATCTCATAAGGTGTGTCTGGTCATAAAACAGAGTAAGGCTTTCACTGTTAACCATAAAAAGAGCTGCATTTATATACTTTTTATTCTTCCTACTATTATTTTACTCTTTACAGTATAAATTGAAATTTAGTGTTCGTAAATAAGAAACACTGGAAAGCGTAAAAACAAATTTAAAAACCCCTAACAGAGAAAACAACCATTATTCAAATAATTTTGTGAAAAATTATCAAAAATATCTTCACATTTTCTATTCATTTAGAATGTTACATTAATAAAAGGAAACCAGTGACTGATTCACTGCACATGGCGAGTTGTTCTCTTAAGGGGGGAAATCCATGTAAAAATTTTAAAAAATCGTAAAGCTCGCAAACAGCAACAGATTGAAGAAAATCAGTTTTTTGAAGACTGAGAAGAACTATTGTATGGACCTGGAATTGCAGATTTATCGGTAAGTAACTGAAACTGGTCGTTATACTGTACTAAAGCTTTAAACGCGATTATCTCGAAACTGTATTTTTAAAAACTGCTCGTGTTGTAACTCGAAAAGTTATCGACCGATTTGTCTGAAATTTTGAGAGGTTTTTCTCTACATTATTATCGGAAGGATAAACCTAAAATTTCAGATATTTCGCGTTAATAAAATACTTTTTGGGAATCAAAAATGTCGAAAAAATAGCCCAAAATTCTAACTTATTTTTCAAAGGCTTATTTTATATTGAATCTTATGTTTTTTTTAGTGTTATAGGTTTATCCTTTTCGTTAATATGTTATAAAAAGAAAGTTTACATGGACTTCCCCCCTTAATTTACTGAAATAAAATTGCACTCTAATGACTGTTTTTTAAGAAATACTTTGTTTTTGAACATTTTCTCCGACTTTCCTAGTAAAAGTCCGAGCAAGGGTTCGGAGTTCAGCTTCTACCCTTTTTCTTGCGAAGATTAAGAATAGGGGGTGGTTGCTTAGTAATAGTCAACTGAATCGTGAGAGGCTTCTAATACATTTCTGTAGGTATTCTTATAGTTTCTTTTCAATTTTATCAGAACTATCTTATACATGGGACATTCTTTTACATATCGTACGAATTTAAAAAAAAAAATGTTAACATTTCTAAAAGTCTTAAATTTTTTTCTGTGGCATCTTTTTATTAATTGAATTGACACGTGTATCGGGATTTAAAAAAAAAAAATTTTCGTGAGATATATACATGTCGAAAATTATATGGCATGAGAGCGCCATTTGAATGAATTTTATTCAAGAAGTTAAAATAATTTATAATTAAATACATTCAAAATTGTTCTCCAGTTGAAAACTAGAAGCTTTCTTTGTAAACAGATTATTATTTCCATATTCAAATTCTGTAAATGTTTAATTATCAAATAGGAGTTAAAAATCTTGTTACATGCTATATGAGTACAATTATTCATTATATTTATTCATAAGAACATAATTTGTTCAATTTTTTGCTTGATTCAAAAAGAGTTTTTTTTCTTGTTTTCGCGATGCAAGACAGAAGAAAAAACACTCTTTTGTACCAGGATAGCTCCAGTTAACGATATATATTTAAAGCTTTTAGTAACGTATCACTTTTATAGTGTACCTACATATAATATAATAAGAGTTTTTCGAATGGAATAATCAAGCTCTATTTGTATCTTTATAAAAATACACATTTTTAACCATTATAATGAATATAAACTCGCTTTCAGTAGCGTATCAGTTATAGTGTATCTGTAATATATAATAAGAGTGTCTTAATATATTGAGTATCGAATACTCAAGCTCTATTTGTACCTTAAAAATAAACACATTTTTTAACTAATATGAACTTTTTTATGCATGTTAAGTTTTATCAATTCAGAGACCAGAAACTTAAAATTATTTGAATATGTTAGAAATAGCCAATTAGGTTCTTTACTTACACAAAAGCAAGTTTGCGACACGTATTCGACGTATGTTATGTCTTGTGTGTAGAAAACTACGTAAAATACAGGGGTAATATAATAATGGGCAAATTTTCTTAAATCAAAATGGGTGTGCGATTTGTAAAAGAATGTCCCACATACGTATGTGCAGAACAATAGAATTTATAGTTATTCAATATTTTCAACAACATTCAAACTTATAAAACTTTAAGTTTCAATTCAAGTATTCTCATACTTAAAATTAAAGTTGTCTTAAAAAAAAAGAAAAATTTGTAAGTATTCCTTGGTGATAAAATTGACTAATTTTACGTTAAGGTAATGGAACTAGAGTTTTGTCACTTTTGATTAGGTTCATATTCAACGGCACTTGCTACAAAAATAGTTCGACGTACAGGATTTTAATGTAACGAAGATTATTTCTTGCTTTCTCTAGTATATTTTTCACGTACACAAAAATAAATTTGATGGCTAAATGTATTACGGTTCGTGAGAAGTACCATTTTAGAGAGTAAACCAGAACTATTGGAAAAAGTTGTGAAAATGTCCCATCATAATGGTAAAGTTTATTATGTCAATCGATACTCGCTGTCAGTCTGAAATTTGAGTCTAATAATGAGACATAATAGCAGATTCATATCATTTTACCGAATCTTCTGATGTAAATATACGTCATCGTATAGAGCAGAGTTTTGGAATCAGCGCGCCTTTGAAAATGAAAACACTGACGCAAATTTTTACTATCTATGATGGGTACCTTTCACTTTCGAGCATTCTCAAATTTCGACTACAGTAGGGCTTAGAAAGTCAAATCAATAAAAGTGGATTTTACCATCTCGTGTAGAAATTTCCCTATCTTTCCTTATTTCAAGTTGGGTTCTAGTGGGACCCGGACAAGAATTTCCTAATATAGAAAAAACTGGTAGGGGCGCTGAAACGGATTGGGTTGAAGTTTCAGACGTCTAGTCAGACGAATTTTGAAAAAAAAATGTTCACTAGAAACAATTAAAAAACATTAGGGAACACAAAACTAATAGTTTGCAAGACTCGTAATTAGACGGTAAATTTTCGCATAAAACAAACAAAGTTTATATCTATTATCTATTTGGCTATTGAAAAATAAAAACTAAAAAATTTTTTTTTCAAATTAAATTTTTTTTTATTGTTTACAGAGTCTTGCAAAATAAAATCCGATCCGAAGAAGGGTTCTTCGGATGTCGAATATTCGACATTCGACTATGCGGCCGATCGAATCGAAAAAATCCGATCCGACAAATACGGCGAATCGAATCGAATTTGCGACATTCGATCCGACAGAATGCACACGTCTAGTCAGTACCTCGAATAATGTATACACTGAGAAAACAGTTTTGTCAAATCAACAAAAATATTTGGTTAGTATTTAGCTAACAAAATTCTTTTGTTGTGCCAACAAAACATTTTGCTATATCAAACAAATTTTGTTGGTTAAACAAAATGTTTTGTTGGGACATCAAAATATTTTGTCAGGATAACAAAAAAAGTTTTGTTGGATAAATTTTTTTTTCAGTGTAAAAACTGCTCACAAAAAATTTCAACTCTATTCATCGAATACATTTTGCGTAATCCTGCACACCAACTTGAAAAACACAGTTTCGAGAAAAACGCACTCAAAGTTTTAGAACGCAATAAAACTAAGTGGGCGTGGGCGTCTTTGGGGAACTGTAGCTCACAAACTAAGCTGGTTCCATTTAAATCCTTTTACGACATCACTTTTTACATGTTTTAGATTAGAAATATGCAACAACAAAAAAATCGACTTTTTGAAAATGTTACACAGGTAACATTTAAGCCCTTTAAGCCTCAACCAAACAGTCGATGTATCTTTTCAGACGAAATCATGTATATGATTATCATACCAGAAATTTCAAAGTGAGTTTGCAAAGTAATAAATTCTTTTAATATCTGCTCTCTAAATCTGAATCAGTGAGATTCTCACTGAAGTTAAATTAGTGACTCACTTATGACTGGACAATCAGTTTTTTTCTTTACTGAAAACCAAGGAAAAGTTACTGATTGACCAGTCAGAAGTAAGTCACTGTTTTAACTTCAGTGAGAATATCACTGATTCAGATTTAGAGAGTGTCATGGCTGTAACAGTTAAGAAAATTTCTAACTGGTAGGTCAAATATTTATAAATTGGCTACTATACTCAAACGGAGAGAAGAACATTGCTCACGCTGCTATATTCCATAGCCGCGCGTTCTCTAAAACATACTCTGTAAAAAATATCGGTAAATTTTCCTTCTATGTATTAGGAAATTTTGCCTAAATCCTTAGGAAGCATAGATTTTCCTACAGAAAGTGGAAATATTTCATAGATTTTATTTTTTTTCATGTATTTTGGTACACTAAACACGAAAATCACATTCAACAATTTTTTTATGGAAGCGTTTTCTAGATATCAATGTTTGAATTTTTTTTCAATTTTCAGAGTTGTTCCGATATTTTTGAATATATCTCGACTTCTAGTTGACCGATTTGCTTAAACAAGCACTCAAATTGAAGACAACAAAATCCTCTACAACTTTTTATCCTAAAGTTTTCAGATCGGCTCAGTTGTTCAGATGCTAGCGATTTTAATTAGTTGGAAAAGTTGGATTTTTTGGCAAAAATCGAGGCAAAAAATCTAGAGTTCTGAGTAGGTTATATTAATACTATGAGAACGGTAACGAAAATGAGAATATTACCAAGAATATAACCAGCAGATAAATTCTTTCAGAATTTATAAGAATTTTGTTATTTTGGTTGTTTAACGTGTTAAACAATCATAATGAATGAATACTGCAATATAAAATTATCTTTTGGTATTTTAATCATATTCTGGTTATATAGTAAACTTCCATCTGGAGATTTTTTTAAAAATCTTGACCACTTCAAAATGTGCTCTTGAAACTCAAGCGTTTCAGTTGGCCGGTTGCTGCTTGCAACTTTGTATGTGCATTTTATTTGTACGGAAGAAAATGAAAAGTGAGAACTAAAAGGGTAATAATATTAAAGGTAAATTTGAATGTTGATAAATAAATATATATATATATATATTCAAGTTTAATATTAATTTAAGATTTTTAGTATTTTAATATGTTAAATTCAAGATGAACCTAATCTCAAATTTCAACAGTATATAACTTTAATATATTGATAATAAAACTGTTTTCAGGTTCTTTTTTATTTATAAATATATTTATAAAAGTGAGCGCGTCTTATTTAACTTCAAAGGCCCTATAAATATTGATAAATAATTATTTTAACCATAAATTTTTTTAATTCTTTTTATATTCTCTTATATTCTTTAAATTCTGTAATATTCCCGGTTATATTACTTGATCATAAATTCTCGAGAATTTAAGAACCCTAAAAGAATCCACACATCATTCTGGGAAGAATAGAAATCGCAAATATTTGTAAATGTAAATTAGTACAATATTATATAACATTAAACATTTTATTATATATTCCTCGGGAAATTACTGACGCGTGGCCGACTATTGGTTGGTGGCCGAAATCTGGTTCCGTTCTATATATTACCCTATATCGATTGTCTTATGTGTTACACGTTTATTCGTTCCTCAATAAACCACGTTTTCTTCTTTTTCTTCCCACGAGAAAAGAAAACCATTATGAAAAGACACCACCTTCGCAAAAACTTTTCTCCAAAAGATTTCCGTTTGAATAATTTTAAAGCATAAAAAGTGAACAAAGATACATTATAACATCGAATCATAATGCTCTGAAGGAAACAAACAAAAAGTTTCGATCGAAAGGGCAAATATTATAGGTTTTCGCAAATCCCTGAGAGGACTAGCTTATATATTGCTGAGACTGAGGAAAACAAGAACAGAAGGAAATCCTGGATGGATTTAGGTATACACGTATATTTGGAGAAATCGGAAAAACGAAGAATTTGTTTTCCATTCCAATTATATTAAACTCCATTTGAAGTAGAGGATCGCTCGATTAAACCTGTTCGCTTGTATCCGTATTTTTGCACCTATGTGAGTTTGCATGCATCCATGTGGGATCGCGAGGACATGCAGACATTGCAGATTGGTCAATAGATGAGTTAAATTAAAATCCAATTTGAGGCAATAGCTAGATTTCCTACTGTATGGAGGAAAAGAGGAAAGAGCTGCAGAGTAAGTGAAACAGAAAGAGGGTGAAAATGGGTTTCCAGTTTCTATATGTGTCGCTGTTTCTCATTGGTCCGACCGGGTTTGGCTCGTTATAGTTCATCCAGGCTGATCGTGTTCGATGAGGATAAAAACTATAAAGTTCTCTGATAGGTCGTGAAAATTGAGAATGAGTAATTGTAGTTAGCCAGTTTGTCAAACATATAACTGATCAACTTGTCGTTTTACATTTCATCGGTTTCGGCAATTCATTTTATAAGTTTAAACAGTGTTTTATTACTGATTTGTCGGATTGGATATCTCTACATATTTCCAGCATTGTCCTCTCTAAAACACTGAAAAAATGGTTAGTTGATCCAACAATTTCGGTTTTTAAAACATGCCTCTGTTACATCATTAATCGACACAACTACTTTTTTTTGGTCTTCCTATCTGCATTTTGATCTTGTATGACATTCGAAATTCATCATGTTTTACAGCTAATTTTTTGACATTCTAATTCAGAAATTTGACTACACTTGAAAATTTTGAATTATGCAAGAGACGTTAAACTGCACCTTTCTGTACAATAATAAAATTCATTTATTTCCGCACAGAACTCTCACAAGGCCCCACTTCACTCACTCATCGACCAGAATCGACTGCCGAATAATTGAAGTGACTTATAGTTATGGTAGCAGACCAAATACAAACCGAGTTAGATTAGGATCATGCTTTGCAAACTGACTGAGGTAAAGCACGCTCCAACTACCCATCAGTTAAGAATCAAAATTCGATGATAGCAGAATTTTTCACATTCTGTCATATCCGACCAAAATTGTGAAAATAAGAACATTTTTTGTTTGAAATTTTTTATTAGAAAAAATAAAAAATTACAATATATAATAATACACAAAAAATAATAATGATACATAATTGTTTACTACATTAAAATATACAAATTTGAATCGCAACATTTTTTCATAAGATGCCTATTTCTCTTTTTAATTTAAAAAAAAACTATTGAAAATCCAAAATTCAATTTTTTAACAATAATATATGAAATACGAAAAAAAACGTAAGAATAAAAAATTGTTATATTTCAATAATACCTACAAATTTTTTCCGACATGGTTTCTGATAAAACGTGTATTTTTCATTTCAATTTTAAAAAATACGATTAAAATTCAAAAATTCAATTATTTAAACTAAATATGTGAGATACTAAATAAGCGTTGAAATGCAAAATCGTTTATTTTAATATAGCCTACGATTGTTTTTTCTTTTCTCTTTTTTTTTTTTTTTTTGATGTATTGGGAAGAAAATAAATTATTCTAATCATGTCATTTATTAGAAAGATGCAGAAAATCGAGCGCGAAGCGCGAGTGGCATGATGGGAATGTGCTCATTAAGGCTGATACAGCCTTACGTAAATTGAATTTCATTTTGAATCATAAACAAATTTAGTAACTTTGATCAAATGTAATTCACAAAGAAATGTTTAGTTGATGTGACACAATTTTTTGAATAAAAATATTTGGTTGATTCTACCGAATATTTTTCTTGAGCCTACCAAACACGTGTTTAATGCTTTCAAATAATTTTATTGATCCAACGAAAGCA
The DNA here is from genome assembly GCA_030998225.1 of Diplolepis rosae. NCBI lineage: Eukaryota > Metazoa > Arthropoda > Insecta > Hymenoptera > Diplolepididae > Diplolepis > Diplolepis rosae. The sequence goes on along the minus strand of JAPYXD010000701.1, from coordinate 19,364,642 downwards.
AATTTACTAGATGAATTCATCTAAAAAATTTAAGTTAACTAATTTTAATTGAAATTCACATAAGTGTTCAATCAAAATCTTCGGTTTACTCGAGCAAACAAGTTTGGTTAGATGAAAAAAAAATTAATTTATCCAATGAAAATACTTTTTGAAATCATTCAGACACAATCAACAAAACGATTTTGTTTTACCAACTTAATTTTTTTATAGGTGCAATTACTAATAAAATATTCCATGCAATTACCGTAGTATTCCTGAGAAAATTTCAAAATTGTTCCCTGAAATTTTTGTATCCAATTTCAGACTTATTTCATAAGAATTGTTAGATATTTAAGCTATAGATTGAAAATTTTCATTACAATTTGATTATTGTAAAATATTTTTCATTAGTTAAGATAATTATAATAATGTCGACTTAAAAACTCATGGGATTCCGGATTAAAGATGAAAGGGAGTTTATAAAAAATTTTATCTGAATATATCAAGGAAAGTTATTGGAAGGTTTATTTTCGTTTCATCAGTATATTTTTTTATTTCAATAATCTCTTGTCTCGAGTTCGATTTCTAGAAAATAAACGCTCTTCGTTCTTAATCTTAATGTCGAAAAGGTGGTGGGTTAAAGAAAGGATGACGGTAGCGGAAAAAGGGGATTTCTCTAAGTTTCTGAGAATATATTGAACTGCAAAGGGGGAATCCATTTCGATTGGACGACACAAAGAAACTGCTGCTTTCGTATTACTCTCCACTTTAGTTCACTCTGGAGTTTCCTTTTTTCCTGCTTTTCTTGACGGTCTTCTCGACTCCTACTTGCTCGACTTTTCCAAAGCTTCTTCTTAATGCTATCAATCTTGATTAATATCTCAATTGATCCTAGCTGTTGGCAGCTTTGTTCTAGAGATTACGAAAAACTTTCACCCTGATCTGCATCTATAACTTGAATCGACTCAATTATATTTTGAGAGTGTAGAAATTATATTAACTAGTTCAATTCATAATATTTTTCTGTTTAATTTATTATTATCGTATTAAAATATGATTAAAATTCAATAATTCCATTTTTTAAACAAAAATTGTGAGATACGAAAAAAAACGTTGAGATAGAGAATTTTTAGCCTAAATGAGGTCTAAAAATTCTAATATGGACATTTTTAGACAGGATCTGTATTTTATGTTTTGGTTTTAAAAAACACTATTGAAAATCAAAAATTCCATTTTTTAACCAAAATATGTGAGATACCAAATAAGCGTTAAAACCTGTCTACTAATTTTTTTCCTCTTAGAGATATTTGGAAGAAAATAGATTTTAATTAATCATCTAAATTATTAGAAAGTTACAGAATTGTATACAGATAATCGAGCGCGAAGCGCGAGTGCCATGATGAGAATATTTCATTTCATAGAAAATTAATTTAAATATTGACAATTACAAATTGTCAAATTTTGAGATTCCAAATACTTTTCGAACTTTCTTTATATGCATTAAAAAATTTTAATTTCTGTACAATAAATACCTAATTAATATTGTATTAGGAGAAAAAATATAAAAATTTGGTAGTAAAAAATATTAAAAATAAAATATAATATAAAATATAATATAATTTTTTTTCTAAATGATTTTGATACAAAAATATTGTTCAAGCTTTTTGTACAAATATTTTATTTTATAGAAAATTAATCCAATCACTGTAATTTTACAATAAGATCATACACTGAGAAAAAAATGCTATTGAATCAAAGGCATTTCTTTCCAAAAGCATGCAAATCATGGATTCAAATCAATATGCTATAGAATTAGTAACATATTTATTGGTTCTTGTAGTATATTTTTATGAATTAATAGTATACATGCTTTTGGAAAGAAATGCTTTTGATGTAATAGCATTTTTTTCTCAGTGTATGAGCATGCGATTAAGGTACTAGTACACTTCAGAAGGCTCAAAATAAGGCAATTTTGAATAATTTTTTTCTCAGTCCCATTGATATGTTTTTATATGAAACTTTTTTTATCATGTAAATACATGTTTGTGGAGTACAAACAAATTTTTATTTTAAATTTTTGTTTTATGGCCCAAATCCAGGGAGCGCCAAAATCGAACATCAAAAAAAAAATTTGACGCATGGCCGACAGTTTATCTCTGGATCGGCAAGTCTGAAACAAAAAAATGAAATGGTTTCTCTAAAAGGAAGGTTGCTTACGTGACAATTCACCACATTTTTAAAGAAATCAAGAAAAAAAAAATGGCGGGCGTTTGAAAAATATTGAAAAAATGGCCTATTTTTCCGCTGTTTTTTGGGTCAATAAAATATTAAATTTGTATTTTTTGGCTTAATTGCGGTAAATTGTCATACAGGACATATCAATAAACAAAACCCAGCAAGGTGTTTGAAAATCGGTTCAGTAGTTCCGGAGATAATCTGTCAGCCATTTGAAAAAAAGTCATTTTGAGAAAAACGCGTTTAAAGTTTTGACTAGTACTTTTTATTGAATATTTAAAAAAAAATCAAGTTCTAATACTTATAATAAATTAATCGGCTATTCCTGGACCATACAGCAACAGGCCACTGTCTTGGTAAGCTGCCTCATCTTTCTGGCGGGCCTCTTTTTGGGCCAAACGGCCTTCTTTAGTAGACGCGTTTGTCGCTTTTTCAGCCAATAAAATCCGCTCTTCGTCTTTGGACTTCACGTATTGATATTATTTCATGGTGTTAAGAGTTTGAATTTTTTGAAAATATTTTAGGAGAAGATATTTAAAGATCTAAGGAGTTGAAAAATGCAAAGAAAAACGAAATCGATTTTTTCAAAATTCTAAAGTGTACTAGTATCTTAATACTGCTCCAAAAGATAATATACATAATTTCCACTATTAGATTTTTTTAAACTGTTTCTGCACTTTATATCCTGCGTTTGATATACGTTACATTCCCTCGGTCTCTTATTTTTAATGTATTTACAGCTCTGAACGTTCATTGAACGATGGAAAAACTTTTCTTTATCAAAACGAAATTAATTATTATATCTATATTTATGGCCTCTCAAGTATACAATATGTCACGAAATATACGCTACTTTTTGATTAACTATGGTGAAAACTAGCTATTTTGTTTTGAAAAACAATACTTTTCACCGTTCAATGAGCGTTTAGAACTGTAAATACATTAATGTTTACAGAACTCTAAAGTGCGATTTTATAATATCGTAAAATCAATATAGTTTTTGCTTTTACTAAACAGCTTTTCATATGCACTAGTCTTGATCCTGTTATGTAAAATTGAATGGACTTTTTTTCCGTTTACTAGAAAATATACTAATTATGAGTAAAAAATTACTTCCCATATTTGTGTTTCATTGTACTATTTCTATTGTAAAATATGTAAGATTTTCTGGCTATAGATACGTGTCCTGAGACCAGTACATTTAGCCTATTTTAGTTATTTAGTTTATTTTAATTTTTTAGATATTATTTAATTTCCTAAATCTTGTAAAATGCACGGAAAAAACAGTATAGCTGTTCGACCTATACCGGTATATAGTGTCTCGACCCATGCGGTATAGGTGAGACAACTATACTGGTTTGCCGCCCGACCTATACATTGCTTCGCATGCACGCGACTCTAACCTCGAAATGAGAAAGAAGTGTCATTTTTTCGAGGCGTTTTTTCGAAGCGTTTGTCAATTTGCTTGGAGCATTTTTTCTTTTTTTGAAAGATCATTTTTGCGTATCGCGTATTGTTTTATCACACGCGAAAATTCACAAGAGCGATAACGATGGCATAATATTTTGTTTACGATCGCTATACATGGTATTGTCATATCAACGAACTTGTATAGCTGTCTCACCTATACTCGTATAGTTCTGAAGACCATACCGTAGCATTGGTCTGATAGCAATATTTTCTGGTTCTGAGGACCAAAATATAGTTCTCTTAGCTATACTGTTTTTTCAGTGTGGACGTTTTAGGAAAAATATTATGAGAAATCTGTTCTTTCTTAATCGGCTGTTTAAAAAAATCTAAAAAGGAAACAAATTTTAATAATTTTAGCTAATATAATATATGCAGGGTGGGTTTTTTATCTTGAGACATCAAAATATTGTATATCAAGAAATATGCTTTGTACGAAAAAAATGCCCATAATAAAAACTTTTTATTTTTGAGGGGAAAAGCGACTCTGCAAAAATTCACCCCACATCCCGAGAGAGGAAGGGAGATTAATTTCGAAATTTCAAATGGAAACCTCTATTTTTTTATTGCAAATTCGGATTAAACAATAAAAAATACGTAAGTTTCATTCAAAATATTCTACTTTTGCCGCAAATCCTCAGGGTGTAAATTTTGTAAATTTTTGCAGAGTCGCTTTTCCCCCTCGAAAATAAAAACGTTATTATGATGGAAATTTCTATCATACAATGTATATTTCTTGGAATATTTTGATGTCTCAAGATAAAAAAACTCACCCTGTATAGACTTTCCCAAAGAATAACCCAATCAGACTTTAACAATGGGCGCAGTACTACGCCCGTACTGCTCTATACGGGCGGGGTACTGGCAATCAGTACTGGCGAAGTACTGTCTGACAGTATCAATGAGTACTGGGCTTATGCAGACATACCATTAATGGCTAACCAGTATTTGAACCGTACTGACAAAACCAATACTGGTATAGTACTGATCACTATAACTCGGGGTTGTATAAATAATTTTCCACTCAAGTTTTCGGGGAATTTCTTTTATAAAAATTGTCCTGCCTACGAGAAATGAACCCACAACCTACCTAATCGAGCACCCTACGACCTACAACCAACGCACGCTAACCGCTCGGCCACGCCTATTTTTACCAAATGATTCCTTCCAAATTTGTTATCTATTTCAACTAAACTGAGTACTTCAATCAAATTTCGAAAAATCTTCGAAATTTCTTCAAGTATTTTAATCAAATTACGAAAAATAATTACCTAGAGATGATAAAATCGAATGAAGTAGAAAGTGTTTAATTCAATACTTAGGTATTATTAAAATGCTCGAATATTTCATAGATAGATATTAAATATTATTTTATTAATAAATCATGGAAATAATTAAATATTTGTTCGAATTAGGTGTAGTAATCAATATTTGAATAACTATGCGTTTTTAATAAATTTATAGTTGGAATTCTATTTTTAGTGTAAAATAATACTTTAGTACTGCGCCAGTTCTGCGCCAGTAATGGCAAGTCAGTAGTGGCTAGCCAGTATTGGCGCAGTAGTAAATATTCATGAATGCCATTACTGCGCCAGTCACGGCACGTCAGTAGCGGCTAACCAGTACTGGCGCAGTACTGAATCATGTGTGAACGTCGTCACAATACGGATTGGTCTGACTGGGAAGATACTAACACACTTTTCCCTACAGGAGAGTGTTTCAAGTAACTTTCTCATCCACATCTTGCTCTAAAAATTACAAGGCAATCGATACACTTTTATAGTCAGTAACGTAAACTTGAAAAAAAATAGAAGTAATTTCTATTCCTTGAAACTGGTTATAAAAAACCATCTCTTTATTTCCATCTGAGAATTGATCGCGATTCTAAGAATCGTGCCACTGTGTTTAAAGACCGAGAGGTCAACAACGTAAAATAACAAGTGGCGAGTGAACGAGTATGGAAAAAGTAAAAACTAGGGGTGGAACAAGTCGTGCTGAGAAATACGAGCTTTTTGCTAGTCCGATTATATTATTACACTCAAACTGCTTTAGCACACGGCAATGTCTGATCGTTTTTCAACGTAAAACGCAGGTATGCAATTGTACTCTCCGCATTTGCATTTCAAAGTAGCTGATGAGGAAAAAAATGGCTAGAAATTTAAAATGAATCATTAGTTTGACGAGATGGAATGCAAAGGGGTGAATTTTCAAGAAACGTATACCTTAAAGCTGTATAAGGTAAAAATAAATTTTTTTTTCATGAGGAAAATTGAGTTTTTTTACATTAAAGTTGATAATTATAGAATCGACTACTATTCGTTAAATATACAGAACTTTCCGAACATTATAAGTGAATTCTGCAAAATATTATTACAAGCAAAGACATCATGAATATTCTATAAGAAATATCACAAAAATACGGAAAATATTGATAATATTATTTTAACAAAAGTTGGAATTTTCTGTTCATTCGTAATATCTCCTTATTACAGAATTTTACAGCTTTATTCATGAGCTTTATTTTGGAAAAATTTTACTAGACTGAAGCTTTTTGGTAAGAAAATGGAACAACTTAATCTGGAATAAACAACATTGATAAAGACAACTTCAACTAATGTAGTTGAAGCTTCATACAAATATTGTGGCTGAATTAATTTTCAATCACAGTAAGCAAATATTTAACTTTAATAAAAAAAGTGCTATTAAGTTGAAAAAATTTTTAATAGTACATTTTCAATTTAACTGAAATTGAAGCAGGAAATTAAGCTCGAGAAATGTTTTGAAAATAATTTATAAAATTCTCCTAATGTATCAATAAAAATATATGATGTCCGTCCATTATAGTATATTTCGTATCGCAGAAAGGCGTATTTTAACGCAAGAGCGAGTTGTGACAAGGGCCGAGGCGACATAATGGAACCGAGGCTCACTGTCGGTTCCTTCGTGTCACCTCGGCTCTCGTCGCGACTCGCTCGCGCGTTAAAATACGTTCCGCACATAATACGAACGATATTTTTTGTTCGCTGTATACCGAAAGATAGCCTAGTCGGCGTCGTTTTGCGTGCGGAAAGTTGATTTTTCCGCAATAGTGCGGTAAAATTTGAAGTGTGCGGAAAATGAACTTTCCGCACGCAAAACGACGCCGACTAGGCTAAATTTCGGTATACAGCGAACAAAAAATATCGTTCGTATTATGTGCGGTATTGGTAATTGGATGAATAAGGTTAACCTCATATTTGAATCGTTGTAGGCACCTATTTTTTACTTTTTTCTAACCTGCTTGGACACTTTTGGACTCAAAAAGAAGCTTGAGAAAAAGTCAGTGGTTGGACAAGATTTTTTTTGTCCGCTCTATACCGAAAGTTAGCCGAGTCGGTGTCGTTTCACGTGCATAAAGTTGTTTTTTTTAAAGTTGTTTGTTAAAATTTTAGCTGTGTGGACAGCGGACAAAAAAAATCTTGTCCAACCACTGAATTTTTCTCAAGCTTCTTTTTGAGTCCAAAAGTGTCCAAGTATGCTAGAAAAAAGTAAAAAATAGGTGCCTACACCAGTGCAGTTACCCTACAGTTATTTTAATATGCGAAATAAAGTTATATTAATCAATTAATTTGATTAAAGTGTTTGGAGAAACAGGGAAAATGGGGTGGAGTTCAATTACGCCATTTCACACAATGCCTTTATTTACTGTTCTCTTTTGCTCTTTTCTTTTTGGAAAATTTTTCAAATCATCTGTCACGCGACATCTACAATACAGCATTGCTTGAATGCATGTCAGGACTTCCGCTCACGCGAGCTAACGCGCAAAACCTGCGATTTGCTAACGATGTGCAAGAGCCTATGGCTTTAAATTTCCGTTGGAATCGTCATTTGTTCTAGTCCATTTTTCTTTCTTCAACTCTTTTTCCTGAATGCACACACCATTTGAAGGGTGAAAAAATACACCTGGTCTTGTGTATGGAATCTGATCTCATTGTTTCCTGATAAAATCCATGGATCTATAAATGTGTTGAGGAAGTGGATATAAACGAACTTTCTTTGTTTCTCTCTATTATTTTTTTTTTGTTAAACTGAAAAATCGATTTAAGGGCATATGATACTAAAGAAATTAGCAAGTTTTATTGATTTTAGGTTTCTACACACTTGTGTCCAGAATAAATAAAATTTTGTCTTCAAAATTTGGGATTTGTTAAAGAAGATAAAAACGGACGTAGATAAATAAATTTTAGTTTGGAAAATGAGAAAAGGTTCAATTTTAGAAAAATCTATCGGAAATTTTTTTTCATTATCAAAAATAAAAATAGTCTATTTGCATCCATTTTTATCGTCTCCATCATTTTCCAAATTTCAAAAACCAACTTTTAGGCATTGTCGATGTAAACGTGTAGAAATTGGACCAAGTTGTTTTTCATAAACTTACTACTTTTCTCAATCATCACATGCCTTTAATATATTATAAAAGTTCTTGAGGAACTAAACATTTTTGGTGATCAGGACATTTGATAATTTTTCCCTTTAATTTTTAAAAATCTATTTTAGTACAATACATTTCATGGCCATTTTTTCAATTTAAAAACAAATTTTTAACTCCAGTGTGAAGCCACTAGTATTTACTTGGAATAATTTCAATTTGTTTTTGAATAAATTGGAGGAAATGGATTTTATATATACATATGTATTCTTGTTTTGTGAGAGGTATTTAACGTATACAGTGTTGTTACGTCCTGCGAGGCTCAAGCAGTTTAGTCACTAAGTGTTTTTAAGTCAACGCCCATGCGTTATAACTTAGGAATCTAGGCCTATTCACCGTAAGAATGATTGCGTAAATTACTAGAAGAATCATGAGAGTATTTCACCCATCCGTGGAGGGCTGAGAACAAACCAGGGCGGTTAAACAAATTCAGAAACACCCTTAAATATTTTTAATTGACATGAATCATCAGACAGAAGAACTGTCACAATTCAACATCTAGCGCAATGAACGAAATTAATGTCCAGAGCGTAGGAAGTTTAATAATGTTGATATTGTTAAGTAAGCCAGGTCATAAACAAATGGTTCTAATGAATATTTACAAGCAATACACAATGAACGAAGTTTGTCCAGAGTGTAATGCGTTATCAAAATAGTAAGAAGATCGAATTATTTAATATTGTTAAATAAACAATATTATGAACAAATAGGTTTAATGAACATTTACAAGCAATACACAATGAACGAAGTTTTGTCCAGAGTGTAATGCGTTATCAAAATAGTAAGAAGATCAAATTATTTAATATTGTTAAATAAACAATGTCATAAACAAATAGGTTTAATGAACTTTTACAAGCAATACACAATGAACGAAGTTTTGTCCAGAGTGCGATGCGTTATAGAAGTTAGAAAGTTGAAATATTTCGATAGCTAAATAAACAATTTATAAACAAATAAAATAAACATGTACAAGCAATACACAATGAACGAAATTAGTGTCCAGAGTGCAATGCGTTATAGAAGTTAGAAAGCTGAAATGTTTCGATTGTTAAATAAACAATTTATAAACAATTAAAATAAACATTTACAAGCAATACACAATGAACGAAATTAATGTCAAGAGTGTAATGTCTTGTTATAGAAGTTAGAAAAATTGAAATGTTTCGATTGTTAAATAAACAATTTATAAACAATTAAAATAAACAGTTACAAGCAATGCACAATGAACGAAATTAATGTCCAGAGTGTAATGTCTTGTTATAGAAGTTAGAAAAATTGAAATGTTTCGATTGTTAATTAAACAATTTATAAACAATTAAAATAAACAGTTACAAGCAATGCACAATGAACGAAATTAATGTCCAGAGTGTAACGTCTTGTTATAGAAGTTAGAAAAATTGAAATGTTTCGATTATTAATTAAACAATTTATAAACAATTAAAATAAACATTTACAAGCAATACACAATGAACGAAATTAATGTCCAGAGTGTAATGTCTTGTTATAGAAGTTAGAAAAATTGAAATGTTTCGATTGTTAAATAAACAATTTATAAACAATTAAAATAAACATTTACAAGCAATACACAATGAACGAAATTAATGTCCAGAGTGTAATGTCTTGTTATAGAAGTTAGAAAAATTGAAATGTTTCGATTGTTAAATAAACAATTTATAAACAATTAAAATAAACAGTTACAAGCAATGCACAATGAACGAAATTAATGTCCAGAGTGTAATGTCTTGTTATAGAAGTTAGAAAAATTGAAATGTTTCGATTGTTAATTAAACAATTTATAAACAATTAAAATAAACAGTTACAAGCAATGCACAATGAACGAAATTAATGTCCAGAGTGTAACGTCTTGTTATAGAAGTTAGAAAAATTGAAATGTTTCGATTATTAATTAAACAATTTATAAACAATTAAAATAAACATTTACAAGCAATACACAATGAACGAAATTAATGTCCAGAGTGTAATGTCTTGTTATAGAAGTTAGAAAAATTGAAATAGTCAGTAGGAATTACCAATTTATTGTAAGGTTCTTTAGGATAATAAAAATATTGTAAATATTGTTGAACTTACTTGGAAATTTATTTGAAACTGTTGGCTATTTGAGATACAAGCCGCTGGGTAGTCGTATTAACAATTTTTAATAACTCGCGTACAATTTCAAACATGTAATTATACAAACATAAAAATCAAGAAAATTAGTTTGAGTATAGTTGGACCAAGTCCAAGTCTGACAAAAATTTGGTGTTTCCTAGGACCAAGTCTAGGATGAACTCATTTTTCATGGAAATTGTTTATTAATTATTAACTTTACCTTTTACAAAATTCCTTAAAAATAAACGTCATTCTTTAGATTTTCTTATATTTTAAGTCCTATCCGGTGAATTTCACTTAAGTTTAACATGAATTACTAATTTAATTGATTCGCATGTGTGAATTTCACCCCCTTTCTTGTTTTTCTTTTTATACTTATAATTTAACTTATTATTTAACGATATTATAAAATTTTGTCGCATCTTTGAACATATAATTTGAATTTATTTTGATTTCGCGCGATTTTATCGATAAGGTAGTTCAAAATAAAAGAAATTTTACAAAATATTATTTTGAAGAGAAACTGTAAAAATCTATAAGAAATTTGAAAAGTGCTCTAAGTGCAGTGCCTTGAGACTAGGGGAGCGTCCTTATCATGCACTTTGACATGTTTATTGCACTCCTGCAGTCTAAGTCAGCTGCATTCAAGTGTCTATTTCACGTATATACTGGGTGACCGAAAATGTTCAAGAATCGACGTATTAATTTCTTATTCTACATGAATATTAACAATTTAAACTTATGCAGGATGTAACAGTGTAAAATACATGTTAATTTCCTTTACTAAGGCAATCAAACTCAACAAGCTAATAATTTTCCTTTTCATAAAATTGATTCAATAAAGATTGGATGGAAAGTTGAGACGTGAATTAAATGAAATTGTAACTGTGGACCAACTATGTACAAATTTACGTATATTAATATTTTGTTATCAAATTGTCCATAATGAAAAATAGATACGCTTTTGAAGTTGCTTTCTACAAAAAGGGAATCTTCTTCATTATATCAATTTTGCCATTTTTCTTTCTAATCCTGATATGAGAATAAAATGAATAAATGCAACTGTTCCATTGAAATATTGATCTAGTTTCTCAATAAAATTTTAATGCGGAAAATGTTTGAACAAAAATTAGAAAAGTATTGATCAACACAACATTTTACTGCTAATTTCACTATTGTCTTTAGAAATTATTCATTTTAACTTTCATTTTAATATTTTTACAACTTTAAAAATTATATATCACATATTATATCCCCTTCAATGCTATAATAATTTCAATATAGTTTTTCTACTTCTCTTGTAAGTAATTTTGTTCGAAATATTCTGAAACCTTGTACTAAATTGTATCGTAATCGTACTGAAGACGTTATATTGTATAAAATATCTCTTCAACACAAAGAAATGGCTTACATTGTACCAAAAATGTGAGATTATTGACACAAATAATTATTTCAGTTATTTTTATCTTAATGGCAGTTGTACGCATTAGAGATTATATTTACTCGTATATTGAACTTGCAATTAAACTTCGAATTATATTCTAAGCTGAAAAAGAAAAAATACATTAGAATAAAATGAAGCCACTTAGACATGTATTCATTTCAGTAGAATATTTCTTTCGTCATAATAAATATTTGTTAGAATTAATTAATATTAGATCAGTCATTCAGATGTCGATTTTTTCTATTCAAGTAGATAATTATTCAATTTAAGAAATATATTTTTAAATTTAAATAATTATTTCTTTGCAATAATTGTGTCAATCGTTAGCCTATAATTAATATTCTTTCAGATAAAAATTTACTTATCTTGACAACAATTTCTTCGACCCGAAGAAACCTAAATTACTCGATGTACACATACATGAATTACTCAATTCGCATACGTGTTTATTACTTCAAAGAATCAATTTCATCGTACTACAGAAATATTCCTCTGGGTGCGTAAAATATATTCAAAGAATCTAGATTTTTGACCTCCAACAAATTATTTCTTTGACTTAATAATTTCCACATTCACTGCAAAAAGATATTTTCTCTTATAAAAGAAATATTACTAAAGAAATAATTTCTTTGAATCGAATTTGGAATAAATAGAAGAAACCGAAGAAACGCATTTCTTTGATTCCAGCAATTTTGTTCATTATACTATACAATGCTCTTCTAAAAATAAGAAAAATATATAATTATAATAACTGTATTTAAAAAGATGTGTGCAAATCATGTAATTCAATTTACCTAAGACTATGTGAAATTAACTTTTAGCCTCTACTAACTAAAACATTTTCACGTGCAACTGAAAAGAACAAGGTTTTTCAAGTAATTTCCAACAGGGTAGATCCGCAATTAATTTTGCAGGTTATCCGCTCTGTTAAATTTCCGTGTTGGTTTCCATTATAAAGGGTCACAATAGAATTCGCGAAACCCATCTTATTTTATCTTTTTATAGCTGTATAGACTATCGTTTTTCATGCAGCCCCATTTCTTCGTTCGAGCTCACTCGTCTTTTCTCTACAAACTTTTGCTTCCACTTTTACATCTCTTATTTTAACCAACAGATCCGTAATCATCTATCTTTTCCAGCTTTACTCTTTGCGTGCAACAATCACCCTTCTTCTCGTAAGCATCTACAACTTCCATCTTTCCATCGAGCTGTTAACTCACTAGAAGAATTGTTCTTAGAATTCTGAGGCAGTATCTATTTACTTGCTAATTCGCATTTTCGATCTTTTCTTTTCGTGAAAAAATGTTGAGTACTTTAAATGCAGATTTTAAGGCAGGGAGAAAATTTCGAAAACATTTTTTCAGGGTTGTTTTTAGATACATGGTTTTCGATACCATACACTCAGAAAAAGCTTTGATTGAATGAAAGAAAATAATTTTTTTCAAACAAAAGATTTATTTGAATTAAATAAAATTTGTTTAATTGAAACAAAATATCTTTGGGGAAAATAAATATTTGTTTGAATCAAATAAAATTTTCTTCAAAACAAAGAAATTAATGCATTGATGTATGTTCAAAGATATAATTTGTTTGATTTAAGGCATAAATTTATTTGTAATGATACTGAATAAAATGGCCATTACAGAAAGGCCATTTTATTTTATTCAATATCATTAGTAATATACTGGTAACAATTACAATTATTTATAAATTTATTTGATTCGAACAAATACATTCGATGTACGGCGGACAAAAAAAAATTTACGGGTTATTATATGCATTGTTTCCAGTACTATACACCCAGGAATAGATTTGGTTGAGTCAATAAAATGTTTGTTGGTTCAACCATAGTATTTTGTTGTACGGAAAATAGAATGTATGGTTATTCCAAAAAAATATTTGATTGATTAAAAAAATTATTTCATTAACTCAACAAAATTCTTTGCTTCGTTGTTTACGTGCTGTACGCATTATAATACAGATGATATGACTTGTACAATATTTTATTCACCGAATAGGGATAAACATCTTGATATAATCTGGTAGCATAGTTTTCTTTCTGTGTAATGAGCGAGCAGATAGCTTCTTTTGTATTAGACAGATTTAAAGGAAAGTGCAAAGATTTTTCTAGACAAAAAATTTATTTTACACTGGACTCTTGATTTTTGAGGCTATTCGGAAATGGTATCTCACTTTGTTGGTCGAGTCAGTCATGCCTGAAATACCAAATAAATGGGGCGGTATCAAATGATATGTGTTGGTATATAAAATATTCATTAACTAAAGTTTTTGATGATAAAGAATAAAACCCATTAAAAGATATAAGAGATGGAAAATATTTAATAAACATTTTTAATTTAGCAAATTTTAATAATAAATGAGAAACTTACGCAAGTCATAGAATTCTTTTCGGAATACTTAATTTGCTTTTTTTTTTAAATTTCCCACTGCTTTTTATAAGTCAAATGCTTCTTTTTTCATATTAATTTTCCACCGTCGAAAATAAAATTTGAATTTCGCTCTATTGGCCTTGGAAAAAGTAAAGGGACCTTAAATTAAGTATTCAGTGCAGTTATCACTTTTGAAATAACCTAACACAGCTGCAATTACTATTATCTACATCATATGATCCACTTGATAGATGGTTTCAATATCCATCTGTTTTATTCTAAACATTAACGAATTAAAAAAAAATCATCCGACATTTCCTTTAAAATGAATAATTGTAGATTTGGCTTAATATTGAAGTGTATAAATAGTATGTATATATTTCAGATTTGCTTTCGAACTTTTTTTAAATTTCCCTGATAATAAAAATTAAAAGTTTATATGTTCAACATTTTAACATACAGTTTTTTAAAATTATTATGGGGAATCAATTTATCATAAAATTTAATTGGTAAAGTACAAAGAAATCCATTTTATTCTGCAGAAATAAATCTTTAGATTACTGTAATAGGATCATCAGATCGAAACTGGAAGAGTGTTCTTTTGTAGTCGTTGCATTTCGCATTTCCCCATCTAGTGGCGTAATGCACGAATACATGAATAATTCCTTTAACTCTCGAACGGAAATTTACCCGATGGATATTCTTTGCGTATTATTGGAAAAATATAATGCTGTCATAATCTTACCATAAGGTGTATCGGTTCACGTTTAGAATCGTACTATTCGTGACCATTAATATTTTTTATAAAGCATACCATCTGTGTATTAAGGGGAACAGGCAGTCAAAAAATCCACGTTTTTAATTTTTTTTTATAGTAATACTATCTAGGAATAAAATCCCAAAATTTCAGAGCGTTTTAATAAAAAATGAAGATTTGAGAGCGAAATCTCTTTATATATATTCTGGGTATTCTATATTACACTAACATCTATTTCTACATTTCTATAAACTAAAATCAATGCAAAACCAAACAAAATTTTTTCCGCACGCGTGCTATACAATTGTTAATGAATATTTATAAATATTTTTCAATAAACATTTTTTTATCATACTTCTTGAGTTACTTTCACATGCGCCAAAAACAAAAATAAATTTTAGCCAATCAATTTCTTTTATAAGCTCTTAAAAATAGGACCGATTAGAGTACCTACTCCCCTTAAAATATGAACGAGCTTTAAAGAATAGTTTCAGTTGTGAATATATGTAATTCGTTTTTTTAACGAATCAAAAAAAGATTGAATACGAATTAGATAAATAATATACTATATCTATAACGTCCTTTTCACTTATTACAATGATGGAAGTAGTAATGGATATTTATGGTCAGACAATGCTTCAGTTTCAGACGTTTATTTTTTTTTAATTTTTATGAACGTACATTAAGGTTGAATTCTCATGTAAAATTCGGAAAAAATCGTCTTTTTTTAGAACAACAGACATGAAATTTGGAGACCCAGTCATTCGTAATCAGAAAATCAAAACTATTCTTAAAATTTGTATAGATGGCTATTATGGTATATGACACTCATATATGAAAAAAAAGGATGAAAATCTTCTGGTTGGTATATCAGGGTGACCGTTTTCACCGACGAAAATAATTCCCGGTCATTTCTCGATCATCGAAAATTTTTTCCCGGTCACTAAAAAAATAATTTCCAATGAATAACAGTTAATGCAATGGGTTTTTAAAGTTTTAAATATTTTTTATTTGATATTCTGAAATGAAATTTCTCCTGGTATACCGAAATCACGAAATCATACAAAATGGACAATTGTTAAAGTCGCTGTCACAGTCAACAAGAAAAAAAACCCTGCTCTAATAAATGCTGTAGACAGCAGCCTAAGGCTGCTTTTCACTTCTGCACTCAAGTTGCTTGCACGCTTTGCACAAATAAGGAGGAAATTTCGAAATGCATAATATAATATATAAGTAAATCACTTTATGTAACACATTTGAAACAAATTAAAATCGTTTTTTTATTAAAAATTTAAAAAAATTCCCGGTCATTTTCCCGGTTTATCCAGGTCACAAAAAATTCCCGGTCATTTCTCGGTTTCCCGGACCAGTGGCCACCATGTAAATGTTTTTGTGAACAATTTTTCAAAAAGGGATTTTTTCATTGAGAAAAATGGGATGGGATGGAAATGGTATTTTTTGACGAAAGTTTCTTATTCTGGGTCATACAATACGAAATTGATTTACGGGTAGATCTAATAAAAAATACCGATTTTTTTATGTTGATTTACCCAACAGAACTCGTGATCCTGCTAGCCAACCAATAAGTTGACTCATCTTTGCAGTTTTTTTTTTTGGAACAGAGATAAGTTTTGTAATTTTCAGTAATTCATAATTCAAAATTAAAATATTTTCTTTTTAATTTATTGAGGTAAAACTGAATTTTCTTAAATTTTATTTCAATTACACTACCGTCGGAAATTGTGCGCACGGCGCTTGTGAGTGCTATTAAAAATCACTGCTGACTTTGAACCACGATATCTCGGTGAAAAAAAGAGACAGGGCATTTATAAAAATACAGTTGGAAAGCTTATAAAATTTCACGTCTAGTGATGCTCAATAAATATTTTTTGACCTTCTAAAAATAATACAGCACGTGAGGAGTTGAAAAAAATCAAGATTTTCTCTAATTCTCTACCTCAACTTCAACTTTTAGCATGACCTAGGGAAAATTTTTCCACAATCTGAAAATTATACGACATAGAGTCTAAAATCTTATCTTTAATGTAAGCCAAGAAAACTTCAAAAATATTCATGGGTACCCGAGATACGATTGAAAATGTCCAATCGTATCTGAGTTGAATTTTAATCGACGATCACGGTTCTCGGCCGGTTTGTTGCTCGCCTCCTTCGTTGAGGCAGGACCGAAATAGCCACGCACAAAGGTGGCGCTTAAGTGGAGCCCTCTTATATGTATTTTTGATTCTGTTCATTAGTAATTTTTATTTATATTTATTCTAAATTTAAAAAAATATTTATTGTTATTTGTGATTATTAAAAATTATTTAAATCCAATATTATCCCCATATTAACGATTAGAACAATGATATGTAAAGATTTTTTATTTCTTAAAATTCTTATAAACTAGAACATTAATAAAAATTTTAATAGTCATTGTAAATATCAACTAAGAATGAAAGTAAAGGAAATAAAGGAAACACGTTCTTGGATTAAAGAACATATAAGAGAGCTCCACTCAAGCGCCACCTTTGTGCGTGGCCTATTCGGTCCTGCCTTAACGAAGGAGGCGAGCAACAAACCGACCGAGAACCGTGATCGTCGATTAAAATTCAACTCAGATACGATTGAACATTTTCAATCGTATCTCGGGTACCCATGAATATTTTTGAAGTTTTCTTGGGTTAAATTAAAGATTTTCGAATTTTCGGATTGTGGAAAAATTTTCCCTAGGTCATGCTAAAAGTTGAAGTGGAGGTAGAGAATTTGAGAAAATCATGAATGTTTTTTAACTCCTCATGTGCTGTATTATTTTCAGAAGGTCAAAAAAATATTTGTTGAGCATCACTAGACGTGGAATTTTATAAGCTTTCCAACTGTATTTTTATAAATGCCCTGTCTCTTTTTTTCACCGAGATATCGTGGTTCAAAGTCAGCAGTGATTTTTAATAGCACTCACAAGCGCCGTGCGCACAATTTCCGACGGTAGTGTATAAGAAACATCAAGTGAATGAAACTCTAGTTACGTGTTTCGGAAAATCGGGACAGAAACTGATAGTGTAATGATGTAGTTAGATTAACTGTTTTTAGCAACCAACAAGGAAAATTAGGTAGGTGTCCACCTTCGATTTTCTTCGGTCTCACATATGTTGTAGTACTCGAAAAAGTAAGCGACACGTATTTTTTCTTACGTGCCCAAAATGGATTTGAGGGGGTAAAAACCACCCCTGAAAAGTGTGCTACCAAATACCCATTTAATTGTTTCACTTATAATAACAGAATCTTTCACAATCAAACCAACTCGAACAATGTCCTCACAATAAAAGATGAAAAATGTGATTTTGTCAACTTGATCAAAAAGATTTTTGGGGGGTAAACTACCCCACAATAAAGTTTAATTATACAAAACATTTCCAAACGGGCATAATTACAACCCGAAAAAACTGGAAAAAATATATGTTGCACGCGATAACAGAATAAAGTTTACGTGTTTTTGCTTTGTTCCAGGGAATTACTTTAAGGGGGTAATCAACCTTAAGGGAATTTTATTATGTTTCTATAAATTACAGAACGTTGTATTATACAAATAAGTATATTTTTAGAAATACAGAAATTACATTTTTAGCTAATGCAGAAAGATAAACTGATTAAGCGGCTGTTTTCCTCGACCCACGTATCTTTACTAATACATTGAAATGTACATGAGTTAATGATGCAGAACAACAACTGGCCGATCATTTTAAGAAATATTAATTCAGGCTATGAATGAGTTCAATGGAGTTGAGATTGTAGAACAAAATCTTCTAGACTTTTCAGAACCATACAAAGACTGGGAGCCTTCCGCTGTGGAAGACACTTATGTAGATGCTTTCCATCTCAATTCAACCGGTTCATTCGGGACACGAATTTATTTTTTAACGAAACTCAAATATGTTGCTTTTTGATCGAAATAATGAGACACGTATTTTTTTTTGCCGATAAAAAATGTTTCTGAGATTTATCGGCAATTTCGTTTTTGGGGTAAAAATCTATTTTTTCAATTATTCGCGAGAACTTTTTTTCGATTGTCTATAACTTCGTCAAAAATTGACCGATTTTAACAATTTTCACTTTTAAATGTTTGTAATAATTTGTAATACCGAAAACAGGTATAAACAATCGCTTATTGATTGTTATTAATTTTTATTTAGCAATAAACAAGAATTGCAATTTTTTTTCAAAATTCAATATCTCGAAAACTGTATTTTTTATTTCTCTTGAACTTTTTTCGCATCAAAAAGACATTTCGCGTTTCAATTCTACTGAATCTCTAGTAGCTAAAATTTGTTGTTTGCGAGTTATGATTTTTTGAAGAAAAAAATCGTTTTCTTTGTAAAAACGTGGACTACACAATGAATATCAACTTTAAATGTGCGTCCTCACATTATCGCAAACTCCAATATAAATATTGGAAAAAGTAAATATCTCCTTTTCTGCAAGTTTCTTTTTCTATGCATTGAAAATAAGAATGATCAAATTTTACATAATTTAAAAGTCAACTTATATTCAATTTTGTATTTATTACACTTATCAGATGAGATAGATTTTAATGTTGGAAAGAGTTTATTTACTTATTGAATCAGTGAAAGCTTCAGGTGGGAGTAATAAAACCAGCAACATATTTTAACGATCGATGAACTCGTTTATTTATTTTTAAGTTGTGAATTCGCGAATTCAAAAGTTATGTTCACGTGACGCATTCACTGATTCCTCAGTGAAATCAAAGCAGGGCACTGATTTATCAGTTGATATATTATCACTGATATAATCAGTGACTATTTCACAGATTCAGGTTTAGAGAGTACTAACAAAAAATGTGTACATTGAACGCCAAGCTGTTGCTGAAGACTTTTAGGTACAAAATCGAAAAAATCGTTCAATGAAATTCGTCGTTAAATTGAAAACATTCGATAGATCATATCTAAGCACAGTCAATTTGTCACAAAAACTGGGTACAAATTTGTTGTGATATTTATTTTCACAATATAATCGTAAAGGACAACTATACATCGTTATACCATACACGTTGAACATATAAAGTTGATATTCATTGTGTAGTCCACGTTTTTACGAAGAAAACGATTTTTTTTCTTCAAAAAATCATAACTCGGAAACAAAAAATTTTAGCTACTAGCGATTCAGTAGAATTGAAACGCAAGGTGTCTTTTTGATGCGAAAAAAGTTTAAGAGAAAAAAAAAAACAGTTTTCGTGATATTGAATTTTGAAAAAAAATTGCAATTTTTGTTTATTGCTAAATAAAAAATTCATAACAATCAACAAGCGATTGTTTATACCTGTATTCGGTAGTACAAATTATTACAAACATTTAAAAGTGAAATTGTTAAAATCGGTCAATTTTTGACAAAGTTATAGACAATTGAAAAAAAAGTTCTCGCGAATAATTGAAAAAATAGATTTTTACCCCAAAAACGAAATTGCCAATAAATCTCAGACATTTTTTTTTTCGGCCTAAAAAAAATACGTGTCTCATTATTTCGATCAAAGAGCAACATATTTGAGTTTCGTTAAAAAATAAATTCGTGTCCCGAATGAACCGGTTGAATTGAGATGGAAAGCGTCTGCAGAGTGGATTCCTAAACTTGGTTCCAGAACAGATGAAGCTGTTTGTACGAAAGATGACGAAGATGTTGACTTCGATTATAAACAAAGAGCACTGGAGTGTTGGAGAAGCGGAACAAGAAAAAGTAATCGTGAGTTAAGTGCTGTTCAAGATCGGTTCAGAAGAGTAACATCAGTACTTCAATTAAGGCGATAGGCAGGACATGTAAATAAAGGAGGCACATATATGGAAAAGTTGCATCGTATTGCGGAGTAAACATTGAACAATTTGAAAAGTTCAATTGATGCTGGTACACTGAGAAGAAAATGCTATTGAATCAGAAGCATTTCTTTCCAAAAGCATGTATACTATTAATTCATAAAAATGAACTACAAGAACCAATAAATATGTTACTAATTCCATAGAATATTGATTTGAATCCATGATATACATTCTTTTGGAAAGAAATGCTTTTGATTCAATAGCATTTTTTTCTCAGTGTATGATAGTTTACGATGTAGACGTACGGAAATGGGGTCTACATGCCAAAAACATCTTTGGTTTTGATGATACAAGATTTAAAGCATCTGACTGGTGGGTGTGGAGGTTTAAACGAACTCATTGGTTTAACATCCAGAAAAATTAACAAATTTATCACCAGAAAAACATTAAAAGATAAGGAAAAGTTAAAAGTGAGTGCAGAGAATTTTGTGAATGAAGTGAAGCCGTAAATCACATAATATGGAACAGAAACTAAGAGAGCATTAAGAGTTCGTATTAATGAACACAAAAATTAAAAAAACAGTGAATCCGTAGTCTGTGAACATCAATTGGAATTCAACTATGAATTTGATTGGGAAAATACCAAGATTGTTGATTATGTCTCTGACTATCGAAAAAGATTAACATCAGAGATCATCCATATAAAATTTAATAAATTTAGTATAAATAAAAAAGAAGACATATTTACTTTAAATAGAATTTTTACATTCTCATCATGGATGAGAAGGTATTGGTTTTATGTGAAAAATGACTTTCGAAAATTTCATCAAATCTTTACGTTTTGAGACCCCCTGAGTCCGAAAAAAGGGTTTTTACGAAAGTGTCTGTCTGTCTGTCTGTCTGTCTGTAGGTCGTGTGCGGCATAACTCTCGATAGAATTATCAGATTGAATTGAGCTTTGGTACACTTTATCGGAGCCGAAAAAGTAAGGACAAGTTCGTTAACCAGCCACATCCAATCAAAATTGAGGGATGGAGCACTACTTTTGTGTTTTTGAAAATAATTTTTTGAAAAAATCAAAAATTTTAATACTGGTTTTAGATAGTGCTCATAAATATCTAAAAATTATCTTGATAACGTTTTTTGATTAAATCAAAATTAGAAATGTTACAGCATATTCAAATTCGAAAAAAGTCAATATCAAAATTCCATTTTCCAGTTAAATTATACGAGATACGAAAAAACGTTATGATACAATATTATTGAATAAATAAAGACCTACAAATTTGAATTGTAACATTTTTTCATAAGATGCATATTTTTCTTTTAATTCAAAAATAATCTATTGAAAATCCAAAATTCAATTTTTTAACAATAATATGTGAAATACGAAAAAAACGTAAGAATACAAAGTTGTTCGTTTCAAAAAGATCTACAAGTTTTGTCTTACACAGTTTATGAAAAAACATATATTTTTCGTTTCAATTCCAAAAAATACGATTAAAATTCAATAATTCCATTTCTTAGACAAAATATATGAGATACATAAAAAAAGTTCAAATGAAAAATTATTTCCCTAAATGAGGTCTACAAATTCTTATTAAGAAATTTCTCGACAGGATGTATATTTTATTTTTTGATTTTTAATATTAAAAAAATTCGATTTTTTTCACCAAAATATGTGAGATACGAAATAAGCGTTGTTCTGCAGAATCGTTTCCTTAAGGTAGTACGATCACGAAAATTAGACCTCAGACAAAAATAGATAATTTTGCTTTCAAGAATAGCAACATTATTATTGAAGGGCCAATTTGAATGAGAAAAGATTATTTTTCATGAAAAAAATTTGAAATACAAAAAAATAATGTTATTAATAAATTTTATTTTTGCCCAAACTTATTTTCTTATCGCTTCGAGTCAAATTTTTGAAAATGATGCGATTCTAATAAATTATAGTTCATTTTTTTACAAAAAGATTCCCTACAACTTGACCGTTTCCTATTTTTGAAATTGAATTAATTATTATCAAATACAGCAATTTGTTTATAAAAATTTTGTTTTGAAAAATTGTTTTTTTATAATTTCAGCCATTAAAGAATTCATTTTCAAAAATCGGAAACGGTCAAGTTGTAGAGAATCTTTTTCCTAAAAAAAGGAACCGTGATTTATTATAATCGCATCATTTTTAAAAATTTGGCTCGAAGCGATAAGAAAATAAGTTTGGGCAAAAATTAAATTTATTAATAACATTAGTTTTTTGTGTTTCAAATTTTTGTCATGAAAAATAATCTTTTCTCTTTCAAATTAGCCCTTCAAAAATAATATTGCTATTCTTGAAAGCAAAATTATCTATTTTAGCCTGAGGTCTAATTTTCGTGATCGTACTACCTTAAATAAAGTCTACGATTATTTTTTCTTTTTGAGAGATTTGGAAGAAAATAAATTATTTTAATCATGTAATTTATTAAAAAGTTACTGAAATGTATACAGAAAATCGAGCGCGAAGCGCGAGTGTCATGATGAGAATGTGTTCCTTAAGGCCGATAGAGCCTTAAGTAAATTGAATTTCCTGTTTCACTTAAACTGAAAAAGAAATTTAGTGAATTTGAGAAAATGAGTAATTCACATCATCTTTAATATTATAAAATTGGTTTGAGCTTCAGTATTAAATTATAAGAAATAAACTTAAATGTATGCGAATAATAGATTAAATTCATGATAGCTTTCCAGCTGATGTCTGTTTACATTTCAAATTCTGTGTTTACAATAACTGTTGTCAATATTTTAAGTAAACTGTTTGAATGTAATAATTTAGTAGACAAAGTGTCGTCGACTCCATGACATCACGTCATTTTATTAAGTAAATCATGACTTTTATTATAATTTTATTTTCTCGACATTACTTATCACGAGTTAAACTTCTTTTATAACGGTAAAATTTTAACAATTTTGTGTATGTTCTGGATGTTAAGTTAATTTAATGTTTATTTTTCTTGTGTGTGACAATTTTAATATTTGGTGTTTTTTTAATTTAATAAAGCCTGATGAGGTTGGCAAACCCATAGCCAACGAAACGTCGCAACAATTTTGACAATATAAAGAGTGATATGATCCGTGTTTTGCTGATTGCTATGGGTGGTTGGGGAGGTGGATCGGAGGTGGGGTAAGACAACAACAACAACAAAAAAAAAGTCTTGCGGGTTAACTTGTATGCTTAGATCTGTATTCACTCCTTTTTACAGATTTCTAAAGGTTTACATTCGGTGACCGTGCTTGCTCCTTTTAATATCGTTACTTGGCGCTGGCCCGGGGTTGGCCGGGCTCCCAATGATCCTTGTTGTGGGCCCTCGTGGCTTGGTAGGTGGCTTGGTAGGTGGCTTGCTGGGTTGGGTGGCTCTCCGGCGTATCCCTGGATCCTCCTGGGGTGGAGGAATGAGGGGAATCCTTTTCACCGGCGCTGGTCTGGCCCCAGCCAGGCGGGCTGCCTTTTGCGGGTCCGCGATTTTCCGGTGTTGTTCCTCGGGAAATAGGCGGCGAGGGCTAATCGTGGACCGACGTAGGATAGACTCCCGAGGGCTCCTCTCTGGGGTCAGCCTAATGGGGGAGCAAGTGAGCTCAAGCTCCCAGATCGGGGATTGTAGAAGCTCCTCGAAGCTCCTTCCGTTTTCCTGTGCGGGCTGTGTGGTGGCGGTTTGGGACTCGGTCAAACAGGGCGGTGAATTGGCGTTGCGGCGTGCCTGGGTCGGTTATGACCCCGGAGCGTTTAGTGGGGCTCGTTGGGGTTGACGTCGCCGGTGCGGTAGGCGTCGGGGTTGTTGGTGAGGCGGCTGGTACGGTCGGCAGCGAGGCGGTCGTCGTGGTCGGCGGCGTTCGCTGCTGTAGCTTCCCCTGTAACAGAGACTTAGGCGTCGGGTCGTAGTGGGGTGCCTCGACGGTGGCTATGGCGTCTTGTGCTTCCCCAGCCTCATAGCCAGGCCTCTGGGGATCGTAGGCCTGGG
Organism: Diplolepis rosae; assembly: GCA_030998225.1. Lineage (NCBI taxonomy): Eukaryota > Metazoa > Arthropoda > Insecta > Hymenoptera > Diplolepididae > Diplolepis > Diplolepis rosae. Next base: position 19,339,976 of record JAPYXD010000701.1, on the reverse strand, counting down.
GAGTGTTGGCGGCCTCTCTTTTCGCCTTCAGGAAGGCTTCAATCCTGGCCTTCGCCCGGCGCTGGTGGGACGGGCACTTCTTATTCTTCGGCCTCCGAACCTGTGAGGGAAGACAGGTGGGGATTAGCTCGAAGAAGGTCTCTCGTGGGGGGGGGGGGGGTGTACGTCCGAGGAATCCCGAGCGTTCACGCGACTCCCTAGGACTCCAGGGAGTGGGTAGTTAAAGTGGGTGGTCAGGGGGGGGGGTTATTACGAGTACGCCCGAGAAATCCCGAGCGCGTATGCGACTCCCTAGGAATCCAGGGAGCAGTAAGGGGGAAGAATTGCGAGTCTAAATGTGCAACGAACTTACCCTTGGTGGTGGAAAATTCTCCGCCTGGGGAAATAATGGTCGAGGCTTCAAGTAAAACATCTTTATTGACACTAAGTTGTTCTACACTGGCTGGCTTAAACTCTCTAACTTACACTGGACACTTGAATTCTTAGGCGGTGAGATACTCGGTACTTCCAGAGTGTCTCGTGAAGTCTTGGCGGTGCCTAGACGCGACTGACTAATTGTGACTTCGAAGGCCCTTTTTATAGGCAGGGAAATTGAGGGGAAAATCGCAGTAGAGGGAGTATTCGTTTTTTTATTATAGGTTTTTCCTATTACTTTTCCTTCCCTTAACTCTGTACTTGAGTTATTACGTCCTTGGGGGATGGGTCAGCGTCGTTTTTCTTCCTCACTCCTATTAGAAACTCTCTCTCACCCTTTCTATCTAGTTGGTACTGGATGGGTTGGGAAGGGGTAGGCGTGAAGAAGCGCTTTAGTTTTCTCCGCTTTTCGAGCTTTCTCTTAGCTTCTCTGTAGCCTGTGAGTTTGCATCTTGGGCCCAGCGGGTTGGGAGGGGAGAGGGCTGCGTAGGTACTGCTACTTACCGCCTAGGAGAGAGCGAGAAAGTATGCGTGAGAGAAGGAGAGGGTAGACGCTGACGTGTATACTCAGGACTTTCTCTTTCTGCTATTCCAAAGGGTTTCGAAGCGACTTAAGCTTATGGCCAGGACAGGCGGCTTCATAATATTTACCGCCTAGAAGACGCGCGTATAACAAATTCCCCCTTCCTTTTCGAGACGCTTGTCCTGCCGTATTTTATTACTAGACCCTAATTTCTATACCTAGGTATACCTACTATTTACTACGTTTACCTTAAGCTAGGAGTATTTTGAAATATTCTATTCCAAAAATTTTCTAACTACTAGAATATTTTCTTACTTATTTGCCTTTAACCTATTAAAATAACTAAAAAAAAAAAAATAATATTATTTAGGCTTAATTTCTAATTCTTCTTCTTCCGAGGTGTGTAGAGTCTCCGCTCTCTGTAAAACGGCGTCTGGTCTGCTCTCAGTCCATAGCGCCTTTCAGCAACCCTTGCTGAATTATCTTCTTCGTGATGATCCTTATCCGAGGAATCAGAGAAAGAAAACTTTCTATTCCTACTGTGCTGTGGCTGTTCGCCATCTTCAGTTTTCCTTGTGGTTGGCCACCTCTGTGCCTCAACGTTGTTAGGGCATGGATTTTTCCAAATTGTCTCTTTATTTCTATGGTGGCTGGATGCCAGTGGTTGTCCACTACCGCAGGGTGGCGGATCTGGATTTGCATAGGCATTATGTAGTATGTTGCTTGCAGCTGGACACGGCGGTGCTGTGTTGGTATTGTACTCTTTTACCGGTGTGCGTGGTTGTGCGCCGGTACGCGTGTGATTGGTTGGCCATGCTTCCTGACCACTGCTAGGTGGTGGGGGTAGATCCCTGCTCAGTGTGCTGCTAGGCGTTGAGCGGGTCGGTGCTCTTGTCTGCCGTTCGTCGCTTGTGGATGCCATGTATATTCGTTCTCCAGGGTGAAATTGTGGCATCGGGGCCTGGTTTGCATAACGCTGCTGGTACATTTGTTGATTCTGCCTGACACGTTCTTCTCGTTCGTGCCGTTCTTCTATCCTCTGTTCGTCATTTTCTTGGAATCTCCAATCACCGGGTCTTGGTAATGTCCATCCCAGTAGCAGATGGCTTGGTGTCTGCTTGGTCGCTGCGTTCTGTCGCCGTCGCAGGCTGAACAAAATTTTTGGTAAGTCTCTGTCCCATGTACGATGATTTCCATTGTCGATTCTTATCCTTATATTTATTTTAATGTCTTGATTCCTCCTCTCCGTAGGGTTCGCTCGAGGATGATAATTTGGAGTTGTCCATAGGTCGCAGTCCCAACGCTGGCAAGCGTTGGCCCAGTGCTGGCTGATGAACTGCCTGCCGTTGTCACTGAGAATTTGCCTCGGATACCCCCAACGAGGAAGAACCTCTTTCTCTAACATTGCCGTTAGTTTTGGAGCGTCTGATGAGGCGATGGGGAAGGCCTCAATCCAGCGTGTGAAAACGTCCGTTACTACCAGCAGGAATCTGTTCCCTGTAGATGACGGCAGGTAAGGTCCCATTAGATCGAGTGCGATCGTTTCCCACGGTCGTTGTGCTGCCCGTGGTCGGATTGTATCTTGTGTAGCTGTGCGTACTGGTTTGCTGCAGGTACAAAGATGGCAGCTCCTTACGTATCTTCTGACACTTCTTCTCATCCCTGGCCAATAGAATCGAGACTGTATTTCCCGTAAAGTTTCATCGCATCCAGGATGTCCGGCCAGAGGATCGTCGTGGTACTTCCAGAGTACATTTTCCACAGAACTGGCTGGTACACGTAGTGACCATGTGCCTAAAGTTGGGTGCTTTTTCCAGAATCCGTGGATATCTAATTTGTGCTTCTGTGCGAACTCTTCTTCCTTTTCCGTTCTTTCTTCTTTTTGACACACTTCTTGCCACATTTCTACTTCACGGGTAATAATAGGGTCTAACTGCTGGGCTGCAGTGATTTCTTCGGTTAGCGATGCCTGTCCCAGTGCATTAAAGACAGGTGGCGTGGTTTCCAGGGTTGTGCCAGTTTTCTCCCTAGTTGGCATCAGCATTCTTTCTAGGTCGGGTTCTCCTGGGGTCGGCCCATTTGGGGCTGGGTGGCGAGATAAGGCGTCTGGGAGCTCGTTGTCTTTACCTGTACAGTGTTCGATGGTGAAAGAGAATTCATCGAGTAGGCAGGCCCAACGAGCCAGTTTGGATTTCTCGTCCTTCATCTTCTTCAGCCAGGTTAGCGCCTTGCTGTCTGTTCGAAGTGTGAAATGGCTATCTTCTAGATACGGGCGGTACCGTTTTATCGCCCAGATTACTGCAAGGCATTCTTGTTCATTGCAGTGATAACGAGCCTCGGCTGGGCTGAATTTCGCGCTAGCGTATGAGATGATGTGTCGTTTCCCTATCTGGTCTTCTTGATAAAGAACTGCTCCCATTCCCTTGGCGCTTGCATCTGTTTGTAGGATAAATGGGAGTTCTGAGTTCGGCCGACTAAGGTCCAAGGGCTGCTTCATTGCTTCTTTTATTTTTTTAAAAGATTCTTCGGCTGCTGCTGACCATTTATATGGTCGGTTTGTTGTGAGGAGGTCGGTCAGGGGTGCTGCTATTATTGCGAAATGAGGTATATATTCGCGCAGCCAGCCACAGGTGCCATGGAAGCTACGCAGTTCTTTCCGTGTTCGTGGTTGCTTAGCGTCCAAGATGGCCTGTATATGCTCCGGTTGGGCCTGGTTTCCTTCCGAAGTCACAATGTGTCCCAGATATTCCAACTTCGTCTTTCCGAAGTGGCATTTCTTCAGGTTGCATGTCAGTCCATATATCTCCAGTCGTTCAAAAATCAGGGCTAGATGATTGAGATGATCCTCTGTGGTGTGTGAGTACACTATGAGGTCGTCTAGATAGGCGATCACGAACTTTCTCCATAAAGTTCCCAGGACTTCCTTCATAATATTTTGAAAAGTGCATGGCGCGTTTTTCAAGCCGAAAGGCATTACGCGAAATTGATATTGCCCTCCGTGGGGGTGGCGAAAGCCGTATATTTTCTCGAATTTGGATGGAGTGGTATTTGCCAATATCCACTCTTCAGATCAATAGTTGAAAAGATCTTCGCTTGTCCTAGATCTTTCAAGGTCTGGTGTATTACTGGGAGAGGTTGTGCCGCGTCGATTGTGAGGTCGTTTAATCTTCTGTAATCAACGCAGAACCTCATGGTACCGTCCTTTTTTGTTTGTATGGATGGTTGTGAGCTGTATGGAGAGCTGACTGGCTCTATGACCTTTTCTGCCAACATTTCAGGTATTTGCTCTTCAATGGCTTTCTTCTTTGCCTCTGAAAAATGTCTCTGTGCTTCCCGAAATGGTTGATTTGTTTTTAGGTGAATTTCGTGGCTTGAGGTGTGTGCTTGACGAAGTAGACCCCCTTGATGAAAGATTTGTTTGTGCCTTTGCACTAACCTGAGAAAACTATCTGCTGCTTCGCCCGTGAAGTCGTGAGACAGTCCCTCCAAAACATCTTCCGTGATTTCCTCGTTAGTTTTGTCGACTCCTGGAGTTGTGAAGATTTGTTGCCTTTGCTTTGTTCCAATAAAGAGGCAGTTATTAAAGTGGTCATGTACCACTTTATGCCGGACGAGCCAGTTTCTTCCCAATAGCATTTCTTCACCGAGTTTGTCGGCTACGGCAAATGATGCTGGGTAAGATTTGCCATTTATGGAAACTTCGAGATCAATTATCCCTCGTAACTGAAGTGTCGCTCCATCTGCTGCGAGATTTGCTTCAAGCGGGCCGGGTCGTATTTCTTGAAACTGTTTATCTGTCAAGAGCGTGGTCCTGACTGCGCTATCTGAGGAACCAGAATCGATAAGAGCCTCTATCTCTCTCCCTTTAATTGTCGTCAGGAGGTGAGGCAAATTGTTTCGGGAGATTCGGGCGGCGGTTATTGTTGGTCGTTCTGCCTTTCGCGGACTCGGGTTGATTCCTCGTTGTCCGCCGCCTGGCGCCAGTTTTCCGCCGGGTTTCCGCGGTTTTTCCGCCAGTTTTCCGCGGAGGCTGCGGATCTTTGAGCCAGAACTGGGCAGTCCCTATGGAGGTGACGTCCTGGGCAGTAATGGCAGGCTGGTAGTCGCACTTCCTCTCTGCTTTGTGGTGCGTTGTGTGAGGTTCGTTTTCTGGTGCTTTCATCCTTTGTCTTTACTGGCTGTAACTCTGCTTCGTCGGCTTCAGCCTGTGTTGCTCTGTCCATGAGCTCGGTGAACGTCCTTGGGTCTGCTGCCCTGATGACACGTTTTATTGATGGTTTCAGAGTTTCTAAAACCGTGCTTACGAGCTCTGCTTTGGTATTTTGAGGGCAGAGACGCCTAGCTAGTAGATATTTCTTTTGCAAGAAAACGGCTGTTGGCTCTTTTTCTCCTTGTTTTCTCGAGTATAGGCTAACTCGAAGTCCGTTTTCCACGGTTTGGCTGGCGTATTTGTTTCTGAAAAGTTCCTTGAACTTTTCCCATGGCAGACCAAATGATTTAAATGGGCTCCACCATTTCCCTGCCTCGTCTAACAGGCATCTTCCTGCAGTTCTGGTCCAATGCGGAAATTCTGTGCCTGACTGCTCAAAGTAAGATTCACATTCTTTGATGCAACGCTTTCGTCGTCTTGAATTTCTATCTGCTCTTCTGGGTTGGGCGCCACCGGATTTTGTTGACCACTTCCGGAAGTGGTGAGTGGGTTGCTACGTGTTGGGATGGTTCTTTCCAGCTGCTTCTTGTTCTTCGGAGAGCGTGGTGTCATCTCCTGTGTTTTGGAGTTTCAGGGCCGTTTGTTCCCGTGATTTCGATCACGACAGTGGCCACACGTTGGGCCGCCAATTGATATGATCCGTGTTTTGCTGATTGCTATGGGTGGTTGGGGAGGTGGATCGGAGGTGGGGTAAGACAACAACAACAACAAAAAAGTCTTGCGGGTTAACTTGTATGCTTAGATCTGTATTCACTCCTTTTTACAGATTTCTAAAGGTTTACATTCGGTGACCGTGCTTGCTCCTTTTAATATCGTGACTTGGCGCTGACCCGGGGTTGGCCGGGCTCCCAATGATCCTTGTTGTGGGCCCTCGTGGCTTGGTAGGTGGCTTGCTGGGACGGGTGGCTCTCCGGCGTATCCCTGGATCCTCCTGGGGTGGAGGAATGAGGGGAATCCTTTTCACCGGCGCTGGTCTGGCCCCAGCCAGACGGGCAGCCTTTTGCGGGTCCGCGATTTTCCGGTGTTGTTCCTCGGGAAATAGGCGCCGAGGGCTAATCGTGGACCGACGTAGGATAGACTCCCGAGGGCTCCTCTCTGGGGTCAGCCTAATGGGGGAGCAAGTGAGCTCAAGCTCCCAGATCGGGGATTGTAGAAGCTCCTCGAAGCTCCTTCCGTTTTCCTGTGCGGGCTGCGTGGTGGCGGTTTGGGACCGGGCGGTACACTAGTTCACTACTCGGTCAAACAGGGTGGTGAATTGGCGTTGCGGCGTGCCTGGGTCGGTTATGACCCCGGAGCGTTTAGTGGGGCTCGTTGGGGTTGACGTCGCCGGTGCGGTAGGCGTCGGGGTTGTTGGTGAGGCGGCTGGTACGGTCGGCAGCGAGGCGGTCGTCGTGGTCGGCGGCGTTCGCTGCTGTAGCTTCCCCTGTAACAGAGACTTAGGCGTCGGGTCGTATTCGGGTACCTCGACGGTGGCTATGGCGTCCGTGGTTTCCCCAGCCTCATAGCTGGGCCGCTGGGGATCGTAGGCCTGGGGAGCGTTGGCGGCCTCCCTTTTCGCCTTCAGGAAGGCTTCAATCCTGGCCTTCGCCCGGCGCTGGTAGGACGAGCACTTCTTATTCTTCGGCTTCCGAACCTGTGAGGGAAGACAGGTGGGGATTAGCTCGAAGAAGGTCTCTCGTGGGGGGGGGGGGGGGTGTACGTCCGAGGAATCCCGAGCGTTCACGCGACTCCCTAGGGATCCAGAGAGTGGGTGGTTAAAGTGGGTGGTCACGGGGGGGGGGGTGATGACGAGTACGCCTGAGAAATCCCGAGCGTGTATGCGACTCCCTAGGAATCCAGGGAGCAGTAAGGGGGAAGAATTGCGAGTCTAAATGTGCAACGAACTTACCCTTGGTGGTGGAAAATTCTCCGCCTGGGGAAATAATGGTCGAGGCTTCAAGTAAAACATTTTTATTGACACTAAGTTGTTCTACACTGGCTAGCTTAAACTCTCTAACTTACACTGGACACTTGAATTCCTAGGCGGTGAGATACTCGGTACTTCCAGAGTGTCTCGTGAAGTCTTGGCGGTGCCTAGACGCGACTGACTAATTGTCACTTCGAAGGCCCTTTTTATAAGCAGGGAAATTGAGGGGAAAATCGCAGTAGAGGGAGTATTCGTTTTTTTATTATAGGTTTTTCCTATTACTTTTCCTTCCCTTAACTCTGTACTTGAGTTATTACGTCCTTGGGGGATGGGTCAGCGTCGTTTTTCTTCCTCACTCCTATTAGAAACTCTCTCTCACCCTTTCTATCTAGTTGGTACTGGATGGGTTGGGAAGGGGTAGGCGTGAAGAAGCGCTTTAGTTTTCTCCGCTTTTCGAGCTTTCTCTTAGCTTCTCTGTAGCCTGTGAGTTTGCATCTTTGGCCCAGCGGGGGGGGGGGGGGGGAGGGCTGCGTAGGTACTGCTACTTACCGCCTAGGAGAGAGCGAGAAAGCATGCGTGAGAGAAGGAGAGGGTAGACGCTGACGTGTATACTCAGGACTTTCTCTTTCTGCTATTCCAAAGGGTTTCGAAGCGACTTAAGCTTATGGCCAGGACAGGCGGCTTCATAATATTTACCGCCTAGAAGAGGCGCGTATAACAAGAGTTTTCTTCTTTATATTTGACCCTCATTGATCGTAAACCAGCATCTTTTATTATACGATTATAAGTTTGCCGTGCTCTGCGCAAGACCAATTCCACGTATTAGTTAATGTTGTGGTTGCATGAATCGATCGTAGAACCAATAATTTTTGCTGTTTCGCGCCAGGCCCTGAAATCGGTATGTATACTCTACAAATAGAAATACCGGTAACACCAAATGTTTTTAATATAAAGAAAATAGTATGTTAACCGAGTGGGGGACTAGTCGATCCCCAACTCGCATAATTTCTGTGCAAGCGGATCCTAGATCCCACGCTTGGTTAACAATGTACTATTTTTTTTTTTTTCTAATCAACCGATCGACAAAATTCGAACTGGCTTTTAAAGTGGACACAATACACTATAGGGTCAAAAATATTGCCCTCGCGTTGTCTTTAAAAAGTATATTTATTTTAAAAATGAAGGACAAATAATCCTTACTTTTTCTCGACACACTGAAAAAAAAAAATTCGACGATACAGACATGATTGTGGTTCCTTGACCTATATTATATTGGAGATTTACCGAAAACCAACGTTTGCTTGTATCAGTTCAGCCTGTATGTGTATTCCAACCATATGCATTACTATTGCAGCAATATTTTTGGCTAACTGTCAAATATATTTTGTTGAATTACTTAAAAACATTCAACTATATTCATATGGCTGACAAATCCCAAGCATTTCTTTCAGTGCAGTGGGGTCCATATGATCCTCATATGATCTCTCTAGGGTTAATCTTATAACTATCATTCGCTCTACGCTTTACATCTATCTTTATCGGTGTGGTCCAGTTAGTGTATCGTATTCTAGATAATGGAATGTGTCATACGTATTTGGTAGGTTTTTTACAGATCTGTTCTGATGGAGAGCCTATTTTTGCTCTAGTCGGTACATCCGATGAGTTCGTTAGCCTAGTCCAGTTAATGTAAATAAATCATACTGTTCAATACATTATGAGTTGTAAAATATATATATTTGATGTGTTGATTATTATAAGTATTATAAGTATAAGTTATCAATAGTGCACTTAAGGGGGGAAATACATGTAGAGGCGTGTATTTTTCTCGATTTGCATACATTTTTTTTTAAATGAATGATTCATTCTATATTTTTGAAAATTGGCATATGGTTTATTCATATTTTAAAATGATACAAAAAATTGGATCGCCATATAATTGTCCTTCGGTACCCTCGCAGAACCCATTTTTTTCAACATTTTAAGAAAAAAAATCAACTTTTTCAAAATTTTACATGTATTTTTCCCCTTAATTATATCAAATATGTTTTGTGAATATTCATTTTTTTTAATAGGTTGAACTAGCTCACGTAAATTTATCTTTTGCAATGTTAGAATTAAAAAATGTTATATAACCTTATCGCCTTTGACATGGAATTTTTCAAATCCAGGGCTTTCAAGCTCAAACATTTTTACATTGAATATACTTTCAAATTAAATATTTAGTCAGGCTTCTGCATAACTTGTTTCCTTTCAGATGATGAAAAACAAAAAATGTATAAGAATTTTTATCAGAGACTTGTCGGAAAAACTTCGGGTAGATTTCTAAATATAGTTCACTCCAACAATAAAACAATTCACATTGGAAATTTAGTGAATAACAATAGTGCAAAATGATTGAATCGCAATTTTGCCATAAAATTTTATTTGTTAAAACAATGAAAAAGCTGTTTTAAGAATACTTATATTAAAGCCAGTTTCGAAAAATAGACTATTTTGACGTTCGAAATCAGAGAAGAAGAAACGGCCTCTGAATACTGAATTCGAGACTTCATAGTAGTGTAGGTGGTAAAAGATCTCTACTTTTTTTCTACCGTCCTATGGGATCGATTTCCTACGTGTAATGCCGTCTTAAGCCGGTTGGGATAACGTATCGTTCTCGTTTGCAAAGAGTCTTGCCTTCGCATGCCTTCGACGTGCAGTAGAAGCTTTATATATGTATTTATTTTTGCGACGAGCACAAGTGAAGTGAGGTTCTGATTGATGTCTCTTGCTTTTCCTTTATTCGTGGAAGGGTGAAATCCGAATTGCTGACGTTGTCTTGAATCTGGAACTTCTTTCTTTCATCCCCCTTCCTACGTAGCCACTTCGTCGTCTTTATGCTGAACCACAAACTGGAAAGACAACATATATGGTCCCTGGTTCTTCTATTGTTTTTTCAATAATTTATACCTAAATAATGAAATGTTTGGATCTTTAAAAAGGAGCTACCTTTAATTTTATACCATTATTTATCTTTATTTAAATTTTTACATTCTTATCATATGAGAGTTCTGAATAAAATTTGATCTCGTTTTTATCTAATCTTGACGTTTTAAGGAGGTTCGACCGTGGATAGGAAGCTTGTGAAAAACTACTTTAAAAAATAGGAATGCTATTATTCCCCGTGTGGAAAAATTTCATGGCGTTGGCCAGCGCCAGACCAGTCTATCTAGTTTCCAGTTCTGGCGCTGACTATAAGGCCTGGTCTGGGGCTGGCCAGAACTGTAACGTTTTTGTACGATCAGCCGCTAGTCAGCGGCTGGCCAGTCACAAGCCATAGTTTGCTCAGCCTGAAGCCAGCGAACGGCCAGACACTAGTCAGCGGCTAGTCAGTCACTAATTCGCGGCTGGTTAGCCACTAATTGGTGGTCAGTTAATAAAGTTTCGGTTGAAAAACCATTTCATCGATTTGTCAACACGTTTGAGCGATGAAGACTAGCAATATGACGCGCAAAGTCATAACTTAATCTTCGCATTTTTTGGAAAAAGGAGATACTTGTTTCCGGTCGCGTAATAAATGTTTCTAAAAACTTATTACTAATCTATGAACTTTTTGAAACAATTTCAAAACAATTTTCAAACAATATACTGCCATGCAATTTTTCTACACGGGTCAATGCATCATATTAAAGAAAAACGTTCGCTTTATCGGGAAAACATTTAAACATATAATAAATGTCTTTTTTAATAACAATTACTGTAGGTCAGAGTTCAATGCAGTTTTTTCCAAGTCTTTAAAAAAAATGATCGGATTTTAAGGAATGATGGCTCTTTTTCTTCTTTAAACGATTAACTAAAAAATATAAGATGGTGGAGTTTTCTAAGAATGTTTGAAGAAGAAAATGGGACATCATGCTTTAAAATTCGATCATTTACTAAAGCCTAAGATTGGGAAAGAAATGAATTGAAATTTGACCTACAGTGATTGTTATTTAGAAACACATTTATTATATCTTTAAATGTTTCCCTAATGAAATGAGAATTTTCCTTCTAGTTTCTGTATTATATAACATCTTACACAGTTGTTAAAGTGGTAATTAATTAAGTTTTTCAAGGGCTCCCTAAACACGGTCGAACCTACTTAAATTCTTTTGAACTAAAAAAACAGGTTTTCGCGTTGATTTCTGTCGTAGTCCTGTCTGTCTGCCTATCGTCAAAATGAGTCTTATTTTGAGCCTAAAAATCGACTAACTTTAACATGTAACCAAAACAAGACTTTTAGAAAAGGACAGATTTATGCGAGTAAAAACAAGGCGACTGGTTAAAAGAAAAATCTTCTGTGAGATGTAACCAATTTAAGACTTTTTTTTACTGCGTATAAGCACGATAACTTTGAAAAAAAAAATTTAATTTGGGGTTGAGCATACTTTTTCTAGTGTAAAAAAAATATCAAGTTTCTAATAAGACGGGAAAAGCTCTGAAAACTATTATAATAACTTTTCATGATCGGATAAAATTCGGAAAAGTCTAATTTTTCTAAGTAGAGTATTCTATATTTCTTCCACTCTCTTCATTTTCAATTTTTTAAATATGTAGATCTGTAGATCTGTAGATATATTTTAATTTTAATAAAACCGTATATTAGCTGAAATTGATAGCCAAAAATATTGAAAGCATTACACACTTATATTGAAATTAATATATTTATTATGAATTTGATATGCTGCCATATCAAATACGACATACTTTTGTATTAAATTTTGAATATACCTTATTTTGTGAAAGTGACTTCATATAATGTATATGAAGTTTGAAAACGTAGTTTCCTAAAAGTGGAATTTGATAATATGATTAAGCGAGAAATTCTCGTTTGTATTTGCAACAATATTATAACGCATTCTATAAGCTTTGGGTTGGCAATATGTCAATTTTAATTACGACTATTTCTACTTAATAAAACAGATAGAATATTTTTTATTTGTACGTCATCATATGCATTCAGATTCAACTGGTGTAACTGTTAAATCTTGCATTAGCTTCATAATACGGAATAGTACATAAATTAAATCCCATATTAGCGAAAACCGTAGTTAATAAGTTAATAAAGCTATTATTGTGAGAATTATTTGATACGTTTCACGATATTCTATTTTACGACTTTATAATACTATGTCTCTCTAAAATAATTAAAAATGTAGGCTATATATAATCCATTAGGATAGCATCTGCCGTAATTAATTAGTTTGTCACATTTTAAAATTTCATTATATCATAAGTATTTAACTCTGTCTCTTTCATATTATCCTCACTCTCACGGCATAGCATATATGTTTTCCACACTGAGAAAAAAAGAATATTTGAATGAAAGAATATTTCTTTGATTCAAATAAATGGTTGAGCTGGATGGTGACGAATAAATATTTTTTTAGATCAAAGAAATATTTTTATTGTCTTTAAAAAATGAACAATTAAAGCAAAAAAATGTTTTTCTAGTACTATTAAATATTCATTAGATTGAATAAATATGTTATTAACATTGTGTAGCAATTATTTGATAAGAGAAGTAAATTATTTGATGTAAAATGATGTGATGCATGTTCAAAGAAACAATGGATTAATTCAAAAAAATTTGCATTGGTTCAAGTAAATTTGTTTTCCATTCCAATATATGATTCCTTGTTTGTAATGAGCGTATTGTAAATTGAGAGAAATATTTCTTTGAAATGAGGAGATAATTTTTAGTAGGATTGAATAATTATTTGCTCCGAAGGTGTGATTTACTGTTTAAAATGGTCAAGTAGTAAAGTGTATTGAGTAATAATGGATGCAAAGAACGATAATATTGCCTATGGTAAGTTAGAGATTTGTGTCAAAAAGATATTACTGATATGAATAAACGTGTTTTGAAATTTAAGACATATTTCTTAAATTTAAAGTAATATAAACTTCATGAATTGTAAGGAGTTAAGTAAAACGTTGTCATGGTTCTCTTAAATAATAAAAAAATTCTTACCTCGAACCTGCCATTATAGTCATCCGATACATACATATATTAACATCATACAATTGAATTCACACCATTCAGTCGCAGCCAATCATATTTTCTATCACAAATACACTTAAATATACAACTTCGTAAATATAAACCTAATAACTAAAACTTATATATAGGACGATACGCTTTCGTCGAATCACGCACACGCTCGCTTACAATCCTGAGACATAAAACTTGGAACTTTCTTATATAGTGACTGCTCGACTTATTCAAAGCTTGTGAGAGTAAGTGTCGTGCCTTGAGCTTTTGAGCCTCACTCAAGTAAAAATAAATCAACTTTTTTCATAAATTATTCATAAAATATTTTTTAAAATTATTATAATTTAGTTTATATTTTTATTATAACTATACGTATGAAGTTTAATGAAACTAAATTTTAAAATATATATTCAAAAATTTCATTAATATAAAAAAGAATCTTGTGTAAAAACATTTAAAAGGAAATTCTTTTATTTTCTGTGTTGTATATTTTCAAAATATAAATTATACAATTATGAATTCCAAATTATTATTAAACCTTAGAAATTTATGTAAAATCTAAATCTTGTGTTGATTTTTTAGATTTTATGTTATAAATTTATCAAGACTTTTGCTGTTTAAATTTTTATAAAATCAATTTGATTTAAAAAACCTAAGTGAAAAATAAAGAAATAATTATAAATGAATTAAGTTTTAAATGACATATTTGATATTCTGAATCAAAACGAATATTTCCTTTGAAGAGACTGATAAATTTTCAACCCTATGAAATATATTCCACATTTGAAAGTATGTATATGTATGTTTATATCAACTATGGCAAACAGTTGAATAGAAAAAAAGTGTATAGTATGGTGGGACGAATATTTGTTTGGAATGATACATTTCAAGTTGATAATGACAGCGAATGTTTCTCAGAACGAGAATGATAAATTTTCAATTCTATAGAAAATATGTTTCAAGTTTAAAAAACATGTAATCATAACAACTATGGCAAACCTTTAAATTAAATAAAAAAATTTTTTAAATGAAAAATACCTACAGTTTTTTCAAAAAAATATTTCTTTCTTTTTAAAAATTGGTTTTTTTGGTTTCAATTATTTTATATTGATAATGTAGGCGGATATTTCCTAGAAGAAATCTAATAAAGATTTAATTCTACAAAATATGTTGCAAGTTCAAAAAGATTTACAATTGTAACAATGATGCCAAACATTTATATAAAAGAAATTATTTATTTTAACTGAACGTACTTGCAGTCATTTCAACAAAATATCGTTTTCTTTGAAATAAATGTTGTTTTTTGAATGAATTCTTCCATTCTACTGTTCACAAAAAACATTTCTTTCAACTAAAGAAACAAATATTTATGTAAACACAATATTTTATTCATATAAAGAAACGTTACATTGATATACATGTATCAACTCTTTCAATCCAATAAATATCTTCCTAAATTAATTAATTAATGCCTCAATTAAATTACTATTTCCTTGATTTTTTTTTTTTTTTTTTTTTTTTTTTTTGGTGAGGAGGAAAAATGGCGAAATATTTTACAGACGTTATACAAGACTCTCCTAGAACGGGTCTGGGCATACCTGTTAAAACCAAAAACCCCCTCTCTAGAACCAATACACCACCCGCGGAACCACCTTTCGGCTTTGAACTTCACGGGTGGTTGGTTCCAGCTTAAAATCGCGTACGACTCTTCCGTCATCCGTTCGCCCGGAACTCCCACCCGCGGCCACACGCCCGTTAGGCAATCCGACTAGCCGCGCCAGCCAGGGGAGGAACAAAGAGATTACTCCCCCGAACGAAGCGGACAGTCAAGTCCATCCGAGACGTAGGACCTCTCTCGTCCTCATCACAAGTGTGACGAATGACTCGATGAGCGTCCAAAACCGCTCAGACTGGAGCATCAGAGAGACCATCGTGTCAGGAGTGAGCTCGGCACCCACTGCCTGACTGAGGGCCTCCTTTGCCGCGCCCCACTTTGCGCAGACGTAGAGTTCGTGCTCTGCATTATCCACAGGGAATCGCAGTAATAACACGTCTCCTCGTCTCTCTTCTTAAAGCGCTTCAGGTACGCGTTAAAACAACCATGGCCTGAGAGCGCTTGCGCCAAATAAAAGCCGACTTCTCCGTGCTTTCTGTTCAGTCAGGTGGCAAGCTCCGGGATCAGGCGGTAGGTCCATCTCCCGGTATGCTCACCATGCCATCTCATCTGCAATTTCTCGACGAGTCTGTGCCATCCATCCTTGCGGATGGCCTCCTTCGCGCGAGCGATTTCCTGCAGGTCGGTACAGGTAAGCTCCTTGTGGAGCTGAAAGGTCCCTTGCCTTTCTTCCGCCAATAAATTTATTGGCAGGACGCTCGCCAGAACCAACACAGCAGTCGTCGAGACAGTTCTATCTGCTGAAACTATTCTCATCGCAGCAGATCTCTGTGCCGAGAACAGCCTCTTCTGGATAGCATGGTTTTGCAGGGCATTAGCCCAGACCGGAGCTGCATAAAGCAGCTTCGAATGCACCACGCTAGCCACCAGTCTCCTTTTTGCTTCCCTGGGTCAACCAATGTTTGGCATAAGCCGAGCCAAGTTTGCTCCACATTGGATGCCTTTGGCAGCTGCGATCCTTAGGTGTTCGCCAAAGCTAAGCCTACGATCCAACTGCGCTCCCAGGTACTTTATACTTGTTTTCCACTCGACCTCACGCTCTCCGAGAACGAGCCTCGTGTACTGAAAGGATCTCCTGTCTGTTACGAGCAAAGCCTCGGTTTTCTCAGGGGCCATTTTCAGGTCTCTGCTGTCAAACCAAAGCTTTGCCTGCCGCAGACTTTCATTGATCCTCAGCTCCAGGATTCTGACGTCATCAGCGGCGCACACGACAAGTGCGTCATTCGCGAAGCCGATGATGTTCGTTCCAGCAGGTAGGTCCATGCGCAGGAAATCGTCATACATGACGTTCTAAACGAGTGGACCGACCCGCGACCCTTGAGGGGCGCCACATGTCATCTCTTCTTTGAGAGACCATTTGTCGCCCTGGTATATCACCCACCTGTTGCTCAGATAGTCCAGAAACATGGGCGATATCTTTATCGCCCCTGTCTAAACACGTCAGGCATCTTGGCGTTGCCTTGCAGCTCTGCGCCAAGTCTTCCGTGACACCGCATTTCCATAGGCATTCTTCCTGTCGGGGTTGCAGCAGCCTCGGGACCCATGGCCGTAGCCAGGGCACCTGAAGCATCGGGCGACTTCCACATGCTCGCGAATGCGGCATGCAACCCACTCGATCCTAATTTTACCCAGCTGAAGTAGACGCGTGGCGTCTGCCTCAACTAGTCGGATCACTGCAGTCTTCACCCCACCAGAGCGGTCTTGTTGAGTTCAAAAAATGGGACTTATTGAATGAAATAAATATTTCTTTGAGTGCGAAAACAAGATTCAAATAAACTAGTTACTTAGTTTCAAAGACATGATTTGGTTGAGTTAATTTGCTCACATTCACAGGCAAAGAAATATTTCTTTGTATTGAAGAAATGCCCATCAAATAAATTATTTCTTTGAATCAAAGCACGCGTTTCATGCTTCTAAAAAATATTTAATTGCATTGGGTAACGAATTGTTTGATACAAAGAAATGGAATCAATTAAATACATTTCTTTGAACCTAAGAATCTTTTTTTCCAGTGCAGTGTGGTCGATTTAACGATTTTTGGCGATAACCGTTATTAAATGCAACAGAGGGATAAATAATAACCTTGCTTTATGTATACATGTATATGTATGGTATATACCAAGTTTAAAAGTAGTATTTCTTCATAAGACCAATGTGTATGCACCTATATGGTACATTCAATAGAGCTAAAAGGAAAGTACACAAATATTGAGCTAGTTCTAGCAAAAATCAAATACTCAAAATATAACCGAAAAATTTTTGGAAATCTTCAAATTTTATTTTTAATAGTTGGGGAAAAATCAGACTTTGCAAAAATCATTGCTTTTTATAAGAACTAGCTGCTAATAAAAAATATTATAAAATCAAATAATTTTTATAAACAAATAGCTGTAGGAAAATGAGAGATTAAGATCATAAAAATCATTATACTGAAAAAAATTACAAAATATAACAGCTTTTGTATGTGTATATGTGACACGCTCTGAGAAAAAGACCCAAAGCTTTCCAGAGATACCTAGGTAGAAATGTCTTAAGTTTCACTTGTCAGTTGATTAGCAAATAGTAGGTCAAAACTAGTAAGAAAATATTCGTAAGGAACTTACTAGTTATTTGTAAGTTTAAGTATTACAAGCTAAACTGGAGTAAAACTTGTCCAGTTTCCCCCGTGATTAACTTTTGAATATTTCTTGTAAGTAATTGTTGAAGCATTTTTAAGCGAAAACTTGGAATCACTTCATTTAATGTGTGCGTACTAAAAATACAAGTTAAATGTCAACATAAAATTTAGTCCGTTTGTGAGGTGTTGGAAAAAAACTTTTGCATATCGAAGAATGGACCGTAAAAGGGAAGGAAACAGAAACGGAGTAAAGAGGTTTCGTAAAAAGAGAAAAATTAGCCAAAAGTATCAGTATGAGTCCGGTAAGTATACATCGCAAGACGTCTATATTTTATAGATTATGACATTAGTTTTTCAATAAAATTCGCAATTTCCTGGTTTTGTTTCTTGGCCAAAATGTTGCAAAATCATGAAACGTACAATTTTTTTTTAATTTACAAAGTCGTTTGATTACTTTCTTACTTAATCTATAATTCCTCAGGATCCCGCATAGGGTTTCGTTGCCTGGTTTTCAAAAACCTTTTTGTATTCGCATTTTTGGTATTAGGTTTTTATACAACGGTTTGTGACAGATGAATCAACTGATGCCGGCGAATTTTTTGGAATCGACGTTCAAGGCCCATCAACATCAGATTTTATTGCTCGAAACCTTCACTCAGATTCGTGTACATATGTGAGATTTGAATTCCTAACAAAGAACTGTCTATTGCCTCAAAAATAAGTAGAGTGCCTCAACAATACTTCAAAAGTTTAGACTCACTAATAACTTGAATGGCGCAGCATTACATTTCTTTTGAATAACTTACAAGTTTTCCTCAAAAGGACGTCACTAGTTGAAAAGGAAAACTTACGAGTATCTCAGATAAAAATTTTGAAAATTTCTACTTGCATAATTTTAGAAGAGAAAGGAAAGAACAGGCGAGCGGGCTAGACTCGGTTTCCGATATACCTGACTCTCTTTCTCTCACGTGTCCGTGTGTTGTTCTTTTCCTATCTAAAAACTATAAAAACAGATCAGGGCACTAGTTTTCAGTAAACTTATCCGCCACTTTAAATATTGAAATTTTGACTCTAGATTCGTCATCAACGACTCCAAAAATTTCTATATACAACGTTTCGAATACATCCAAACGGTTGTTTACATACTTGTCCGCCAAACTGGATCCGCCATGCTTTTTCGACGTCATGAAAAATCATAATCTGATGAAGTAAATTTGAAATTAGATTCGTATTCAAAGCTTTGGTCGCCTCTGTTGTAATTTTTTAAGTGGTTGACCATAAACTCACAGCTGCTGCGATTGCATCTGCCAATTATAATACTACATTATTGCCTCCTATATGTTTTCCTAACCTCACCACACGTCAGGAGTAAGGACTAGATAACACATCACTCAATAAGTTTCTGGTCTAATTAAGGAAAACACAGATTATTCGAGAAATTTGACTATATTCATCAACATAGTTTCCTTCAAGCGTATTACATTCATTCCAACGCTTCTCTAACTTTTCAATGCCTTTTTTATAGAATGATTCGTCTTTGTTCTCAAAATAGGCCTCAGTTTGGGCAATCACTTCTTCATTGGAGACAAATCTCTTTCCTTGGAGCATTTTTCTCATGTCAGCAAAGAGCCAGTAGTCGTTGGGGGCCATATCTGGAGAATATGGTGGGTGAGGAAGCAATTCGAAGCTTAATTCATTTAATTTGACCATCGTTTTCATGGACTTGTGGCACGGTGCATTGTCTTGATGAAACAGTACTTTTTTATTTTTCATTTGAGGCCGTTTTTTCTTGATTTCTGCGCTCATCGATCCAGTAATGCCATGTAATATTCGCTGTTAATCGTTTTACCTTTCTCAAGATAGTCGATAAACAAAATACCATGTGCGTCCCAAAATACGAATGCCATAACCTTGGCAGCTCACTGTTGAGTTTTTGGTCACTTTGGACGGCTATCACCAGCTGCTGTCAACTCAGCTGACGATCTTCTTGTTTCAGGTTGTCTTTAAGGTATCAGCTATCTCACGCAACGTTAATTTACGATCGTCGAAAACTATTTTGTGGACTTTTGTTATGTTTTCCGGAACAACTGCTGATTTTGGGCAACCAAAGCGTTCAGCGTCATCGATGTTTGTACGACCGCGTTTAAATTCGGTATACTAGTCGATGATTGTTGATTTCCCTGGCGAAGAGTCCCCATAACACTTATCAAGCCACTGCTTTGCTTCAACAGTATTTTTTCCCACTAAAAAGCAATGATACTTTTGATCAATTTTTCTCCTTCTACGAATCCTCTTCACGGTTTCTGTTTACTTCCCTTTTTCGGTCCATTCTTCGATGTGCAAAAGTTTCTTTCCAACACCTCATAAAGGCAATAAATTCTAGGTTCACATTTAACTTGTATTTTTAGTACGCACACATTAAATGAAGTAATTCCAAGTTTTCGCTTAAAAATGCCTCAACAATTACTTACAAGAAATATTCAAAAGTTAATCACGGGGGAAATTGGACAAGTTTTACTCCAAGTTTAGCTTATAATAGTTAAACTCACAAATAACTAGCAAGTTCCTTACGAATATTTTCTTACTAGTTTTGACATAGTATTAACTAATCAACTGTCAATTTGTCAAGCTCTGTCGTTTACAACAATAAAGTATTGGGTGGCAGAGTTGAAACGAGGTCGTACAAGTTGCTAAGACGAACATTGCAGTAGTCGACCAAATGAGGTGACCATGACAGAAGTGGTGAAGAAAATTCACAAAATGGTATTGGATGACCGTCATCGCATCACTTTTTTGGAATGGACGTGGGAGAATTTTCATTGATTAACTTCAAAAAGAAACTGCAATCAACGGCGAGTATCATACGAACTTATTACAGCGTTTGAGTGATGAATTCAAGAAAAAACGGCAGCATTTGGTAAAAAAGAAAGTGTTGTTTCATCAAGACAATGCACCAGTTCACACATCCGTTATCGCGATGGCCAAAATAAATGACTGAAAGTTCAAATTGTTTCCTCATGCACCCTATTCGCCACATTTAGCTCCCTCGCATTATTTTTTCTTTCCAAACCTGGAAAAATGTCTCTGTAGTTGAAGATTTGCCAACAATGAAGAGGTGGAGTCTGCGGCTAATGGCTATTTCGAGGAGCTCGACGGTTCTCACTATAAAAAGGGTATCGAAACTACTGAACATCGCTGGGAAAAGTGTATCGAGATAAAAGGAGATTACGCTGGGGAATAAAGGTATTTTTTTCCAAATTTTTTGGGTTTTCCCTGTTAGGTCGGGTACTTCTGGGACTACCCTCGTACATAAAGGGTGGTCAATTTAGAGGTATAGGATTTTAAATTGAAATAAAACAACGAAAATTCAAATTGATAGGGCAATATTTTTTATTTTTGTTTAGAACCATTCACGACATTTATTTTTTAAAGATAAACCCTTTCAAATGTTGGCCGCAACTGCGCTTTAATTCTTCCATCCGTAAACACCAATTTTCAATGACTCGCTCGAGGACTTCGGTCGGTATCTCGCTAATAACTTCAGTAATGTTGGCTTCCAATGCCTCAATAGTAGCTAGTTTATCCACAAAACATTTAGACTTTACATACCCCCACAAATAAAAGTCTATAGGTGTGATATCAAACGATCTTGGAGGCCAATCCACCGGTCCGAGACGAGAGATAAATTGCTCACCGAAACGACTACGCAGTAAATCCATTGTTTCACGGGCTGTATGACATGTAGCGCCGTCTTGTTGGAACCAAATGTGGAGATTACGGGCTTCAATTTCTGGCATCAAAAATCGCCCAAGTAGTGCTATAAGATAGGCCAAGTTGTTGAGATCGGCGCCGAATCGATTCTTCCGGGTCTTCGGCAAAACTCTCATTTACAGCCGCAATATTCTCTACAGTTCGGGCTGTACGTGGTCTAATCGGTCGAGTCGAGTATTATCCAATAATGTTAAATTCTTCTCGAGTTTGCTGATGGTATGCCGAATAGTGCGTTCGGTAGGACGATTGTGTACACCATAAATTGGCCTGAGCGCGCGATAAACACTTTTCACAGAGCGTCCATTTTCGTAATATAATTGTACGATTTATAAACGTTGTTGAGGCTTAAGTCTTTCCATGATGAAATGTCAATGAAATATGAATAAAATTGTGTATTTAGTTTGACAGTAGTCACGCGTGACATGTCAATGAAACCCTATTGGAAAAAGTACCTCCAATTTGATCACACTTTATAAAAATTTGTTCCTTTCTTTTCTGCTTTTTGTAAAGTTTTGTAAGATATCATTCCAAGTCGTTGTAGTAGGTGCACACTAGGGCGGTCCTTATTTATTTTTTTCTTAATTCGTCTGCTCCGACTGTCGGAATTCGTTCGTATTGATGTAGCTCCTGCATAGGCCTGGGCCCGTTGCTGGCCCCGCAGTCGTCGTCGCTCTCTCCGGGTCGTCCCATCTGGATCTGGAGACATCCACAATAAGCAGGTATTCACCACGAGGCGGTATTCCACCTTGTGGTAAATCCCCCCTTATTGCCTGAGGCGGTATACCACCTCAGGGTGGAGTCTTCTTCGGACGTCTACTCTTAGTCGGTATTCCACCTAGGAGTCAGAGCGCCCCGATGGTAGTCGCCAGGGCGGTATGCCACCCCGGAGACCGGAAACGGCGAGAGGAATTTCCCAGGCGTTTCAATGACGTCTACTCACCAAGTGGGCCGGAGAGCCCATTCTGCCGAAATGTTGAGAAGGCGAAGAAAAGTTTGTTCTTTCGTATTAAATTTAGCTCTTAAAAGAGCTGGTGTAAATCAAAAAGAGGTGAAGAGAAGGGTGAAGGCTGTGGCTTTGGTTGAATAAAAGAGACTTTATTTACTCGTAGTGACTAAGGATCTCTGGAGGTGCTCTTTCAGAGGCTCAGCTTCTAATCATCAAAAATACAAGAGTGGCCCGGTATTTATGCATATTAATCTTAATTCTACGCGCCAATAAAAATGATTGTCAAATATGATTGACTCGTAGCAAAAATTCGGCGCTCCAATTAAAAATCGCCCCTGGTCCGATTGACCGATGGAGAAAGAAGGGGCTCGTATGTAACTTACCCTCTCTTGAGTCCGTCAGCCAAATTTTCGAATAATTAAGTATTGTCCAAGTAAAATGTTCTTTGATGATTTCATATTAAATGGTATCACAACTTTTAAATTCGCCCTTGAAGTTTTTTTTATAATTTTGGCTTTTTTCTTGAGCCTAATAGTGCAAATACACAGGTCAAAAGATTTAATTGATACATTCAAGAGAAAAAAAACGAAAAAAAAGATGTACATACAAGTAGAGTGCTTGACGTATTTCCATGCATGCTTTAACGTCGATAAAAAAGCAGATCTCAATTAAAACACCGTTACGTGTGGGTGAGGTGAATCCATACTCGAGTGGATGAGGTTTATTTAATTGGTGGCCCCTCTTGTAGACGATTTACCAGTACGAGACTCATTTTTCAAAACTCAAAAAGAATTGGTAAAAATAATCTAGTTTCGAGAATTTTTTATGGGAATATAGTAAATGGAATACGGAATCTGATTCAATGCCTCTATTGTATATACTTTTAAATGCATTTACAATTAAAAAAATAATATTTATAATTAAGATGGCGCCGCCAGATCTCGGCAAATTTTAGCTCAAAGTGTACCGTGACCGGAAAGATTTCTTCTCCAATTTTCGACCTGAAACAAAAAGGCAAATTTTATTTTATTTTATTTAAAAAGTATCTCGGGAAGTACGTACGGATTTTGTGTTTCATTGTGAACGTTTTTTTTATAGACATTATTTTCTGTAATTTTCTAGTTGAACTTGAAACTTTTTATTCAAAAGTACCATCTGATCAAATTTGACCCAGACTGGTCCAGTTAAACCGCGCGCGTAAACCGAAACGGTAAAAAGTTTTTTTTCTAGGTTGGTAACACCTTCTATGACAGTCGTGTGAATTTTAAGCGGGAGACGTGCATTAGTGTGTGTTTGTCAGCCATTGGTTTACGGCGCGAAAAGTTTGTCTTGCGATTTTTGCTATGAAAAAAAAAAATTGAGCAACGAGTTTGCTTCAAATTTTGTATCATTGAAAATGTTGCAGTAGTGTTTTGGGGAGTCTACTCTATCGAGATCGCAAGTATTTGAGTGGCATAAAGCATTCAGTCAGGGTCGTGAGGTCGTAGAAAACTTGCCTCATGCGAGTCGTCCATCCACCTCTGTTAAAGACGATAACATCGAAAACGTGAAGAAAATTGCGCTCGAAAATTGTCGTGTTGGCATATAGGACAGCCTTCTAGATAATCAAACTGATCATCTGTAGAGGGTCATAAAAAAATAATCGATTTGATCATTGTAGAAGGTCGATTTGATCATCCTTGAGGGTCGAAATGAAAATTTAAAACAAGATATTCAACTTGATCATCCCAGAGGATCGATTTGATTATCTTGATAGTGTGACTGTTTCTCTGTGGTAATTAAGCTGATCATAAATCGAGAGTTTCCCTGATTATGTCAATAAAATTATGAAAGGACTATTTGATAATCTAGAGAGTCGGTCTGACTCTCAAAGTTTTGAACCTCTGACTTCGACCCTCCGTTTTTTTTCGTGTATAAAAAAAAATTCGCTGAAGGAACTAAAGGCCATACCGGTCAAGGCCTATAAGAAGTGTATAGAACATTGGATTAATTGTTGGCATGCTTGTGTTGGCTCAAAAGGAGCCTATTTTGAAGGCGATAATAAAGATTTGTATTAAAATACATAAAAATGTTTTTTTTTTAACCAGTCCGGATCAAGTTTGTTCAGATCCGACAAATTTTACAAAAAACGGTATTTTTTAATTTCTTCACGTAATTTTTTAGATGTAAAGAATTCCAATTTTTTTGGTTAAATTTGAAAATAATTCTAAATGGTTGCACCATTGTGTGTGGAAAAAATCGTTATTCACAAAATCGATTATAGTTTTGGTAGAAGCCCCTTCCAGTGGGGACATAAATGATAGGAATAAATATCGGAAAGAAATAAATGCTTCCCGTCTGCGTAGTTTCGTTCCATCCCTTTATTCTTGCACGCTTCAGCGATTGTTTCATTTTTCTCCTTTTCCTGTTTTCGTTAACTTCCACATTTACAAATGATTATTAGCAACTTTGATTTTCCTTCTTGAAGACAGCATCAACGTTTTTTAAACGTCGTTTACTTGTTAGATATAAGGCGAGGAAGCTACCCAATTTTTAATTTCCTTGGGGGACAACAAGAATCTTAAGACTAAGAGAAGCCAATCAGAAAAAAAAACTAGTTTCTGGTGAGGATAGTAGAAAGTCCATTCAGTATCGTATCTACGTTTTATCAAGTGATTGATAAAGTCCTACAAATAATTTTTGATCGTGGAGAAATGTTTCCATAAAGATACTTCAGAAAGCCTTATAATTGTGCGAAATAATATTTTTAAATGAAACTATTTATAATTAAAAAAAAACAATTCACAAATAAAAATAATATTATTCTATATTTATTTCGTTTTCTGATTTTTATATAAAAGTGATATTCATTTTTGTTATCTTGCTATTATAATTTTTCTAGGGTTTCAAAATATGGTTTGAAAAGTTCGTGGTGGTTAGGATAATAAAGACATTCTGCGAAAGGAATCTGAACGGTTCTGCTTTTATTACTTATAGGCGAGTTTGAGTCTTAGTTTATTCTTGAAAATTCTGGATTGAATTGTAACTTTGCACAGGGCTCGACAGAGATTTGTGGCGGTCCTCGATCTCAAGGGTAAAGTTCTGCAGAAGGAAATCTCCTGCGACAGCTAAATCTTCCACAAGACTTCTCTTCGTGCCTTTCTTGCTATCGTAAAGTTTTTTCAGTTATTGTAAATTTCCTTTATTGTTGAATTTTATTTATGCTTGTTTTTTTTTCAGCCGTAAAACGTTAATTTTTCATTCTATAATAAATTATAATTTCCTGAAACAGTGATCACAGATAGTCTCACTTATCTACCTTTATTTTCCAAAGGATCAACAAGATCACGTGACCAAATTCTTGTAAAAGTTCATGTAAGATAATTTTTTATTTTGCAAAATGTGTTCCTGGAAAATTGGGAAATACAACAGAAAAAGATAAAGAACGTCTGTCAACTTTGTTTGAGTGAAAATTTTGCGAATAATTTTATAGTCAACTGTAATTGTCGATAAGTTTTCAAATTTTTTCAAAATTTTTACTAAAAAAAATTTAACAGGCGTGCTTTATTGTCTTTTGCTACGTTTCTCACATTTTCAGATAGATACTTTGTAAATTAATAGTATGTTTCGTATCAAGTGCGGAAAGGCGTATTTTAACGTGCGAGCGAGTCGTGACTCGCTCGCGCGTTAAAATACGTTCCGCACGTGATACGAACGACTTTTTGTGTTCGCTGTATATCGAAATTTAATCGAGTCAGTGTCGTTTTGCGTGCGGAATGTTGATTTTTGCGCACTAGTGCGGTCAAACTTTATGTTTGTTTTAATTTTCCCCACACTTAAAATTTTACCGCACTAGTGCGGGAAAATCAACTTTCGCACGCAAAACGGTACCGACAAAGCTAACTTTCAGTGTACGGCGGACAAAAAAATGTTTTCTTAAATAAAAGAATAAATGTATAATTTAGTTACGCGGTTCGATTGATCCATGGTCTTCAAGTATTAAATTGAGCTTCATGTGGAAATTTGTCTTTTTTTTCCTTAGAAATTGTCCTAAAACATAATTCCAAAAATTTGAATCGTATCTCCGAGGAGAACTTTTTATTTCATCCTGCTGCAAAAATACCGTTAAATTTTCCATATAAATGGATTTACTGATTATAGATTTAATGAAACTTGTACGTAAATCAGTGTAAAACAAACCCAGTCTTCTTGATTTCATACCACATATACTATGATCATTAGCTAGATATATACTAATAGTATTCAATCTGTAAATTCAATCGTATTTTTTCTTAGCAGAAAAAATGTCTATTGTTCCTGGAAGTTTAAGGAAGAATTAAATATACAGTTGGCAAATATAAAAATACAGTAAATATAAAGTGCGTAAGTTTTATTTTTAATAAAATCAGCCATCGAAAGTTGTGATCTGATTAAAATTATATATTAATCCAAAAACAGCTAAGATTTGCCTGTTAATTCAGAATAAATTCGGTGCATTGTTGAAATTAATATTTTTTTAAATAACTCCTTCAGTTCTAATCTGAAAATTCAGGAAGTATTTTACAATCATACGGAGACCAAACTTTATATTATTCAGAACATACCATAAAAAATATTAGAATTGAGGTCTTATAAACGGAGAAAGCATAGTTTATAATTTTTGGTAAACTAATATAGGTTTCAATTTAGGGAAAAGCGTGTTATAGTCGAAATTTTTCGCAATGAAATACTGAACTTTAGAAAAACTGTATAATAATTTACTATAGGTTGTGTCGGATTTTATTATAACTTATACTAAAGTTCCGTATATAATATTTTTATTTTTTCGAATATTTAAGTAATTACGGGAGACAATTTTTCTTCCAGTCAGATGCTTTAATATGGAAGGAATGTAGATAAGAAACACAGGAGAAATATTTAGACTCATGTTTTATTCAAGCTTTGTTTTATACATTCTTTATTGCAATTAGTAATTTTTTTGTACTAATTTCATCCAGTGACTCATTTCTTGCTATATAATCAGTTTATCGAGTCAAGATAAATGTCGAGATTCAGTAAAAATCAACTTATTAAATATAGGGCGAGCAAAAATTATTAAAAATAAAAAATAAAAAAAGGTGTACTTTTTCAAAGAGTAGTTATTACTGTTTAATTTTAAAAGCTCTAATTTTTTCTTGTGGAAAGATTTGTATCTTTTGTTGCGAAAAGTTGCTTAGCAAATGAAGGCGATGTGTAAAAAGCTTGCTGCTGAAACAAGATAACCTTTATCTATAATCTGTATTGCAGATTATTTATGTGTTTCAAGTTCGAGCCGCATTCGAAAAATAAAATGCAAGACATCAATTTTTTATTTTATAGTATATACCAATTTGTGCAACGAGAGAGGTTAATACCTTGTAATCCTGAAAAGTTTATAGTTCTATCTATACTTTATGAAAATCATCAATAAAAAATTCAAAACATATCTTTAAGGTTATAAACATAAATATTCTATTTTATATACTTCACAGAAGAATTTAACACTTTTATACCTGTGAATGTATCAAAATTCATTTTTGTCACTGTAAATATAAATTTTTATTAAGCATATAAATTGATTTTACTAAAATTAATAATACATATAAATTTATCATTTTATGGACTATTAACACTTCTTAAATTTGGACTTCCATTTTAATTACATTTGTAATTTAGAGTGTTTTACCAAAACAAAGAATGTCTGGGAAAAATAAAATTTAAACTTTTCATCTTATAGATTGATATTTATAAGTAGTTATGATCGTTCAAGATAATATAAAAATTATATTTATATTAAAAACGTCAAATTCATAACTTGAATAATATTTTTCACCTTCGGTATGTAAACGACTTGGTTCAGTTTCTACATGTTTATGCCCAAAATACATTAAATGTTGTTGTTAAAATTTGGGAAATGATCGAGAAGGTAAAATTGGACGTAGATAGACTACTTCTAGTTTTGATAATGAAAAAAAAATTTGATAGCATTTGCTAAAATTGGAATTTTTTCATTTTTCAAACCAAAAGTAGTCTATCTACGTCCGCTTTTATCTTCTCTGCCATTTCCCGAATTTTGGAAAGAAAATGTTATGAATTTTGGACACAAACATATGTAGAAACCTAAAATCAATAATACTCGCTAATTTGCTAAGTATCATATGCCCTTAATTCAGTGACGACTATCTCATGCTTTAAAATCATCTTTGATCTATACTTTCATAAAAATATCGAACTGCCATATTAGAAATTTTGGGAATTTATTTAGGATAATAAAACAAGACTCAATAAAATAATTTTGTCAACAACAAAAATTTATTTGCACTAACAAAAAATACTCAAAAAAACAATTTTGTTGCGATTACTACATTTTTTCTCAGTGTACGAAATGAGTTTCTACTTGCGAAAAAAAATCCCATTAGATAATGTGAAAAATCAAAATATTATATTATGTAGTTTAATGTTTATATTAGAATTCGAAGCCAAAGTTTTAAGATTTGTAAATAATATCTTAATGATTAAATTGAAAGTTTCAATACGTACAATGAATTAATATTTTTAAAGCAAAATATGTCATTAGGAAAAAAACTTAGGAAAATAGCAAATTGTATTGATTTTGTGTCTCTTCATGTCTATGTCTAGAAAACATAACATTCGGGAAATAATGGAGAAGGTAAAAACGAATGTAGATTTTTTGATTTGGAAGATGCAAAAAGTTCAATTTTAGCCAAATGGGCCAAAAATTTTTTCGTATGTTTTTTAGACCCAAACATATAGGAGATTACTTCACAAGTGTGCCCCATTAAAAATTTCATGTTTTACGATTGAGCTAAAACAAAGGGAAAACGTTCTCCTATTCGGTGGTACTTTATCATCCAAACATCTTTCGAATTGAATGCTAATTGGAAAAGATAGAGAGAGGGTAATTTTTGTAGGATAAAGTACAACCTAATAGGAGAACGTTTTCCCCTTATTGCAGGTCAATCGAAAAACACAAATTTTTGGTTCGCTACACTTGAGTAATAATGCCCCATTTGTAGAAACCTAAAATCAATCCCTGCTATTCTTCTAAATATCACATGCTCTTCAAGAGGAAACGAAAAAGTTCCGGGCTATCAAAATTCAGCCTGATGAATTAGTATGTTATTGTTAATAGATACAAAGTGTATAATAAATATGGAAACCCATATAGATGACTCACAAAAAATACTAAGAAACAGGAATTCTTACACTGGAAAAAAATGTATGCAACAAAATTTTTGCTGTTGTGCTGACAAAATATTTTGTTGTCCTAACAAAGCATTTTGATCAAGTAACCAAAATTTTATTGATATAGCAAAATGTTTTGTTGACACAACAAAAGAATTTTGTTGCATAAATACCAACAACTTAACCATTTCCAAATTTCGAAAATGAATAAATTATTATCAAATTCAGCAATTTGTGTATAAAAATTTCGTTTTGGAAAATGTTTTTTTAATGGTTTCAGCCATTAAAGGATTTATTTTTAAAAATCAGAAACGGTGAAGTTGTGGAAAATCTTTTCTCTGAAAAAATTATTCATGATTCATTAGAATCGCATAATTTTTTAAAATTTGGTAAGAAGCGATAAGAAAAAAAGTTGAGTTAAAAATAAAATTTATTAATGGAATTATTTTTCTGTGTTTCGAATTTTTTTCTTGTAAAATAATCTTTTCTCTTTTAAAATAGCCCTTCAATAATAATATTGCTATTCTTGAAAGCAAAATTATCTATTTTTGCCAGTGTCTAATTTTCCTGGATGGAAACTACCTTAAGTTAAAAATGACCTATTTGTTTACTTTGAATTTTACTCTATATTTGAATTTTAAGGTCAAATTGAAGTTAACTTTTGTGTTTCGAATGGAATTAACCATTTTGGACATCAGTAATCGGTAGAGCATAAAATTCCACATGCAGTGATATGTGGGGACCCGACTGACCTCAACTGTTTCATCCAGAATTTGTTTTACTAGTATTGTTTTTCTTGATAGCTTTTTTGAATATATCATCAAACTGTCGGTATTATTTGTATACTCTGAACGGATTTTTGTGTAATCATTTTTCAATAGAGTTCTTGCTTTCTATTCTATTTTTCGTATTGTTGTTTTTTTCATTTTTGTAAAAGACGGTTCATTTTGATTTTATATTCTTTATTTCATATTCGAGCTTTTTTGCGGGATTACATTATCACACTAAAATCTTCGAAATTCCATAATTATTGAAACTTAATTATAGATTAGATATCAGTACCCTCAAACACTCCCATGTAACAATTTTTAGTAAAATTAATTTTGTTTTTAAAACCTTGGTCTGCGAAATTCGATTCGAAATTTTCAATTAAAAAATTTTGACATCAAATTCGAAATTATAACGAGAAGTTGATGGGAAAAATATAAAATACCCATCTCTTATTTGAAATTTACCGCGAAAAATGAAAGCGCTGCAATGAATTAATTTTATGTTACAATTCTATGAGAGACATTAAAAAATTGTGTTGATTTAACTGGAAAATCTTGATTTTGATTGATTTAAGGTAGTTCGTTCACGAAAATTAGACCTCAGGCAAAAATAGATAATTTTGCTT
Source organism: Diplolepis rosae (assembly GCA_030998225.1). Lineage (NCBI taxonomy): Eukaryota > Metazoa > Arthropoda > Insecta > Hymenoptera > Diplolepididae > Diplolepis > Diplolepis rosae. The sequence goes on along the minus strand of JAPYXD010000701.1, from coordinate 19,309,302 downwards.
TCAATAATAGCAATATTATTATTTAAGGGATAATTTGAAAGAGAAAAGATTATTTTTCATGAAAAAAATTTGAAACACAATAAAATAATTTTATTAATAAATTTTATTTTTGGCCAAACTTATTTTCTTATCGCTTCGAGAAAATTTTTTAAAAATGGTGCGATTCTAATAAATCACGGTTCATTTTTTTAGGAAAAAGATTCTCTACAACTTGACTGTTTCCAATTTTTGAAAATGAATTCTCTAATGGCTGAAATTATAAAAAAACAATTTTTCAAAATAAAATTTTTATAAACAAATTGCTGTATTTGATAATAATTAATTTAATTTTAAAAATAGGAAACACTTATGTTGTAGAGAATCTTTTTCCTAAAAAAATGAACCGTGATTTATTAGAATCGCGTCATTTTTAAAAATTTGGCTCGAAGCAATAAGAAAATAAGTTTGGGCAAAAATAAAATTTATTAATAAAATTATTTTTTTGTGCTTAAAATTTTTTTCATGAAAAATAATATTTTGTCTTTCAAATTAGCCCTTTAATAATGATATTGCTATTCTTGAAAGCAAAATTATCTATTTTTACCTGAGGTCTAATTTTCGTGAACGAACTACCTTAATCGCAGAAATATAACTCTAGATTGCTTAATATAGAGATGGATTAATCTATATTCAGATTGAAGGGGCGCAAATATTAATTCTGCCTAGGGTGCCAAATTTTCTTAGTGTGGCCCTGATAAGACATAATACATTTAAGACTTTTCTCTGCAATAGCTTAGGTAATCACCCGCCGAATTTCTGAAAAGTGATTTTGAAAAAACGTGTTTGAAGGCTTGAAACTAGTTATTTGTATCGTGTTTCAATTTTGTATCAAATCATCATAATTTCTATGAATCAGCCTCGAAAAACTTTACTATGTATTTTTTAGACCCTGCGTGTTATAATAATGCTACAACAACAATTTCGATTTTTTTTAAATTTCAAAGTGGTGTTCTCCTTTAAAATCCAAGAATAAAGGAAAGCGATGACACCTTGCCATCAATTAACTTTATGTGTATTTGATAGATTTAATGGTACAATATATTTTTCTCAGTGCAGTTCAATACTAAAGAAACTTTGCGTCTTGAAGTTCGAAGATTTTGATGTCTCTTCAAATAGATTTTCTTGACAGAGTTGAATTCATGTGGAAAATCGTATTCAGTATATTGTCACAAAATGGCCTTTGTTTCCAGTTTATTGTTCAAAGCGTCTCTCTATCTCACGTTTTGAAGTTGCATTGGTTTGTTGATTATGGAAAATTTACTATTCAAATTATATGAGCGAAACTTTACATTCAGCAGAGTTGACTCGCGAAAATCATGTGATCATGAAGTTTCGTTAACTGATAAATGTATTCAATTATTTTTCCTTTTTAAGCAAATTGCTGAAAGCTGTGAGTTTTTCGCATGTTGATACCTACATTGATGGTTCATTTGCTTGTTTATTTTGTATATCCGCACGTGGAAATAAACTGCTCCACGGGATGTTTAATAAGTAAATTTAAAAAATGGAGCACGCTTATTGCGGCATAGATGTTAGCCAAACGACCGATTCGTGTATTTGTATGTCGATTATTATTATTTGCCATTTTAACTGCTTCACAAAACCATGGTTTAGATCGTGTCCACACCCCATTTTAGTGGCAATTGTAGTCAGTTATATTCCCTTTGGAACATGGTTTGGCGAAATTACATATTATTCCGGAAGTTGGTTTGCGCAATGACCCTGGAAAAACTAATTATTACCGTCATTGTTTTAAGCCCGGCATAAACAATATCGTTTATTTTCGCTTGCTAAAGGACGTACAGTCACACAATGAATTCGTTTGACTAAAATTCATAGAAATAACTTCTATAGATACAACCAAATCTCTACTCTATTTTTATTTTTATTATTTTTTTGAAATTGTCTTTCTTAATTTTAAATACTGTAATTATAGTTTTGAAATTTTAAACTGTAAATTATCTTTATTTATTTAATTAATTTTTTTATTGACTTGGCCATTGTCAATAGCATGTAATAGTTTTTTTACTAACGTGTTAATGATGAGATGCTAAAAATATTCTGTAAATATACAGTTCCTCGTTCAAGAGTCGTAACTCTGTATTCTTATATTACTGAATTACGAAAATTCTCTCCAATTCAGCGCACTCCAGCTTCTGAAATTTGTAGGCAGGAAGACAGTTTCTTTGAAAATTGGCCCTATTCATCTCGAGGGAGGAAATCACAGAAATTAGTAATGCAGGTACTTTTTGCACTGAGTATTCGACGAAAGAAGAATTGTGAATGCTGATTTTTATGCAAAAAAGTGATGATACAACTCCGATATAAGAAACTCCCTCTAGACTTGAAATTACTTATTGTTCAACTTCTCTTCTGACTATTTCTTTTCTGAAATAACTAATGAATCCACATATTTTTCAAAATAAAGCAATATAAAAATATCATTTGTTCCGTTTATGAGAAATAAAGTTTTATTTTATTTATTATATAATGTCTATGCGGTGTGTGTTTTTGATAATTTATGGCTGAGAATACAATAAATTTCAAAAAATCAAGTTCTATTTTTTTGAGTAAAGGAACATCATGGGGGTTGAAAACCGATGATAAAAAAAATGTATATGTTTTTTTTTGCACTGAATAAGCGTAAAAGAGTCGAAATCCGACTAGAAAAAAAATCAGTTTCCATGTTTCTGAACGAAGGGACATTAGAAGGGTTGAAAGGAAACGAGCAAAGAAAAAAAAAAAAATTTATTCTTTCATAGAATAAGATTGTCAAAGTCAATACCTAATTTGTTGAGTTGACGGCAAGTCAACTGCGCGGCTGTTTCTGAAAAAGTAAGAGAGCAAACCAGAAATTAGCTATTGCTGGTACTTTCTCTGTTAAAATAGGCAAAAGATTTGCTGCCTTAGCTAAGACTTAGCTGTCACAGCTGAAATTAAGTTTAATTTTCCGAATAACAGAATACTATTAGAAACATCTGTTTTAATTCATTATAAAATAATTAAATTAAGCATCATATTTTCATTTTAAAAACATTAATAATAACTTCAAATTAATTAGTTGAGTTTGAAATTTCTGTCACTTCCTACATTTTATCTTCGACCGGCAATCGAAAGACCTGGGCTCGAATCCCAGTGCAGTCGAAAGCGTCTTTTTTTCCACAGAAAGATTTCAAATCCTTTAAATTAATAATAACTTTTATTCATTTATCCACTGTCATGCAAATCCATAGTATTAAATATTACTCAAATAAATTTATCTGTATATGCTGGATTCATTAAGTTATAACTTAATTCTCATTAATCTGCGCTACTGGTGGTTCTGTCACACAAAAAATTAATTTCTTTCGTCAATATCACTGTACTAATTGATATTTCAACAATATACGTATTAAAATCTAATATTTTATAATAATGGATGCCGATTATTCATATGAATAATTCGATATACTTTCAATATTTACTATTTATACTCTTCATAAAATAAAATTACAATTAAACTTTGTGACCTTCACATTACCTTTGGGGGTCGATTCTAGTTTACATATTACTCCATGATTTTAATGTAAAATTTCATGCTCTATCGATTTTAGGTATCAAAAGTGGGTCGTTCTGTTTGACCTTGAAGAATTACTTACAGGTGAATGTCATTAAGTGCACCTAATTCATTTTTTTAAATCAAACAATTTTTGTCTCTAAGACATTTTTGATAAAATTTATAATAACGGATTTATCCAGAGCCCAAGCAGAAATCAAGACACTCTGCCAACTATGACGATCGAATAAATGTTGGATCAACGTAGAAGATCGACTGTTCATTACCAACGTTGGTACAATGTTGGAAAACAATTGGCCGAACCTTATTCCGAATGTGGAAAAAGTAATTTCCCGATAGTGGATGTACAAGGTCTATCCAATGTTTATTCAGCCCCGGTAGTCGACTGTAAAATACCAACGTTTGAACAACGTTGGGTGTACAACAGGCCCAACCTTATTTCGATTGTGGAAAAAGTAATTTTCCGACAGTGGATGTACATGGTCTATTCAGCCTTGGTAGTCGACTTCAAAATACGAGCGTTTGTGCAGCGTTGGGTGTACAACAGGCCCAGCCTTCTTCCGACTGTAGGAAAAGTCCAGCACCCTCTTCAAAGCTGGGATTCTAATAGAAAAAATTATTTAAAAGTTGTCTACTATGTCCTTCCATGGGGAGAATTCCAGCTTTGAAAAGGGTGCTGGAAGGGCACCAAAACGTCGCGCAAGTTTTTTTACAATCTTTTATTCTTATGTAAGTGGTGGTGGAAAATAAAAACATAAGAGGACGAAAGAAATAAAAAGAAGGAAAGGGTTTTTGAAGGTTGCCTTCTTTTTTCTTTCCACCTTTTTTGTTGGTTTTTCTTATGTTTGTTTGACTTGGGTAATGTTTTTTGGTCCAAATTTGGTCGTTTTTTTTGTGGATTTCAGCAGTTTCGAGTCCTTGGAATTTTGAATTGTACCACACTTTCTTATTCGCCCTGTATACATACAGGATGAATTTCAAGGGTGAAAAGCGATTACGAAAAATTTTTCTTCGCATCCTGGGGGGGGGGGGGGGGGGATTTGAAATTTCAAATAAAAACATCTATTTTTTATTGCAGATTCGGATTCTTCATTAAAAAATATGCAAGTTGTATTCGGCTATTCTTTTACTTACATCCTATATCCTGGGGATGTGGGGTAAATTTTTATGGAGTCGCTTTTTCCTCTCGAAAATAAAAAGCTTTTATTGCATACATTGTTTTCATACGATGCGTATTTCTTGAAATATTTTAATGTCTCAAGATAAAAAACTCACCCTGTAAATATGCTAGATCCTAACAATAATCTTAAAATTAATACGAGTGTATTCTAAAATATTTACCATACTAAAGATTCTTAATCCTTAGTAATCACACTAGTGCGAGTTCGCACCTCGTTAAATTTCTTAGTTCTGTAATTTTCAACCTGTGCTGTCCAAGGATCTCTTCTCATAACGACAAATATGCCAGTACCCTAGAGTATTTACTGCGTCGAAACTGATATCATTCGTTTTAAAGCCGCTGAGGCGGCAGGGACAAAACTTCGAAGGAGTGCGAATTTGCACTAGTGTCGTGTAAATTAGAGCTTTTTTATTTTCAGTAATTTAATGAGTGGAATAATATTGAATATAAGTATTTCAACATATTTTATTGCTTTTATACACTCATCTCGCGTTATTGATATGCTAAGTAGAGGTGTGGTTACTAAGGGTTAAAATTACCAGAATCTTTGATACTTATAAGTAACTGTTTTTCCATATTTTACAAAAATTACAATTCTAATGTTACTTAAATTTTGTTATATATATAGTCATTTTCTTGCAATTATTTAAGGGTATTTGAGATTATTTAAAGTACATATACCTTATTCACAGGAATAAATTATTCTGGCTTAGGGACAGGAACATTCACTTCAATCAGCGACAATTCCCAAGCAGAAATTAACAATTGGACCAACGTCGATCCAACGCTGGATACCAACTTCCGACTGTCGGAATCCGACTATCGGCGGACAGTCGAAATGATAACGATGTACTGCGTTGGTACAACACCAGTTTCCAACGTTGTATCAATACTGGCAACCAACATATTTTCAACGCTGGTTGTCAACATTTAGAAAATACTGATTATATACTTTTATTATTAAATCCATGTTTTACGGTTAAAGACATTCTTTAAAGAAGACTAGACTTTAAATCAGATTAATGACCGTCAAACGATTCCCTTCACTATTAAAGGATTTTCTATTCAGAATTGGTATGAGAGGAAATCCTTTAGCAGTTGAACAATTATCTGTTTCAAATGCTAACCTTTTACTGTCAAAGTATTTCCTTTGTTCTTGAAATGAAATCCTTTCTCGTACAGGAAAAAAAAATAATTTTGAGGATAAAAGAAAGCAAATAGTAGGATATAACCTATCTAATATAAATATTAGAAATGTACACAAGCCCTACTTCTACAAATGCCAACATTAAATCGGTAATCATCAATACTACAATAACAGTAAAACGATTCTGTTTATAGACAAAAGAAATCTGCTTAATTTCAGTGGATGCATTCTGAAAGGAACCTGACTTCACTATCAATAGACTTTTTTTAGAGTGTACCAGTGTCGAATCAACTTCGTACAAACACTGGTATTTTACAGTGTTAATTATCAGAGTCGATTAGACACTTGGTGGACCTTGTACATTTACTGTCGGAAAATAACTTTTTCCACAGTCGGAAGAAGGTTGGGCCTGTTGTACAGCCAACATTGTACAGACGCTGGTACTTGACAGTCGACTACCGGGGCTGAATAGACACTGGATGGACCTTGTACATCCACTGTCGGTAAATTACTTTTTCCACAGTCGGAATAAGGTTGGGCCAATTGTTTCTCAACAATGTACCAACGTTGGTAATCAACAATCGATTTTTGTGACAAAATGCAAACTAGTCTTGGTTTCTATAGCGAACAGTCAATGGAGTCAGTTCATGCTGATTTAAAACCAATTTGGGAGATGAATAAGGTCGCAAAAAATCACCCACAGTTCGCAGAAAGATTACTTTGTGCTATTTGTGAATATAATGGTTTTCATTCATGTTAATAGCTATTTATGTTTATGTCTTTACAAATAATAAGTTCATTGTCATTGAAGTGATTTTTCATTTATTCAAATATAATTTTTTCATATCCTTAATGGACTATGTATGAAAAAGTAAAATTGTTGCTCAAACTTGTAATTTTAACAAATTTAATTGATTCATTATCAAGTTTGTTATTTCTAGTTGTAATATTTAACAATAGCATAACAGATGAACTAATATCAAACATTTATAAATATTTTCCAAACTTGTAATATTCATTGGAAAAGCATACTGCTTGGAAAACGCTACATGACCATACAAAAACCGATTTATCTCACGAATCCCTCTACCCTTTATTTTAATATATTGACATTGAATACTTGTCAGACATCGTAGAAAAGATTTATGAAAAAATCCCATCGGTGAAAGGACTTTTGTTTTAAAGTTGATCAAAGCCCACCGTGAAATCGTTCTACAAAAAGGCATTGAAATGTTAGAGAAGCATTGGAATAAATGTATTACTTTTGAAGGAGACTATGTTGATGAATGAAGTCGAATTTTGCCTGAAAGTTGTTGTTTTATTAGTCATCCTACGGAGTTATTGAGTGATGTGTTACAATAACGTCACCATGATGGTGACGATGATGGTGCTTATCAAAAGCATTCTCAATTCATTAATGAATATTATTTTCTATTATTTGCTCTTATTTATTAAAATAAGCATTGTCACTATGCGCTTTCAATAAAAGAGCTGAAAAACAATATTTTCACTCTTTAGTATATCGTAGTTTACGTGTAAATCTTAAAGAGTTCCATATATTTTTATTATCTCCAAGAATTCTCTTAGTTTATGTTAAATAATTTTCAAACGTATCTTATATATTTACTCTGACATTATTCTGCTATTAAATTGAAATTAAATTTAAAAAAGCGGCTTGAATAAATCCACAAAATATGTCCTCGATATTTTCCGAGAAATGGCTGGATGGAAAAAGCTTGCTGGCTACTTATGGCTCCACAAATTATTCTGATTATGGTGGTTGGATGTAATTATCGAACATTGAGCTCAGCATTCGAGCTACCGTGGTAAATTTTGGCTTGAGTATCTTCCGAACCGAGAAGATAATTAGCACACTCATCAGAAGTAGGAATGACATAGGACCTAATGAGCATGATTAACTGCTAAAATAATTTCTCTGCTCTATATGATATGCGTCTAATACATTAGAAGCTGAACTGTTAAACAGTTATAAGCTATATTCTATAAAATAACAACTGTATTCTTTTTTCTTGTACATAAAGTCATCTTGAAAGTAGATTTTTTGAGGCTGTCATTTTTTTACCTATTCTGATCTCTAGCAAAAGTTTGTAGTTTTAAATTAGCAACATAACATTTATTTTTACAACCTTAAATCTAATATCTCATTTTCCATAAGAAGAAATGTCGATCGTAAGCGAATTTCATGATTGACATATCAGAAATTGGCACTCATTTCATTCGTATATTATTAATACAACCAACCTGCTTCGCCAATTTTAAGTTCCAAGTATAATTACAACTCAGAAAAACACATCTAAGCAAAATTTCTCGTTTTGCTGTCGAAGATTTTCTTCAAATTCATTTGAAATTTAAAATGTTTTTAGGATAGTTAATTTTCTAATTTTTAAAGAGAAATTAGTCTCTGATTAGAATATTCTCAATTTTTTACCATTTAGCTCTTTTAGAGAATATTTCTGTTTGCATTTTACAATATACATAAATTTGTAAAAATTACAAAAGCAATTTGTTTGAGACAAATTGCGTGATAGTCTGGCATTGAATTGTCAGAAACAGCGTTAGCTAGATGTGTGGAGTTAGTATTTTTACAAATAGAATTCCTTGTTCAACATTGATAGACAATATTGCAGATTTCCTTGCAAATTCATGGCCATGTCCTCTTTCTGAAGGGTTAATTCCCACAGACTGCGTTATCTGGTGTCAATTGGTGTCAAGTAACATAACGATCGTACGACTTCATATTAACCAATGAGAATGAAGAATTGAATCGAGCCTCCAACGTCAGCGTCAGCGAGGAACGATGATTATTTAACTTAAACTCGTAAACATCTCGTTGGCATTAATCCTACTCGGCGCTGACGCTCGTAGAAACAGATCTAATTATAGACTCTTAACGTTAAAATGATCCACAAGTTTACGATTTTCCTTATTACAAAGTTTACTCTTCTAAAGAAAGTCTTTTGTTTCGAAATTGTTTATTAAACAACAATAATATCTAAACATTGTTAAAAGGGATTCTGTCTCTTGAGGCGTATCTAATAGTTTGGTTTTTATATACCTATAAAATCTATAATTTCTTTTCTTTTAAATATAAATTGATTTTTAAATGTTTTTAATTACTTTTAATATGCTAATATGCTTATTAACCTATTAATATAAAATAACTATTACAAAATGGTTTCAACAAAAGTGAATAATTTGTCAACAAAAATAGAATAAATATTTGTTTTCCTAAAACCTTCGAAATGCTGGAAATATCTTGAAATATTTTCTAGTGATTTTAGATTTTTTAAAGAAATTGGCGTTTCCTACAATTCTTTCAGTAATAAAAATTTTCAGATTCTTTGAATAAAAATATACACAATTTCAAATCGTGCTAAAGTAGACATTTTTTTCTAGAATTCTTATAGGAAATGAATAAATTAGATATGAATTGTGTTTTCCTGGTTTTCAGTCATGCATCTTATGAGCCACAATGTCTTATCATCTTTTTTTGGTTGTAGCTACCAGATTTCATAAAAGAGATAAAATCGTATTATATTCGAAATATTGAAAACTAAGAAAGTCCAATTATTATTAACATCAATTGATTTAATAGTATATTATGTGCCTAGGCGCATAATGAGGGTTATTACGCGACGAGCGACAATGCTCGCAGGAGATCGAAGCCGAGACGAATATGTGTATTGGCACATATTCTACTTTATGTGACTTCGGTGCGCATACGAGTTTTTATGCGTACACTCGAATCTAATCTAGTATTCATCATGATTATTGTCCATTGCACTTGATATTTCGCGGCTAGTTCCGACCATTTTGATTTTCTCGATCTTGTGTAGTAGTAGCGTTGAGTAGTGTGTTGTAATAGAGCATGCGCAGTTCAAATGTACAAGGCTTTGTCAGTACGGTTCGAACGCTGTACGAAGAAGAAGAAGAAGAAGAAGATTACGCTCCGCTGTATGGTTATAGGCACATGCGCAGTTCAATTTTTACATTACATTCCTCTGTTTCGTAATACACAACATTACGCTACTCTCAACTGTAGCGTAAAAACAAGTTTACGCGCCGGAGGCACATAAAATAATCTATTTAAATTTTATACAAATATCTCGTATATTATACTGTCTGTTAATAATGTCTTGTTTATACTAATTTTTTTATTTTCAATAAATTAATTTTTTTATTTCTATATTTAACATTTCTGTTTCTTTTGTAACAAAGGACGAGACATTCTTGTGAAAGTTTTAAAGCAAAAAAAAAAATATGTATAAATATATTTCTTTATTGGTTAAACTCACAAAGATTTTCCGTTCATAATGACTAGAATTTTCAAGTATCTCGCACTTTATTTTCCTTGTGCTCTAACGAATACGTTTGGTCAAAGACTTTTTTTACCAGAGTGTTTGTACCATATGCGCAAGTATAGACTTATCTTTTTTGACACCTCTGGATGCATTGAGGCACCGTGAATGAAAATTCGGGTCGAGGGAACTAGGTTTTCTATTTCTAATAACTAGTTGATTCTAACTATGTAATTTTTGATTACCCTAACAAGGTGGCATTTTTCTTAGTGCACTCCAAGTTCTAGTTCTGAAGAAGGGATTGGAAGTCATAGACTGTAAACTAAGCTGTACCGAGAAAAACTATTTGATTGAATGAAAGAAAATGATTTGTGTAAAAGGCTCTGAAACAAAAGATTTATTTGAATTAAATAATATTTGTTAAATTTAAAAAAAATATCTTTGGGCCAAATAAATATTTGTTTAAATCAAAATAAATTTTTCTTCAAAACAAAGAAATCAATGCATTGATATATGGTCAAAGATATAATTTCTTTGATTTAAGGCAGAAATTAATTTGATTTGAACAAATTTTTATTAAGTTGAAAGATACTTTGTAGGAATCAAAAAAATTTTATTTAATTTAAATAAATCATTTCTTTAAATCAAAGGAAGTCATTTAAACAAGTAATCTTCATTGATTCAATCAAATATTTTTCCTGAGTGTATAGAGGGTACATAAATTTGTGCAGTGAGAAAAAATTTTGGTTTTCCCATCCAATTTATTGTATGGGACAATCAACCAACCAACTCGTAGTTGTGTTAACCAAGAATTGGCTTTGCCAACCAATAAATTGGATGACGTCCCAGGGTCCAACGAATAGGACAACCAAATTTTTTTCTCATTGTCATACATGTGAGGCAATATTTCACCTTTGTATATTTATTACATTCTAATAGTGTGAGAAAAAAACATTTTATGTGAGAAAAGCTCCTAATTTCACAATACATATCTCTTACCTGACGAAGAGTAAGCCACATGCAACTGACTGCAAGCAAATAAGGATATGTTTTATTCGCATATATATATATTTTATGTATGAAGCGTTAAATCTTCCTAATGCCTCAATGCATCATAGCATCTGCGTGTGCAACGCACCACGTTAGCTTCGTGGAAACATTTTGCAAGGTATGCATTCAACACATATCCATTGCATATAGATGTACTTGTACGCGAGAAACAGACTGGGAAATTCATTTCAGTCTCCCTGGAGAATGTTTCCGTTTTCTATTTTCCCTTAAATAGTCCGAAATTTATTCTACAAAGTACATGTATAACCATTTCATATTACTAGAGAAATTAGTAGTCAAGTTAATAGAAATAATAGCACTTTAGATATATTATAATTTATTTCATAAATAATTTGAAATTAATTTGATTTACATTTTATGTTGAAAAATATTTGTTAAGTTTATTGGCATCGGTATAGTAATTGGATTGTAAATTACCCAGAGGAACTTCAATATAGTTTGAGACTCGGATTCTATTATACGATACTTATTGACGTTCTGCCAGAACTTGCACAATATTCTAGCAAATACCTCTCATTAGTTTTCTTGGGGATCAATTTCCATCAAGACTATAAATCATCAAAACTCAACGACAGTAACGATCGCTTGTTTAATAGGAACAGGGGAACACTATTGTTTTCTCAGCGTTATAGAAAAAAAGTAGGCTTGCTTTTTCTACGTCTCATTTTCTTCAAGTGAGATCGAGAAAACAATTATATTTTACTGAAAGCTCTTATTTAATAAATTTAACAAATTGAATTTTTTATTCAAATTTCTTTTTAATTATTTAAGAAAGAAAATTACTTTTTTCTCTAATTCAAAGAAAATTTGTCTTTGACCGTATATCAAAAAAATATTACTTTGATTTAAAAAAGTTTTCTCTGCGTGTTTTACTAATATACGGGGCTTTACTAATATACTGAGATTTCTTGAAATATTAGCATTCAAAAAAGATTAAGCAATAATGTTGCATGATTCATTACTATAAATTTTATATTATTTATCTAATGTAAATATCATTGTTTCAGCGTATTAGAATTTTAAAATCTACTAATCTAAATCCAGTTCGTTTAAACTTAACCATTACGCTCGTTTGTGCGATTTCGATCAAACTTACTTATTCGATCTTTTTCTATGGATTAAAATTTGTGTAGATGATAAAAAAATAAGCAAAAAAGAAATTTATGAACTTATTCATATTATAATAAACAAGTCTTAATTTTTTTTAAATATTATAGTTGAGTTTGCTGACAAGATCCAAATAGTATAATTTTTAAATAACATCATTTGTTGGTTGTTAACGTAGAAGTGCCTGAGTAATATGCTTTTCCTATTAATTGTTTAACTGAGTTGAGTGGTAACAGTCAGCAGATAAAATATTACCCAATAAAATAACAGGAGGGCAAAAAACAAAGAACTCATTCCCTTTCTTTTGATTTACGAACTAAGAGCAATTACTGAACGTACTCAAGAAGCACTTTACCTTATACAATGTAAGAAAAAAAAATGAGAACCCTGGAATATCTCGAAAGGAACGCATTTCTGAAGAAAATGTTTGATACAAAAGTTTTTGGATTTTGAAATGTGTATTCAATGGTGATATCGATTTTATCAAGTAGGAAATTAACTGTTCCATTTCCTGATCTTATCTTAATTATCTGAAATGTGTTCAGATCTGACTTTAATTTGTGGATTCCATCCCAAAAGAACTGCACCGGCTTAGCGGCTAAGAATGAATCAAGCCAATTTTTGATACCCTGTTCTGATGTGAACCGTATTCCAATGAGGGCGTTCTTTATCGACCGGAAAAAATGGTAGTCAGAAGGGGCAAGGTCTGGGCTATAAGGCGGGTGGGGTAAAACTTCTCATCCACTGTTTTCCAAATAGTTCTTAACCGGAATAGCAGCATGGTGCCGAGCGTTGTCATGATGAAAAATTATTGCCTCGTGTCTGGTCGCATATTCTGGGCGTTTTCCGGCTATTACTCTCTTCAAACGGATTAATTGTGTTCGGTAGCGTTCTCCATTGATGGTAATACAGCACACCCTTCTGATCCCACCAAATACAGAGCATTACCTTCGCGCCATGGATATTCGGCTTTGCCGTTGATTTGGCTGGTTGTCCGGGTTTCACATATGATTTTTTGCGCTTGGGGTTGTCGTAATGGATCCATTTTTCATCACCAGTGACAGTCCGATGCAAAAATGACTTCTTTTTGTGGGGTTCCAGCAGCATTTCGGACATGCAAAACCGCCTTTCAACGTCTCTCGACTTGAGTTTATGTGGAACCCAATTTCCTTGCTTTTGAATGTATCCGGCTGCTTTTAAACGTTTTGAAATGGCTGCTTAAGTGACTCCCAAAGATTTTGCGAGCTCTTCTAGTGTTTGGCAACAATCTTCATCGAGTAATGCTTCCAGTTCTTCATCTTCAAACTTTTTTGGCTGCCCAGGATGTTCTTCGTCTTCCAAGCCAAAATCACGACTTTTAAATCATGCAAACTACTTTTGGCATGTTCGCTCAGCTAGAACACGTTCACCATAAACTTCCACCAAAATACGATGACTTTCGGCAGTAGTTTTCTTCATATTAAAGTAATGAAAAAGAACTCCCCGCAAAAACACTTTTTCAGGCACAAAGTTCGACATATTTGAGTGAAAAAAAATTATTGTTGTTTACGCTTCAAATGAATGACATATACTGAAAAAGACGCACACACTGAGAAAAAATCCTGGGCATAGTGACCTGATATATGTAGTTGAAAATGTCCTTAACTACTTTTTGTGGTTGAATTCAAGCAATGCTTGACCCGTCAATGTAGGTACTAAAAGTGGTCGCCGTGACTAAGTAATGTAGTCACAGCGACTATGTAATGTTGTCACAGTCACTATATGTAAGTGTCAACTATAAAATTATGTGAAATCAAATTCCTAAAATCAAATGCATAAAATCACTACGTAACATTGTAGGATTTAAAATCACAGTTTCGACCCGCTCGACACATCAAATCAAATTCTCAAAAGAGTTGCTATCAGTTGCTATGAAAAATAATATGCATTACTCGAAACAATACACAACGGATTCAACGAATGTGAAGTTTGATGCACTGGTTATAGCGACTACATTATTCTAGCCATGAGAACTCAACGTTTCAAGTTCTCATAGCTAGGTTTAAGTGTTAAGGACAATTTCAACGATGTTAACTAGTCGCCACGACCAGGTATTTAGAATATGGCTACCATGACTACTAATCATGTTTCTATAGCCATGGGTCAAGTAACAACAACAAGTCTCCCTCGTTACAGTCACTTTTTTTCCAACTATATTATTCCTAGTCATTATGACCAGATGATATTTTTCTCTGTGCAATGACAGTAGATTTCCAACGCATGTTCGGAATATTGGAACGATGGAATAATAATCAAGTTACGCCATCTCTTACCAAACCGCACGAATTAAGTTATAGATCCAATACAAACCGGAGATTACATTCAAAATGGTGAAAAGCATGTTGGACAGCACTCTTTTAAATCTGTGATTACTGTTGTTACTGGATTGAGTCCGATTGATCTCAAATCGACTCTGTGTAGTGAACGAAGGTTTGACAAGAAGTGTCTGCTGCTTTCTTGACCACGTCTCGAAATCTAGAGGGTGGAGACCCCGAGTTTCCTCTCCTTGAAATTGGTAAGGAAGGGAGGATGGACGCTAAAATACGGAAAAACCCAAAATATATGCACGTGGTACACCAATGCCGAGCGGCACGGCGCGACTGAAATCAATTACAGTAAAAAGAAAGGTCTCGAATGGGTCCCAGCGCGGGTCAGTTAAATATGGTCGTAGTCATCGTGCTATGCTTCTAAACTAGGAGATTAAAGTAATAAAAATGCCCTTAAAGAAAGTACAAGTAGACTTGGTCGAAGGTTCGTAGGGATACAAGTCCTAAAACGAGAAAATACAAGTTGGAAATCTGTTAAGCAGCTGTCTGGTTGTAAAATTTGAGAACGTGCTAAACCATAACGGAATTCAATATAAATTTGTTTTGAAGATACAAAGGAAAAAGTTTACAAAGATTCATACATATAATTGTTACGACGTAACAGTCCATATATATCTAAAATATTCTGATCTATCAATTACCGGTGTCAAAAGCAAATTATTCCATTTTAAAAACAAAATTTGACCTTGAAATGACCTTGTGAAGTTCTCTGTGGTAATATCATCTTTACCATATCAGATGCACTTAGTGATACCGTTCGAGACGAGACAAAAGGAGAAAGTCTCATTGCCGTTTCGATTATTTCTCATTCTTATCTCGTTCTTTCACTTCGTCTTTTCGTTTTTTCCTTTCTCGTTCTCGTCTTGATTTTTCGACTATTACCTGCCAGATGTGTATTACCAAAGCAGACGTCCTACGTAAGTTTTCTGCTTGAAACATTGACGTTGTTTGATACATTTTTAGAAAGGAAATATGAAAACATATTACAGTACTTTATTCATTTGTATCTCATTTCTTACCAAAGTAGTGAAGAGTTTCGTGAAGGTAGACCATCAACTGCTGTTGTTGTAGCTAACATCGATGCAGTGTGAGAAATAATTGAGGTTAATCGATATGTAACATACGCTAAAATTCAGTCAAATAATACGTATCCCTGTCTCGCAGTGTGCGGTTTCTTTCAAAGACGATGGGAAGAAGGGGTATGATACAATTAATATGTATCCCTGTCCTATAGTTGACCTCTTTTTTCTTTAACGCAATAGGAAGAACGGGTATAATACACGGAAAAAAGGAATTTCTGAACATTAGAATTATTTTCTGAATATCAGAAAGCACTTTCTAGATTTTAGCAATTCGGCAGAATGGTACAAAAAATACTACACATCAGCGAATAAGTACTAAATTTTATAAAATATTCTGTTAAAGTTGAGTAAGTTCATTGCAAGATTTCACATGCTGAAAATAAGTATACGGTATCCCGTAAGTTAGTAGTCTTTTGATGCCAACAAGCAAATTCTATTCTGTTTTATAGAAACATGAAGATGCTAAAAATCAGTGAACGAAGATGCTAGAAATTAGCTGATACGTCATAACTTTTAGCATATCACTTCATAAAATTCAGCGTGGAGCATACTGAAATTCTGAGCAAAAAATTTACTACTATTTAAGCATGAAAATGCTCAAGAGCAGCAGGAATTTTCTAATTTTTAGCATATCACTTGATAAAATTCAGTGTGGATCGCATTGAAATGTTTAGCAAATCACTTACTGTTATAAGAGCAGCACAACATTTTCTAATTTTTAGCATATCAGTTGCTAAAATTCAGTGTGGATCTCATTGAAATGTTTATCAAATTATATTCTTTTATGAGAACCGATAGTTTAAGCGTAGACTAGTATAGTGGTTAAGATGCGAGCGTGTCATGTCAGTGTCCGAGGCTCAAATCCTGTTGAAAGCATATGTCGTCCATGTCATCCTTTTCAATTTTTGGAAACAAAAACATTTTCGAAGAAAAATGTTAGTCATTTGAATGATGTGATTCATTCATAAATGGAAAGGTTCAATCTTTCTAATAAAACCATACTTTTCAAAAAATATCCATAAGTTTTTTTTATAGCCGATTCAAATTCCAAGAAATTTTTACTATAATTCAGCAAGACAAGGTATAATTTTCAAACGAAAATATCTAATTTGTAGAATATAACTTGCGGAGATTTAGAACGCACTCTACATTATGCTAGTATACAATATGCTAAAATTCTGCGAATCCATCACGAAGCCTCCAATATAATACAAATAATATGTATCCCTGACCTACATTTGACCTATTTTTTCTTTAACACAATAGGAAGAACGGGTATAATACAAATAATATGTTTCCCTGTCCCTCAGTGGACTTTTTTTAAAAACTCAATGGCAAGAATAGGTATCATACAAATAATACGTATCCATATCCCGCAGTGAACGATTTATTTTTAAACACGATGGGAAGATGGGGTATGATATAAATGATATGTAGCTATACATCGAAATAGAGATTCAGTAGAGAACATGCGCAAGGAGATATATGCTACATTGTACCATAAAATATCTACAAATGAAAAGCCTCAACACGACAAATGTCCCGTAGGAGAAGATTCTTGGTGTTCTTGGCAAAAAGCGAAAGCCTCGCATACTCTCGACATATATACTCATAAGCCAGCTATGCTAATGCAAGTATTCGATGCTGTTCAGAATATTGACGAAGATTTAACGAAAGATCTTCTTTCCCGTTGCTTCGGTGGATTTACTCAAAACGCCAACGAAAGTCTAAATGCCGTCGTTTGGTCTATTGCGCCGAAAGCGATATTCCGTGGTAAAAGCGTGGTTGATGTTGCAACTAACATCCCTGTTATTGCATACAATGACGGTTTTCGAGCATCGTTAGATGTCATGAGCACACTTCAACTGAAGATCACTTCAAAATTATACATTTTTTCCATGGAAGTCTATCAACGTCGAATTAAAGCCGCAAACCCTTCAGCATAGAAACATCGAAAAAACGTTTGGAAAGACCTTACGTCGCTTAGAAAAGAAGCAGAAGAGCAAAACTCATGCTTGGAATCGTTTAACTGCTAAAGGATTTCCTCTCATGACAATTTTGAATATAAAATCTTTTAATAGTGAAGGGAATTGGTTGACAGGTAATAGTCTGTTTTTAGAGTGTATTGGGAGAGATAGAAGAATGAGAAGAACACATTATCCTGCAACATTCTTATACATAGAAATTAATTACACATATACGTAACACATAAAATAAGGAGAGTTTAAAATGAACTGCAACAAGTTGGAGATGAAACAAAGGGGTTCCTTTTAAACTAGTTGCAGTACATTTTGAACTCTTATTTTTTCTGTGTATGTACTTTTCTGTTCGAAAGATAGGCTGTTCGACAAGGAATCCTGGGGGTCGAAGTGGCGTTCTTAAAATATACCATAGAGTCAAATCGTAAATAATCTAGCAGGAGGCGAAAGCTCCTAAGCTCCTTTGCTTTTCTCACAGGACCTAGGGTGTCAAGAAGCACTTTCTCACTGATGCAATGTTTATAATCATGGAAGTTCTTACTCGCATTAGCCATCCAATCATCTATAATTCATACCTATATTTACAGATGAATTCAAGCTCTTTTTGGCTTATAAATAAAAATCTGCACTGCAGTAAGTTATCATTATAAAATAAATTTATCTTCCAATGCAAATTTACTTTTATATGAAACCAGAGATGATCCTTTCCATTAATGAAATCTCTGTTTGTTATCGGCAGTAGTACGAAAAGCTGACTTAATAAAACTTGCGTAGACCAGGAAAATCTTCAATTGAAGTTCTCAGGACCCTGTTTTCCAATAGAAAATTGAATTTCTCCGCAACTGCAAAGTGCTTTAAAAGCAATCGTTTCGCAAGCAGTAAGAAGTCCAAGGTATTACTTTGAAATTATTCCACCCTTAACTGTTGACACTCGTTTTATGTAGAAGAATATATCTTTGGTGAATAAATTAAGAGAGGGCGTTTCGAAACGTGAAAGACGTAAGTTGGAAGGGAACTTTGACATCGGAAATCGCAAGGTCTGAGATTCGCAAAAATGCAATAACTAGCACGTTGATCAAGAATTTCTTTTTCAAAGCCAAAGCTCGATCCAACCAACTCCTAGGTCGAGCGAATAGTGCTTAAGCTCTTTATACAAGATCCTTTCTACTTTAGGTAAGTCTAGAGATCCTCAAGGGAGAATTGAGTCAACATTCTCTCGGAGCTAACCAGAAGCAAGATTTTTCGTTAACGCGCAAAAAATTCAAACTGCGTTTTTGTATACAATATGGGTATGATCTTGTTATAGTGCGTACGAATGTCAGTACAAATGGATAAACTTAGGTGTGCCATGCGAAAATTTGTTTTATAGTATTGAGATCAGTAGGTTAAACAAAATTTTTTATATAAATAAAACATGGTGTCGGGTAAACTGTCTATTTCATGTATTTAGAACTTTGTTTAAGATTAGATGAATGTTTCAGAAAAGAATTCTTTTTTATTTCAAATTAATTTTGTAGTACAAATTAGGTTCAACGAAACGGTAGCGCTGATTTCTTTAACATAGAAATTTTTAATACTTTGATGCAAATGATCATATCGAGGGACATGCATACATTTTTTGTACCTATTACTGACCGGGCAAAAAAATGTACAAAAAACTCACCTTTTGAGTAATTGCAATTTTTCTCATTTGTATGAGCTTCCCTCACTCTAATTCATACTTTATGCAAATGACTAACTGCAATATTCTCTCTAAACCTGAATCAGTGAACGGCCACTGATTCGCAGTGACTATTCACTGATAGCAGCTGCTATAATACCAGCAATATATTTTAAAGATCGATGAACTCGTTTATTGTAGGCTAAAGAACACTAAAACGACATTACGTAATTATTATTATTTTTAAGGGACGATAAATCAGTAAAGTGTAGATGAAAGTTTTGAAGTCGCTAATTCAAAGGTTATGTTCACGTGGCGCGTTCACTGATTCCTCGATGAGATCAAAGCAGGGCACTGATTCATCAGTTGATATATTTTCACTGATATAATCAGTGACTATTTCACTGATTCAGGTTTAGAGAGTTAATCTCGATAATTACTTTTGACGTAAGCAGGCTCGCCAAAGTTGTTATTGTCAGCAGCCATCTTGCGCATGAAACATTACGAAAGTTGAGGCGCGCAACTTTGAAATCCATTATGAATTAATGTTGTTCGTAAATTCATGTAAAGGGTTTTTCAATAGGGACATAACAATTTTGTATCTTTATATGAACGCACCCTTAAACTTTTTGAATGAACTGTCAATGTCAAAACGTTAGTTAAAGTCAACATTTTCATGATAGTAAAGTTCACGAACCAGCAACGTTTGGAAATTATTAAAAATTTCTACCGAAATTCTAAGTCGGTGGTCGCAACTTTAAGAGCGCTTACTCCAATTTTCGGCCGTAATAATCGTCCCACCCGACAGGCTGTGTGTGCTACAGTGGATAAATTCGAGATCAAATTTACACTATTGGACGTTCCGGTGCCAAAAAGACGTCGTATTGCTCGAAGCGAGGAAATAATCGCAGCCGTAAGTGCATCGATTCAAAATGAGCCAAATCAGTCGATTCCACGTCGTTCTCAAGAATTGGGCATCGCTCAAACGACACTGTGGCGTATTATGCGAAAAGATCTTGGCCTACATGCTTTCAAGATTAAATTGACTCAAGAACTAAAGCCACTTGATCATTTGAAACTCCGAAACTTCTCCAATTGGGCTCTGGCAAAGCTTGAAGAAAATGAAGAATTTCATCGAAAAATCATCTTCAGCGATGAAGCTCATTTCTGCTCAATGGCTTTGTTAATAAGCAAAATATGCGTTGTTGGTCAGCAACAAACCCAAGTGTGCTTCTTGAGACACCGTTGCATCCGCAAAAAGTGACTGTTTGGTGTGGTTTTCATGCCGGAGGTGTGATTGGGCCGTATTTTTTCGTGGATGAAAACGACCGTCATATTACCGTCAATGGAGAGTGCTATCCTGCTATGTTGGAAGATTATTTGTGGCCAGAATTGGATGAACTTGTCATCAACGATATGTGGTTTCAACAAGACGGTGCCACTAGTCACACAGCACGCGTCACAATCGATTTATTGAAAGGCAAATTCGGTGAACGTGTTATCTCGAGAAATGGTACGGTCGAACGGCCGCCTCGTTCATGCGATCTAACGCCATTGGATTTCTTTTTATGGGGCCATATCAAGTCACTGGTCTATGCCAACAAGCCAGCAACTTTAGACAACCTCAAAGACAACATCCAACGCGAAATTGCCAACGTTCCGGTCGAAATGTGTGCCAGAGTGGTGGAAAATTGGGTCCAAAGAATCGACCACTGTAAACGGGCTCGTGCTGGTCATATGACGGATATCGAATTTCATTCATAAAATGTAATGCTTGCACTACACCCACAATAAATTTGAACTCAATATCTCAAATATTTCTGTGTCTTATTCATAGATAAAATTGTTATGTCACTATTGGAAAACCCTTTATATATGATTTTATGATGAAATTTAAGAACTTTGAGATTTTTCAATGATTTTATTAATATTTAGTACAAACATATCAATTAGGTATCCCGGCGAATAAAAATTGTGGTCACTAATATCCACTAAAATTTTTGTATGCTTGCATATGAAACTACAGGCTTTGCAATTACTCATAATACAAATATAATGTAAAAGAAAAAACTTTTTTAATTTATTAGCTGAAAAAGAAAAATGTGTATTCGTTATATTCATTTCAAACTCTTGTTTCTGTTGCGCCTATTCGCCATCTTGCTGTGACGTCATCTGCTTTCAAAAGTTTCAAAACAAGCTGTATAATTAATGTTTTTCTCAGATAATTTGAAAAAATAAATGTTGCCGGTGGTGCTTTGTCCCCAAATGTAAAAGTACTAGTGTTAAGAATTGAGAAAAAATATTTCTTTGTGTACTGAAAGGCGAACTACGAAAAGAGTGGTATAAAACTTTCCGGCGTGACATATTTCCTACAACATCGTTAACATTAACAATATTTTTTTGTGAATTATGAAACATGCTTAATATTGTACGCACAGTAATTTATTAATCAAGGAGACTCGATCCACTGACATAAACTCGAACTAAAAAACTGTTTACAGACTGTTTATTTAACCTTTCATGTATTTCTTAACCTCTTAGTAACTCGTTCTAATTTCTATCCAATTACAATCAACAATAGCTCAATTGATTTATTGAAACATTCTCTACAATTTTACTCGTTAAATTTTATTTAGAATAACTTGTTTAGGACTTTTTAAATAAACAAATTTTTAATGGTATAAACGTTTCGCAATAAATTAATTTCAAAAAAATACAACGAATAAAATTGCAATGAATGTTCTAATGAACAAGTTGAGCTACATTGCTTATTAAGATTGGATCAAAATTAGAACTAGGAACTAGTTACTGAGAGGTTAAGAAATGCATTAAAGGTTGAATAAATAATATTAATAAACAAATAATTTTGACTCAAAGTAATTTTCTTTAAGAAATGTGGAAAAAGAGCATTAAGTACCTGGGTGTGCAGTTGGATCGAAGGCTTAGTTTCGTCGACACCTGCAGATCGCGACTGCCAAAGCCATCCAATGTGGACCCGCTCTGACTCGGCTCATGCCCAACATTGGTGGCCCCTGGGAAGCGAAAAGAAGGCTGATGGCGAGCGTGGTAAATTCGAAGCTGCTTTACGCAGCTCCGGTCTGGACAAGTGCCCTTAACAACCATGCTATCCAAAAGAAGCTGTTCTCGGCACAGAGAGGTGTGGTGCTGAGAATTGTCTCAGCATACCAAACTGTGTCGACGAAAGCTGTGCTAGTCCTGGTGAGCGTCCCACCAACAGACTTATTGGCGGAGGAAAGGAAGGAGACCTTTCAGCTCCGTAAGGAGGTCACCTGCTTAACAAACCTGCAGGAAATAGCTCGCACGAAGGAGGCCATCCGCAAGGATGGAGAGCCCAGACTCGTCGAGAAATGGCAGACGAGATGGCAAGGTGAATCTTTTACCTGGCGCAAGCGCTTTCGGGCCATGGTTGCTTTAATGCGTACGTGAAGCGCTTCAAGAAAAGAGACGATGAGTCGTGTCGCTACTGCGGATCCCTTATAGAAAATGCAGAGCACACAATCTTTGTCTGTGCCAGGTGGGGCGCGGAAAGTGAGGCTGTCGGTCGGGCAGTGGGCGCACAACTCACTCCTGATACGATGGTCTCTCTCATGCTCCATTCTGAACAGATATGGATGCTTATCGAGTCATTCGTCACCCTGGTGATAAAGACGAGGGAGCCTGATGGGCGTGCACAGCGCGGCAACAGGGGGGGGGGGGGCATTAGAAATCTTATTCCTCCTCTTGGTTGACGCGGCTAGTCGGCCTGCCTAACGGGCGTGTACCCGCGGATGGGAGTCCCGGGCGAACGGATGACGGAAGAGTCGTACGCGACTTTAGGCTGGAACCAACTGCCCGCGAAGTTTAAAGCAGAAAGGCAGTTCCGTGCACAGTGGGTTCACTCATATAGGAGAAAAGGGGAACGAATTGTAGTGTTTGCTATCAACAAGTGGTGGCGTTACTGTCACTACCGATGTTCTTTTTAACCTGTTGTAACCATATCAACCATAGTTTGATGTTCTTTTGATAAAATCAGATGGTATAAATCATTGATTCATGTTTTAAAAATTTCCGCTCTTTAGAATATACCTAGTAACAAGGTGGGCATTAAATGGCATTGAAATGTCAATATCTAGAAAGAAATCGAATCGAGAAAGGAACTTTTGAATGCATTTTAATTCCTAGGCATTAAAAGGCACTCAAAATTTTCATTCTCGATTCTGTTTCTTTTCAAATTTTGACATTTTAATGTCATTCAATGCCCACCTTCTTAATATAATAATAATAATTATATATAAATGTATATATACTATAATAATATAATAGTTCTTGCTATCAAAACTTGGCAGCGCTGATGCTCATTTTCCCTTTTTTAAGTACCCTCCTAAAATACATGGTAGTGGACGCACTGTGGTTCCGTGGGCGGTGTATTGGTTCGAGTGAGGGGTTTTTTTGGTTTTAACAGGTATGCCTAGACCCGTCCTAGGAAAGTCCTGTACAACGTCTATAAAAGATTTCGCTATTTTTCCTCCTCACCAAAAAAAAATAAAAAATAAATAAATAAAAAAATAGTTTTTTAGTTTGAGGTTATATCAATGGTTCGACCCTCCTTAATTAATAAATTATTGTACGTACAATATTATGCATGTCTCATAATTCTACATCGAAAATTAAAATATATACTTACGTTAAAATGGTCTTCATAAAAAAATATTGTTGATGTTAACGATGTTGTAGAACACACGTCACGCTGGACAGTTTTATACCACTTTTTCTGTAGTTTGCCTTTCAGTACACAAAGAAATATATTTTGTGTCCAAACGGACGGAAAAAGTCGCGTTGCATGCTTGTGCGTAGAGCGGCATGCAGTCAATTGTGCCTCGGCTTCAAAATCGGGCGAAATGTTCATACCGCCCGCTTCAAAGGGCGGAAATGTTCATACCACCCGCTTCAACGGGCAAAATGTTCATACCGCTCAAAACTTGACTGCCCGCGGCTAACTACGCACTCGCACGCAACGCGACTTTTTCCACCAATTTAGACACAAAACGTCGTGTGTACCTCGAGCGACATGGTGACGATGTGACTGATGTGAAAACTTCGCACTCGTCGCAATCGCCACCATGCCGCCCTTGGTACACAATCTAAAGGGTTTCCCAATAGGGGTGATATGATTTTGAATGTCCCTATCGGGCTCATTTGAAATGAAATTTTTGACGTCTGCTGTCAGTTGTCATCAGTAAGGTTTGCCATTTAATCATGAGTAGTTTCACGCTTCCACAACGTTTGGAAATTGTCCAATTATTTTATCAAAATTCGAGAAGTTTTGTCGGTGTTCAAAGAGCATATCGTGTAAAGCAAAATATGGTCGTCATTCTGCTCCATCCGCGCTCTCATTTCGTCGAATAATCGATAAGTTGGAGAGTGAATTTACTCTATTGGATACTAAGCCTAAAAATCGTATGCGTACCGCACGTTCTACACAGAATATAGCCGCCGTACAGGCCAGTATCGAGGAAAACCGTGAATTGTCCGTGCCACGCCGATCTCAGGAATTGGGCCTGTCCAGGATGACTACCTGGCGTATTTTGCGATTGGATCTTGGCCTGCATCCCTATAAGATGATTCTGGCCCAAGAACTGAAGCCTAATGACCATCGTTTGCGTCGGGAGTTCGCGGATTGGGCTCTGGAATCAATTAAAAATGATCCCAATTTTCATCAAAAAATCATCTTTTCTGATGAGGCGCATTATTGGCTCAAGTCTCGGGGGACATTTGGCCGATATATTGTTTAAATCATAAATGGCATAGTATATCCAATATAATAAAAAAGATTTCGATCAATTCCGAATGAATATTCAGTGTTTTTTTTCAATTTCAAAACATATCACCCTTATTGGGAAACCCTTTACTATTCTCGATTCTTAGCTCAAATTTTTACATTTGGGACAAAACACCACCGGTAACATTTATTTCTTTAAATTTTTTGAAAAAAACATTAATTATACAGCTTGTTTACAAACTTTTCAAAGCAGATGACGTCACAGCATGTGTTTCGCGCCACGAGTATATTTCAAAATATCGACATTTGCAGTTTACTACTGTGGGCAAAAACTAAGGCGAATTTTGTTATAAAATGAAAAATATTTATTTATTTATCCAAATCAATTTCATCCCCTTTAAAGTAATCCTTTCCCGATATAATGCACTTATGCCAACGTTTTTTCCAATCGCCGAAACACTTGTTAAATTCGATTTCCGGAATTGCCTTCAAAGCCTTCTTCGATTCGGCTTGTATCTATTCAATCGTGTCAAAACGGTGTCCTCGGAATGATTTTTTGAGTTTGGGGAATAGCCAAAAGTCACACGGAGCCAAATCAGGCGAATATGGTGGTTGTGGAACGATATGCGTTGAGTTTTTGGCGAAATGGTCACGAAGAACGAGTGCAGTGTGAGACGGCGCATTATCGTGATGCAAAAACCACGAATTGCCTGTCCAAAATATCTTTTGAAACGGTGTTGAGTGATCCTCTTGAAATGCCAATAGTGTCAGCAAGGTCTCTAATTGTCAATCGACGATTTTTGTGCACTAATTCTTTGATTTGATTGACGTGTTCCTCGTCAGTTGAGGTTGATGGTCGTCCGGAGCGTTCCAAGTCATCAACACGTTCTCTGCCTTCTGTAAAGTTTTTGTACCACTTATAAACATTTTTCTGCAACAGGGCCAAATCACGGAAGGCCTTCTGCAACATCCTGAATGTTTCCGCAACTGAAATTTCATTCCGCAAACAAAATTTAATGGCACTTCTTTGCTCAACAAATTCAGACATTGTAAAAATCGAAAAAATCACTTTTAGTCGTTTAGAAACGCAAGCGTAACTATGTAGGGGAGATTCGGGTAGCTCCGGCCATCGGGTAGCCCCGGCCACTCATGACATTGAATAAACTTTACTCTCTACGAAAATAAATAAACATTTTTCTCTTTTAGAATTGTGCCAAAGTGTAATTTTAAAGATATGGACCCATATCTTTCATCAGCTTAAAAGAAAATCCGGTCTAAATATTTCATCTCTAGAAAACAGGTGCATTTTGAGAAATATGTACCATCTTTATTATCAAATATCTCTAAAGCTAAAAAAATATCAGATTGTTTCTGATTGGGACATATAAATTCACTTTCTAACTATGTGACCTGTAATTTTTGTTTAATATTTTTGCGTATTTTGTTATTTACAGCAGTTTTATTGAAACTTGTCAGAGTCGGATAGCCCTGGCCATTTCGTGTCGGGTAGCCCTGGCCACATTTTTCTGCTAAGTTTCTAAGTTTACCCCCACACACGAGTCACAGATAATTGCAACCTCTTGATCGGAAATTCATGAAACCTTTTAAACAAGCATATTCGGAAAAGTGTGCTTTATGGATGAGCAAGAATACTGCACTGAGAAAAAAATGCTATTGAACAATGTTGCCGGAGTGAACGCTCTTAACTTCCCGGCAGCTCGATAGAAAATTCCCAACTTTTCCCGGACAAATTTCAAAACTTCCCGGAACTTTCCCGTAAATTAAAATCATCTAAAACTTCTTAAAATTGTTTAAATATTTTAAACTCTGTTAAAAATATGTCTTATCCTAGGTTTTCATAGTTTTAAAAAAATATATATTTGTTAATTTCGAAAAATAATCAAAATTCTAAATCAAATAATTGTCCATCGACCTCAGTCTTTATGTTATTTACGCTGATGAACAAATATTATTTTGAAAAATTGTGGATAAAGACCTATAGGAACTAAATTACTCTTATGGTAAAGTACCACATGCCCTACTAGAGACAATATTTTACTAATAAACGTATAAACAATATATGCGTACTGATCACGTTTAGAAAATACTGTACAGAAACATAACTTTACTTTTCTATCTTTTCACTCCTATAATCAAAGAGAATCAAAATAATTATATAATTTATACTTACAGGCATACGAGGTAATTTGAGGTTCTCTTTTCTAATTAAAAATATATCCATTTCCGAATTCTATATTTTAAAAATCTATTTCAAATTCCATTCAATGATTCTTTTTTGGGACATAATACTTTTATCCAATCAACATAGATACTGTGGG
The DNA here is from genome assembly GCA_030998225.1 of Diplolepis rosae. NCBI lineage: Eukaryota > Metazoa > Arthropoda > Insecta > Hymenoptera > Diplolepididae > Diplolepis > Diplolepis rosae. Next base: position 19,281,678 of record JAPYXD010000701.1, on the reverse strand, counting down.
AAACTTTAGGCTAATTTTACACATAAGCGACTATCAAGAGATGTGACTCATTCATTTGAAAACCTGTAAAATCTGTTCATCTCACTTTAGCATATGACGTCAGAAGGAGTTAGAGTGAAATGAATAGCAATAGGCCTTTTCCACTTGGTGGCATGAGAGCACTATGACATATGAAAGCGCCCTAAGGGCCTGCAACCAATAAAATGCTTTTTTTTTTTAATAAAAACTCATTATGATTGGTTGTGTTTAACGAAAGATCTCTTATTAAATCTTCTATGCAAATTTAATACATAATAAGGCAATTATAAGACAATATCCCGGAAATTCCCGGAATTTCTTGACATCCCGTAAAATTTCCCAAGTCAGTCAAAATTTCCCGGATTCCGGGAAATTGCCATGCAATTGGCAACACTGCTATTGAATCAAAAGCATGTATATCATGGATTCAAATCAATATGCTATAGAATCAGTAACATATTTATTGGTTCTTGTAGTATATTTTTATGAATTAATAGTATATGTACATGCTTTTGATTCAATAGCATTTCTTTCTTAGTGAAATATTTCGGATTTTTCGATGGCCGGGGCTACCCGACACTATTTTTTAGTAACCTATTTTAAATCTCACTTCAATCTCTTTGTTTTTTTCCAAAATATGTTTATTTCTTATGTGTCTCTTTTTAGGTTGTTGGTAGAAGCATTGACATTATAACTAACCTTCTAAATTTCAATTTTGATCCCTATAAGCCAAGTTATTATCAAAAAAGCTTAAGTGGCCGGTACTACCCGACTCTCCCCTAACAAGTGATGACATTGACATGAAATTTTGCACAGATGTCAGTAACAGTAGGACCAACATAAAAATAAAAGAGTCTGCCCGAGTCGGTTAGTCGCGAAGTTTTAATTAAAAATTCACCTTAGTTTTTGCCCACAGTAGTATATTTTATCATTTTTCAGTGACTTATTATAAATAATTGAATATACAAAATGCAGTTTAAATTTCACATTTACATTCTTTAGCAATCAAAGTTAATAAAAAAAAAAAATTTTTGGATGACTCTATTGGGACATTCACCTCAATCGATTTTTATTTATCTTCTGATGAAAAAAGTAACGATTAAAAACTAGAATTTAAATAGTCGCGCGCTTTGCAGACCTTCAGGTACCGGTTAGCTTTGACCAATTAAAAATGTTGTGGTCTGTGACTCAACTCTCCCTTGAAGATCTCTAGATAAGTCTAAAATGTCGACGTTAATATCACTTTTTTGTGAAGTTTGCTTACAATGCTTTCCTTTGTTCGGTATCGCGTTACACTCAGCATAACCTTTTTTTGATGAATATCGGCTTTTGATGTCGATTGTGCAGGCTCATCTCGCTTGCCCCATCATCTTTTTTGCACGACGTTATAGTAAAGAACCATTTTTTATCGACCGTTATGATTTGCTTCAAAAATGGATCGGTTTCGTTACGTTTTAGCAGTGAATCGCAAATGGAATTCCGTTTGGCGAATTGAATTTCGTTCAATTTGTGAGGAACCCAAATATCGAGCTTATTATCGTAACCAAGTTGTTTTAAATGTCTTTCAACGCATGTATGTGATATGTTAAACTTTTCTGCGATCTTTCGTGTCGTACTACGCCGGTTATTTTCTACCATTGTTTTTATTTTGTCGTCGTCAACTTCAGTTGGGCGTCCAGAGCGTCGTGCACCTTTGAGGTAAAAATCTCTGGACCAAAAACAAGCAAATCAATTCTGGCACTGGCGGTCTGTTAATGATTCTTCACCATAAACATCATACAACTTTTTCCGATCTTGCACTGCGTTTTTACCTTTTCGGAAGTGATAAAGTAAAATGTGATGAAAATGACCGTCTTGAATCTCAATTTCAAATCAATGCAAAACAATAAATAAACAACTAAACTTGAAATTTCTTTTTACTGAATAATCTATGAAACGTCATCTGTCAAATACCATATACGATCTGAAGTTTGCAATGGAGAAGAACGTCCCCGAACGACTAAAGTCATCTAGCGGAAAGAAGCGAAATGACTTTGTTGCCAACCCAATATGAAACAATTGGTGTTAATAAAAAGAGTACGCATGCACATTTTGAGAAAAAATGTACTCAAAACACATTACTCGAAATTTATTTATTTGAAAAATGTTGATTTCTATATGATATGACCATTATATTGTATTATCTCACGTAATTTTTTATTTACAGTCACATTTTATACAAATCAAATTATTTCTTCATTAAAAAAATTCGAGTCTATACCTCCATAAATACAAAACCCAAATTAACGTCCAAAAAAACATCAAGAAACCATCAAAACTCCCAATCGACTTTTTGGTCCAAATTTGGTTGGTTGGGAGTTTCGATATATTAAATTTATATTTTATTGTGAATCAATAATATTTTATTAAAAATTTCATAATTAAAAGCATCATAATTATAACACTATTCTTTCATGTATCACTATTATACGAAAGTATTTCTGATTAATATAGTTATAAAAAATATTGTATGAGTCGATTATTGGATTAAATTGAATATAAAACCTTCAGATTTTTTATAGCTTGTTCAAAATTCCCTCTAAAAGATGTAAAGTTTGTAACGGCTTGTCGCCTGCTATTTTCACAAAATGCAGTTTTACGGTATTTATTTTTATTTTAAGTAAATGTTTCGTATCAAATTGTTTTGAAGAAAGTGCAACATCTTTCTTATTACGAAAAAAATGATAATGACCAAGTCTGACCAGTGTGATCGGTAATTACCACGCCACGTCAGGTAATACCTGATTCACCACTGGTCACAAGAGCAGTCGCCAATCACTACATCTATGAAGTCTAGCTCCTTGTTTTATTTCATATTCTACATTCTAGCAGATAAATACCGAGAATTGTTCATTTGAAAAATTTGTTTCTTTTTTAGAAAAATATTTGTTTTTATGTAAGTTGGTACCAATGTATCTAATTGTCAGGTAGAGTTTTGGTGCAATTTGTTTACCAGATTATTCACATGGAAAAAATGGTTCGAGAAACTTTATCCACCTTTTAATATTATTGCAATAATTTGAGATGTACCAAATTTTATTGAAAGCATCACACTTCGGCAAACTTTAAAAATGTAAAGTATCAGAATTTTCAAATACATGTATCGGGATATCAGGTAAATTAATTTCAATTCACTCTCTAAATATGAATCAGTAAAAATCTACTGATTGTCAGTAAAATTTGACTGATTAAAATAGCTAAAACGAGGTTACTGTATATCAGTCAAATTCCACTGATTGCTTCAGTAAAAATTAACTAATTTAACAGTGAAAATATTTTTTTCACTGTTTCAATCAGTGATAATCAACTGATTAAACAGTGAAATATATTTTTTCACTGGTGAATCAGTGAAAAGGCAAATCACTGATTCAATCTGTGAAAATTTAAATGATTCAGATTTAGAGAGTAGTAATTTTAAATTTACCAAGAAGTAAGTGAATCAATTCTTGTAAATATTGTGAGGTAAATGTGTGGATTATCGTCAGTGTATCGGTAATCGGCAGTTGGCGCAGTCTTTTCGTATTATTAAGCTATATTGTGTTCTTCGCTGTAACGAAATAGTATATTTCGTATCAAGTGCGGAAAAGCGTATTTTAACGCAAGATAAATAAAGTCTATGATTCCTTTTTAATATTGAGATATTTGGAAGAATTATAAATTATAATTACAATTATAAATTATTCTAATCATGTAATTTATTAGAAAGTTAAAAAAATATATACAGAAAATTGAACGCGAAGCGCGCGTGTAATGATGAGAATGTGTTCCTTAAGGCCGATAAAGCCTTAAGTAAATTAAATTTCCTTTTTCATTTGAGATTAAAACCAAATTTAGTAACTTTGAGAAAATATAATTCACATTTACAACATTATAAAATTGACTTGAGTTTCAGTATCATATTACAAGTAACAAACTTGAGCAGGCAGATTTTTTGAATGATTTTGACTCTCTGAATCCTAGGTGGCGATTTACAACCACTAATCGTGATCCTAAATACTTTTTATTGTAAGACTACCTATCGGAGAAAAGTTTTATGTTCGAGTGAACCACTGCAATCTTTGAATTCTCTAAAATAGCAAGACACCGGGTTTGAAAATGCAATAGCTTCTAAAGAAGCTAATGAGTTCACGTAGAAGGGCACTCAGTATTTCGATGGTATCCTGGAGTAAAGATACATCAGAGGATTTCTACGTTTGCTAGAAAACAACCTTACCGTGGATAAACAAGTGGTAACAAGCTACGTGCCTGGTCTCTCTTTTTCCTTCATCATGTCGACAAACCCTATGAGAAATCTCCTCTTTAGCCTTACTCCTGATTCATCAATTCATTTTGTTACAATGTCAACTTTATACTCTTGGTAATACCTCACAAAACATGAACTCAAAAATTAGTAAAATATCATGAATGTTTAAAATTTCAAATATGCTTTGAATGATTTGCATTCAATCATATTTTGTTTCTTTTATGAGCGATTGGCAGGAATCCAGAAAACCTTTCTTTCGGAAGAATGAATCGAAATTTCATTTTAAAAGAGATTTTCGCTTCAATAGTCTCGGGGGATTGTTTCGCCGGAGATAGAAAAACTGTAGTTACCCAGGGACCCCAAGTTCTCTCGGTGATGTTGTAAAGCTTAAAGAATTCAATTAAAGATTAAAGGATATTTGTAGCTCATCTATGTTCTGTCTGAGAAATAGTTTTGAAGATCAATTTTAATATAAACATTATAAATCAAACTGGAAAGTATGTATTGAAGTGTCGAAAGCTCTTTTGCTTATTTATTTCATTTTTACTATTTATTATTATATTTTATTATTATTTATTTTTGTACGTGATTCGCAATAGTCATTATTATTTTAAATAGCTCTCGAGTAACAGCTCTTTGGAAATATTTTATTAGGATCACGAAAATGATCAGATTATTTAATATTGAACGATAAGTTCAATTAATTGAAACCGCTCATGGTACACTCAGAAAAAAGGTTCGGTTAAATTTACCAAAGCTAATCGGTTAAAAAATTTCCGGTTAAAATGACTGAACTTTTAGTTAATTTCACCAGAAAATTGTTTACTTATTATGGTTATAAAATTCTGATTATATATTCTGGTATTATTATTCCAGATTCCAGCTAATGTTACAGGAAAATATAGTAAAAGCAGTTTCAAGATACGCCGTTGGCAGCGTTACTGTCTACACAATCTGGCGCCTTTTCGTTTTTCGCTATACATGAAAGCCTCGGCATTTTGACTCTGGGGGGGGGGGGGCAGCCCTCACCGCGCTACCTTCCTACTGATTCAGTGGGACCCAGTGGAAAGGTGGCGTAATGGGGGCTGCCCTTGAAGAGTCAAAATGCCAGAGTTTGTATACATTTTCATACCGGTTTCCTGTTAGTTATGTTGTGTATTAGGCCGTTTGGAAAAACAAGTAAAAACGAAAACAAGGTAGAATCCAAAGGAATCTTAAAGACCTCGTGTCTTGTCTCAAATTCTTTTTACAAAGTTTCAAAGAAATGGAGAATGAAGTGCACAAGGTGTTAAGTGGGTGGAAGTAAGATAACTTAAAGGAAAAATTCAAAGGTAAAGAAATTTGTAGATTATAGTTTTACATGTATTAAAATGTACATTTTTAATTATGATATAGATAAAATAAAATAACTCAACGATAAATATATATTTCTTCAGTTTGACACTTATAATTCCAACGACTTTAATTCATCATTTATTTTTAAGATTATGTTAGCATTCAACCGAGAAATTTTAGTAAATTCAACTAGAAATATGTTCATGTTAAATGGACTAAATTAGCTAAGGTTACCGGAATATAACCATATTTTTTCCGGTTGACATAACCGGAATTCTGATTGTTTTAACGAGACTTTTTTTTGAGGGTATGCATTCCCGAATCCCTTCTTAGCATAGTTCGGCTTAAACAAGGGGCTAGTTTAAAACCTACTTTACTGCTGAATCGTAGCCTTTTGAATTATTTGGCTGGTATTAATAAATAAATAAGCAGTTTCTTATTGTTTTCTTTGGTTGTTTTTCAAAATTATTTGAGTTTCAGAAAATTATAATGTACCTTGTAATTGTGCACACGAAAACTGCGATTATCCGTCAAATTTAATGTAACAGTGTTTTTATTGCAGTTGGAAATGATCCCCGAATAACTTTTAGTACGATCGATTTTTTTATATAAATGATATCATTCAATTGTTGTTAAAGTCATTCCCGATTTCTGATAATTTTAAGAATTAAGAAAGAAAACATAAATGCTAGTCGACACAAATCGTATTCTTTTCTTAGTTGAGTCTGGATTTTCCCCTTGCATGGCCACAAACGCATTCATAGTGAGGATAAAAATGATTAAGATTAGTGTTTTATCAGAGAGTTTATTTTCAAAGAGCAATTGACGTGATTCGACCAAAAAGAAAACGTTGTAATCCATACAAAAACAAAAACCGTAAGTAAATATCACGTGATTTTTTACTGCTCGATACAGATTAAAATATAGTGAAATCAATAAGTGCTAATCACTATGAATTTTTTCAGATTTTTCAAAAATGGCATTTTTTCAAAAAATCAATTTGTTAAAAAAAAATTTTTTTTTATTAACTTTCGAGTAAAAATTTTTCCAAAAAATGTTACTACATCGCCCATCTAATTATACGCTTGTGTAATTTTGTTCAGGATTTTTCCTTGTTTCAGTTTTTAAATAATTAAAAAAGAACAAAAACGTATATTTTTTTGTTTGTTTATCCCATAACTTTTTAAATAATGCATGGAAAAATCTGAAATTTTGGGTTTCTTCATTATTTATGTAAGTCTATCAACCCTTAAAATTTCAAGTAAATCGGAAACATGAGGTCCTAAACCCGTCCGATTTGGTATGGAACGCCCCAATATACTCAATTCATAGAAATTATATGTAATTTTATGCCAATACTATAATGTCAATATTATAATTTAAATAATATTTCAATTGTATTATATATAATTTATATTATGATTTAATACAATATATGGGTCATTCCACGGGAGATATACCCCCTAAATTTCTATTTGCGTGAAATATATATTTTTTTCGTTCTTTGTTCAAAAATATTTGATACGTATTTTTTTATTTCAATATGATATGCAAAATTTCCGAAAAATACATTTTTGAAAATTATCGTATTAAAAAAAGTGATCGTCTTAACTTTTTTATAACTGAAAAAGTATTTATCAAAAAAATTTCAAACATTTTATCTAATATGCGGTTGATCCCGAGCTTCGAAATGAAATATACTGAGAAATGGCTCCAATGAATTTTCATAAATAAATTAGGCATTTTTATAAACAAATAGAGATTGCTGTAAAAGGAGCTAACTTTTTCACTTTTTTTGTGGATCAATATTCCTAACGTATTCCAGAATATACTGTAAAAAGACATCTTCAACAATTTTACTCGTCAAAATCCTTGACCTTCAACTTTTACAGATTTAGTATCCTTTTGACCCGGTATCATTATACTAACGCCATCGTTTTCGTAGAATTGTTGCACTTTGAGAATTATTTCTTATGAAAAAGGTAAATCTGTAGAAACGATGTAACATCCTGACATTATTTTTTGCAATCATTTCTTGCTAAAAATTCTCATTGAATTCTAAGAAACAAATACTTACTTTTCTTTTCAAGAGTCGATAAAATTCCACATTCGTTTTTTAATTTTCTAGTTTTTCTTCATTAAGCATGTATTTTGTTTCATCAAAGAAAATAACATGGGAACAAACATATTACTTTTCTATGTGTCGTATAAACGTATATCCAAATTCAAATCACACTAAGACTTAAATCACGACGTAAGACTTTACTATACGTCGCGCGCATGGTAGCGCGCAAGCTTGAATATAATATAATCCTGAAACGATATATTTTGAAAAAAATAGGCCGAAAATGAATACGTTTTGAAAATGTGAACTTATAATTAAATGGCATCGATTTGAAGTTAAACATAAATTTCCAACCAAAAATTTCGCTAACAAAAATTACACAGAAAATCGAGATATCAATATTTTCAAGAAATCTAACGTTTTTCACTAGAAAAATATGTGACAATCAAATTACAGAAAAATGTAGGTTGATTGATTGAAAATTGGTGAAACTAGAGTGTGCCCACCGACTTTGAGAATTGTATTCCGATACAAACGCGATTAAAGTTTACGTTACTGTTTACTTGTGAATAAAAACTCTCGATATCGTTTTCTAATTAATTAAATATGATTTGATGCGTATAAAGTGTGCTGTAAACGAAAAAAATTTCGAAATTTTGAAGTGGTCAAAGTGGTATAACCCCTTAAAGGCATATGATACTTGAGAAAAGTAACAAGTTCTTATGAAAAATTTGGTCCAGTTTTTACATGTTTGTCTCCGAAATACATAAAATGTTGTTTCCAAAATTTCAGAAATGGCAGAGAAGATAAAAACGGACGTAGATAGACTACTTTTGGTTTTGCTAATGAAAACAAATTTTCCGATATACTTTGCTAAAATTGAACTTCTTTTCAATTTCGAAATCAAAAGTAGTTTATCTACTTTCGTTTTTATCTTCTCTAACATTTCCGAAATTTTGGAAAAAATTTTATGTACTATGGACATAAACATATAGAAACCTAAAAGCAATAAAATTTTCTAATTTCCTAAGTATCACATGACCTCAATATCCTTCCTGGCATTAAAATGACCCATTGCTTATTCGAATAGAAAAACCTTATTTTTTAGTGTTATTTTCTCATAATTTTCTAATTTGAATCCTATCGTAAAGAACGCATAAAAGAGTAAGCAAGATACGAGTACTATATACTTATTGCCTGCATTTTCTATAGAAAAAGTGATCGAGCTTGTATTGCATTTTTTGATAGTCGACAGTAAAAGTCTGTACAGCTATATGTGCAATATTTTCAGGATTTTTATTAGCTTTGTAATAACTGGCGATAAAGCTTAAATATTATTTTTCCCATGAGAATTAATAGAGCTCTGCCACCATGTCAAAGCAACTTTTATCTTTTCTTGATATATAATAGTTCGTCTGGTGATAAAATAATCATTACATTAAAAAAAACATGCTTTAAAATTTGCTCACTCATTAAATTTTCTAATCGGAGTGGATGAATATCCTCCAAATTCTATATTTCATATAATTTATATTCCCGAAATTTATGTGTCTAAATTATTATTTTCCCTGATTATCATTTCCCAAATCACATTTTAAACTAATTTTTATTTTTCTGAATCATCATTTGTCATAAATTTTATAATTTAGAATAATTATTTAACCCAATTTTTATTTTTCTGAATCTAATTGCCACATTACCGAATTGTTACACGGAGAAACCCAAGTTTACAATTTTTGCTAAACTACGTTTCAATTTAGGGAAAAACGAGTAATAGTAAGAATTTTTCGCAGCGAAATACTGAACTTTAGACAGGCTATATGATAATTTACTATAGTTTGTATCAAACTTTATCATAACCTATACTAAAGTTTCATATCATTTTTCGAATCTTTAGTATTTTGACTGCGAAAAATTTCCAATCCGCTAGGAATAATTACCATTGCACCTCGATTTTCCCTAGATTCCTAATATTTTTTAGAATTATTATTATAAAATAAAACATATTTTGCTATGAAAAGTTTCTCTGTGTATGTTAAATAGGACCATTTGACCTGAAACACATCAGATGGAAAAATAATGGCGTCTTTGTCCAATCAGAATTCATAATATTTCAAATTCTAAATTTTTATTGGCAAAATTAAAATTTCCAGCAATCATTTGTCAGTTGGATGAATTAGTGGAAAGTGAGCCACTAATTCAATTTAGTGAACATTTCTACTAATTATTAGTTATTTTTCTACTAACTACTGTTTAAAAACTTTATAACTAAATCAGATTTAGAGAGTAAGAATTAAGTAAAATGGTATTTCGGAAAAATAAGAACTGTGACAAAAGATAATTAAGAAGAAGAAAAATTAAGCTAAATGCTGATTTGGAAATCTGAAAATTATATTAAACAATCATTCGGAAAAATAAAAATTAAGGAAAATGATATTACGGACACATAAATTTTGGTTTAATAAATTTGAGGAAACATAGGATCCAGAAAATATTTATGAGCTCCTTTCTAATTAAATATAATATTATTACTGTCTTACAATAATTAAATAACGTAAGCGCGGTTTGGGTCAAATGGAGATATGTTTGAAAAACAATGAAAAGATAAAAAAAATTCTGAAACGTGAAAGCTTCAGTCTAGGAAATTTGATATCTTTCAGAATTTGTATTAATTTTTGGTTGTTTTGGCATAGGGTCAGTTTCTTCTTATTTTCTTCATTTAAAAATTATCCATGATAAATATAATAAAACGTAATAAATGTAAATAAAAGAGAATGACAAACGTTTCGTACACATAGGAAGGCCCTCTTCTGTGCCATAAATTATAAAATTGATTCAAAATTTTTGTGAAAGATTAAAATATAGGAAGTAATTAAAATATTGAAAATCATGAGTCTCAAAAACTTATCTTATAGCTTGCAAATCAAAATGAAGCTGTTCAATATTGAAATCACGCATTAAAAAATATGCAGAGTCCACTGTATACAAACAAACAGGATAACACGAACGAAACTTAGTAATTATCAGTTAAAACAGCCATGAAAATATTTGAAAAGATGTCCGAAATTATTCTTAATAACGAAAAATATGAATCCCGTATCATTTTTGATTTTGAAAACTTTTCTTGACGACTTTATTACAGGAGTCTATTACCGATCAAGCTTTTTACACGGAAATAAATTTGATGGCTAAATATAATACTTTTCGTGATAAGAAGTACCATTTTAGAGAGTAAACCTGAACTATTGGAAAAGGTTGTGAAAAAACCCCATCATAATGGTAAAGTTTATTATGTCAATCATTACTCGCTGTCTGTCTGAAATTTGAGTATAATAATGAGAAATAATAGCACTATTCACATCATTTTACGACATTAAGGCTTAGAAAGTCAAATCAATAAAAGTGGATATTACTATCTTCGATACTAATAATTCCAAATTGAAGAAACAAATTTATTTCCATTGCATCATTTCGTAATGCCACTGTTGATCTTCATTGCTCTTTGTCGATTCCCGTAATTTATTCGTCATGTGGCAAACAGTTTAACCGAAAAAAACCTACCTAAATTGGTCTGAGCGAGGGGGAATTGAACCTACGACCTACGGCTTTAAACGCACCTACGCCCTACAACTAACGCACTAGACTACTCTCGCAATTGCGGTTCGAAATTTTGGAACTTTTATTAGAAGAGTGCTTTGCTAGAACGTGAAAGTAATATTTTAACCTATGGAATGTCTTATAATGTAAACCCGAAATATATTCATACACGTCTTTGAAAGTATATTTTGTCCAAAAAAAAGTTGGCATATGAATTTTCAATTTTTACCATCATTCTTGGTGATATTTTCCGAAGCGTGTTATATTAAGTAGCATTTTTTTTAGACTAACTGGCAGAAATTCCTAATGTTTCTAGTTTACCGTCAAAAATGGGACTTTCAACCATCAAATTTCTATCCGTGTGGTACTCCACCTGGATAGAAACTGTTTGAAACCCTGCACGGGACAAGTGGGTTTACTAACTGATAATTTTTTTTCCTTTTTTTAAACTCTATCTTAAGAGGTTCTTTTTCTCCTTTTAGAAGACTATTATCCTATACCTAGTCAAGAAATTCGAGACGATTGTGGTGATTCTTACAAGTGGATGAAAGCGTGTATTTTTAATGGAAAAAACTTTCTTATATCATCTTTCCGGACTGTCCATTTTATATTGAATTTGCAAGCAAAGCTTTGCATAATTATAAGTTATTATAAAATCTACATATGCGATTTAAAAAACAAATTCTTTTTTTTATTCGTGACATTATGTATCACATTTCATCACATAGATAAAAAACAATTATTAAATTTTATAAATTCAGAAAATAGTCTGAACCATGAGAAATTCTAATTTATTCTGAAGGTATTGAATGCGCCATTTTTATATTATATCATGACACATTTGGGAACATGTCTGTTATTATATTGATCCAAAAATGATAAAATTTGTATTCATTTTTGGTTGTTTTGGCATAGGGTCAATTTCTTCTTATTTTCTTCATTTAAAAATTATCAATGATAGATATAATAAAACGTAATAAAGATAAATTAAAAATAATGGCAAATGAATTAATTTTATAATTTATGGCACTGAAGAGGGCTCCCATATGTGACCGAAACGTTTGCTATTCTCTTTTATTTACCTTTTTTACGATTTATTATATCTATCATTGATAATTTTTAAATGAAGAAAATATTAAGAAACTGGCCCTATGCCATAACAACCAAAAATGAATATAAATTCTATATTTTTTGGGTCAATATAATAGCAGACATGTTCTTAAATGTATCACGTTATTGTTTATATCTTTTATTTCAGTTTTTTGTGGAACTTCCTTGTTTATATTCGTCATATATAAATAGGATGCGAGCTTTTTAATTATCAATAAATAAATATAATCATAACTTATTTTTTCAAATCATTTGCGTCGATTATGTGAATTATTAGAAGAGTGTATCACTCACCGTCATAATGAAACTCAACTATATCGACTTTATCAACCTGTGGTTTAGAATTAACCCAACGTCATTTAAAGACGAGATGAAATTTTCAATAAGGTTTTTAAAAATTTGATAAATATTTTCCGTGGGAAAAGGAACACTTTGACTCTGCTGGGTATCGAGCCCAGGACCTTTTGAAAATGAAAATTTGAAAAGGTCAAATGCGGTTCGACCGGCAATCGAAAGGTTGTGGGCTCGATACCCAGCGGAGTCAAGGCGTTCCTTTTTACACAGAAAATATTTACCAACTTTGTAAAAATATAATTGTTTTATCATTTTTTGGATGGTTTTTATTTCCAGGAATAAAATTCAAGCTTGAAAAGTATGATAATAAAAATTCTTGTGATATTTATATTTCCAAAAAAATTGTTGATTTATTTTTTAATCAAATTGATTTTTGATTGAAAGTGATACTTTTTAAGAATCATCAGGAAAATTTCATCATCACAGGAAAATTTTTATTAAATGATTGAAATTGAATTTATTTTTTTTGTTTGCCTGCATTCGTGACGCAAATGACTCACTGAAATAGAAAATATGCATTACAAATACAAAATTAGTGGCCAAGCGTGGACAATTTGAATTCATATTCATCCGGGTATTCTGATTCGTTAAGATGACTGTTGTGTAAGTAATGAGATAAACTCATAGCTAGGTAAGTCAAGTGAATAAGTTATGAATATCCTTCCGTAGAAATTAGGCGAGTTAAGAGCATTGTTAATTTTTTATTTTTAACAACAACTGAGTAGCTCATCCATATTTACGTGGAGTAAATAAAAATTAGGTATCCATTTTCATAGTTAAAAGTATATTTTACTTTTAGCATAATAAAAATGTAAACAATAATGAGATTGTTAATATATAATATACGTGTGATCATGCGTTTCTATAACGCGTTTAACGTTTGTCTGAAGTTTCAAAAAATTCTGTTAAAATTTGGTTATAACGAATAAGAAAAGGTTGATTGGAATTTATCGTATTTTTTGTTGAATCGCTTTTGCAAATTTGAGTAAATAGGAAAATTTCAACGAGGAATATGTCTTAAATATAAATTAAAAATACATTAATTTTAGCTGGAAAAATCTGATAAATGAGCCGAAAAGTTTTAACTACAGAGATAGAAATTTGATGGTTGAAAATACTATTTTTGACGGTAAACCAGAACCATTAGGAATTTCTGCCAGTTAGTCTAAAAAATATGCTACTTAATATAACACGCTTCGGAAAATATCACCAAGAATGATGGTAAAAATTGAAAATTCATATGCCAACTTTTTTTTGGACAAAATATACTTTCAAAGACGTGTATGAATATATTTCGGGTTTACATTATAAGACATTCCATAGGTTAAAATATTACTTTCACGCTTTTACGGAATATTATAATTGTAACGTTCGAAAAAGTTACCATCAGAGTTCAAACGTTCGAATCGTAGATGGTACTTTTTGTCCTTCTTAAAAACGTTCTAGCAAAGCAGTCTTCTAATACAAGTTCCAAAATTTCGAACCGCAATTGCAAGAGTAGTTTAGTTCGTTAGTTGTAGGTCGTAGGTGTGTTAAAAGCCGTAGGTCATAGGTTCAATTCCCCCTCGGTCAGACCAATTTAGGTAGGTTTTTGTCGGCTAAAATGTTTGCCACTTGACAAATTAATGACGGGAATCGACAAGGAGCAATGAAGATCAACAGTAGCATTACGAAAAAATATATTTCACTGTTTAATCAGTTGATTATCACTGATTGAAACAGTGGATGAAATATTTTCACTGTTAAATCCGTTAATTTTCACTGAATCAATCAGTGGAATTTGACTGATTTACAGTAACCTCTTTTTAGCTATTTGAATCAGTCAAATTTCACTGATAATCAGTAGATTTTTACTGATTTATATATAGAGAGCAATGAAAATAAATTTGTTTCTTCAATTTGGAATTATTAGCATCGAAGATGGTAAAATCCACTTTTATTGATTTGACTTTCCAAGCCTTAATGTAGTAAAATGATGTGAATGGTGCTATTATTTCTCATTATTAGACTCAAATTTCAGACAGACAGCGAGTAATGATTGACATAATAAATTTTACCATTATGATAGGACTTTATCACAAATTTTTCCGATAGTTCTGGCCCGTGTGGAAATAGCCCCATTTAGCCCTATTACAGCATGGTTCCTGGTCGGGGGCTGGTCGGGACACTTTTTTTTTACGTCGAGCCCAGCCGGGATATGGTCGGGGACTAGCCGGGTATATTTTTATTCAGAAGCCCAGCCGGGATATGGTCGGGGACTAGCCAGGTATATTTTTACTCAAAAGCCCAGTCGGGATATGGTCGGGGACTAGCCGGGTATATTTTTACTCAAAAGTCCAGTCGGAAGATGGTATGGGGCTGGCCAGGTATATATTATTTTTATTCAAAAACCCAGTCGAGAGATATGGTCGAGCGCTCTTTATGGGCAAATTTTTATTCAGCGTCATAACCAGTAATAATCAGTGCGTAGTTAAAATATTAAGCACACAGTGCCCACTTTTTTCAAAGAAAATTAACATGAAATATTTTATTTTATCAGATGAATATTTTTAGTATAACATTAACTTGCAATTGATCTGAAAAGGACGATTTTTAAAATTTAGAGTAAATGTAAATAAGTATATATAGATACAATTTTTATTTTTATTATAATGGTTTGAAATGCTGAATAAAAAAATTAATAAATAAATAAAATATAAGTTTCTCGCCATGAAAAAACTTGTGTGTGTAAATACATAACCTTAAAAGCGCTTTCGACAGAAAGTTGATTACCTTTTGTTTGTGAGATTGTTTGATACATTTTGTAAATGTATACTTCAAATTTTGAAGTTGTTTTTTGAAATATCATGGATAGAAAAGAGATCATCAAAGAACAAAATAGAATCCGTGCGAAAAAGAAGAGAGCTTTAAATAAGAAAAAAAGAGTTTTAGAGAATCTTTTAAGGTATAAAATGAGCCTTTACACGCAAAAAAAGGTTGGATTGCAGCAACCAGAAATCAAGAACTCCCATCCAAAGTTCGTTTAGGAGAACCCTACTTTTGGTTACGGCAACCAAAACCTTTTTTTAAGTTTATTTAAAAATTGAATTAAAATTGTCATCTTATTATTTTAATATTTAAACTTGCTAGAATACCGCTAAGTCCCGGTGGGGGCCGGATAAGCGAACGTGATGGTTCTGGTCGGATCCCAGCCAGAAAACCCGACTAGAGCCCGACTTAAAGCTGAGCTCCCCGACCAGATCCCGACTTAAAGTCGGGCTCCCCGACCATACACCATCTGGGCTCCCCGGTCGGGGGCTGGACAAGCGAGCGTGACGGTTCTGGCCGGATCCCAGCCAGAAAGCCCGACCAAAGCCCCACTTAAAACTGGGCTCCCCGACCAGGTCCGGACTTAAAGTTGGGCTCCCCGACCGTGGACTGGCTAGTCCCCGACTAAAATTTCCACACGGGGGTTTACTCTCTAAAATGGTATTTCTTCTCACTTGAAAATGTTTAATAAATGATTGAGATTGGATTTGTTTTATTTGATTATCTTCATTCGTAACACAAATGACTCAAAGAAATAGAAAATAGGCATTACAACTACAAAATCAGTGGCCAATTTCTTTCCGTGTACGCTTTCTCGCACTTTTAACCTGAAATCATGCGATGGTTAATATTTATATTTCTAATTTAAATAACCAGATATTTTTAGTGGACTGTAACAGAGTCAAGATGTCAGTATTTTTGTTTGTAATTAAAAGTACTTACTATTTTCTACCAAAATAAATTTATAAATAATATGCACATAATATTATATAGTACAGATATATTTAAAGGAAAATAGATTTCAGAAAGGTAGAATAGAAAAGGGGATAGCCGATTTCTGTTCTTTGTCTGACAACTAACTACCTGACACTACTGACAATTGACATTTAACCTTAAAGCTTCTAGTCTGACGCGTAACGAGCTCCTACCACTAGAAATCGCTGCATTTATATGGAAACATTCTGGGGCACAACTACTCTGTTTTTAATAGTATATTACATTACAAGGGGCGAAACAGAGCGATTGCATGAGTGTGAAGCTGCAATCACACGAAATGCTTTCGCTGTGTTTTGTTTCGAGTAATGTATACTATTTTTCGTAGCAACTCTTTTGAGAATCTGATTGGCTGTAACTGTAGAGCGGGTTGAAACAGCGACTTTCAACCCTAGGGTTGAAAATCGTAGTTTCAACCCGCTCTATAGGTACCGAAAATCGGATTTTCAATGGAGGTGCTATGAAAACATTTTTTCATTGATGAATTTACTGTGAGAATGATCATAAATAAATAAAACATTTTCATAAGAAAACTGAAAGTATTCAGAAGAATAAGCAGTTAGAATCGGCCCCTGCACGTAACATATAAGACTGAATTTAATATTTTCTAACAAATTTATGCTATATTATGTATACATTTGTTTTACATATGCTTATTTCTATTAAATAATTATGTTTATTTTTGTTATTTTCATTGCTCACGTTATTGGATAATGAAATACTAATTTAACCCTTTTACATTTAAAGCTGTAATTGAAATAAACGTATTTTTTGTCAGCCGTACACCGAAAGTTAGCCTTGTCGGTATTATTTTGCGTGCGGAAAGTTAATTTTTCTGCACTAGTGCAGTAAAATTTGAAGTCTGTAATTCTCAACTGGAACAGAAATAATTTTTATTTTGTTTATTTATATGCTTTTTCACTCTATATGAAGCTCAATTACCCAGTGGAACCGAAAATAAATTAATTTTTTCACGTTTTGAACCCAAAAATTAAATTTTAACTTAAAATTTTATTATTTTTTATTTTGTTTTAATTATGAAAAACAATTAAAGTTGCATAAAACTGTGGTTCATATAGAATGGTTTTTAATATTCTATCAAATGAAAGTTGAATCAGGTCGATAGGTCAAATAGTTTTTATGCAATCGTGTACACAAGTTGCGAAAATATTATGTTGAGAAAACACGTTTCAAAGTTGTGGCCTATCCCATCAAAGGTCGACACGTCCGTGTATTCCTAGCTATATCTTGTTAAATACTTGAAATTCGGAGCTGAAATTTTGTAGCGATTTTTAGCAGAATTTTGTAACAGATTAAGCTTTCCTCGCAAGTTTGAGCGCGCCTAGGGCGCGCGATTTAATCGTCACGCTCCGTTCTTTTTGGACCTCGCGCTTAGCCCTCGGTCTTATGCACTTCGCATACATTTAAGTTTATTTTTTATAATTTGATACTGAAGCTCAAATCAATTTTATAATATTACAGATGATGTGAATTACACATTTTTTCAAAGTCACTAAATTTGTTTTTGAGTTTAAGTGAAACAGGAAATTCAATTCACTTAAGACTCTATCGGTCTTAAGGAACACATTCTCATCATGACATTCGCGCTTCGCGCTCGATTTTCTGTATACATTTCAGTAACTTTTTAATAAATATATCATATATTTATGCTGAAAAATGGAATTTTTTCAATAGTGTTTCTTATGATAAAAACATAAAATATACATTCTGTCGAGAAGTGTCTTGATGAGAATTTGTAGACCTCATTTAGACAAATAATTTTCCATCTAAACGTTTTTTTTTGTATCTCACATATTTTGTCTAAAAAATGGAATTTTTGGAATTGAAACGAAAAATATATGTTTTATCAGAAACGGTGTGAGACAAAAATTATAGATCTTTTTAAAACAAACAACTTTGAATTCTTACGTTTTTTCGTATTTCACATATTATTGTTAAAAAAAATAAAATTTTGGATTTTCAATATTTTTTTTTAAATATATATATATACATCTTATGAAAAAATGTTGCAATTTAAATTTGTAGATTTTAATGTGGAAAATAATTTTGTATGATAACTTTTTTTCATATCTCGTATAATTTAACTGGAAAATGGAATTTTGATATTGACTTTTTTCAAGTGTTAGCATGCTGTAACATTTCTAATTTTGGTTCAATCAAAGAATGTTTCCTCAATTTTGGTTGGATATGGCTAGTTAACGAACTTGTCCTTACTTTTTCGGCTTCGATAAAGTGTGCCCAAGCTTAATTCAATCTGATAATTCTATCGAGAATTATCGAGTATACGACCTACTATAGACAGACAGACAGGCAGACACTTTCGTAAAAACCACTTTTTCTGACCCAGCGGTCTCAAAATGTAAAGACTTGATGAAAATTTCGAAACTCATTTTTTACATAAAACTAATACCTTCTCATCCATGATGAGAATGTAAAAATCGATTTTTTTTCGATTCACACCGGGAGAGCCCCTTAAGAAATAACTTAACAATACGTTGGTTGTGATTTGTAAATTGATTTTAATAAATGAGCAAAATTTATGTTCATCCTTGCTAGCTTATTATGAATAAAGAATTTTAAACGATAAATTCGTATAATACTCGTAGGAGCGCATCGTGTTTTGCTTTTATACTTTATTTTGACTGTAAACAGCATCCAGGTCAAGTTCCACAGAACGAAATTGCCTTCTGGCTTTGGAATCCCTTTCGATTACATTGCCAACCGTATTTCATAATGCTCCCGTAGCAGCGAACGAATGCAAGAAGATTAGTATGCCTCAGATCGACCGGAAATCTATGTAACCTGGTCCTGGATTTTCATCTGTCCGTTAATGCAAAATTATGAAGGTTGCTTCTGGTTGAATCTACAAATATAATATATGTACGTGCCCTGCGTAGAAAGCAATACAGTCGCTGATGTTTGGGCCCTTACATTTTCAATCGCCTTCTATTAACACATTTAAAGCATTATGGTCAGTTATGCCATTTGACAATCTGGCCTCTGTTTTTTCCCAGCACGTCAGGTTTTTGAGATTTTGTTCGATAAATCACAAATCGTATGATAAAAGGGCGAAACAAATTTTTTAAACGGAAAACAATACAATACATTACTTTTTCCACAGTCGAAAGAAGGTTGGGCCTGTTGTACATCCAACATTGTACAAACGCTGGTATTTTACAGTCGACTACTGGGGCTGAATAGACACTGGCTAGACCTCGTACATTCACAGTCAGAATAAGGTTGGGCCAATTGCTTTCCAGCATTGGACCAACATTTAACCGATCGTAACAGTCGGCAGAGTGTCATGATTTCTGCATGGGTGGCCTTAAACGAAGCACTTCAAGATATCAATGCATAATTCATCCGAAACCTATATGAGGGGAATTTAATATCCTCTCTTTTGAAAAAAATGACTATCTCTTTCTGATTAAGGGGTTAGACCACTGTGACGGGCGTTTTTCAGGGTAATTTTTAGGAATGAATTTCTAACTAAATATTTATAAAACACCAGTAATTTATTTTTATTATCTTCTATACACATTGAGAAACGTGTCAAAAAATTTATTTAAGCTTCTTACCCTTAATCTGCCATTCCTGCCTCATAAAGGGGACCTTCTGTCCCTTATTCTAGAGGGTTCAAAGGATTTTTTAAGCCAATAAAAAAAATTATTTTTTCAAAATTACACAGTGGTCTAACCCCTTAAATATTAAAATACCTATTCAATTGGCCATGCAAATTTCATCCTAATTCCAAAAATTTAAGAACAACAAATTTCTGCACACAAATGTAAGCACAGAACATTGAACTTCTTATTAGAAAGTTCAAATTTGTGCACACACAAATAGTTTGAAAACCTCTAAGGTTTATGAATTTAATTTTTCAATCTGGTACAGTATAAATGGAATTAAGATAGAACTTAATTTAGGACAATAAATAATCGTCCATCGTTCCATCTTGTACCCACCTCTGATTTATCGGGAAAAATTTCCTTTATACCTTCTCATCTTTATATGCGGATGTGTTATAACTAGAACGAAGGAAGATGCTATTATGTCGTCAATTTATCTTGGGGAGAAGTTTCTCTCGGTCTTTTTCTGTTCATTGTTCGTCATCCTATAAAACTCTATCTACGTGGATGTATATTATATAAAGTAAGGATATTTTCGAAGGAGTAATATGGAAAGCATAAGTGCAAGTGAGCGATCATGGAGTGGCATAAAAATGTATCTTTGCGCATACGCATATATGTAAACAAACGACCGTTTAAGAGGGAACCTCTAATAAAACTTAGTATTCGCTCACTCGCCCCTATGCTTGCCTTATAACTTTCAATTGCATTCTTACTGTATCTGTACAGTAACGTTCATTAATGCCCTCTTTCCGATTAGATTATACGCATCAGTTTTACTGAGTTTTTCTGTACGCAGAACCAAACCAGATGGAAGGCCTTAAGGGGGTATTCTACTGTGAAATTTTTAAAAAATCGAATTTTTTTATTTTTGAAAGTATATACTTTTAAGAATCCCCTTCTAAGGTGTGTTGTATGGAGCTGGAATCGTAGATTAAACGTATGTCTAAATTTATGTAAGAGTTTCATACTTAAAACTTTAAACGCGTCCCAGGTAGTAATGTTTTAAGTTTCACTTGACAGTTGATTAGTTAATAGTAAGATAAAACTAGTAAGAAAATATTCATAAAGAACTTGCTAGTTATTTGTAGTTTAACTTGGAATCACTTCATTTAATGTGTGCGTACTAAAAATACAAGTTAAATGTCAACATAAAATTTAGTGCATTTGTGAGGTGTTGAAAAAGAACTTTTGCATATCCAAGAATGGACCGAAAAAGGGAAGCAAACAGAAACGGAGTGATTAGCCAAAATTAGACAAAAGTATCAGTATGTTTCCGGTAAGCATTCATCGCAATACGTCTATATTTTATAGGTATTGACATTAGTTTTTCAATAAAATTTGCAATTTACCTTGTTTTTGTTACCTGCTTTTCAAAATCCTTTTTATATTCTCATTTTTGGTATTAGGTTCTTATATAACGGTTTTTGTGACAGATGGATCAACTGATGCCGGTGAATTTTTTAGAATTGACGTTCAAGGTCCATCAACATCAAATTTTATTGCTCGAAACCTTCACTCAGATTCGTATACACGTTACTATTATGCTAATATAGGTAGAAAATCACAAAAATTTTTGGAAAGCTTTGATTCCCAACTGAAAACAATCTTATTCGATTTTAAAATTTTATTACCACGTCAATATTCACCAATTAGTAAAATTTCCAATTGCTTGAACGAAAACCTGATTGTTTTTGTAATTTATTGATAATTTTACCGATTAAAAAAAATTGTCAACAAATGAAACAGTTTCTTCAATTCCTAAAATGACTAATTTGCAAAACTTTTTGGATTTAGTAGCCAATTAGTAAATTTAACGGAAATATATTTCCTAATTAATTGGATTTTTTTATTTGGGATATCATAAAATATACATAATTTTTAAGCAATCGAAATCGATAGATCATCTATCGATGCTGCCTCAACATCAACTTCCGAATCTTCTGATGTCGAGTCGATTGATGAGTTCTTGCATCAACAATCACCATCTCGAAATTCAAATGATGTGATCAAAAGTGATCATTCTCACATGCATCCTACGCAGTCTGCACTAGAATGAAGATAATGGCGTCAAAAATGATCTGCATTTGGGCGAACCTCCGGAAATAATTGAATTAAGGGATTGGGCTCTAGATTGTAGAATCAAACACGCTCACGTGGATAAACTCATGGCTATTTTGAAAAAAAATGTGACGAATTACGTGTATGAGTGTAATAGAGATTGTCTGTTAGAGTGTATGTGTAAGAGATTCCAACTGACGAGATCCTTCGGGGATTTAGAATATTAACGAGTGATAACGAAAGTTGCCGAAAGGAAACAATGAGTGTTTGGATGTCGTCAACAGGCATCGAAGGCAGGAAAGACAGAGCTTTGCCGATCGCGCAGGCAGGCACATGTGATATTTATTAAACGCCTATTTTATTTCTAATCGTGAGTTTCAGTTCTCTGCAAAATCATCTCCTCACCAATCCTCGACATTTCAAAAAGATTACTCGTAACTTTGCCTAAATCTTCGAAAACTTTTCTAAATACATGCTCGGCAAAATATAAAATACAAAAGTTAGACAGTGGAGAATTCGTATACTTTAGAATTTTGGAAACATTGAACAAACAATTGATTGTTAAAGTACACGAAAACTTGACAATTCCGTTGATGGTCAATGTCAATCCTGTGCCACTCTACAAATCAAGCAGTAAAAATTTCACTCCGATTTTATGTAAAGTTTTTTGCGAACCTGATATTTACAAACCTTTTGTGGTTGCATCGTATTCCGAAGATTCAAAACTTAAAAATATAGACCTTTTCTTTCAAGAATTCATTAAGGAATATAATGGATTCCAAAATGGAGTTGTGATTGAAGGGAAAATGTTCAAAATTGTTATTAAATGTTTGATATGCGACACTCTAGCAAGAGCCATTCTGAAATGCATAAAAGGCCATTGCGGTCGCAATGCATGCGAAAGATGCTTGATTCACGGGGTTTATTAAGAAGACTTTCATCGGGTAATATATCCAGAATCGAATCAAGATGACGAAGAGCATCACGTGGGCTTGTCGACCCTTCTTAATTTAGAACCTCACATAGATTTAGTGAAATGTTTCGTCCTCGATTTCATGCATTTGGGGAGTCTGGGGATAATGAAAAAGTTGCTTTCTTATTGGGCCATAATGCTGCAATGCTGGAATCTTTGAGAATCCAAGTTCCGATCGAATTCCATAGAAAACCAAGGTCTACTACATGCATGCTTCACTGGAAAGCCGTCGATTTTTCTTTTTTTTTGCTCTACTACGGCCCTATACTATTAAAAGGTATTTTGTCACAGTCGATGTACCAACATTTCTTACTTTTGCACGTTGAGTTTTGCATATTATGTGACCGAAAATTGTTGTTTGAAAAAAATGCGCAAGCAAAATCGTATTTGAGAAAGTTCTTTGACACTGCTGTCGAAAAAAATCTGTACGACATAGATTTCCTGATTATGAATGTTCATAATCTTTTGCATGTCGCAGATGCCAAAAGCATGAAATGCAGTTTAATCCAGATTACAGCTTTTCCGCTCAGGGATTTTTTTTTACTGTTACATTTTTTGAAAAGAACTTGAGTTGATTTTGACAAGATAGTTACACTAATTTTATGTCCAAGCATCAATTGCTATTAGTTCAATGAAAAAACCTCAGCTATTACCGAATTTTGCATAAGTGTTCATAAATACCATATATTCTGGA
Source organism: Diplolepis rosae (assembly GCA_030998225.1). NCBI lineage: Eukaryota > Metazoa > Arthropoda > Insecta > Hymenoptera > Diplolepididae > Diplolepis > Diplolepis rosae. The sequence goes on along the minus strand of JAPYXD010000701.1, from coordinate 19,257,738 downwards.
TAAAATGTAAAAGTGTAAACTTTTGTTACGATGAAACATGTTGAAGAGTAATATGTACGTAATTAGATAAAAATAGTTAGATGATTCAATTATTTCAGTTCCACGGAAATAAAAAGCTTCTATCAATGAAGTTGATAAAAATTTTCCCAGAATGGTTAAATTAAATCAGTAAAAATTTCCAAGCCTATCTGAAAGTAAGCTTTTATATACTTTGCACTTTTTAAACTTTAATTTACTTCTCGCTCGTTTCAATGTATGTACTGCAAAGGAGAAATTTAATTATTTTGTCATAGTTTTGTCGCTACAGCGGATAAATCAAGAAAGAAAAAACGTCAGTTTAAATCTTCAGGTAAATTTAGTGAAAGTGCAATTTTTAGTGAGCAATTCAATTTTATATTTTTCAAACAAAAATTTATTAAATTACTTGATAGTGTAATTTCTTTTTTTCTGAAAATATTAAAAAATACACCTGATATAAGCATAAATATTTTTATTATTATATTATTATATTTTTAGTATTTTGAGTACATACCGTCAAATAAGTTAATTCCATCTTCAATACTCACAGAAATCTTTTTTATACCGTTTTAACTATGTAAATATATTATTCACATAGCCTCACTGACAGATACTAGGTTGTTCAAAAAGTTTTGAAAGCGGAAATGAAAATACGTTTTTTTTTTGGTGAAATCACTTTTATTGCTCAGTATAATCTCCCATAAGATCAATACATTTGGTCCAACGGTCTTCCAACTTGTTTATCCCATCATGGAAGTGACTTTCTGCAAGGCCTGCAAAATACTCTTCTACGACGGCTATAACCTCTTCGTTTGATGAAAAATGCTTCCCACGAAGGAATTTCTTGAGGTGTGGGAACAGCCAGAAGTCAGAGGAGCTAAATCAGGTGAATAAGGTGGATGCTGCAACAATTCGTACTTTAATTCGGTTATTTTAGTGATGGTTTTTTGAGCTGTGTGAGCGGGTGCATTGTCTTGATGAAAAAGGATTTTTTTCTTCTGCAAACCGGGTCTTTTTTCACGAATTTTTGCATCCAATTGATCCAAAAGGTTACAATAATATTCAGAATTTATTGTTTTGCCACTTTGGAGATAATCCACCAACAAAATCCCTTTTGCATCCCAAAAAACTGATGCTAACACCTTCTTCGCCAATTTTTGGACACGAACTCGCTTCGTTGCCGAAGTGCCTGGTTCATACCACTCCTTAGCCTCTTGTTTTGATTCAGGATCATGATGGAAGACCCAAGTCTCATCCATAGTGATGAATCGACGCAAAAAATCCTTTTTATCCTTTCGAAAACGCTCCAAATGTTGCTCAGAAAGTCGCATTCGAACGTGTTTTTTTCCATTGTGAGTGAATGCGGCACCCATTGTGCACAGAGCTTTCTGAAACCCAAAACTTCACGTAAAATATGACTCACACTGCCTAATGAGATGTCTAGAGCCTCTGCTAAATCTCTCTCGGTCAATCGACGATCTTCCAAAACCATGTCCTGTACTTTTGCTATGAATGCTGGTGTTGATGCACTTTTTGGACGTCCTGAGCGTGGATCGTCTTCAACGCTTTTTCGACCACGTCTAAACTCTAAAACCCATCGATGCACAGTTGGAAATGAAGGAGCAGCTTCCTTTAACACTTTCACCATTTTTGTATGAATTTCCGTTGCTGATAAACCTTCCAAAACAAAGAATTTTATCACTGCACGATATTCGGTTTTTTCCATTGTACAAAAATACACTGACACGTCAACTTCAAATGGCTTGTAAACAAACAATGAATTGAAAGAGTGGAATGACACTTTGGGTATGTTCATATGAAAGATGAAGTCTTAAAATGGCGTAGAAATTTTGGTTCTTCTACTGCTCTATAGATGTCACTTTCAAAACTTTTTGAACAACCTAGTAGACTGCGCGCGTTATATAATGCGCATAACAGCGCTTAGCAACAAGTAGGATATGGAGGGGATCCCTCTCGCGTTTGTTACAGAGAGGTTTCCGATGCTCGAGCTTTGCGTTACAGGGAATCTCGAGTGTATATCATGTTAATTTATTTTTATAATTATACTTACTGACCCTTTCCCGGCACGCTTTGTAAACTCTAGGAAACCATTGCAACGAATATTTTTTGTTTCTTCCAGCTGTTCTAATAGGAGTTAACGTTCTTTTCGAAAATCACATGATCGCTCTAGAAGAGAAAATGATCCTGCTCACAGACAAAATTGACGCTGTACGGGCTTCTGGAAATATTGCTGCTGATGTAAATGAAGTTTACAACTTTAATTCATTCGTGAAGAAGTATGAGTTACAATATACGTTCCCTCTCATCAACAAAGCATTTTTCGACCATTTGGAAAGGATTTTGACGGAAGAACAAGTGAATGTCGATTTTGTAAGTACTCGAAAAATTCACAAATTATTATAACAGTTGGAGTTTTTTTTTACTTTCTTTTTCGTTTTGTCAAGCCATGCATTTATTCAATGAAGTTCTAAGTTATCGGTGGCCAATGTGACGTAGAGAAATTTCGTTCATACTAGCTTTCCTAATTTTCTTTCTTTACTATCTTCTTTTGTGAATTGACAACTTTAAAAATCGAATACTCAAAAATATAATTGAGCAAAAAATGCTGAGTAAATTTCATTCACTAAAAGCACGAACTAATTAATTTAAAAAAATAAAACCGAAAAATATTCTATCTGCAATTGTGATATTCATTTCGATGTGAATGATTTTTTTTTATGACATGAGTAACATTTTCCAGAATTCCGCATTGGACACTGTTTATTTAAATGGTCAAGGAATCTCGATCACTAAAAATCTGACAGTGATTTTGAAAGCAACTTTGCACAAAGATTTGGCGATCAAATCATTTGCTGCCCAACGTTTGGCTCAAGGAGTAAACAAAACTATCTTTAAAAACTCGAAAGTTTCAGCAACCATTTACGGTAAAATATTTAATAATCTTTAAACTTCATTTTAAGTTACCAACTATAGAATGTAATTGGTAATTAGGATAGGACAACCACGCTAATTTATCAATTGGGTTTCCTAAATTCAAATGAATTCACTAATAGGTAGAGAAGACCAAGGCATTTCGGGACGCGGGGGCAATTAGGAAAAGAGGGGATAATTTCTAAATAATACGTTTTTAATATCTATCGATGTTGACGTTAATTACATCTCTATTTTACCATTTAGGTCCGATCAGCTGGCACCTCCACAACAGAATATCACTATTTATTTTATGCCACATTTTTGGACTAAATACCCTTATCACTGACAAGCAACCCTTAAATTTAAAAAATACATTTTTCTTGATCTCCTAGCCGAAAGTACGGTTCTCCCGGCCGCATTTCACTCCAGAAAGAACGACTTTTGTGGTCTTTTTTTTGTTTTTTTCGGCTTAGTAGTGTCGCTAAATTCATCGTATAATTCGTTTCTTTAATTTAATTTAATGTGACTTCATGCAATTGCACGAAAGAGTAACTCTTAAAAAGACAAACAAAAAATTTATGTACACGGTTTATTTTATATTAATAATTATATTAACAAAAGTAATAATAATCATTGTAATAAGATTAGTATTACTGGATGTGTGATGTTAAAGTTACTGTTGATCAATATTAATATTGTTATCGAAGAATAAACCAACCCTTAACATCAAAATACATCCTTGCATGGCCATGTAGACACGACTTTGGATAAAAAAATCTTTTTGGGAACTTTATGGGCTAGGAATACTCTCTGATTTTCGGGCTCTTTAAAAATATCTATATCGATTTTGAAGAACCCGAAAATCAGAGAGTATTCCTAGACAATAAAATCCCCAAAAAATGATTTTGAGTTTAATTCGTCTCTACATGGCCATGCAGGGGTGTTGAGGGTTAGAGCCCAAATATCAATAATGACATTTTTGAAGAGCCCGAAAATCAGAGAGTGCTTACAGGCGATAAGGTTCCGAAAAAGATAAGAGCAGTTGGAGCCCAAAAAGCGTTATAGATATTTTTGAAGAGCCCAAAAATAGCCCGATGTTCTAAAGTAGTATTTTTTGTCCAAAATGTATTTTTTTAATTTAAGAGCTGCTTGTTAGTTATAGGGGTTGTTTTTTCGAAATTGATTTTTGGGTATTTAAAGAGCCCGAAAATAGCCTTAAATTCGGGTATAGTCAGTTTTTTTATCTTTAAGGTTTTTATGTACTGGAGGTGCAAGCTGATCGGGCAGCCAGCACCTTCACCTAAAATTTGGTTTTTTTATAAAAATACAAGAGCCTAAAAATCGGCATTACAGCCCAAAATTAGGCCATATTTAGCTCTAAAATGTGGCATAAAAAAATAGTGACATTCTGTTGTGGAGGTGCCAGCTGATCGGACCTTTACCATTTCACCTATCAAGTTTGATATAATAGAAACGTATGGATTCCAAGTTATATGACACATTGCCAATTTCCGAAAAAAAATTCTCATTTACAATCAAACCGTTTCGGCGTGTAGGGACTTTTATCAAATATTGTTAATACCATGCTACACCATAAGAAAAAATTTGGAAGAAAAAAAAAATGATGAAGTTTCAAAATTTTGTGTTCGAATTTTTTTTACTCATTTCATGATTACGACAATAACTACTGCATCTTATTAAAAAGTAAATTTACTACTAGTGAATCTTAAAGGTTATTCAATTACGAATCTTTCTAAAAAAATAGTCAAAATCCGTTAATTTTTGTGGAAGTTACGACGTTTTAAAAAAAAATTCTCAACGGATTATGGTTACACATATATTTCGACAGTTAACTTTCAAAAAGCTGTTGATCGAAAAAATTGAGTTTTTCAGTGAAAAGAAAAAATATGTATCTTTTAGAATTGTATGAAGAATTCATTATAAAAAATTGAAGCAAAAAAATTACATGGTCCGGACTGACCTGCCCGATCTGAAGTAGAATGACCCTTTTATACAATCAAAAAAATTGCTACAATAAAAGTACCTTTTTTCCTGCCCGTCACAGTAGAATGCCCCTTTAATGAACGTTACTGTACTGCCGAATAATGGTATCTCGAATTTCAGAATGTCCGGTCCATTTGATTTTCGACCTCTTTAGCCTCAAATTTCCGGATCCTTGAATAAAGTTTGCCAAACCCATGCCAAAGAAAGCATTGGCACCCTACCAAGAGAAATCCCTTAGGAGCTTTTACTGCATTTACATAACGTCTTTCTTATGCTATCTAACGTATACGTTTGCTTCCCGATAACATGTGTACTTACATGCAACTCACATCCGCTTAAATCCATGGTTGTAAGGAGTAACATACGGAAGTGAGTTCCTTTTATCAAATCAATTCACACTCCAGGGGTCCCAAACTTGTGCCCAGCATAATTATTTGCAGTATCATCGTGTTATAACGTCTCTTGTGGTTTATGAGTATAAAATATTCTTTAATTTTTAATAATTATAGTTATCTGTATAATCTAAGATCTAAAGTGCTCAACTTGCACATTTTCAGCATCTGACTTCAATCTTATGCTTTGTTTTCAATTTTATTATTAAAAAAATATTTTCATAAACAGACTAGTTTAGATATATTTTATCTTAAATAGACTTGACCAATTATAAGAACGCTTCAATAAGCTTCTAACTTGAAGAAAATAAAAATGTAATTATTCTGTACTTGAAACGAAAATTTGTATAATTCAAGCAAATTTTTTTCTTGGATATACCAAATAATAAATTTAATTCAAATAAATGTTGTTCGATTCAGGGAATGGTTTTGGTTTAATCTACTGAATTCTTCAGTCATAAAAACAAATTGGTTAAAAGAACTAAAGATTGACTCAAATCATACAAAACTTTGATTAACAGTATATAAATACATTGATGTGCCTCCGGCGCGTAAACTCGTTTTTACGCTACAGTTGAGAGTAGCGTAATGTTGTGTATTACGATACAGAGGAATGTAATGTAAAAATTGAACTGAGCATGTGCCTACACAGTGTGTCCCAAAAATAACCGAAGTTTTTGATATAGAATAAGATACACATTATATCATCTTTGAAAGTTATTATTTATTCAAAATAGGTTCCATTAGACTCAATACAACGTTTGGAACGATCAACCAATTTATCCATAGACTTTTTAAACTCGGTTTTTGGGATGTTCTTTAGCACTTGTGTCACAGCTGATTGAATGGTTGGAACGTCATCGTAAAAAGCTCCTTTCATTGCAGTTTTTAGTTTTGAGAACAGAAAATAGTCACACGGTGATAGATCAGGCGAATACGAAGGTTAGTCACACAAATCTGTTTTTTCATCAAAAATTCGTTGACTTTTTTGGTGTTTTGAGGTGGTGCATTTAACTGATGTGGAACAAAACGTGCAAAGACCTTTCTTTTACCCAAATCTTCAGTTAATATTATGTAGATTGTACAGTAAGATAAGTTTAATTCTTCTGCCAGCATTCTCACAGTGAAATTTGCATCGATAGCGATTATTTTACGTACTTTTCCCACTAACTCAGCACGATTTGATGCTTCTGGTCGTCCAGGTCTTGGATCATCATTTAAATCGTCACGACCATTTTTAAATCGTGTAAATCATGTATAAACTTGAGTACGACTCATATAATCATCATCATAAACTTTTTTCATCAATTCGTATGTCTCAGCGAATTTTTTTTTCAAGTTTAACACAAAATTTTATATTAGCTCTTTGTTCCATTTTTGTTTTGTAACATTAGCACACTTTTTCTTTTATTGAAATGGCTGCACTTTCACATCTGTCATCCGATTTACATGAATTTAGGTGCGTTTGAAAGAGGATGAACGTATCTTTTTAATGCTGCAAATTTTCAATTGATGATGCTGCATGTTATATGATTTAAATATAAAGTTCGGTTATTTTTGGGACACACTGTGTATAACCATACAGCGGAGCGTAATCTTCTTATTCTTTTTCTTCTTCGTACAGCGTTGGCACCGTACTGACAAAACCTTGTACATTTGAACTGCGCATGCTCTATTACAATACGCTACTACTACACAAGATCGAGAAAATCAAAATGGCCAGAACTAGTCGCGAAATATCAAGTGCAATGGACGAGAATCATGATGAATACTAGATTAGATTCGAGTGTACGCATAAAAACTCGTATACGCACCGGAGTCACATAAAATAGAATATGTGCCAATGCACACAATTCGGGTAATTACGAGACTCGCTTAAAACGTTCGCAGGACTGATCACGCCTCGGCTTCGTCTCGGCTAGACCTTGGCTTTGATCTCCTGCGAGCATTGTCGCTCGTCGCGTAATAACCCTCATTATGCGCCTAGGCACATAACATACCATTACACTCTTACCTCTCCATCATGTTGCAGAATTAATAGCTTAAAATGTTTCAAACAAAGGATGTAATTTTTCTTTATTTGAATAGTAACTGTTGGTTACTAGAAAAGAGCTTGAAAAACTCAAACTTTGCTTTGATAAAAAAATAAAAGAACAAGGAACTCAGAATCAAAAAGTTATAAATCGCTTTTAAAAGGGAAAGTCCAAAAATGCTGGCAAAACTATGAAGGTGTCGTTCGATTTTAATAAAATTTTGGATACTGGGATTTTCGAGTTTGCTGATTACAAAACTGACGATAATTTTTCAAAAAATAAAATGGCGGATCCAAAATGGCAATTCACTTATGTTGAATATTCATATATTCATATTTTTTACAGGGCATGTAACTGAAGGGGTGCAACCCTTATGTTCACCAAATTTTACGTATTTAGATTTATCCTTCCCCTCTAAAATTTTCCTTGACGATGAGTTACATCTTTGATTGCGACGGGAAAAATTTATTTCATTTGTCAAAACCTAAGTATGTTCCAGGGAAAAAATGATCGCGGTATCTAAAAAATAAACATGTGAAAAATTTGAACAATTCAAAAAAATGTAATACCTTTCTAGTGAATGAAATTTATCCCCCTTTTTTCCAAAGTACTCCGATAAATCTTATAACATATTTTTTCTAGAAAATAGCTTCATCGAAGTTAAGATTTACAGGTTTTAAATCATTAAATAGTAGGATATTGCCCGTAAAATATGAACCCCATCTGAACCGGGGCGGCACCTCTACCATGACTATCCTGATATGGCTTTATTATAGCAATTTGAATTTATTCAAATGAGAAGGGAGTCAATTATTTTTATTTACAATCATCCACTATCAATAAAATTGCATACATATTCAGAGAAGTAGAACTGAAGATGAAGTGCATTCGATGTTGCTGTTTGAGAATGCGTTTCGTGGAGATTGTTTCGAGTAAGAGGATCTAGAAATGGAAGCCAGGGAAGCTTAGAAGCTTTCTGTCCTTGAAATTCTGATTCGGCTGGAGTTGAATACGATTTCATTGTTGGATTTCCAGAAACAAGCAAACGAAGCATGAACAGGGACGTAACACGTGATCCGTTTCGACGGCCATGCGGATACACTCCTTGTTTCCTGACGGGCTGACATTGTAATTTCACACTCTATGCGCTCTGCAGTCCCTATTACGTCGCTTGATGCCACCCCTCTATCCTAGTTGATTCACTCTTTCTGCAACGGTGTCTTTCCTTCATTCCTTTGTATAATATCACGCGTCTTCTGAATATGGGCATTCAGAACGTAACAAGGTTTTTCACTTTGTCGGCTCGAAAGTTTCAGTTCTTTTCAAATATACTGCGAAGAAATCATTGATGTTACACTGTTGAAAATTTTATGAAATCCATCAAATTTTTATGTTACAAAGGTAAGGTAAAATTATAGGAAAATTGTTTAAAATTCTGTCACATAAAACTTTAAACGCATTTTTTAGCTGGCCGGACACTTTCCTTCTAAAATTTTCATCCCATTAGTTCCAAATTTTGGCTGTAGTTTCTAAACATCTATCTCCAGTGAACTAAGTACAATTTTTGGGATTGGTTAAAATTTACTTATTGTATAAATGTTTTTCGGTCCTTTTTTGTGCAAAAATAAAAGATCTTTAATTTTGTCACCAATTTGGTTTGAGTAAGCATCATTGAGTAATAATGTACTTGACAGCTGTTAAAGTCTCAGTTATATTCATCACATAGTTTCATTTTTATTGTCGATTGAAGTAAAAAACTGTTGTGTATTTAGAAAAGTGGAATAAACTCGGTATTTCCCAAGTTCTCCAAGCGCCATATTGAATCCGCCATTAATCAGGTCATTACATATACTAGAAGAGGTCTGTACATAATTTATCAATCAACATTTGACAGTTTGATCAATACAATTTCGTGTATTATCCAATTATCTTAGAAATGTCATGAAAAAACGCCTATTTTCCAAATTTCCATAATTTTACTCCATTTTGGAAAAGATAAGATATAAGGAGCTGGACTAAAATTTTTTTTTCATAAACTACAACTATTTTGTCCACCTTTGTCCATAGTTTTAAATAGATGAATATGCTTTATCCATTTGAAAACAAAAATGTCAAATTTTCGGTAATTTTTTGAATAAAATCCGCCATATTGGTTTTCCAGTGCACGGTAATGTAATTTTGACTTCATAAATCGAAAGAGGAGACCCAAAAATATTAAGTATACAAGGTTTGGTGATGATATATTCCCTTTTTCGCTTTGGCAACAAGGGACAAAAATGAGTTAAAAAGTCTGTGATTTTGGGCGTTAATGGGTTAAAAGATAAAGTGGATGAAAGGTACAAAGCTCTGTCACTACGTAACCAGTTGGAGAAACTTTAATCATGTTTTTCTCGAAACAGCATTTTTGTATCTGGTACCTACAATTTCTCAAAATCTGCTTGATCAATCGCGATCAAATTTTTTACACATCTTACGCATATATATAGTTCTTGTCTGAACTAGAATCGAATTAAAATGTTCATTTTTATTAATTTTACAGCCCTTCAAATAACACAAAAAAATCGCTAAAAGGCGACATTTTGTTTTTTAATCAATATTTTTTGTTTATTCTAAATCAAACGATAGCCATCAACATATATATTCATCACGAGTAACGTCCCAGGTGGAAATTTAGAAGTGGCAAGGTACCGCGCCAATATCACCAGGCGGTTGTCGGTACTGGCGTGGTATTGGTATATTACCGGATGTCAATCGGCTGAATACTGGCATTGGTACGAAAGCTCACTCGACTGGGAGTACCGAAAGTCTGCACTGGCACGGTACTGCAAATGGTAATATGTCTGTACCAAAAGTTTGCTCTAGTGCGGTTCTGGCATTACTACAAAAGGTCACTCGGCTGAAAGTTGTCCTTCAGTACTGGGGCGCAACTGTAAATGGTAATATGCCTGTACCGAAAGAGTGTACTGGCGCAGTACTGGTTTTATGTTTTGTTTAAAAATGGCTATTTTAACAGAAAATCCTGTGGAATTTTCACGTGTTTGAAGAAGTTAAAATGGCATTTTCTAATAACAATTTATAAAAAGACGTTTCTGTTTGATCGCAGTAATAATTTTTTTTGTCCAAGAGAGCTCATCACGAAATAAGCAATCCACAAGTTTGAATTTTTTTAGCAGCAATAGTTTATGATATATAATTTCAAAAATATGAAATCGTTTAAACTAAAACTGCCCCAGATTTCAAAATAATAACTAAGATATTTAATATCAGGGGACCTCTATGTGCTTACTAGTACAAAATTTCTAGTGATAAATGATACTTGGTTGGAAATAACTATTCTGTACTATGACCTGCATGTTAGCTACAAATGCAATGAAAAGGACTTATACAACGCTCGGCCAAACTCTCAAGTCGGATTCTATCCAACACTTGGATTCAGTACTGGCGCAGGACTAAACCATTATCGCGCCAAGGATTGGCCAAGCTCTCAAGTCGTATTCCAGCCAACACTTGGACTCTGTGCTGGCGCTATACCAAACCAGTACCGCGCCAGCACTCGGTAAAACTTATTTTATTAAATTGGAATCTCCCCTTAATATCACAAATTTACAACTCGGCCAATTCTCCAATTGTTTTTGTGCATTTTTCAACGTACATAATACTAAAGTAGAAGAAAACAAAATATAGATTTTTTTATTTTTCGGAACAGATGCATTATTTGATTGAAAAAGATTATATTTCTTGGGTAAATATGAATTTTTTTTTAAATTATAAAATACTATTCTATTCACTTTGGAGAATTTTAGATTGTGTAGATGATCAATTCTAAAAAAAAAGATGGTTAGCTTTCTTGATTCAAAATGAATTTGGTCATCTATTTTTTGTTAACTGAATAGTCGATACAACCTAATTCAACCAGAAACCAACTATATTCCCTCGTTTCTCCTAAATAATTGACAAGATGATAGACATTTGAAGTTAGTGAGAGAACGGAATCCACTAACCCCGTATTTAGACTCCTGAGGATTACAAATTTAATTTCGTACACCTACAATTTATATGTGCACTTATTCTTAATTACAGACCCATGAGATTTTCAACATTATTTAAAAGAATGTCCTATACTTGTTCATGATGGATGAGTAAACTAAGACAAAAGTTATGTTATTACAATTTTAAATACTGGTTAGTTGGCACCTATTGTATTTTGACGACTCAACGACGTCACCAAAGAAAAATCAAAAATAGTCTTTCAAGTTAATTTCTATTATCACGAAACAAATTCCTTGCCATAAATTTTGTCAAAGAAAAGAAATGACCCTGCTATTATGACGTTGATGCCACCTATGGATAGTTATTAACCCTCCGTTACCAAACTTAAAAATTGTTACACGGTTACCAAACCCTAGAGGATTTCCCGCTGCGTGTTAGAACATCTGCAGTGTTGCTAAATGTGGCGATTACTTGGCTGAACGTGCAACATCAAAATATGGCAACACCGCACTCTAGAACTCAAGCTGTTTCCATTGCACAAAAGACAAACTATGGAGGGATTCCCTCAGAATTCACGTCACCTTTGGTTTTGAAAAGTGGTTATTGAATGAGTTTTCTACTTGAACATTTTTTATTGCTACAAAAAGCTTCAGGAATAATTAGTGGAAAGGTATTCAAACGGACCAGACTATGTGAAGCGTAAATTAGAAGTTATTTCGAAAAAACTGACCCCACTGAGGGAATCCCTTATATGTTTGGTAACGTAGGGTTAAAAATTAGATTATCAAGCTCATTGTGTACTAAAATTGGTGCTAGAATTTCGGTTAAAAATCGAATTTTTAATTTTCAAGAGTCAAAAGTTATTCAGTTTGTTATTTATAAATAAAGGCATAAACCCTACTTGTTGTTATGCGCGCTACTGCATCAAATTCAAGCGCGCTGTATCCCATAGTAGAAAAGGGGTCGGTAGACTGCTCGTTGTAGGGAATAGTGTCGCAATCGTGTAAAGGAACGCTCGTTGGAGGGAGTCTCGAGTGTATAACATTGAGTGAAATAATTTTCTTAAATTTTTGTTTTGTATTTCAAAGTTCCCTCCTTATTTGTATACTGTATTTGAATTGAAAAGAACAGAAACAAATTTGAGACAAAGTAATCATACCTGAAAAAACAACCGCCGCTACTATAGTCGCAACTGTCGCAGTACAGGCTATGACAAATTATCACTTTTGGCAAAACGCTTAATCTCAAATTGCGAGTTTCGAGGGTAAAGAGACAGAACTTCGCTCTTTCGTTCTTGAAGTAGAATACGCTTTTGCTTCTCTGGGGCAAGGGGTTAAGGAAGCTGAATTTTTCAGACGAGTCATTCCGAAAATCCGAGAAACTGATCTCAAATGCATGGAAGGGAAATAGTTTGATAGTATCAAATCGCTAATCAAACACCTCAAGGAATCGTTCGCGACTGCTGGCCTAACTTTCGGGCATTATCACATTCAGCTAAATGAAGTAAAAATGTCCCCTGCTGAGTCAGTGGCTGAATATGCGTCCAGAGTCCGGAGGTTAGTAAGCAAAGCCAATACTGCTCTATCCAACGACTTTGGAGTTAAGAATATAAATACTTATACCCCTATCGTGACTGAGGCGGGTTTGAATAGTTTTCTGAGGATTACGACCTGACCTCGAAATCCGTGTTGCAATCGGAAAACCCGGAATCCTAGAGACGGCTTGTGAAGAGGACCGCAGAGCAGCCGATCACGGTGCGTATTGCGGCCCATCCTCAGCCGTCTTTCCACGAAATTTCCAACCCTCAGGGTACCGCGCCCCCATCCTTCCGGTTTCCCACCGCACAATCGACAAGGTGCAAATAGAAAGAATTTCAGGATGCCAGGTGAGTGGCTACTCACCAATTCCCAATTCCCGTGACGTCGAATTGAATCGCCCGCTCATGAATCCGAGGAACCTTAATCACTACCATCCGACCGTTTCGCGCTATGGTGATTGAGACGGCGTCAAAGCGGTGCATTATACGGGGGAGTGGAATACGCAGAACCAATATTAGTCTTACGAGTCGTTCAGATATGCGTACCGAGGGAGTTACCAACCTCCCTACAAACAGGCTTATGGTGAGCGAGTATATTTTTCCACCTCTTGGATACCTCCATATCAGGGGTATCCCTACCCTGAATCTAAAGAGGGGGAAAATTACGAGTGAAGCAGTAACTATTTTTATCAAGCTGGTAGAGTCACGTCACCTGCAGGTCAGGTACTACAATATGTACCAGGGGTGTTAGTTGAAGTTTGCCGGTTTTTTCAATAAAGAAAACACTTAATTCTCAAGGGAATCTCAAAAAAATTTTATTCAAAGTATTGACCATTGGATTCTACACATTTTGCCCATCTTTCAGGCAAATCATGGATACCATTCCAAAAAAAAAATTTTCTCTTTCAAGGCAAACCATTCGACGAGCCATTTCTCGACTTCTTCAAAATTGGCGAAGCGCTGCTCTGCGAGTGAGTGTCCCATCGATGCGAAAAGGTGATAGTCGGACGGGGCGAGGTCTGGAGAGTACGGCGAGTGCGATAATATTCCCCAATTCAATGCTTGTAATGTGTTCTTTACCACTTTAGCGGTATGAGACGGTGCGTTGTCATGTTTTAGGATGACTTTGCCATGTCTTCGGGCCCATTCCGGCCGTTTTTCGATCAACGCATGATTCCAATTGATAATTTGTTGTCGGTAGCGATCCGTATTCACCGTCTCACCAGGTTTTAATAACTCGAAGTACACCACACCACACTGGTCCCACCAAAAACAGAGCATTGTCTTATTTCCAAAGCGATTTGGCCTTGGAGTCGATGGGCCGACCTCACCATGTGAAAGCCATGATTTTTTCCACTTCGGGTTCTCGAAATAAATCCATTTTTCGTCCCCCGTGACAATTCGATGCAGAAAAGATTTCCTTTCGAACCGTTGAAGCAGCATTTCACAAATGATTTTTCGATTTTCCATTTCTCTATCGTTCGGTTGGTATGGTACCCATTTTCCATACTTTTGGATTTTTCCCATGGCTTTTAAACGTTGGCAAATTGTTCCTCGGGTCACATTTAGTGTTTGTGCCAATTGTTGTTGCGATTGGGTTGGGTCTTCATCCAATAACGCCTGCAATTCCTCGTCTTCTAACTTTTTCGCTGCACCAGGATGCTCATTGTCTGTTAACTCGAAATCTCCACTTTTAAATTGACGAAACCATGTCTCACATGTTCTAATCACTGGAGCATGTTCACCATAAGATTCTACCAGCAATCGATGAGCTTCAACTGCTTTTTTCTTTTGATGAAATAAGAAAAGCAACGAATGCCGCAAATGCGATTTACTTGGAACGAAACTCGACATATTCACTGAGGTAAACAACTATGATGCTATTATTTTGGCAGAATGTAATTGTGTATTTTTGAAGGTTATTGTCCATAGAAAAATATGACATAGATGCCAAATCATACAAATGTATACACATCTCTAGCGACATCTATGAGTAAAAACGGCAAATTTCAGCTAACACACTTGGTACTGTTGTTGATTTGAACAAGAAAAGTGCTCGCCTTACTACATCATAGGTGAGCGCTGCTTCAAAAACCCTACCGCCGACACCCACCTTCACAGTAAAGGAGGTCTCAGCGCTCCAGTAGAAGCTAATGCAGAATTGAACCATCCGCAAGTTTCGCCACTGGGCAGGGACGCTTTTTGGTGAACACTCGATCGTAAATCAATCTCTTGAATTCATTCTCATTAACTTTGGATACAGAAATCCATATCGATGATAAATTGCGAATCACGGGAATCACAACCGGCCACCTAGACAGTATTGGATCCATTTCTGTCGACCTCTATGAAACACGTACGAAATTCAACGTTTTTGATTGCTCTTTTCTTCTTTCTGGGAATGGAATCATTGGTTTAGAGTTTCTTCAACTGTTGTATTGGCCATCATCCACCACTACAAGGGTGCTTAATATTGTCGTCATATTTCAATAAGAGGTCGTCACTAATAACAAACGGCTATCATTTTTGACAAGTTTCATCCTTCAAACCTTTTCTGTCAAAATTTGGGTTAAATCCATTCATTAGTTTACAAGTTACAGTGTTTGAAAGCAATCAACCTCTGAATTTTTTGCAAAGATGGAAAAAAGTGAATTTCGTGTGTTGATTAAAAACTAATTTTTATTATGACTAGTGTTTTTTGGGATGAACATGGAGTAATTTCCATCGACTACCCTGAGAAAGGAAGGACGATTACTGGAGCATGATATACTGCTTTATTGGATCGATTGGTTAACGAAATCAGGAAGAAACTGACACATTTGAAAAAGAAAAAAATCCTTTTTCATGATGACAATGCACCATCTCACACATCGAACATTGCACAGGCAAAAAAACATGAACTGGGTTTTGAATCGCCTCCGCATCCACCGTATTCTCCAGACCTGGCCCCTAGCGAATATTATCTGTTCGCAAACCTCAAGAGAATGCTGTGTGGTAGGCGTTTTTAGTCGAATGAAGAAGTTGAATAGGAAAGGGAAGGGCATTTTTGAGGATTTGACAAATCGTATTATTTGGAAGGCATACAAAGGTTGAAATATCGTTGGACTCGTCTTATCGAGCTAAAAGGAGAGTACATTGAGCAATAAAACCGATTTTTGTCAACGCGTTTGTATGACCACTTCGATCGATTGACTTCGTCGATTTGTGACAATGAATGAAACATAGATCCACCACTATACTCCAGAATCACATGAAGGGTCAAAACAGTGGGTTAAATCTGATGAAAGTGCACCAAAGCGTTCGAAAACGCAACAATTGGCTGAAAATGTTATGGCTACTGTTTTTTTTGGATGCACATGGAGTAATCTTTATCAACTACCTTGAGAAAGGGAGGGCGATTACTGGAGTATATTATGCTGCACTATTGGATTGATTGGTTAACGAATTCAGGAAGAAATGACCATATTTGAAGAACAAAAAAATATCTTCTTTCATGATGACAATGCACCATCTCACACATCAAACATTGCACAGACAAGAAAGCATGAATTGGGTTTTAAATCGCTTCCGCACCCACCGTATTCTCCAGACAGTTGATTCTAATATAAATGCAAATATTCGATGTCTTTCTATTGTCGAATACTGCCACAAGCTTACAGGTATCAGGGCTCAGGGCAGAAAACCCTTAGCCTGACCCGAAAGTTTCTCAAGAAGTTGATTAGGACTCATCTAAAGGCAGAAAACCTTTAACCTGTCTCGAAAGCACTCCAAGGCAGCTTGCGCCTCGCTTGCGAGCCGCCGAAATCTCATCTTGGCCCAGCATCCTACTTTTATTTCCACCAGCTCATCCTTCCACTCTGGTTCATTGGCTGCTCGTGGGAGATGCTACGCCGGCGCTTCATGAAATAAAAATAATAATAAACAAAAAATTAATAGAAAAAAAAATATATGTATGTAAAATAAGTTAAAGATAACACTATATCATAGATGAAATGATCATTCCCAGGATAAGAATTTACTGCTCAGGTAAATGCAATGCTCCGACTATTGCCTTTTTACTTTCCCATCATTAGAAAGAGGTAGTCATTAGGAATAAGTGGAATCATTTCTTATATTATATTTTAAAAACTTTTGATCTCATTTTCACTTCCAATACATATAATTTAAAAATTTAGAATACATTATAATTATTGTTCTCACATTTTTAAATTTCAATAAAAAAATGTAATAATGTCTATTTTTGTTTAAAATATTGATAAGTTAACGATTATTATGAATAAATTATTACAAACATATTTTTAATGGCCGGGAAAATGTATTGATGACCGAGAATTTTTTCCGTCGATTAAATGTTCACCTTTGATAATACTGAGTATTAATAACTTCTTTTGATTGGAACTTACGAAAGGAAGACAAATTAAAAACTCTAGCTGAACTGTTAAGCGTTGATACTGCACCAATCTAGCATGTCGTGACAAAATAAGTAGATACAATACAATAGACTATCATGATAAAACTAGTTCCGAGAAGTCGGATCTTTTCGATTCTTATACTACTTCTCTTCACGTTCCCACTATAGACTTCCGCTTCGTAACTTAAAGCACAGTCGCCTCATTGTGACACGGTTTTTATCTAAACATTAAGTTTCTAAACTGTGAATATATTCACTTGTGTAACGAAGATAATATTCTTGCCAGCGAATCTTCCATTATTTCGTCATCAAAACTGTTTTTTTACATAATTTCTTTTTTGAAAGTTTTAATTTTTGCACACTTGCAAAAAATAACTTGGATTTTTTTTATTTATTCTTCAAAAATAGAAGAGTTTATTAAAAACGCAAAAAAATCTTTCCCAAAAGCCGCCTTTTTCATTGTTGAAGCTGGTTAAAACAACCAGAATTCCGGTTATTTCATCCGGAAAAAAATGTTACGAAGAGCCGTACTAGTAATGCCGGTTAAAATGTTAATAATTCTAGTAAACACCTTTCGGTTGTTTTGATCTATTATTCCAGTTAGTGTGATAAAATTTTCTAGTTAATATCACCGTAATTTTTCTTGTAAAAATTTTTTCGTTACATTGGTGGTTACATTACGGCGAATTTAACTAGTTTAGTCCATTTAACGTTACCATATTTCTAGTTCAATTTACTTAAATTTCCCGGTTGAATGCCAACATAACCTTAAAAATAAATAATGATTTAAAGACGTGGGAATTATGATTTTTTAAATGAAAAAAAATATATTTAGTGTTGAATTATTTTATTTTGCTTATATTATTATTTAAAAGGTACATGTCAATACACTTAAATATAAATATAATATGGTGTCAATAAAAAGAGCCAATCCCAGTCGATACTTTCGTCTGGGAAAATTGCAATGATTGTAAAACAATTGATACCTTCCCATCTATACTTATACAAATCCCATAATCTACACATTTCTTTACCTTTGAACATTTTCTTTAAGTTATCTAACTTCCACTCACAACACCTTGTACACTTTATTCTCCATTTCTTTAAAACTTTGTAAAAGTAATTCGAGACAAGACGCGAGATCTTTAAGATTCCTTTGGACTCTACCTTGTTTTCGTTTTCACTTGTTTTTCCAAACAGCCTAATACACAACATAACTAACAGGAAACCGGTATCAACAAGTATACAATACTCGGCATTTTGACTCTTTAGGGGCAGCCACCACCGTGCCACCGTCTCACTGAGTCAGTGGGAAGGTAGCGTGGTGGGGGCTGCCTCTCGAGAGTCAAAATGCTGAGGCTTGCATGTATAGCGAAAAACGAAAAGGCGCTAGATTGTATAGACAGTAATGCTGCCACCGGCCTATCTTGAAACTAGATTTACTATATTTTCCTGTAACATTAACTGGAATAATAATACCATAATATATATAACCAGAATTTTATAACCACAATAAGTAAAAAAAATTTCTCGTGAAATTAACTAAAAGTTTGGTCATTTTAACCGGAAATTGTTTAACCGATTAGATTTAGTAAATTTAGCCGAACCTTTTTTCTGAGTGTATAACATTTCTAATTTTTTAAACTTTATTCTCTGTGGTTTTAAACAAGTTTTGAGTTATGATAAACAAGAATCTTATTTTTAAATTTAATTTTTAAATTCAAATCAATAAAAATTAATTAAAAAGAAGTAAATTTGTCGCTTTGTAAATTTAAAGAATATCCACTTAAATCATTTGTAAACATGTTGGATCTAGCATATTTTGAAATGAATAACATTTCCATACACCATCAAGGCCATGCATCAATCGGACCACGTAACTAAATTATACATTGATTCGTTCATATATGGTAGCTTTTTTTTTAATTTACAAAACATCTTTCTGAAAATTCGGGAAATTAACTCCTTTTTAGTAAAACTTTTGAGAAAAATTGATTGAATTATCAATAATTACAGTTAATCGTAAACATTTTTGCAAAATATTCACTCAAACGAAATTGACAGATGTTCTTTATCGTCTTCTGTTGTATTTTCCAAATTTTCAGGAAGATATTTTGTAAAATAATAGTTATCATATATGAACTTTTACAGGAATTTGGTCGCGTGGTCTGATTGATCCATACCCTTTATATTATATTAATTCTTCCAAACTTTTACATCAATATTCAAGTTCATTAATATGAATTTGAACTTTTTAAATTTTCTAGTAGCTAGCTTTGTAAATTCATTGGAATTGGTTACGCAAAACTTGGAACTCTGTTAACTTTTATCGATTTTGGAACAGCACATGATGTTCCTTCGCAATATTCATCTTGAAAAATGCATTCATGTTTAAAATTTGAAAGGTGATATGTATATTCGTGTGCAAAATCATAAGTTCAAAATGAACACATATATGGACAGTTGCAATGCATCTTATGCCTCAAAATCTATATTTTATGACACGATCTTTGGGAATCTACTCTCATGAAACCATACTTAAAATTGGGACAGCTTCCTGATGTTTACATGATTACTTGTATAATAACTAAAGTACTATCTTCTTGGAATCCTTCCAAAGTAAAATTTCGTCTGGCTACCAAGATTACTTGAGATGATCAAATGAGAAAAGCCTGTGACAATGATAAAAAAAGATTAAATATTGTTCTTAGTCTCATTTCAAAGCGGAAACATTTTAATCGAGTTGTGAAAAGGTAATAAAAAATCATTCAAAATATTCTTTCCATGATTGAAGGAGCTAGCATTATTAAAATTAAGAAAACGTATTCAATTAATGTGAAACAGAGAATGTCAAAATTTTGAACAGTAGTACATATATTTAAGCATTAGACTGTAATGCGAACAACTAAAAATACTGGATTTATATAAACTATTTCTACGATTTACATCATTTTCTTCTTTAAGATGGACAGTATGCTATTACTGAAAGTACTCATACAAAAAAGCGTAAATTTCGGTCGTCAGGTGATGTTAAGGTTATAATGTTTCATTGCTTTTCAAAATAGAAAGACTCATCTATATGAGAAAGCAAAAATACAATGTTTCTTTTACATTGTATTGAATAGTTTCATGAGTAACTGAAAAAAGTAATAGTAACATCAATAATAGTGAGGAGTAGAAAATGAGTCTAAGGGAGATAGTCTAGAGCCAGGAAAGTGAAAGAAATTCAGCATCGTCTGCTAATAACAGTCGAAAGGTAATTTAATTGAAATCAGACGCCTGTGGCGGTTTACCTAAACGGCTGTCGATTGATATCCACTGACGAGATGAAATTGAATTGAGTCTCTGCCTGAGGGATGCAAAAGTAGAGAGTAAACTGTAGGAAAGAGAGCAAGAGGGTAATCGTCACTGGTGATTTTTATTATTTTTTATTATCCAAGAATGTTTGCTTATTATTTAAATGTCATTTAATTGTTTTTAAAACTGTTAATTTTTTGGAATAATACACTTAATAAGCGTTTGATTTTAAAAATCTATTTTAATCTATTGTTACGTCACAATTGCGTAAATACTTACTTTTATCAAAGGTTCCTCGTTTTAAGTTAGGATCGAATGATCCTCGCTTAGGGATGAGGATAAGTCAATGAAAAACACAAAGATTATGAAAATAATTCAAATTGAATTTATTAAAATAATTACTCGATTACAAAATCCGTTGATACAATTAGTATACAATGTAGGCACAGACTGGTTGGTACAGTAAGTTGAAAAGTGACAGAAAATAAAAGAGAGAGAGAGAGACAAGTTCGGTACTTTTATTAATTGTTACGCTGAGTTGAGGGTTAATCCACACGGCGGTGAGTACGTAGTATGCAGGATCCCCACAGGTGTAGACAAGGTGTGCGAAAGAGACAGAAATATAGTCCGCACAGGTATATTCCGTACAGGCGGTGATCCTTATTTATGACACAGTTCAAAAGATCTTTACAAGATCTATACAAGTCCACGATGACTTTTGTGACTCCCGAACTTGGATTTCAAATTGTCCTGGTCGAATTGTCCCGGTCGAATTTTATTGATCTCAAACTAAGAGATTTTCGGAGTTAGATTTAAGATACCGCATTGAACTATTGTCGCGAGACCGGTGATAATTCCGATGGAAAATTTAGGAGACAAAACAGACGGAGAATTAACTGCTCGCTCTTGTTGTGGGCCTCATATTTTTCCATACAAATTGACGGTCAGCGTAAAACGTGACGTAGTCATATTTTCTTAGAAGAGAAGGGCCACTATACTGCTTCCTACTTCCCCTACTCTTTATTCCCCTTTATTGATTTTCTCATAGATTTCTACTTAATCCAGCTTGTGTGTATTAAATACATTCAAATACGTCGCGGAACGTGACACTATTATAATTATATGCAGAAAATGTACCCATTTTATTTTCCCAAAAAAAAAATCAAACTTGTTAATATAGTATTGGTAAATATGTTTTGCTTGAAAGAGTAAGGTTAATGGTATAGTAAAGGTTTGTGTACCTGAAAAATAAGAAAACTGTGAACTAACAATTTATTTGTTATCATTGTATATTTTTTCACGCCAGATTATACACAAACGCAACGTGAGTCCACAAAAAAGTAAAAAATGAATATTCGCGTTGTATCGCAACTCCCGTGCAATTTTCATACATGCGTAAAATACGATTTGTAATACAAAATCTAGCTGTAGTCAAATAGAAAAAATATGTTAAAAGCAAATTCCACTAACGAACTAAGACTATCTTTTAGCACTCTGTGCAACAATGGGCATGATTAAAAACATATCACAGTTTCATTTTATATAATATTATTTTTTATTTAAATTAACAATTTTTTTATATTGATATTTTTCACATCTTGTGTTTTGAGTGATATTTGGAACAAATAAGCATCTTGAATTTGCAAAAAATTTTATTTCAATAATCTAGTTGGTACATCCTTTGATATTAAACATTTATTACAAAAGATGTGAACTTGCTTTCTGGTCTTTAAATAATGGCATGCAGGCAGTAGCTTCTAATTTCCAAAAATTCTATTTTAAAGGAATTCCCATTCTAAAACAGAGTGCAGGAAGCATGAACATAAATTCTCCTTAAATCCAGCCAAACTCGAATGCCCTTTCAAACTTATAAGTATTTGTGTAGAAAAGCCTTTGAGTGCATCTTTCTTGGTTCTTTTTGGCTTGAGAATTTATTCTGTTAATACAAATAACTATAAAAGTGTACACTTTTTTAGCAGGACATAAAAAATAAAATTTCAAATTAAGGTTATTTGTTAGTATAATTTTTGTAGTGTTATTAGCAACAATTTTAAAAAGGCCAATTCAATATGAATACTAATTTTTATTGGTTTGTGTTAAAATAATTTAACAGAGTGTAATAAAATTATCCTCTAATTCATGCAAAACTAAGGCTTTGCTGTTATATGCATGCAAAGTACTTACAATTTGTAAAGTGAGGCAACATTTTCAGTATTGGGCTATTTCAAACAGTATTCAAAATATTAATTTTTTTGGCATTTAATATCATATTTTTGCGAGTCTGGAAGGGATGCTGTAGGTATTTAAAAAAATTATTTTCTTCGCAGAAATTTTTTCTTGTTTTTAATAATTTACAGGTTTGATTTATTATAATAACATACTATCAACTTTTATTCTTTGAATTTTTCTTTGTAAAATAGTTTTCTTATTATACGGACATCTTTTTGTACTTTAACAATTCTTTAATGTCTTCAAGTTTTATCTTTTTTTACCTTTTGGAAAAAAGTCACATGAGAAATTTAGTAGATTCAGTTCCAAAACTTTAGACACGTTCACGTACAGATATAGGCGTTGGCAGTGCCTGAAAGGAAACTTGGAACATTTTTCACGGATATTGTATCTCTATAATGTATGAATAGCTTGAATTGACTGCATGATTCCATAGTCATTGCGAACGAGTTTCAAGAAATATAACACGGGCCGACAAAAATGAATTTTTTTTTTTGCAATCAAAGACCAGACTAAGTGTGACTGAACGTAAAAAAAACTGGTAAAATTAACCAGCATCGTTGAATTTATCAACTCAAAACGATCGTTTTTCTCCGGAAGTGGGATTCGACAGTTGTCTGAAAGATGATGAAAATGTGTATAAAGTGAGGGCGATTCCTCTGAAGATTAGGTAACTATTCGGTTATTACACCCAATACATATTAGAAAATGAAAAACTAGTAATTTGAAAGTAAAAAAAATTGTAAAAAGCGTTATGAAAATTAAAATAACAAATTATTATAGTTTTATTTCCATTAGAATTGAGGCAGTTTTTCGTTGAAATTCATATTGACAAAAAGAGGCAAACATTTCGGTCACTAATGCGGGCCCTCCTTAGTTCCAACTCATTGCAATAACATTAATTCAATTATTGAATTCATACTAATTGTTCATATTGTTCTTGTCCTACATTGGTTTCTTCGTAAACCGAGAAGGAGGGCCTAGAACAGGCAACCGGGCGCTTCCTCTGGTTGCGGATAGAGGGACTCTGTACCAAGAGATTCTGCTGAGTGTGGATACAAAACTAAATAAGCAGTCATGGATAATGTTCCAGGGATGGCTCCGAAGTAATAACTTCCAATCCAAGGTGTTAACTACCGTGCGGGACTCTGCAGGGGTGGACCGTGTACTTTCCTCCTTGATCGTTGGAACAATATGGAAAGAAAAGATTTAAATAAAAGTGCGAGGCATTGTTCAAGGCGGCAAAGAGACTGCCTGCACGGGATGCTACAGAGTTCGATGGAACGCATCTCTAGAAATGTGGCAGTGGTGGGAAACATGGATGCATTTTGCAGGACAAAAAAACATGTCCCTGGAAATTGGAGAGAGTATCGCGGAGGTGTTGCATGAATTACAGCAACTGCGCTAAGATACTGAATACACGGAGGGCTGGGCCGGATCATTTGAATACCAGATGGGAAAGGCAGGTGGTAGAAAGGTGAAAGAAGCGCGAGTCCAAAGTGTTAAGAGCGTTAGGGATTAGGGCTGTCAGGCAGCCTCAAAACTTGTGGTGAGCAGTACGCCGGACTTGCGGAAAAGGCCGAGAGAGCAAGCCGTGAGCCCGCAGGACACTGCAGCCAAGAAGCCGGAGATGAAGAGGCCTAAAGCCTCCACGTAGGAAGAGTAGTGGGTGGAGTTTCCAACCAGGAAGAACCACCGAAAGCAAGAGCCTTAACCAGAGGCGAAGAAACCGGAGTGTCCAAAGCGTGCCTGTCCACAAGTGGTGCTGATAAAGTCTGCTGAAGAGGTGAGCTACCCAGCCACATTGCAGGACCTGAAGAAGCGGGTCAAACCTGATGAACTGGGCGTCACTCTCTAGGGAATTATGGAGACGCACTCCAAGTATCTTCTGGTTGAGCTTGAATGTTCCAAGCAAGATGAAGGGTGGCCGGCCTCCACCTTCGAAGAAGTTATTGGTGAAAGCGGATCTGTTCGCCACCTCATCCCTAGCATTGAGGTGGAGATTTAGAACATCGAACGCAATATTGAGGTCGAGGATATTGAAGAGGCCGTAAAATGCTTTTCACTTTCTAGACAATTTGTGTGTAATTTACTAGATATTGCTACAGCCTTCAACCAATCACGTCACGGAACTGTTTCTTTAATTTTGGAGTGTAATTCAAATATTTTGTTAGACAGTACTAAATAAGAACCATCATTATGCAATTCGAAATTCTGGTTCTATTTTTTTTTTAATTTTTGATTGAAGAAAGATTATATACATTGCTGTTATCAAAAAATATAAACATCTAAATTATAAAGTTCAGAATAATAATTTATTATTAATTATTGAATATCAGAACGCGATATTCATCAGATCTTTTAACGCTTTAGGCCTTGGCATCTATTCTGGTCGACACTCGCTGAATGACATTTTTTTAAATAACTCCCTTTATATTATTCCAAATTTTTTAAGAAAATTTGTCATAAATATGCCAGTTAATGCACATTAAAGAAGGTTTTCCGGAAAGAAATTTATTAAAAGGTTTTTTCATTTAGCCAATAATTTTGAAAAATTCCGTTCGGCGAATATCAACCAGAATAGACGCCATGTCTAAAAGGGTTAATTGAAAATCTCTTTAACTAACGACGTACGTACATACGAGAAGGAATATCTGAACTTACAAGAAACTTATGAACTGAAAATAATATTTATCACATTTCGTCAACATACTTAAACTACGCACGCTTTCTTTTTTATGAACAATTTATAATATGATTTTACAGAACTACTAATATCTGAAGCGCCCAAATGAGAGAAAAAAAATAGTTTTAAAGTTCAAAAATACAAAAATATTGGTTTTTAATCAGAATATGGAAAAGTCGAGAGGCTACAAATCGGAAAATCTCCCGATGAATCGGGAGCTGTGGTAACACTTATCAGCGATAGAGCTCACGATAACTCTAACCAAAATTGTTATAATCGCTTTTTTTCTATTTTTTTGTTGGTTTCAGTGGCTGCAGTTTTTTGTTATTGAAAACATAACCTCAAATACGTGATTGGCAATCTAGTTAAGCGTATACTTATTCTAGACGTTCGATTGTTTTAAAAAACTCGTTTATAACATGGATGAAATCAAAAAATTCAAACCTGCTAAATTTAACTGACGAGCAACAAAAACAGTTTTTTGTAATAATTTTTGATGATGCAACATGTAAACAAAACAATCACAGTGACAATTCGGGTATCTGGTAGTTCACCCTCCGTTTGTTCGATGGCGATACATGACAATTACTTTAGAAGGCAAATGTTCTGCTCCAACTGGCCCCTATATACACCCCACCAGGGTCTTCCCTACGGAATAAAAAAAATAAAAACAATTATTTTGAGTAATTACATTCTGTCAAAAAAGTACCGGGAATTGGTCAATGAAACACAAACTATTTATTATTCATCCAAATTTATCTTATCGCTTTCAAAGTAGGCCCCTCCCGAAATAATACACTTATGCCAACGAATAATCCAATCATCAAAATATTTTTTAAACGCATTTTTGGGAATCGATTTCAGTTCTCGCCGCGAATTCTCTTTTATGTCATCTATCGACTGAAAACGGGTGCCTCGAAGTGGTAATTTGAGTTTTGGAAAGAGAAAAAAGTCGGCCGGAGCCATAGTATAGTAGGTGAATACGGTGGTTGTTCGATGATATTCGTTGAGTTTCTGGCCAGAAATTCTTTCAAAATGATAGCCTTGTGAGATGGTCTTTCGGAACTGGTCGAGCAGCAACGCGTTTCATGCCCAAACAATCGTTTAAAATGGTACGAATTGATTCGTGAGACAGAAATTTCAGCGGCTATCTCTCTTAAACTTGAATGACGCTTTTCAGTCACCATTTCCTTCACTTTAGTGATGTTACCTTCAGTCGAAGACGTTGATGGCCGACCAGAGCAAGGAAACTCTTCCACCTCATCTCGACCGCTTTTGAATGCACTGTACCACTCATATGCACGTGTTTTTGATCAAGTCGATTCACTGTAAGCCTTCTGTAACATTTTCACCGATTCCGCACACGAAATTCTATTTGCGATTCAAAATTTGAAACAAATTCTTTCTTCGATATTCTTATCCATTGGACAAATCGCGAAACACACTTGAGATAAACTGACAACATCGAACACTATGTTTAAACTAAATGACAGATCGCGCTCGAACTCCACGTCAGTATAGAGGACAGTGGTGCCAACTTAACGTCAAAAAGGTTTTTGACAATCTCTTTAAGCGGTCTTTTTGAATGATCAATTTCCGGTAATTTTTTGACAGAATGTAGACTTCTTTGCACGTTTTTTCCAGCTTAGTTGTTCAATAATTGAATTAATGTTATTAAAATTAGTTGGCACTGAGGAGGGCCTCCATTTGTGTCCGAAACGTTTATCTTTTTTCGTCAATATGAGTGTTTTATCATCATTTTTCAAGAAAACCTGAACGCATGCCAATACAAATAAAACTATAATAATTCAAATCTTGGTTCAAGATAAAATACTAGAGACATAAAGACAAACATGTCACGAAAAATAACAAAGTTTGATAATTGAATGAAATATAACGAAATAGCATATTCAGCATGTAAAACTTTTGGAACAATATATGACTATGTAGCAAATTGTCATTATGACGTATTATTTGTGAGTTAAACTCTCTTAAGGCAGGGATGAAAAGGGTGTTGTTGGGGGTTGTTTAAATCACAGCTGGACCACTGCTACTCCCCTTCTCTTTTCTTCTCTCACCACCTCTGCGTAACATGAGGCCATTAATTTTCATTAGGCGCTAACGAAATTCTCTTGGATTCGCGAAAAGCGAGGCTGCGAGGCAAAATGGGGTGGTTCCTGAATTTCACAGCGCTGCAAAGTTTCAAACACTTAAAAAAATCATTAAATTCAATGAAATGTCTTTAAATGGAATAAATGAAGTTCATAAATTCATCAGATACAGTAAATCCATAGTAATCAATTTGATTCCGAAACTGAGTCAAAATTATCTGTAATCCTTTGATGCATATTTCGAGATTAAAATGATACCACTTTTGAAGTCAGTAATCTATAAATAGTTGTAGGTGTAATTACGCTATTGTGATAAATGGATTTTCAAATGACTGAAAGCGTTAAAAATTCGGTTGTAAATCAAATAACTTAAAGAAACACTGAATTCCACTTAGACAAAAATACTTTCTTAATGAATGAAATTGGTATTATTATTGATATAGTTAAATATGCTATGTTTAAGTAAAGCTTCAACAGAAAAATCATAAAGAAATGGTTCTTATTTCAGGTATGCTTATCACACTATTGGAATTCCTCGACTGCCTTTTGCTTTATTTCTAGAAGCAGCTTAAAAAAGCGAGCAGCAGTTTTTGCATCTTTCTATCTCGGAGTTCATGGCCGTGTTTTGTGATGCAAAGAGGTGGTGGAGTTAATAGTTAATACTACCCTACTAGGCGGAAATTTAGATGAACCTGTGATATTTTCTCAATATTCCGACATATTTATAGATCGATTTTAAAATATGCAAGTGTCTCACTCTCAGATAGCGAAGCATATTCTCAGAACTTTCCTGGAATATTCCATCGGAATATTTTACATATCCCACTGGAAGGTCCAGCAAATAAGGTAAATGTCCGCCTATATTTGAATTTTTCTAAAAAAATATTCTTTGATTATTTCTCGAGAACCTTACTGGAAGATGTCAATGGAATATTCCAAGAAAATTCATATGGCGTATTCCAGACATTCATCAGAAATATTGAGGCAAAACGCACAGAGAATATTCGAGGAAAATCCATTGAAGATATTCTGGAAATACTTCTAGAGGTTATCCCAGAAATATAACTAAATATTGTATGTGGGTCATTCAGTAGTATTTATTTTTTTACTGTCCTGTTAATGTTAAAAAACTATCTACATATAAATTTTAGATATCTTTCACAAATAACCTCTATAATTCCATTGACATCGTCCGGTAAGGTTTTCAAGAAATAATCCAAAAACATTCCTTTGGAACATTTAAATATAGGAACTGACAGAAAACCTTCTAATGTAATATTTCAAATGTACTAACTGAATATTCCTGGAATGTTCTGAGAATATGTTGTGCTATCTGCACGGAGAAAATTCATTTGTGAAAATTTAATCAAAAGTTGAGTAAAGCTGGGACATAGTAGCTTTATAATCCGTTATTGAATGAATACGCAAAAAAATTTAAATTTTCTCCAAAAGCCACTATGTCCCAGCTTTACTCAACTTTGGATTAAATTTTCACAAATGAATTTTTTCCATGTGCTCTTGATATTCTAAATATTATAAAGACTTAGTATATCGCACGTGAAACATTTTAATGTCCCAAAATCGTCTCATAAACATCCTGGGATGTTCTAAATTTGCTAAGACATAATTACTTAAAATATTTAAACACCAAAACATAAACAAATATAACTTAAAGCCACTACATTTTTGAAATGTTATTCTTTCTTATCAATGACGGTGCACATGCTCACTCGTCACTGCCTATGAATAGGCGTTTTTGCACTCGCGTTTCACATAAAAAACGTGGCAATTTGACTAAAGTCGAGAAAAAAGTATCTTATGCTACACGGGAGGGAGGCGATTCTCATCTCGTGTGATTTCTTCCCTCGTTTGTCTTTCTAGTAATATGACATACAATAATGATTCAATTATTTTAAGAACGTCCTTACCATATTGAATATCTTCGGACTGACATTGGAGTCTTAAGAACGTCTTAGAGATGTCTTTAGGATGTCCAAGAATTTGTGCCCACTGGGTGTATTTCCAAAGATTTTCTCTGCTACCAAATGTAACTGACAGATACGAATAAACTTCGGCACAACACACAGTGCAATGGTATTGCAATGTTCCCACACATGTGTTGCAATTGCACAACATCATGTAAAGCTTATGTTACAGCAAGTATATTGTAACTATCGACGGTGACTCTAGTAATTACTACATTTCCCGAGCAAAAATTAGTCGTCTTCATTTCGTTTCAGTTATGTCTTGAATGTGTCTTGAAGGCGGTTATGTCTCGCTTAGTCTCAAAAATGAAAAAAGTCGCAGTACAACGTCTTGACTTGATGGTCTTGCCTTCTCAAGACGGCCCAAGCTTGTCTTCGGACAAGAGGGTCGTTTGATGTCTTGGGTAAGTTACCACCCAATCCCTATCCTTCTCACTCTTATTCGTCCATTCCTTGCTTACCTCATCCTGTATCATCACATCCTTGCACATCCTGTGTGCATTGCATTCCTGCTGTAAAAATTTAGTCAAAGTATTGACTGCAGTACTGCAATACTGGATTAATTGCAATTACAAGAGAACAATACATACACGGAGAGAAATAATTAATGCCGCACACTTCAGACAAATAAGTGTTCAACACGTGGACCCAATCAAATGGTGAATTCAGGAAGTTCGAATGATAAAAGCAAGATAAAAGCTTGATATTCATGCTTGACACATACGCTATTGTCCATGCACTAGATACACTGAGCTCACATGCGAACTATGTGAGCTTCAAGCATGAGCCACAAGATGACTCGTTGCAAACATTTTTTCTAATATATATTTTAAATTATTAATATTTTGCCTTTAACTTGTTATTATAAACATTAATTCATTTCAAAAATAGCTGAAATAACAAATGAACCTTTAATTGCCGTTGGTAGTGTCTGTGTAAAAGAAGGGTTTGATATTTAAGAAAAGCATAAATTATATCTGAATTCGCATACGAATTTGCATTTAGAGATTTATTTGGTTTGAAGTAAATTCGGCAAAGCATCTCTATAGAGTATAATAATTTGCAATAAATTTATAAAATACGTTACATTTTTACATGACAATTTAAGTACATAGGTATAAATATAGGATTTGAATATTCAACAAATACATAAAGTATACCTAAACCAGCACACGAATTCACACAATAACTTTTTTTGGTATGAAGCAAAATTGACAAATACCATAATAATAAAATACTTTGAAAAAACTTTTAAAATCCTATTACATCGCATTTCGAACAGTATTTACATTGCCAGGACAGCCGTATGGTTTCAATTAAAATCGATCTACTGCAATTGCAAAAAAAAATCGTTAATCGACCATGTTTAGTAGTAGTCATATTGTCCAAATTCATTCTTCAATTGCATATTTATTTCGTATATTTTACTTTGTATGCACATATGGTTGCATGTATTTCTAAAATTGAGCATCAATGGAGATTATTGTAGAAGATGTCAGTTATGATAGTCATTCAAACGTCCCATTACAAGGATTCACAAACTACCTAGGTTTATAGTATTATATTCAGTCCCTGCTTATCTACGTTCTTTCTGTTCTAAAAAGTTATATCTCAATAAAACTGACAATTCTTGTTTTGTCATGTTTCTCTAACTTTCAAAGGCTATTAGTACCTGTATCGCCTTTTCATATTGTGTTGTTTCTTCGGGCTAACCCCAGCTATGTTCAAACCATAAAACTGCTATTCAAAGCACACTTCAAAAATTGTAATTCAGCTCCTGGGCTTTTCCCAGTCGGTTAACTTCGACACTATTCGGAATTTTCCACCTTCTAACTACCCTTTCCAGTTTTACTAATGTAACATCGTAATGAGATAAACTACGAGAGCCAGTTCTGTCTTCACCACCACCAAATGAATAAAGGAAGTCAATTTTAAACGTGTCCCAGTTATTTTCCTTCAATACGTCTCAACATAAACAGAAAAAACAACTTTAACACATCACTCAATAAGTTTCCGATCTGACATACATATTATTTCTGGATAGTAACAACCTTCAAAAGTTGAGTCTCAAAATTTCATGACAATCTGACGTTTAGTTCAGAAGTTACAGATGTTTTGGGAAAGCAACATTTGTCATTTTCAAAACAATGGATAAAAAAGAGTTTCGAGTGTTAATCAAACATTGCTTTTTAATGGGAAAAAATACTGTTGAAGCAAAGCAGTGGCTTCATAAGCGTTATGGGGACTCTGCATCGGGGAAATCAACAATCATCGTCTGGTATGCCGAATTTAGAC
Organism: Diplolepis rosae; assembly: GCA_030998225.1. Lineage (NCBI taxonomy): Eukaryota > Metazoa > Arthropoda > Insecta > Hymenoptera > Diplolepididae > Diplolepis > Diplolepis rosae. Next base: position 19,225,816 of record JAPYXD010000701.1, on the reverse strand, counting down.
GCGGTCGTACAAACACCGATGACGCTGAACGCTCTGGTCGCCTAAAAACAGCAGTTGTTCCGGAAAACATCAAAGTCCACAAAATAGTTTTGGGCGATCGTAAATTAAAGTTGCGTGAGATAGCTAACACCTTAAAGATATCAGAAGGTAGTGTGTTTACAATTTTGCACGAATCTTTGGGGATGCGTAAGTTGTTTTCGAAGTGGCTGCTGCGTTTGCTCACACCCGAAAAAAAACAACAACGCTTCGAGGATTCAGACGGCTGTTTGGAGCTGTTCAAGCGAGGTAAAAAGAATTTTCTGCGTCGGTACCCTCACCCACCATGTTCTCCAGATCTGGCCCCCAGCGACTACTGGCTCTTTGCTGACCTGAAAAAAATGCTCCAGGGACAGAGATTTGGCTCCAATGAAGAAGTGATTGCCGAAACCGAGGCCTATTTTAAGAGCAAAGACGAATCATTCCACAAAAAGGCATCGAAAAGGTAGAGAAGCGTTGGAGTGAATTATTACGCTTGAATGAAACTATGTTGATGAATAAAGTCGAATTTCTCGAAAAAACTGTGTTTTTCTTAGTTAGACCAGAAACGTATTGAGTGTTGTGTTATAAATTTCTCTTGATATACCGCGAACGTTAAATAAGACAATAAATTAGTTCAATGAAACAAGAATACCAATTCACGCATTTGAATTTCTACAGACAATGTTGGTGAAATGCAATTAATTTCAAACATGGTGAATGGAAATCAATATTCAATTGAACTTATATTCCGAAATTTGTCAGTGAATTGACTCGAATTCCTAAAATTGCGGTGAATTGTGAATACGCAATAGTACTAGTGCGTCTTATATATTCGCAGAAAAAAAATAGTCTTAAATGCAATACGTTTTGAATTGTTTATCAAGTCAGTGGAGCTATTGATGAAAATCAATTGACGAAACGCAATTAAAAATTACTTTTCACAACTCGTCTCTGGAAAGTTCGATTTTCGCCGTCTACACAGCATGGCGAATGTAGCCGATTTCACGCGATCTTTTTTCTTCCTCACTAGTGAAGAAAAAAAACCGAACTGTTACCGAATTGAGTATCATTTGGATAACGATTGGATAACATGACTATTAATTTTCCAGAATAAAAGTTAAAATTTGACATCCTGTTTTTTCTATTTTCTATATCCGGGAAATAAAATTATCGTTTTTAATTGTCAAGTTTATGAGGTCAATTTCAACGAAGAATCAACATTTCATGTGTCAATTTTGCGCCATTTGTTCAGTTTACTGTCTTGTTACCGAAATGTTACCCAATCGTTACCGAAATGATACCCACTTCGGTAACAATTCGGATAATGCTCCCAACATATACTATTTCTGAATGGGTTTTCATTGTCGGGTATATTAAAATCTCAATCTCTCTAATAAATATCTAATAATTATTTCACATTTTCCGCAACTTTGTGTTATCGTGACTCGTGTCACTTTCTTAATTTCTCTAATACTCACTGATTCTCAAAAATATTTTCAATTATATTGAGTAAAAATAAATCTCATGGCTTTATTATTTTAAAATTTCAAAGTGAAAATATAATAGATTTCATGCTATTTCAAATTTGTAGATGAAAATTTTGCAATTTCAATCAATTGACTGGGAATTTCTTCTATTGCTTTATATGGCTAATTGTAATTTCAGCATTTTCAATTTATTACAATTGGAAACGTTTTTGCAGGGTAGCGAGTCCCTTCAAAGTATCCCAGCTCGAGACGGAATAGGCAACTTCGAGGCATTTCACGCTCATCTCGACAAAGCCCTGCGTTTCCCCATTGTAATACATGCCATTGTCGAGGGGAATATGATGCACCTTGATAGTTGCCTATTTCATTTTTACCTGCACTGGAAAAACAGTATAACTGAGAGAACTATATTTTGATCCTCAGAACCAGAAAATATTGCTATCAGACCAATGCTACGATATAGTCTTCAGAACTATAGGAGTATAGGTGAGATAGCTATACTGGTATTCCTAAACGTCATATTGCTCCGCGAAGGATACAAGCAGTGCTGCCAGATTTTTTTTTCGGAAATCCGTAGAAATGGTGGGGGAACGCCCGAGAAAATCCGTATTTTTCCGTAGATCTATGGCCGCGAGAGGGCGGCATAAGCGTACGTGGACAAGAAGTACATGTGCGAGAGAGATAGACAACATGTTGAAGTGGTGGGGGGAACGCTCTAGAAAATCGTTTCTGAGAGAGAGGGTATGAAAATAGGGGGGGGGGGGCAGACTTTTAATTTCTCGTTTCTACGAAAGTGTCGACTAAATATTTTTTCGAATTTATTTCAATAAAACATGGTACAAATTTCAGCAAGATTCGATGTATAGTTCGTTAAAAAATATCGCAAAGACACTATGACTTTTCAGCCTATACGGAGAAAATTCATTTGTGAAAATTTAATCAAAAGTTGAGCAAAGCTGAGACATAGTGGCTTTTGGTGAAAATTAAAATTTTCTTTGCGTATTTACTTAATAAGGAGTCATAAAGTTTGATCAACAGTTTTAGAGTTAACTCGACTGTTCAATTAAACTTTATAATTCGTTATTGAATGAATACGCAAAAAATCTGAACTTTCACCAAAAGCCACTATGTCCCAGCTTTACTTAACTTTTGATTAAATTTTTACAAATCAATTTTTTAAGTGTATTACAGTGTTTAGCCCTCTTAATTAACTAACTTTTCATGATTCGTGAGCATGTATTACAGCATTGTAGCAGATCCAGGTTTCCAAGTCATGTTGTGACTGTTAGTTGTTTCAAATATCTGAAACATCATTAATTGTTTTTTAAGTAATCGCTATAAAATTTAAACGTAGAGATATGAAATTCTTCAATTCGTAGGTATAGTGGGATCCTGAGCGCGCTTGCTAAAGAGACTAATAAACCAATCAAGTTCTGCATATGATCTGGATATAGAAGGTATTACAGAGACCTAAAAATGTTTTCAGTATATATAACAAAAATCCGTAGAAATCCGTAGTAATTCTAAAATCCGTAGGAAAATCCGTATTTTTTTTATGGACCTTAAAAAATCCGTAGACCTACTGGCTTTTCCGTAGGTCTGGCAGCACTGGATACAAGTTCGTTGATATAACAATACGATGTATAGCGATCGTAACCAAAATATTATGCCTGTTATAACAATGCATGCGATAGAGTTGTCGCATGTTCTGTAATCCAGAGCTTTAATTATATTTCATCTATAACTTAATTCGTGCGGTTTGCTAAGAGATGGCGTAACTTGATTATTATTTCATCGTTCCAATATTCCGAACATGCGTTGGAAATCTACTGTCATTGCGCGTCTTTTTCAGTATATGTCATTCATTTGAAGCGTAAACAACAATAATTTTTTTTCACTCAAATATGTCGAACTTTGTGCCTGAAAAAGTGTTTTTACGGGGAGTTCTTTTTCATTACTTTAATATGAAGAAAACTGCTGCCGAAAGTCATCGTATTTTGGTGGAAGTTTATGGTGAACATGTTCTAGCTGAGCAAACATGCCAAAAGTAGTTTGCATGATTTAAAAGTGGTGATTTTGGCTTAGAAGACGAAGAACGTCCTGGGCAGCCAAAAAAGTTTGAAGATGAAGAACTGGAAACATTACTCGATGAAGATTGTTGCCAAAAACAAGAAGAGCTCGCAGAATCTTTGGGAGTCACTCAAGCAGCCATTTCAAAACGTTTAAAAGCAGCCGGATACATTCAAAAGGAAGGAAATTGGGTTCCACATGAACTCAAGCCGAGAGACGTTGAAAGGCGGTTTTGCATGTCCGAAATGCTAAAACCGAGTGAAACCATCAATGGAGAACGCTATCAAACACAATTAATCCTTTTGAAGAGAGCAATAGCCGGACAACGCCCGGAATATGCGATCAGACACGAAGCAATAATTTTTCATCATAACAACGCTCGGCCCCATGTTGCTATTCCGGTTAAGAACTATTTGGAAAACAGTGAATGGGAAGTTTTACCCCACCCGCCTTATAGCCCAGACCATGCCCCTTCTGACTACCATTTGTTCTGGTCGATGCAGAACGCCATCACTGGAATACGGTTCACATCCGAACAGGGTATCAAAAATTGGCTTGATTCATTCTTGGCCGCCAAGCTGGCGCAGTTCTTTTGGGATGGAATCCACAAATTGCCAGAAAGATGGGAAAAAGTCATAGCTTCAGATGGGCAATACTTTGAATAATACTATTGTACATGATTTTCTTAAATGAACGTTCAAAGTTTGAAAAAAAAACGCACGAATTAAGTTATAGATCCAATAAATAATAGGCAATGAAAAAATGATGGTCAAATTATTGTAACTATGTTAGTACTTACCTTCGAAAACTTCGATATATTTTCTTAATCTCCAATCAGTCAATTTTTTCTTCATCCACTTGTCCACCGCTGTTGTGAATTTTCGCGTGTGATAAAACAATAGGCGATACGCAAAAAAGATCTTTCAAACTAAGAAAAAATGTTCCAAACAAATCGACAAACGCTTCGAGCACATGCGAAGCAATGAATAGGATGCGCGGCAAACCAGTAAGTTGTCTCACCTGTACTGCATGGGTCGCGACACTATATACCGGTACGGGTCTAAAAGCTATACTTCTATCGTTGCACGAACGAAGTTTTAATGGTATGATGGCGAAATACGCATTTCGGTGCGTAACGCATTTATTTTAGCTACAATACCAATATCGTATAGTCACGACAGGTATTTTGCTGAACTCAAATTCTGTATAGTTTTCTCAGCTATATTGTTTTCTCGGTGTGGAGTATATAAAGAAAGTTTCCTTCATGAACATACATATTAATTGTGCCTTCATTAAGTATGAAATAAAAAGTATATTTCTAAGGAAGATAGGGTTATTTATTTACATAAGAAACCTGATGATTTTCAGCATGAAAGTGTTGAAGTATTAAATATAATATAAGTTTCGGTTTTCGCACATGGTCAGGGCGGATTTTAGATGGACAAAAAATAAGGAACCGTGAACGTGAACATTTGATGGGATTAATCAAATTAAAGAAGTTGATTGATAATCAAATCGCATTTTTGCAATTTGTAAATTTTTATTTAACCTTTGTCTGAAATTATAAAGGTTCAGAAGAAGAAAAAAATAATTTTCTTATTTCTCTTTATTAGTATATCCTATTCTGCAAGTTATAGTTCTTAATTTCGATGAATAGTGAAAGTTAATACTTCAATTTTACAAACGAATAAACAACCTTCTTAATATAACGAACTCGCAATTCAAATAGGACACAAGTATATTCTTTTCAAATATTTAATTGTAGAATTTAATAAAAAAAAAGAATCAGGTTGAAAAAATCATCCAATTCAGAGAAAATAAATGGAATAGTTTTCCTTTTTTGGTTCAAGTACTAGCGTTTATTGTCCGATGTTCACGTACTGTCAATTTTCAACGTTGATTAAAAATCGAATTCTCAATTGAAAAAATATATATACTCGCGAAATATTGTATTGCTGAATCGAATAATAAAGAGCTGTTCGAAAAAGTAATTTACTTCAGAAAAAATGAAATTTAACAAAATCTTTGCAGGAGGATATGTATTTGAATTTTTGAGCCCATAATAAAACCATCATTAAAATGTTGAAACTTGCACCCTTGTGTAGTTCTTGCATTTAATTATTATTTTGAAATAAATCTAAGAGGAAAGTAAGAAAAGGTTAAAAACAAGAATAGTAATTATAAAAAGAACTTAAAGAAAAATAATCGTTTTATTACGAACGTCTTAAATTATTTTACAGAATATCCCAAACGATTCTGGGACTGAATGATATCAACTATATTTACAACAACTTTCATTTATATTACAAATAAATATCGCTCTGGAGATCATTGCACTTTCTGTGTGGTTTGATGGGAAAAAACAACTTTACAATTTTTCTTCTTTGCATTAGCAGTTGCATCACACATTCTCTCACTCTATCTATCTCTCTGACTCGTATTTTCACTCTTGCACAAGTTCATACTCATTCGGTTTCCCATCAAGAAAATCATTTGTGCAAAGACCTTTTCGTAGTATCGTTAGAGTTATAATGCGAGTGGGAGGTACCGAAGAACTCGCATATAATAATACTATAGTTTCGGTGTTAACCCTAGCTTACCACCTTGGGTTCTCTAGGACCCCAAAACAGTTTTAATAGTTCATCATATTCAAATACTTTCAATATATTGGGTATGTGACCATAGCGAGCTGAATATATTGTGTCCATTATGATTTTCACAAAATATGCTTTTCATTGGGATTTCCTTCATAGGATTTCCTTTGCTCTACAATAGTGATAACTATTGTGAAAAATACGTGTGATAAGCTAAAGTTGAATCACATAACAAATCTAAAACGCTTTTTAATTAGAATCTATGATAAGTCTAACGCTGATCACAAATTCGTGCCAGTTATCTATGTACAGAAGGACGCATTAGTGTAGAAAAATTTCGCGCAGGAATAAGAACAAGCACGAGACTCAAAAATCAATTCATTTAAATAATCATTGTATTTCTAAAATCAAAAAAATTTTATATTATTTTGATTGGTTACGACCAACTTATCGATTATTTTTTAGCATTGTAAATAAATTGAAGTCTTAGCTCAAATAAAAATATTTTTCTATGAACAATATAATTTTTTGAAAAACTGTATTGATATTTATTGCACAAACTTCATCTTGCATTGATATTGAAATCTACATGAACTTTCATGAACACGAAATGAAAATTGTCCAATGTCAAAAATTTTATAAAAACTGAGCGAAAATTTAATGTTATTTATAGAAGTTTTATTATTATTTCCCACAATTAAAAATATTCTTATGAACCAGGAAATTCAATTAATAAAACAAAATTTTAAAAAACTCAATATTAAACCTGTGTAGGTTCAGACTTTTACCAATTCCTGAAAAATAATGAATCAAGTAAGTTGCCAAAAATTGCTATGAACCCCAAAAATGTATATAATAAATATGGAGTGGCTTATTAGTAAAAAGAGGTTTCAAGATATGTTTTGGAAAGTGTTAGAGTATCAATTTTAACTATAATTTCTTTTTATAGCGACAATATAAAATATTACCATGAAAATAAATTCAAGATACAACAGTAGCTTTACCAAAAATTAAAAAGTTTATGGATGGATTTTAAAATACAAATGCATGATTCCTTATTTACATGTAAATAAAGCAGACTTCTAATTACCATTAGCTAAATTTCCTTTTGTATTTCAAACTACAAGTGCATAAACTTTAGGAAAATTTTCTAATGCTTGGATATTCTTCAATAAATAAAATCTCCTGATCTCGCTCTTGTTTCCAATCACTTAGCGAGTTTATCGTGCACATATTAATAAACCTAATCAATGAAAGAGCGCTCACATAATGGACGTTGGTATGCGAGCGTTTGTATTTCTAGGACAAGACTTTTATTAAAAACTAAAAGCGAAACGTCAAAGCCCAGTTTCGGAAGAGAAGCTGGGCTATTAGAAAACGACACATATACATTAAATATCTTTACATGTACACAGTACAAAAATAACGAGAGTGCTCGCATCCTTTTCGATCGAAGATTCCCGGAAAGTCTACCTCGAGTAAATACATGAGATTCTGTTTTGCTCAGAATGTACAGATTCATTCGAAAGTGCTTTTACCAGCATTAGTTATCAGGTAAAGAAAATACTTTTATCAAGTATTTTAACTTTCTTTAACTCTTCAGACGTTCCGAGAAAATCGATGCCTGGAACTTGCGAGGGTTAATCTAAAGTCACTAGAAGAATTTAAACTTCCAACGAAAATCAAAACCAATGATACAAATAATCAACATAACAAAAATGAAGAATCACAACAATTTGCGAAAAATGCATCTCTCCTCTCTCAAAAAATCATTTTCAATTGATCAAGGCGACGATTTTTACTTGCTGATAAAAATATAAAAACAATCAACTTTCTTCAAAATTGTCTATTTAAAACTTGATAATTTTTTAAAATTTCGTTCTAGATAAAATGAATTTCGAAAAGACTTATTAAAATGATGTTTTTAATAAAACTGGTTGAGTGTTTGAATTTTCATTCTTAAAATTCGCCTCGATCATACGACTTTTCTTTTCTGTGCCTACTATTTATTATTTATACATGAAATGTAATAGAAATGCTTGAGGAAGATCCCTCGAGCATTGTGAGCTGCCTTGATGATTTTTATTTAATAACAAATTATGTAACCATCCGGAGTGGCATTTTCTATTGCAGTGTTGCTATTACGAGTATTAAATACAAGTGACGTCACACACTCAAAAATGTATAATGTGCACGGGAGCTCAAGCCATCAGTTTCAAAATTTACGACTTACATTATGGGTGCCCCAAAATCTCAGTCTTCCAAATCTTCGGTTCGCGGACGGTACCGAATTTTGCAGCTCAGTTTAATAATTTATTAGTCGGAATTGCGAGTCGAGGAACAAGAAATGTCGAATTGTATAATTACTTTCAATCTTTTTTGTTCTCCGAGAAATAAACTAGAATGATTTGACTTGTGGCGCTGCACATATTTAAGAGTCCAAAGCGAAAGTAGAAAAGGACTTAACCAAAGATAATTATCTCACACACAGAGAACAATTTTACTCACATAAAATAAAAATTCATTTGTATACTGAATAAATGAAAATTTTGATTGGTTAAAGTGATTCATATTTTTGATAAATATAACTAATCATTGTATTTGAAATAAATCAATTCCTTACTAAATACAAATAAAATTTATTTGGTTAATATACGAATAAGAGTTTTATTTTATATGAATAAACATTTTTTTCTGGGTGTAGAATACCCTTGCGCACGCGCAGTCTAGAGAATACTTTTCTAGCGGATTTATTACAGTTTCGTGTAAATTAGATTCACTAGTTGGATGTTGTTTTACAATTCTCCCTTTCTCAGATTTTATCCATCATCTTTATCTCTTCCTTTATTTTCTTCCCCTCAATTCTTTTCAATTTCCTTTCGTTCAGACCAAAAACATCACAGATGAGTAGAAAATTATTCTGGTAGCAGTTAAGTTCTTGGGTGTTGAAAAAACTCACTTTCAACAACATTTTCAACCCGAGATGGTATTTCATTTGCTCTCCTATGATTCGCAGACCGAGAAGTGGGCCACTTGAGTAGCTTTATATACAATGCGACCCCATGGCGACCTTCTGCTTCCGGTTCGCGATAGTTTAAGGAACCATTTACGTGAAGTATCTGCTTAGCAGGATGAGGACTGGAAGCATTAGACTGAAAAGGCTAATGGACGAACTAGAGTTTGAACTTGAACATGTTGCGAGTGGGTAGTTTTTACAGGTTGACTGCAACAAAAAATTGTATATTGTTAAATAAATATGTATTGCTATTTTTATCAATATTTTGAAATTAATGGTGTAGTCCCTTAAAAAGTAAACAATGACATTTTCAACTCTACCATCAGAATTGTAAAATTTTGAAATGTGCTTCAAAATATGTTGTCAGTTTGATGGGGATAATGTTTGAAAACCAGAAGGTAATTCAAAATATTCACGATACAATTTTAATTTTTAAATTTGAAAGTGATCATAATGTTCCGATTACACGCCGAGAAAAAGATAATCTCCAAATTGAGATACGCCTCTGAAAAGGAAAAAGTCGTATCATAATGAGAAGATATTCTTAAAATGAAGAATATTTTCATTTTCATAATATTTTTCTTATTTCTAGAATACTCTCTAATAGTGATGCAATATCGATATCGGAAATATCGATATTTTCTTCTTGATATATTAAAATTTTGTATCGATAATTTCGTTCTGATATTTCAGTATCAAATATGGTTTTTTTCGATCTATTATATATTTAAACGTAAGGTACGGCCAGACGATCGCAAATCAGCACAGGAAAAAGTCACTTTCTCTCACTCTACCATGTGACAATACCATATATTTATCTCGTTCTAGATTTTTCTAGGGGTAAAGTGAGAGGAAGGGACTTTTCCACCTGCTTAATTGAGCCCACGGGAAGAAGAACTCGCCGAGCGCTCGAAAAAGGGTAAAAGTATTGTCCACTTTCTAAAATTGAAGTAAAAAAAAAGTTGTAAAAACTCAAAATAAAAAAATATAAGCTGATAGAGCTTGTCAAAATACAACTTTTATTTCTCAAGTATTTTTTAGTCCAACATGATTAATACGAAAAAAGAAATATAAAAGGTATTTTTTGAATAACCCAAAATCAATGTTTCAAAAAACATAAATTGCGATTTCTCGGTAAGTACTGCACGCAGTTTGTATATAAGGAAGTTTTTCGAAAAATTTCAAATTATTCGTACTAAAACTATAGAATTGAGAGGGTTGTTAATAAAAAGCGCGCGACGCACGAAGCGCTAAAATTGAATTATTCAACAGAATTCCGCGGTTTTCTTAGTTTATTTGTGAATTTGCTACTGAAAATCATGCGATTGTATATAATTTTTTCGTAAACAATTAATCGTGAAATTGAATTTGACGTTTGGTATTTTTTATACAAATTTTATTATTATGAAAATGAAAACAATTTGCAATTGTACACAATATGTCTATTAGAACATCATTCTATACTACCTCAATAATAATACCTTAAACTTGCATCTTAAAAAACTATTTCATTTGGATTTCTTAACTGGGACTTTTGTGAATATATCTTCGTAATATTTTTTTCCGCCTGGGCTCAAATATCTTAATAAGGCTCGAAGATCTTTAATTTTTTCCGCGCTTATCCCAATGGAATCGTCCTGAGGTGTTTCGCACAATTCATCATATATATAAGGTTTTGGAGGTGGGAGAAGTTTGAACTTAAATCATTTTATTTTATTATTATATATTATGAATTTCAATGATTTCCAGTGGCAAATATTTAAACGAATATCCAAATATACTAAGAAAACCGCGGAATTCTGCTGAATAATTCAACTTTAGCGCTTCGTGCGTCACGCGCTTTTTATTAACAACCCTCTCAATTCTTTATTTTTAGTACAAATAATTTGAAAATTTCCGGAAAACTTCCTTAAATGCAAATAAATAACTTTGTCACTTCATATTTTTTGAAACATAAAATTTATTCGTCACATTTTCACTCAGAATCGCGAAAAACAAAGAATTAACAGCTATTGATTTATTATTGAATATTATCAAATGTTGATGGCATTTATTGTTTTTAAATGACTATTCGGCATCAGCAATAAATACTGAATGAAAATACGCAAAATTTAATCCGTTGCGCGCTGTACTTACCGAGAAATCGCAATTTATGTTTTTTGAAACATTGATTTTAGGTTATTCAAAAAATACCTTTTATATTTTTTTTCTCGTAATGATCATGTTGGACTAAAAAATACTTAAGGAATAAAAGTTGTATTTTGACAAGCTCTATCAGTTTATATTTTTTATTTTGAGTTTTTACAACTTTTTTTTTACTTCAATTTTAGAAAGTGGACAATACTTTTCCCCTTTTTCGAGCGATCGGCGAGTTCTTCCCGAGGACTCAATTGCAGCCGTCTGGCCGTACCTTTAGGGTTCCATCCCAGGAGAGCTTAATGTGTTGCGTCATTATAGGAGAGAAAGGGATAAAAGTATTCTTCTTTCTCTTCCACTCTGGTTATGACGTAACGCAATACGCTCTCACGGGATGGCATCCTTATAAACACAATGTTTGCGGGACATTTCACGCGTGTCCATGAGTCTGGCGCGGGCGACATTTAACCCTCAGGGTACGATTATGAAAAAGTTACATTCCGTACGGACATGGGTTAGCCTAACCCGGTAACTTTGATCGGCTCTATATTGGGCTATAATTCGTCAATTACAACAATTTCTTTTTTAATCGATCGGAAATTTACTCAAGAATATGATGGTTTTGTTAGATTTGTGATATTATTTAATTTAGCAAAGTTGTATTTGAAAATATAAACAATTTTTTTCGAAATGGCGATATTTTAAAAATTCGCTCGGGTTACGCTAACTCAGTCCGTACCATGAGGTTTAAGCTGCCGCGTGAGAAATTAGGCATTTTTTTTTAAAAACCCATATAATAAGGGATTCGACTTCCACCAGCAGACGATGAAAAACGGATTTTTACGTGTCCCGGAGACCACCACCAGTTTTAAAAAACGGTGTTTTTTTTAATCCGTTTGTCAATGCAAATATTGAAATTGTAAAATAGTTAATTTTTTATATCATGATAAACGAAAAAAGATAGGCACAGGCTAGGTTTGGGGAAAATCTGGGGAAGTTACTAAGAGAAAGAAAACTCCCGATAGAAAAAAGTAGGATATAACTGCGTCGCACACAGCGGGATACTACGCAATGCGTGACGTCACGTAAAAATATAATATAAAAACGACACACCGCCAGGGTTAAAATCAGTCTTATGAGCAGAAATAAAGTGCAGCGTTTCCAAAAGATTTTAAAAGGGATTCCCAGCGTGGAGTAGGTGTACAGTGCAGTTCACCAGTTCCTAAGAGCCAAGAGTCATAAATTCGCTGTGGTGGGTTTTTAAATCTTACAAAAAATCTTGACTTCAGTGTTAAAGGATAACAGCTGCTTTGACTCTCTCTATCTTGTGAGGATCATCGCTCCGTCTCTTTCCCTCCTGTGGGGATCATCACTCCGTCCCACTCTACTTTGAAGGGATCACCCAGCACTCAACACAAAAAAATCCACTGAAGATACCGAGTTTTTCTCTCCCTTGTTCTGTTACTCTCTATTATTTTACCATTTTCCTGTGCCATATTTATCAATTTTATTTTTCAATACAATTGCATTGACTTTGTTGTTTAGATTAAATTTTATTTTTTACGAATACAATTGGCTTGAGTTTTTTTTGTTAAATTAACTTCTATTATTTGAATAAATACAATTCGTTTAACTTTAACAATCATTGTGTCCTTCACTGACTTATCCTCATCCCTAAGTGAGGATCATCAGATCTTAACTCAAAACGAGGAACCTTCGATTAAACTAAGCATTTACGTAGTTGTGATGTATAGTAATATGAAAATCTTAATACCAATATTTTATCGATTTATCGAAAATTTTGGCAGATATATCAGTGATATCGATATTTGGTTGCTTGATATATCGATAGTTTTTTTTTTTTTTTTGATATTGCATCACTATTCTCTAATTTTGATACGACTTTTTCTTTTTCACAGGTATATCAAACATACCTATTCCTCCTAATCGAAAATAACGTTTTCCTCGGTGCCTGATTCTTTATTCAAAATTTTACAAATTAAAAAAATTAACTGATGTTTGAATCTTGCACGGGCGTCAACATTAAATTGTATATTATATTAATATTCTAATCGTTTTATACAATTCATTTCGTCAAACTGCTGCACTAACTTTTGAAATAAAAATAATTGAAAAATTTTTGATGAATGGAATTCATTTGAAATTCGATAACATTTTATCATGATAAATTAAATTAGGAGAGTTGTACTGAACTATTTTAAATGGAATCGATTTAATTCCCTATAACGCGGTAACATGAACTTTACAATTTGTAGAGGTACAGCAAATGTAATTGAAGTTCTTGCATTTCTCGTTCGTAAGTATCTTGGAACTTAAAGACAATGTTGGCCCTTTAACAAGAATTGTCCAATTCCCTACATTTACTGCGACCCAGTATTACTAGAATTGTATAATTTCATGGCAACTAATTTGTTCGTTGTAGTCTTTTTTTATGGGTTGGTTTGTATTTTGTGGACTCACCTCCTTCAGTGAAATTGACATTCTGTCCAAGAATTCTTTGGTAAATTCAGCTGTTTTTGAACCACACTGCTTAAGGACTGCATTATGCGAACACTCCAAGTACGTTTGGAAAGAACTGTAACAAAAAAAGGAAAAAAAATTAAAAGATTTCGTTTATTTTACATTGGAATAAAATAGAATTTCGAATTTGAAATTTTGAAATTAGATGATTCAACGTCCGACTGATTTTCTTCATTAGAAAAAGAAAAATGACCAACCTCAGACAATATGGATGTTTTCTCAAATTTATTTACTCTTACAATGACGATGTTTCGATGCCATTATGTCATCCTCTTCAGATCAACAAAACATTTCTTTCAGTGTTTGCCTCTATAATAATTATAAAAATATGATGAAATACCTGTGATAATAAACATAAATTCATCCATAATATATATATATATATCAAAATACCTGTTTTTATAGTATCCATTTTTACACAAACATCACAAAAATATATGTGTTTTGTATGTGAAATGTATGTGTATGTAAAATGGATACTATACAACACGTATTTTGTTGATATATATATATGATACTATAAAAACCATATTTTTATAATTATTATAGAGCCAACCACTGAAAGAAATGTTTTGTTGATCTGAAGAGGATGACATAATGTCATCGAAACGTCTTCATTGTAAGAATAAATAAATTTGAGAAAACATCCATATTGTCTGAGGTTGGTCATTTTTCTTTTTCTGATTAAAATTTTGAAAATTGTAAATATCACAACCAGTAATTTTTTCATTCCGAAGGTAATTTATTCAATTACAGTAGGACCTCACGCAACTTAGCAAATCGGAAAGAGTGTTATGTCACTAAAGACGTTTGCGATAAATTTTTTTCTGAATATATGGAATCAAAGCTATTATTGAAATTTAAAATTCAATGACTTTTGAGGAACAATAGGAATAATCAAGTGATTTTCAAGAAACAGAGACGCAAAAAAACGTCACTTGATTATTATGGAAATTATCTTAAAAATCAAGAAGTATTTTCTATGGAATAATACTCCTTAAATTTTTAATTAGTGAGAATTCGTTCACCTTTCTCTTAGTGAAGAAATTAACTAATTTTTTGTAACATTCAACTAATTAATAAGTGAATTCGACAAATTCGTAACCAAATTCAATTAATTGAGATTAAAATTTTGAATAATTTATAGTGGGGATTTCTTACTAATTGAAAGTGAACGCATTCATGCTAATTCATTAGTAATTTTTACTCTAAATTAGGCAATGCTGACTAATTTAAATTTAGAGAATGAGAAAAGGTTCATGTTTATGAACATTATTCCAAATTATAACATGAAAATCGAGTAATTTTATTTTAAAGAAATTACTCCTCGTATTTCCTCCATTTCCAACGACTTTCTTACATAATATTAATTTTACATTTTTAGTACTGTCGAGTAGATTATATATTCGTCTTTTATAAATTTAAGAATCCAAATTAATAAATTCATTTTAAATGCATACTTTTCAGATTATTACTTATAATACTTTAAAATGAATATATTTGTAAACTTTAATAGACTTCCACTCATATTTATGGCCCCGACACAATATCAATGAATTTTCTTCTTTAGAGGATATATGTATTCTTGGAAATAGAATATTACATTTTTGCGTGACAACCAAGAGGGATCCCCTCTAATATCTATATTTCTTGGACTACTACATATGTTAGAGGGATATATCCTTAAAATACGTGGGAAATTCTACATTGTAAAATATCATTTCTTGATGATAGCATTTTTTTAACCAAAACCTATATCATTGATTTGATAGCATATTTTTTCGTTGATTCCAAAATCATCAGTGATATGATATATATATATATTTTGTCTTAATGTAAAGGTGATAAAATGTCTAGAAAATTGATACACAAAAGGAAAAACAGTTATGTTATTTCAGAATATAAATTTATTTACGCAAAATATAATTCGTGGGATAAAAATCTAAAGAGGAAATATTAATTTTTGTTAAAGAAACTTTAATATTTGAACGAGACATGAGCACAAATACTGAATTCTTATGCACAAATACATATAAGAGAAACGTAAACGTTAAGAAGAACGATAAATTGAAGTTCTTTAAATAAATTAAGTATCATCTGAATCTTTTGGAATATATAATTATTCAGATTGCTAAAGCTTTGAATTTCAAATCAATTGATTATATTTCCTTTCGAGCATCCTCCAGCACTTTAATATCATCCCAGAAAATTGGTTCACTTGTTCACTTTGTCTTCAACTTCTTACTTGTCTGTTTCATTAGTTAGATTGATTGAAACAAATATACTGTAAAACTGATGGCGCTACAGAAGAACCAAAATCCACGATTATTGATTTAGATGTGCTATTAATTCTGTAGCATATCAACTTTTCATTTTGCAGTGGTACTTTTACTTTAATTTTACTGCTAGGAAAAATTAATGGAAATCGTTATCTACTGTTCTGCTTTACTTACTTCACTGTTCAAAATATCTCAAAATTAAACCATTTTTCATTTACTGTAGTTAATTATTCGTCCGATTTTTGGTTGAAGGTTTATCCATGTTTTTGAAAATTCATTCATCTTTGTTGAAATTTCGTTTATTTTGGTTGAAAATTCATTTAGGCACAATAGTTGAATCAGTTGAACTTCTAACAGTGTTTATTGTTCAAGAGAAACTTTTATAAGACTGAAAATTTCAAAATCGATTACGAAATATTCATGTTTTACTTCTGTTGGAATAATACCAATGGTAAAAAATTCTGTCGTCAAAGAAGCTGCGACGAACTGTCGATATTGCATGCAATTGCATGGATGTCACAAAGGGCAAATTGGATGAATTCCCACTCGAAGTCGTCGTTTATGAGACAATAAAATCAGCAATCATTACAGATGCTTCAAACATTAAAACAAAACTGTATTAACCTAACCTTACAACAAAATTTCAGTTATTTCTATAAAATTATGTTGTCGAGTAAACTGAATATTTTGTTGGGTTATGTTTTGTAGTCCTGAAAAAAGTTCTTTTAAGCACACAAAAAAAATAGTTTGAAGAAATGGAATCTACTTTGCTTGATCGACAAAGTTTGATTTAAATTGATTCAAGTTGATTTCAGTTTATTTAGATCAATGAAATTTCATTAAAAATATTATTTTCAAATGAAAATGAATTCTAATTATAATTCAATAAATTAATAATTGCAGTCACCACTGTACCTATTGATGTTAAAATAGGTGAATAGGTATACTTTTTTGCAAAAATAGGTGACAACATTTTTTTTATAAAATGAATATGTATGTAATTCAAGAAACACTAAAAAAACAAGTATAGTATTTCTGGTAACATGGTTTGATGAGTTAAAAATCAAATGGAGATCGAGATTCTAAAGTAAAAAACTTTCTATTTGAGATTCTTGAACGCCATTTGAATTTGAACTCATCTTACCGTGTTTCGAAAAAATGTCGAATTTTTCTGGAATCATCTCAAATCAATCACTAGTTTCATTGAAAATATAAAATTATGATTGAAATTATATAATTCTAAACAAATAATTGAAAATCTAACAAAATTATATAATTTCCAACAAAATAATAGAATTTTTAACATTCAATGACCTTTCAAAACAATTAACGGAGTTTCATGAAAATTAACGTTTTTTCCACGCAACTTTATAATTTTCTAACAAATTGATTCTAAATAAAACCAATACCTTCTCATCCATGATGAGAATGTAAAAACATGAATTTCTAACATAATGAATTAATTTTTAACGAAAATCATGATTTTACAACAAAACTATCCAACTTTCCATCACAGTAAATGGATTTTCAAAAAAATTGACGAATTTTTATCAAAATTAATGAATTTTCAACATAATTAATGAATGACATCAATTTTGCTGAAATTTCATTAAAGTTGCTAAGGTTTTTCTCTGTAAAAATTATGGTATGTAAATATTTAGTTTTTTTCAGTAACTTAATATAGCTCTGTTATTATTATTATTATCATCATTATTATTTGTTTGAAAATTCGATAATTTTGTTGTAAATTCATTAATTTTATTGCAGATTACAAAATTTCCATGAAAGTTCATTGAATTTGTTGAAAGTTCATTTAAAAAAAATTAATTAAAATGGAAAAAGTGACAATCTTTCAAAATAATGACAATACTATCTTTTGTTTCAAAATGTGACCTCAGAGACCGAATGAAACCAGGACAAAATAAAAAACATGGATTCATATAAATTAAATTAAAATTTTTCTTTATCAATTGAAAAAAGGTAAAAAGGGTAATCAATGATCAAAATAGGTGAATTAGATGAAAACAGGTGAATAGGTAAAGACCTGCGATGACTGTAATTGACTTTCTGTCACACTGAGAAAACAGTTTTGTCAAATCAATAAAAAAATTTTGTTGGTATTTATGCAACAAAATGGTTTGTCAGGACAACAAAAAAGTTTTGTTGCATACATTTTTTTCGCAGTGCACAATTAAAATTTGTTAATACATAACATATTTTTTCTTAGCATACAGCATTTAGTTTTATCTAAAAAAAATATTTTTTCAAGCTAAAAACTTTTCATTAGCAGAACAACAAAATAATTTTGTCTGTACAGCAGAAAAATTTTATAAGGCCAAATGTTGGCCCAAAAAAATTCTTTTGTTGCACAAATACCAAAAAAATTATTTGTTTGATCATACCAAATCGTTTTCTTAGTTTAATAACAATATTTCATAAACAGAATCGCAAGATTTCCAAAGTGAGATAATATTATTTATCAAATAAATAGTTTAATAATTTTCTGCTTTTCACCAAAATTATCAAATGTTCCCGGATTTTTTTGCAGTACCCGGAATTTTCAGCTAATTTACAGTTTTTCCAGTGAGTGCAGTAACTGCCCCAAAATCGTGACTTTACTTTCAGGGAAATTGCCATCGTACGCTTTACCCGGCCATCCGGACATTTCAATATAGGGGTATTTCCATGAGCACCAGTAAAGTCATTAGCCTATCTATGCCACGGTCTGCTGCAGCTTTTCAACTCATTCTCCTGGGATTGCAGGCACGAGGTATCGAAAGCAAGGCAGAAAAAAAACTCGTAAAAAATGATTCGTTGACGCTGCAGGCTCTTAATTTTGAGCACGAAATTTCTTATGCTTCCTTGATAATGTACATACAGACTTTCATAAAAGGGTCCGTGAAAAGTTCACCAAAAATCATCGTTCGCTTGGCTGAACGCTCATTATTGATGTTTCAAACAAGTCAGAAAAAATGAGTTGCATTATTCTCTATTTTTCCTAATTTTCTTATTTCCGGGCAAGGAACATAATTGAAAGAGCTCATACTAAAATGAGAGAGTCAATAATAGTTCCATATAGAATCTTTGTAGAATTTGTCTTAAATTTGACTAAATAGAATTCGACCTTTAGCCCTTCCGTGCTTGATTTTTTTCTACCATAATCACAAACCAAACAATCATGTTAAAGAAAGTATAAAATATATAAATTTCATAAAAGGAACTTCAAGATTTTTTAAAAAACTTAAAATAACCTCCTTTGCATGAAATCATCTCTGGAGAATAAAAATTTATTTTATACGATGCGCCCCACACTGGGAGGAAATGCACTTTTTTCGTTCAAAAATGTCCATAGTTTTCAATTTTGGTCCGATTTTTAATTTTTTTTCAAGATTAAAGTGCATTAAATTTTAAAGAGCTTTGTAGTCAGAACATTTCTCTCCTCTATTTTTGTATTGATAAGTTTTTTACTCAAAGTATGGAAAAACTGAAATATTTTAGATAACAATTTTTTACGCTTTAATAACTGCTTACGTAAACTGTATATTGTCTTGAATGAATGTTTGGGGATTCACAGAATACAAATAACTTGTTTATCATTACATTTAATTGTTATGAACAAATTTTATGAACAAATTGGCAAATAGTCTTATTATCGGTCAAAAAAATTTCTATTTGCTAAAAGTGTTTTGTATTAATGTAGGAATGAAATTTATGTCAATTTACAATTTTTATGTCAAAATATTTAAATTTGAGTTTTTTTCAAATTATAATTTCTTTCAATCACCAGAGAGACTTCAGGTATTCCTTGGAATAATACATCTTTAATAAGATTTGGTAAAATGAAACAATTACAATTTTATAAACAAATTAGATAAACAAATACGAAAAAAAATTATGATACAAAATTGTTTACTAGATAAAGATCTACAAGTTTGAATCGCAACATTTTTTCATAATATGTATATTTTTCTTTTTAATTTAAAAAAATATAGTTGAAAATCCAAAATTTTATTTTTTAACAAAAATATGTGAAATACGAAAAAACGTAAGCTTGCAAAATTGTTCGTTTCAATAAGATTGAAATTGAATTGAAATTGAATTCAGACAAATATTGTCTGACATAGTTTCTAATAAAACGTATATTTTTCATTTTAATTCCAAAAAATACGATTAAAATAAAAAAATTCCATTATTTAAACAATCTACAAATTCTACAAATTCTCTGTAGGAATATTATAAAATCGACTTGAGCTTCAGTATCAAATTACAAAAAATAAACTTGAATGTATGCGAAGAATATAAGACCGATCGCGAAGCGCGAGATCTAAACAGAACGGAGCGCAATGTTCAAATATTTTGGAGCGCAAAGCGCGACGATCAAATCGCGTGCCTTAAGCGCGCTCAAACTTGCGAGCGATGAGAATGTGCCCGCGAAGCGAGCAGATATTTTACAGTGTGATAAGTTAATAAATTAAAAAGCTATTAATTATTCCTCAATTAATAATAACTCACAACTTTCTGTTTGTATATTCAAAAGGAAATTAATTTAAAGTTTCTGATGTTATGATCCCACTTTCTAATGAATCTCATGCAAATGGCGGAATGTAATCACGCCACTTCCTACATTACCGGAAATGGCAACAGTATTATACATATATGCAAATCGGTTTTGTAAGAGCACCTGAACCCCTTGTAGGACGTCAAGGTCATTATCGTCAAATTTTCAGTCTAATTAGAAACATTCTGAAATAATTATCTTGCGACTGGGTTATGATGTGTTACACATCTCTATTAAAAATGCAAAAAGTTGCACGCAAAACAATGAAATAAATATTTTCGTGACCAACCATAAGAACCTTTATTCAGAGAGGTATATAATCTCTCCTTTATCATTTTTCTTTTAATATACATTTTAGAAAGTGCAGTTCTTCATGAAGAATATTCTTTTCGAGAAAAATGGATATACATATTTATATTCATATTTTTCTTCTATAAATTTTCTTGGACGGTTTGATTAAAAGTTTTTAACAAGTGAAAAAATATTAAATGGATGGAACAACATTTTGGTTGATTTAACCCTGGAGTTTTGTTATTATACGGAAAATAAAATGTTCAGTTGACCCAGCACAATTTTTTCATTAAAATGTTTAGTTGACTTACACCAAATATTTTTCTTGATCCTAACAAAATGTGTTTGATTTTGTCAAATAATTTTGTTGACCCAAACAAAACAAATTTGTTTGGTGAATTCAACTAAAAAAGTTTGTAATGTCAAAAAAGTATTTTGTAAAGTAAACAAAACTGTTCAACTGAACACTTCGGTTTAATCGAGCGAATAAGTTTGGTCAGATAAACAAAAATGTAGTTTATCCAAACAAAATATTTTTTATAATAAAAAAAATATAGTCAACAAAACGATTTTGTTCATACAACTAAACATTCTTTTTCGGGAAATTGAAATAAAAAATTTGCAAAATGAAGTATAACAGAACTTACCAGCATATAGCTTTGAGAGATGATGGACCACCATGTCCAGCAAGTGAGGCATTTTGCAATTCCAA
Source organism: Diplolepis rosae (assembly GCA_030998225.1). Taxonomy (NCBI): domain Eukaryota; kingdom Metazoa; phylum Arthropoda; class Insecta; order Hymenoptera; family Diplolepididae; genus Diplolepis; species Diplolepis rosae. The sequence continues at coordinate 19,204,114 of JAPYXD010000701.1, read as the reverse complement.
CATTCCTTTCTGATAAGTGGCTGAACATTTCTCATACTCTCGTTTGACTGTCTCTTCCTGCATGCAGGGCGCGTGTTTCAAGAAAGCTGCACATAATATTAAAATAGAGACTCATTACAATGTGTACATAAGTTCAGAAGGAAAAAGGAATTAAAAGCGATTGGTAAATTTCTATACGTCCAATGGTCAAGTATTATTATTGAATTCTTTTTGATTACTTTTTTGTCTTCAGATTTTCAATTTACAACTATAAAAATTTTAGTTTTACTTTTAGATTTTAGCTATTTACATCAATTGGTAAAAAATCAATCAAAAGCTAGAATACTAAATAGAAAATGATAGAAAATGTAGCTTTTAGTTCAGACTTTGACATTAAGAGAATTTTGTAATTTTCTTGTTAAATTGAGTGAAGTAGGTTCAAGCTTGCCACCGCACTCGACACGATAATGCACTTCGCATTCTCCAGATTACAGGAATATTACGCTTTGACTCTGAGCTAAACGCTTCCCTTGTATTAATGACCAATAAATTGATATCTCTCCTTGATGGAAGGATACTGAAACATGCATTGCTTACCATCTTGATAAGGTCCTGCTTGACAGAGCTCCTTGATTGCCATATTCGTGCCTTGATAGAGCGAATTAAAGTGCTTCCTCTGCTTATCTTTTAAACACTTTAACGTGTATAAATTGATGCACTTGGTGCTTTCTTGCAATATTCTGAAACAGATGAAATTTGGCTTATTAAAATGTATAATATTATATTTTTCATTAATAATGACAATGATACCATTATTGTGAACCATGTTCCAAAAGTGACTCACTCGTTTTTATTCAGTTACACCGGAACGCTGATTTTACGGAATTTTATTTCAAGGAATTTCTTTTCAATATGTAGCAACATTGTTCTATAATAAAAATTTTAAGAAGAACCATGTACTTACACTTTTGAACGTTCATTGAACGATGACAAAGTTTTTTCTTTCAAAACAAAATCAATTATTATGTCTATATTCAGAGCCTTTCAAATATACAATCTGTTATCAAATATACCCTACTTTTTAATTTAATGGAGAAGAAATCAATCATGTAGTTGAAAAAAAAAAATATTTTTCATCGTTCAATGAACGTTCAAAAATTTAAGTACATAGAAGAACCCTTGAATTCGAAAAAGGCTTTATTTTTGTCCGTATGTTTGTTGACATCTACTTTTTTTTAATGAACGTCTAGTTCCATGGACCCCTGAATTTGGAAATAGGGTTTTTTCAAACCTGTCTTTCCGTTCGTCGTTGTTATTGTCATTGTAATTTGTGAGAACGATGATTCTTTAAAGGAGAATCAGATTTGAATGCGCTTTAGTACACTTTATCATATAACTCCGAATAAAATTTCAAAAATTAGAACATTTTTGGATTTCTTAAAAACTACTGTTTGGATTAATCCAAAATTTTAATACTGATTTCTGATAATGCTCAAAAAGCTCTAAAAATTGTCCTTGTGTAATTTTCTAATGAAACCAACATTAGAAAAGTTACAGTTTTTTGAAAATTGGAAAAAATTAATAATAAAAATTCCAGTAAAATTATGCGAGATAAAAAAAAATGTTATAATGGACAATTGTTCACTCAAAAAAGATAAAAAAATTTCGATTCAAGCATTTCTTTATAGGCTGTATATTTTTCATTTTAGTTTTAAAAAATCATTAACATTTTTTAAAAAACCTATATTCCAGCTAAACTATACGATATACGAAAAAAACGCCAGTAAACAAATTATTTACTTACAAAAGATTAAAAAATTTTAATTTAAAATTCTTTCATAATATGTAAATTTTTCGTTTTGATTTAAAATGAGAATCGAAAATCCTATTCTTAGCTAAACTATATATGCAAGATACGAAAAAATGAATTAAAAATTTTAATTGAAAAATCTTTCATAAAATGTATAATTTTTGTTTTAATTTAAATTAATATCGTTAGAAATCAAAAATCCTTTTTTTAGCTTAACTGTATCCAAGATATGAAAAAAACGTCAGAATATAATTTTCATAAGCACATTAAAAAAAAAAAATTTCAACTGAGTCAGTAAGAGCGTTTTTAGTGTTTTATCACATAAAAATAATTTGATTCATAGAATTATTTATTATTTTTTTATAAGTCTAGACCATCTATCCAGCGTCTCAAGGAACTTTGAGAAAATTTAATTCGCATCTACAATATTATAAAATTTACTGAGTTGTGATATCAAATCATAAAGAATAAAGAAGATGAAGAATGAAGATGTACGAAATATAAAAAAGTGAAGTGATGAAAACTATCGACTAGATACAGGTCTAGAAAAAAAATTCTTAACACTGTTTTGTGCCTAGCAAAGTTTTTCAGATAGTAAATAATGCATTTTCGACGCTCAAGGTGTGCGCAAAAAAAACTTTAATTAAAAATAAAAATAAAAAATGAATTACCCTCGAAAATTACACTATCGTTCAAAATTATAGGTTCATCTGTTGTTTTAACTATTGTCAAAGTGCCTTCATTTTCATAATGACAAGTTGAAATTTTTATCTCTATAAGAGCATGCAAATTTATAAAATTTCGCATCTAATGAGCCCAAGTTGAATGAAAAAAGTTAATTTTATAAAAATATAATTAAAAAAACATAACATTTCGATATTTTTAAAAAATATTAATAACTGAAAATAATTAACCTTTTTTAAAGTCTCCGGTCTCATTTTAAAGGGAAGTCTCCATACTATGTTGCAAAGTAATCAATATATTTTTAGAATTTTTTCCTGGTTTCTACCCTGGGATCAAACATGATACAAAAAAGTCGTGAAATTTCAAAAAAGACTACTGTGTACATTAATTCAAAAATTCAGAACATGAATATTTTTATAAATATTTAAAATTTGTTTAAAAATATGCTATGCATTGATTTTTAAAAAGTTCTTGTAGGAAGCTACACGTTTGTAAATTTTATGGCTTTTCTGTATCATATATCATGTTTGCAGAGTTATTAATATTTTTCAAAAATATCGAAATTCTACGTTTTTTGCATTATATTTTTATAAAAATAACATTTTTCCTTTAACTTGGGCCTATTAGATGCAAAATGTTATTAATTTGCATGCTATTATGGTGAAAGAAAATTCCAACTTGTTATTATGAAAATGAAGACACTTTAACAATAGCTGGAATAACAGGTGGACCTATAATTTTGAACGGAAGTGTATATTTATTCGTTCAAAAGTAGAAATTATTATAGCTCCTGCATATACTTGTAATTCTGGATATGAATGAAGGCATCGAGCAAAAGTTTGAAGAAAATTTTAAGGAGGTAGAAATATGTCTTCTCGCCATCACGTTTAATAATTGCTCTTTTATTTCGGAGTGCAAATTTCCAAGATGACATATTGAAATTTCAAATTTCAATTTCAATCTCAGCCACATGAAAGGGTTGAGAAGGAGCTTCGTGCATAGAGTATTGCATCATACGCCATTACATATTGTATTTTGAATTTTATTATAGCTTGACTTTAGAATCAAAAAGTTAGTCAGCATTTTATTTCATATTCCAATATTCCAGAAATTATGTATTTTCTTGTATTTTTTCCCTAATTTCAATTTACTGTATTAATAATAATTTTAGAGATAATAAAAATATAAATCATAAATTCTCAAGTTGGAACTCATATACCTGAAGAAAAGGAACAATTCTCAGCCCTATCGAGGTAGAATTTTTTTTAAATCCCAATCGATAATTCAGCTACATCTGGTACTATCTGGACCAGCTATTTCTAGATTCGTATTATCGGGCTCATTCTTCGAGCTTGAAAATTACGAGGATCCGATAAATTATTTCCCTGATAGCTGAATAGATAACTTACGAAAACTTTTGAACTTCCCTCGTGTGAGTAAATTTAGAATGCATACGTTCGAAATTACATCGTTTCCAAATGCTTAATTCCTTATAAAACGTGCAGTTACATAGATAAGAATAAATTAATTAAATTAAATTTATAAATAAATAATATTATAATAATTATGATTAAAATAATTTTATAAAAATATATTAGTATTATATTATTATAAAAAATTATTTTATTATTAATAGCAAATCTATTGAAGTATAAAAATAGAATTAGAAATCCTCCAACAATAATTAAATAAGTTATTATTGAGTATAAATGTTTATTAATTAGATTAATTTACACTCTAAATTAATTTTCACCTCCTGTAAAGTCATTACTTTTTCATTTACATCGAGAAAAAATGCTATTGAATTTACACTGAAAAAATGAGCAAATTAAGTAGATTTTTGGTTAATTTAACAACAAGAAACTATTAATCCGCCTAGGCAACCAGACAAGAAAAGTGTCTGATAAAAGAAAATATATAATTAATTCAAATTAATATGCTATAGAATATGTTGGTTTTAAAGCATATTTTTTTGAATTAATAATATAAATGATTTTATCGAAATGCTATACAATCAGAAAAAAGATTTGATTGAATGAAAGAAAGTAATTTATTTGAAAGGCTTTTTTTAATTTAAACAAAATATCTTTAGGCCAAATGAATATTTTTTGAATCAAATAAATTTTTCTTCAAAACGAACAAATTAATGCATTGATATATATTCAAAGATATAATTTGTTTGATCTAAGGCCATGGATCAATCGGACTACTTGACTAAATTACGCATTTATTCGTTCATGTAAGATAACTAAATTCTGATATAAAAAAATTGGGGAAATCCGATTATCTGGCCTTGGTGTACATGCAAAATATATCGCAAAATTTTTTTCCACTGTCAAAACCAAAAGTAATCTATCTACATCCGTTTTTATCTTCTCTACCATTTGCCAAATGTTGAAAAAAAAATGTTGTGTATTTTGGACACAAACATGTAGAAACTGGACCAAATTGTGAACAAATTTTAATTTACTGCAAAGATACTTTATTTGAATCAAACAAATTTTATTTGTTTCAAATAAATCATTTTTTTAAACCAAAAAAAGTCTTTCAAACAAATAATTTTCTTTGATTTAATCAAATTTTTTTTCTCAGTGTAGATTCAATAGCATTTTTTTCAGTGTACTCGCAGTTTGATTGTGAATACATTTAGAGATTCTGAAAATCATCATTATTAATATGACCGTAAACATGAGCCAATAAAATGAAGTAATTAAAGCTTCTCCGATAATTAGTATTCAAATTTTGATCTATCCAGACTCAATCCAACAAAGTGACGACGCGCAACGGTTTTCTTTGAAGTAGTTCACTATCTTGGGAGCTGTATAATTTTCGACATTCGTCTATCTATTCTCATTACCATTTATTATACTTACTTCCCGACCAAACAGTCAAGTTGGAAATTTGTAAGAGAATAATCAAGTCTTAAGTAAATCGTTTTCCTTGCAAGGTATCTCTTCTCGACTTACCGCATTCGCTCACAAACTTGTCTCGATTGGACTTGCAATTAATCGCGTTTTAAGTGAGTTTCCAGGAACAAGTCAAACTACTTGAAATCATTTTTTATGGGAGCTTTAAAACTTTTATTTGTATAGAAAGACAAAGATTAAAACAGAATTTTCAAACTATGAATAGATCAGAGTTTTAGAAACTTACACAGATATTTTTATTAAATTTAAAATAAAAGTATGTGAGGTAATTTGCATACACAGTATGTGAAATTCAATATAACTATTTATGAAACTTAATATACACCAGAGTGTTTAAATATGAAATATCATGACGTGTTTAAATGCTTATAGATTAAGCCAACTAAATTTTCAATTACTTGTATATTATATCCAATGAATAACAGTTAATGCAATGGGTTTTTAAAGTTTTAAAATATTTTTTATTTAATATTATGAAATTAAATTTCTCCTGGTATACCGAAATCACGAAATCATACGATATGGGCAACTGTTAAAGTCGCTGTCACAGTCAACAAGGAAAAAATCTCCTGCTCGAATGGGCGCTGTAGACAGCAACCTAAGGCTGCTTCACACTCCTGCACTCAAGTTGCTTGCTCGCTTTGCACAAATAAGGCGGGAATTTCGCAATGCATTTTATACTATAAAAGTAAATCACTTTATGTAATACATTTAAAACAAATTAAAATCGTTTTTTAGTAAAAATTTACAAAAATTCCCGGTTCAGCGGCCACTCTGTTTATTACTTACAACCTGAATTCACTGCAAAAATTAGTTCATGATTGCGTAAAATCAAATAATATAAATTTTTTATTTTGGTATATTGAATTTAATATGACAGAGCAATGTTTCACAAAAAATATACAGATATCAAAATTCATATACAAATGTGTATGTAATTTAACAATATTTCTAATAACAGTGTAATTTCAAATTAGATTAGAAATTTTTTAAAAAATTGAGACGTAATTGAATTTACTCACGGACAAAGTTCTTCGAGCTCCTCTTTCTTGGTGACAAAGCTCAGATCGTTGTTGTGAGTAATTTTTTCAAGTGGTCTGGCACACCTGACCAATTCCTCGTGTCCGCACTCCTCGCCACGGCAACTAGCCAGAACTGTGAACAATTGGAAAGAAAAGAGCAGATGAAAACTGGTTCGTAGTTTGCTTTTATCGGCGCTTCTGATGGTCCAACTTCCAGAAAGTACAACAATTCCGTCTAATTTTACTCGACAGCCTCTCCAGAGTAGAACTTATAAATACAGGGTTTTCCAATTAGAGGTTTCATTTTGATTTATAAGAAAAACGCGTCTTCTTTTTAAAAAATCATTTGATTTTTATTTTATTCAATACTGGGAGGTTTGCGGAAGGTTTCACCTTAGATTATTGAGATATCCTAACCTAAAAGCTATATTCGAGGTTAAATTACATCGCGAATTAATTTTTTTTCTAAAAACCCGTTACGGCATTTTAAAGTACCACTTCTACCCTTCAAAACTCTTTTTAAGTTTTTCAGATATCTTTTTTTTTCTTGGAGATATCGTTTAATGAAGTTAAGTACTTTGCCGTTTTCGTGAATACAACCTTCCCGAAAAAAATCAGGTCTCTGTGAAAAAAAGTTTTTTTAAGATTTTAAGACTTGAAATTATATTGTCAGGCGTATCATGTGGGAACAAATATTATTTTTCATAGAAAAAAATTTTAAACCTACGAAAAATAATACTTTTAGTAAATTTTTAAAAAATATTTTGATTTTCATAAATCATAGCTTATTTTTTCAGGAAAAATATCTACTTGTAGAACTCTTCCGTTTCAAAATTTGAAAATGAAATATTTCTCCTGAAAAAATAAGCCATAACTTATGATAATCTAGCCCATTTTTAAAAAATGATTGAGAAGCGATTGTGAGGAAAAATTCTATTACAAAAAACATTATAAAAAGTATTATTTTTCGTGAGTTTTCCATTTTTTCCATTGAAAAGAACGTTCTCTCCAATCAGGTAAGAATTGGCTCTTTTTTATACTTGAAAGACGAGAAAGAAATCGCCGTTTTTTGCACAGTGGGGAGTAGCGGGACTAAAACAGTTCCTACACTGAGAAAAAAATGCTATTGAATCAATAGCATTTCTTTCCAAAAGCATTTATACTATTAATTCATAAAAATATACTACAAAGAACCAATAAATATGTAATTAATTCTATAGCATATTGATTTGAATCCATGATATAAATACATGCTTTTGGAAAGAAATGCTTTTGATTCAATAACATTTTTTTTTCATTGTAGGGAGTGAAAATAATGGCGACAATATAAGTTATATTTACACCATTATTTTAACTCGCTAGAGACTATTTTTACTCCCACTATTCTTCACTTCACGCACTCTTTCCCCCCTTCTTACAAGCATGATAAATTCGCCAAATTCATACCTGCACGAAAAAAAGTATCTTGTGCAAAGCGAGGGCAAATAAATAAATTTTTCTCCCGTGTTGCATAGGATTTTTTTTACACTTGAGGATCAAAAAGTGAATTTGTTTGACCCATAGGGGGCGAAAAATTCACTTTCTGAGCCGTTGGTAGAAAAAACATTTATTTTACTCGTGTGATTATTGCCCTTACTTTTCTCAAGCATCAAACTTTACACTCGCAGAATAAACTTTTTTTCCCTTGTTCCACAATATACTATTTTCCAGAGACCTGATTTTTGCACGACATCTACCTTAAGTTAGTTTTCATCCACGAAAATTAGACCTCAGGCAAAAATAGATAATTTTGCTTTCAAGAATAGCAATATTATTATTGAAGGGCTATTTTGGGAGAGAAAAGATTAATTTCCATGAAAAAAATTTGTAACACAGAAAAATAATTTTATTAATAAATTTTAATTTTGCTCCAACTTTTTTTCTTATTGCTTCTTACCAAATTTTAAAAAATTATGCAATTCTAATAAATCATGAATCATTTTTTCAGAGAAAAGATTTCTCACAACTTCACCGTTTCTGATTTTTAGAAATAAATTCTTTAATGGCTGAAACCATTAAAAAAAAAACATTTTCCAACACGAAATTTTTGTAAACAAATTGCTGAATTTGATAATAATTTATTTATTTTCGGAAACTGGAAATGGTTAAGTTGTAGGGAATTTTTTTCTTGAAAAAGTGATTGGTAATTTATTAAAATCACATAATTTTTTAAAATTTGGTAAGAAGCAATAAGAAAAAAAGTTGTGACAAAAATATAGTATATTGTGCGACTAGGAAAAAAAAATTTATTTTGCGAGTGTAAAGTTTGATGCCCGAACAAAGCGAGGGTAGCAATCACGCGAGTAAAATAAATGTTTTTCCCGTGTTGCACACGATTTTTTTTCTACTATGGGGTCAGAAAATGGATTTGTTTGACCCGCACGGGGCAATAAAGTCCACTTTATGACCCGCTAGTAGAAAAAAATTTATTAATAAAATTATTTTTCTGTATTTCAAATTTTTTTCATTGAAACTAATCTTTTCTCTTCCAAAATAGCCCTTCAATAATAATATTGCTATTCTTGAAAGCAAAATTATCTGTTTTTGCCTAAGGTCTAATTTCCGTGGATCAACTACCTTAAGGAGCATCGCATCGGTCCAAGGTAACGACACTTCTCATGTTCGTACTACTACTACGGCGGACCAAGCATGGAGTTGATCCACTTGAGCCTCTACTTGTCTTTTTGTTGGATTAAAGAAGGATTACATGTGGCTTGCGATGCCGCTGGTGTTAACAGAGCTCCCCATCATCCCCTAAGTTCCAAGGAGAAAATACACGTGTTCGCCGAACTGGGTCATAAATCTAAACTGGACGTATACCGGGAAAAATGCGGATGGTACATTTTTTAACTGCTAACTAGATAATTTCCTAATTCAACATCGACACTCATTATTCTTTGTTTCCACAATTAACTATTACTTTAATTTCCAAAATAAATAACGATAATATTCTTAAAACAACTCTACTCGTAATAAATTGTTCAGTAAAGTTTATAGAACTGTTCAAGAGTTGGGGATACAGGCATTTACGAAACAGTTCTGGAAAATTTACAGAACTTTTATGAATAAAATGCGGAACCTTCAATAATTTTTTTAAATATTCCGTATTTTATTATAAAAAGTTCTGTAAATTTTCCAGAACTCTGTTTCGTAAATATGCCTGTATCCCCAACTCTTGAACAGTTCTATAAACTTTACTGAACAATTTTTTTCTCTGCATATTTGCTATCTTTAAATTATATGAACACTTTTAAAATTATAGATAATTCAATGAAAAATCATCATTATTTTGAATCATATAAGTGACAATAGACTATTTTTTCTCATCAAAGATATATAGGTGATTTTAAGGCCATGGATCAATCGAACCACGTGACTAAATTATACATTTATTCGTTCATGTAAGATAACTTTTTTAATTTACAATATATCTTTCTGATAATTTGGGAAACGTAACAAAAGATAATAAAGCACGTCTGTTAACTTTTTTTTAGTAAAAATTTTGAAAAAAATTCGAAAACTTATCGACAATTACAGTTAACTGTAAAATTTTTTGCAAAATTTTCACTCATACAAAGTTGACAGACGTTCTCTATCGTGTTCTGTAGTATTTTCCAAATTTTCAGGAAGATATTTTGTAAAAGAAAAAAGTTATCTTACACGAACTTTTACAGGAATTTGGTCACGTGATCTGGTTGATCCATGGCCTTAATAAATATCAAATTAATTTTGGTTGCAAGGTATTTGTTATAATGTAAAGTATACTGCACAAATAGTTTTACAGAGATTTATTTTATAGATCGAAAGTGATTGAAGGTTAAATATTCGACTTTTAATGAAATCAGTTTGTCTTGATTCAGATTTTCATATGTTTTTCATCCTTGAACTTTATGGCGAAATAAGGTAAGGCTATGAAACCAAATATGTATTTCAAGATAATTAATGCAAAATTATGTTTATTCTTGATAATCTGCATTTTGTACAAAACGAACTAAGTTATAGGCCTTAAAAGTATGCCCTTCAAATTTTGGAATTTCGACCGTAATATTTGCAGATTTTTTGTGAATAATCCAGCTCGCACGCGAAAAAAACTTATTGAAACTCAAAATTTGAGTTATTATAGAGGCTAAGGGCTAATTCAAACCATTTTGCACACTTTCTTATAAAAGTTGTCATGATTAAAAAAGAAATTATGTGCGTACAAAATTCAAAAATAATCGTAACACTCATGATACACTTAAAAATAATTAGAAGTTTTGGAAAAGATTATAAATATCTTCTCACGGTTGTCTTTCAGCTTTCAGTGGTTGTGCTTAAGGAAGAAATACTTAATTGCCAATTTGTAGCAAAAAAATATAAATCGTGATAAGATCGACCATAACGGTTAAATATAAAATATGTAATTTCCCAATGTGAAATTTCTTACATGTTATTCAAAAAATGTATCCTATAATGATTATCCACCTGAGAGGATAATATTTTTCCACGCGATCAATATTTTTAATCGTATTTCTTCACACTCATTTTATTTTTCGTAATAAATTCCCCAAGTCATAAATTTCCTCTCATACACTGAGAAAACTGGAGTGTCAAACTTTGAGTGTCAAAATGTAGATAGTCAGTCTGAACTTCTAGATAGTACAACACTCTTTCCGAAATTTTTTCTTTTTGGTCAGGGAGACACTCATTTGATATTCTGCTTAACTGTTACCAGAGTGTCAGAATCACTATAAAGAGTGTCGATTGGCGAAATACGCGCCAAAATTGTAAAGTCACGTGGGTTCGCCTATTTTTCCTACAATATCACCAGCGTGGACTTTAACCTCGTTGCCGGTTTCGCGTCCTTTACGTGTTAAAGTGTCACGAGGGTTATTTTTGCCAACTAATTGGCGAGTACCTATTTCACTTGCTATAATAACGTAATAATTGTGAAAGCTTAAATGTAATAGTTTTGAGGTTAGCCATAGAGGTAGAATATAGTATATTTTTCCCTCTTCGATAATCTATTTTTCTCTCTGCGATGATCAACTTTTCCCTCTAAAGTATTCAAGTCGACCATCTTATTTTCACAATCCACAGGTAATAAGTTACACTATCTAGAAGGCTGTCCTATAGTTTAACCTCAAATATAGTCTGCTTCACCCTCCAAATGTTTAGGTTGACACTCCAGTTTTCTCAGTGTAGTTTTATTTTCATTTTCTAATTTTATACTCTCTAAATCTGAATCAGTCAAATTTTCACTGATTGAATCAGTGATTAGCATTTCAGGAAAACTTGTTTAAGGATGTTTTAGAATAACATTTAAAATCGACTTTTTTGCTATAAACAATTGAGTAGTTTGTTGAATAAACCCAATTTTTTCTTTTGATCAAACATTTTTAAATTAAACAAATATTTTTTTTACTCAAATACTTATTTTTTAGATCCAATAAACTCTTCATTGTAAAATTTAGTATTATTATATTTCAAATTAATTAGTTGAGTTGAAAGATTCCAAATTCTTTAAAATTTGAATTATTATATTTATTTTTAATAAAAAATAATTGTACTTATGCCTAAAAACAAAAGCAAGTTTGATTTCCTAAAAAGTAAAATCGTTATGGACATATCGAACGAATAGGGAATAATTGCATCTCCATAATAAAAAAAATTCAGTTATTCGTAAATTTTACCATAGTTCTTATTGGATTTTATGAGTTACATAGAGAATATATTTATAAACATAGTTACATACTTACATACAACATATACACGTATGAATGTATCAATATAAATAGCAAACATGCCAATACACGCTCAAATACTAATTTAACGCAACTTAACCTAACCGCACAACGCACACATTCATAAACGCATCGCAGTGATATGACAATTACAATGTAGCAACTTGATTATATACTAAACTGTGAAAACTTTTAAGATTTGTGAGAAGAAGCTTGGTACTCTCTCTGCTAGAACAAATCGTAAGTTAGAAAACCGCCACATTCAAATGTAATTCGAGGAAGTTGTTACTCTTGCCCTTTTTCAAGAAATTCGAAGTATTTCTTATCAATCATTTACTTGAAAATCAAGTAAAAACATAAAAGGAAAGTGTTAAAGAAAAAAATTATGCAGGGAAATAGTGTGAGGGGATAAAATAAAATGCAAAAGCTATTAAATCCTTATCAACTTCCTAATTTAAACGAATGGTTTTTTCAACTCTGTTCGGAGACCTGCAGTAGTCCATGGTGGTCATATAATATTGCATTCATCCGTCATCGTTAAGCGACAGCAAATACGCTTTCTATGTTTTATTTTGTCTTTCTTTTTACTCCTCTTAAAATCGCGAATCTGTTTTAGTTATAAAATTAGTAACATTTGAATATATTGATAAATTACCATTCAAACACTCAGAAAAAAATTTGGTTAAATCCACAAAATTTTTGTTGATTCAAACCTAGTATCCCGTGTAGAAATTTAAACCGGTTTTTATCGGGCCCTGGCCGGGCTCCGGATAATCAGCCTGGATAATATCAGGGCCCCGGATAGTACCGGTCTGTACCCTGCCAGTCCCTGGTCAGGTATACGTATAAGATGTAATCCTCTAAATTACTTTAAAATATTAAAATAAAAGCCGAAAATTATCCATTTTTAATTGCTATTTATTAGTCATACTTAATATATTTGTTGTGACAAATCTTAAAAATAAATCAAGTTCATTTGTTGAATGTATTGAATTGTATCAGCGGGATCTTCACTTATATTAGGCTCTTGCTCATTATTGTCCTGGTGAATTTCGTGATCAAAATTTTCTTCATAGTCTTTTGTGATTCAAAAATAAAACATTTTTGATTATTTAAACATAAATATATGTCAAAACATACAAACAGAACTGATTTAATATATTATAGATACATTATTTTTATAAAACTTGTTGGCACATTCATAAAAATGCAAATTTCGAAACAAGCAGACGACCTGGTCAGGTCTCGTCCAGTGCCCGGGCGGAAACCGTAAAGCAACTTGCGTGGCCATAGTCTGACCAGGCCCTGGTTGGGGAGAATTTTCCAAACAACTGCGCGGGCAAGGCCCGACCAGGCCCCGGTTGGGTAAAAGTTACCCGGATATTGCCCGGCCAGGACCCGACCGTTAGCAGCCCGAGTCGAAAAATCGAAGGCCTCATTTGAGCCTCTGCGACATAATTTTGAGGCTGAAGAGGGGTAAAAGAGGTTCTTGTTCGTATTTTTGAACCTCTTTTAAGCCTCCAGACTTGACTTACGTCCGTTTTAGGTTCAAGAGGTTCAAAGGAGGTCATACATTACGACGGTGTGAGGCTCTTCTCGATCGAAGAGGTTCCTGAGCGTTAAAGGAGGTTGAAAAATAAAATACAGAGACTAAAGAGGGTTAAATGATGACTTAACGATTATAAATAGGCTTTAAAGAGGTTGTGGAGGCTTAAAATGTTTCAAATGAGCTTCAACATCACCAAGAGGCTCATATGAGGCCCTCGAAATTTCGACTCGGGAGGACATAGTCAAGACAATTTCTGCACGGGATTTTCTCATTATATGAACAATTAAATTAAGTTACTTTTAATAAATTTCAAGTATTTATTTTAATATATATATAATATATATTAATTACATAATGTTTTGAATTTTTACTATTAAAATGATAATTTATCAAAAGATAAATTTAATAATTTACTTTCAAAATTATACAAAGCATCAAGTGCACGGAAAAGTAGAATTTATAATTAGTTTTTCCATAATAATTAAATTGCATTTCTTTAAGCGATATTCGTCTGCGTTTGGTTTCAAATAAAGAAAAGACGAAACATGAAGTGAAATCCGTGCTAAAAGAAAATTAGTTTTTTTATTCGTTCTTGTTGTTCTTCGATGTTTATCGCGAAGTAATCTTGGGTTACGCAATATTTTCTCCGACAATAAACTCGTTACGGCCTTTTTAAGGTCGGAAAAGAATAAACTTAGATAATAGTCTTTCCAGTCGTTTCTCTATTGTTAACTTTATAGAACTTTTCTTTCATATTTCAATTTTCTGTCGAGGAGAAAATTTTATTATTTCAGTAAGAAATGTGAAAACTATTTTCTCAGTGCTTAATCCATTCAAACTTGCCATTCCCTAAAAATGTGTTTGTAGATTATTTTCTCTATAGTCTTTTTTGTATACTTAATATGGTTTTCATCACTTTGTTGAAATAGTTTTAGATATTTTGTTAAAGAGGAAAATCGGATCTTAAAACTCTCAACACTTTAAAGTAAATATAACTAGTTGAGTTCTACTTTATTTTTTACGCAGGGAGTATTAACACTGCAAGTAACAAAGTCGTAAAATTGTAACGGTTTCAATGACTTCATACAAAACGTTTCATAAAGGTGGCACAACATTAAAAATTTATACTCTGTATGAAAATTTTACACGGGGGTTTAATATCCCTAATTTTTACACTTTTTATTGCTTATAATCAATTTTCACTGTATTTTAAAATATTATTAGAATTGGAAAAAGGAATTTGGCAATAAACTTCAGATTTCATTAGGTTAATCATTGTTATGCTTTTTGAAATAAAAATGGGAAAAGCTTTTTCACACGCTAGAAAATAAGTATTGAAGATTCCTAATCTAGAAAGGATCTATAAAAGCGAAAAATGAAATCAGAATTAAATCTCCTTGATGAAAAATAAGAGAAAAACGTAACTATAGAGATATGACAAACTCGAGGGCGAATAAATGAAAGGTTGGTAGAGCAGAAACCCAAAATTACTTACTCGGGGTATCTGTTATAAGCTTTACTAAATTTAATTATTAAATATGCAAATTATCACATAAAGCTAAATAAAGCCTCTACTATGTTTTCGTAAAGTGATGGCGGATGAAAATCGATACAGAATCATTATTTTTATCAGCATTCCCGATGAAAATAAAATATTCTACAGGGATTTGAAATAGAACTTTTGATGCGGAATTAAATTTTAAAAACAGTAATTAGGATTTGGTGCAGAAACAATATTATGGATAATTTAATTAAAAGTATATGACGATTAAATGAAAATTCGCCAATCATCATTTGTGATGGCTTATCATAATTTACAATATTACTAAGTATCGGAAATGTTTGAAGAACAAAGTGAACTAAAATTGAATTAAAAAATTAGATCAACAGTTATATTTTCTAAATTAAAAATAAAGCTAAAAGGTTTGCGATACTGTAATTTAAAAATATATCATAGTGAAGTGAAGTCATTAGTAACGAAAATTTTTCTGGAAATAAAATGATGATGAAAAAAGATTCACGATCAGAAAAAATTGTCATTTACATTTTAAAAAATTTATTTACATATTGATTTATTATTTTAAAAAATAAATGCTTTTTTTATCAATATACAAATTTGAATCTACATCTAAAGGAGCTACACTTTGTTTAAACAATTTGAATTTAAATCTAACTAATTAATGCGAATCAAGATCAAATCAATCTAGATGACAAATACAAACTTCTTAGAGAACTTTCTGCAGAAAATTATAGATATATTATATTTTTCTTTAATGAATTCTATATCTTGTGTACAAATTTTGAATTTACGTATTCACAAACATTTTTAACTAGCTATAGAAAGATTTGATGTCATCAAGAAGTAAATCTGTGAAGTATCTCGAAAAGTATGCCAAAAGCATTGATAAAATCTCTCACTTTTCTTATTTTTTTTATTGCGCTTCTGAACCATTGTATTTTCACTAGATTTTTCTATCTCTGCTATCGAAAAAACATTAATTTCGTATACGAAGACGAAGCACGCTTCGTGGTAAGGGTCACATCCTATCGTCATTAAAATAACTACGAGAGAATTCCCGCAGTTTGAATCAGTCTTATACATAGAATGTCATGAAATAAAATTGGAGATACTTCTTGGAAAAAAGGAAATGATATAGTCAGTATTAAACGAGTTTCCCTAATTTCTTTTTTACTTTGGCAATCTAGACGACAGGGGATTTTTAAAATCAGATTGAAAACAGTTCACAACGAAGGCCACGCTCATTATAATTAAACCATAATGATTAAAATTTTTATTATTTTCAAAATTCGGAATAAACACTTCTTATTCACTCTAAACAGTGTCCAATTTTTGGGTGCACTTCCGAAAAGCACTTTTACCTCCGATGAATTCGAAACGCACTATACCCACGTATTTTAAGGCTCTGATCAAGAATATGATAATGAAATCACACGCAAAATTGATTTTCACGGTCAAAAATAAAAATAAAAAAAATGTTTTTAACTAGTTTTTTCATTTTATATCGATAAATATTGATCTAGAAAAAAAATATTTCCCACAAAAGTTGCAGCGGATGAAAAGATCTATCCTCAATGTTCCATACATTTTTGCCCTAAAACCATTTTTTTCGAGAAAAATGAAAGTTAAAAAAAAAGACTGCCAAAACCCATTAAGGGTGCAGTTCCGAATAGGTGAATCTTCCGATTTCCATTAAACTCCCCATATTTACGTATTTTGACGCGCTGATTACGAATATAATAGTGGAAACTGCCGACTAGTCGATTTTCATGGTGAAAACTTGAAAAAACCATAAAAATCATGGTTGTTTGCGTTTATCTCAACCAATATGCAAAATTTCGCAAAATGCTCCAAATATACTATAACTTGTAGAATTCATCGAGATAGACATTTTTGGTCACATGCATTTTTTTCTGCGATTCATAGTTTTCGAGAAAATTAGTGATACATTTGATATCGAATTTAAATACAGTCGGGACTCGTTTATTGGGACGCGGTAAGGGTTTCCACCTAATGGGGCTCCTTTGGAGGACAAGCGTTTGAATGGATCGTCGAGTCAACCGTGGTCACCGCTGTATCATCGCAATTGGTTGACGCGTAGCATGACTTTTCAATAGTGGGGGTAAAGGGAACGATCGAGCGTCTCCATAGACGAGTCTAATGTCCTGGTAAACGAGTCCCGACTGTACTAAAAAATAATACAACCTACACGTCATGTACAACCAAGTATTTTATGCAATTTATGTGCCTGTCTGTTTGATTCCATTTAATAGGGGATGATTTTAATTGAGAAAAACTCCCCATCGTGTGCCTGCCTGTTTGATTCCATTTAATCTCATTTTTCTCGGAAAATAATGGCTTTAGGGCAAAAATGCGTAGAACATTAAAGATAGATCTTTTCATCCGCTACAATTTTTGCAAAAAATATTTTTTTTCTAGATTAATATTTATCGACATAAAATGAAAAAACTTATTAAAAACATTTTTTTTTTTTTTTAGTTTTGACCTTGAACATCAAATTTGCAGGTATTTTCATCATCATAATCGTAATCAGTGCCTCAAAATACGCGGGTATAGTGAGTTTCAAATTAAGCAAAGGTAAGTCCTTTTCGGAAGTTTATCCCATATTTTTCTTCATCTAATGAATTGGATACGACTTTATGCAAATGTAAGTGACAAATTAAGGAAAAATTTCAGTGTATGTTTCTTTAGCGTAATTTTCGTAATAGGGAAAAAATCGAAGAGTAATAATAGAGAACGGATGAAAACTTGGGTTTGTGGGAAGATTCTGCAAGGCAGAGTAACATTTTAAAGGGAACTGCAACGTTAAAGCTCCCGCAGGTTTGAAATTACGAGGACATTATGCGACCGGGCATTAGTTAATTTTGAATGTCACGTGTGCTCTCTTGTAATGTACCACAGAGACCAGACACAGCCATAATTTACAAAAGACTTGGTGCTTTATTAGAAACTGAAGCCAGTAAAAGAAAAAGTGACACAAACCATTTTCTAAAGTGATGACATTGTAGCATAATTTCGTACTGCCTTGAAATGTGCCAAAATAATCATTATGCTGCTTTTACCTTTCAATTCTAGGTTCTTCTATAAAGACCTCTGCAGCTAATCGCTATCAATTTGTCTCATTAAATTGTTCATGACATAAAACGTTGTATTTACATAAAATGTCCTTTTGATTAAATTGCACCCTTAATTAAAAGTTTCCTGTGATTATTTTTACTTCTCAAACTGATTTTATTATTTTATCTACTCATAATGTTTTTTCTTCCTGGACAATAAAGAGATTTTGTGTTGTTTCACAGGGGAAAAAATTATTACATTTACTGACTCCATGAGATGAAATAGTGATAGCATACTCTCTAAATTTGAATCAGTCAAAATCTACTGATTATCAGTGAAATTTGACTGATTCAAATAGCTAAAAAGAGGTTACTGTAAATCAGTCAAATTTCACTGATTATTTCAGTGAAAATTGACTGATTTGACAGTGAAAAATATTTTTTTCACTGATGAATCAGTGAAAATTAACTGATTTAACAGTGAAAAATATTTTTTCACTGATGAATCAGTGAAAAGGAAAATCACTGATTCAATCAGTGAAAATTTGAGTGATTCAGATTTAGAGAGAACAATTTCTATAAATTTCACAGATATTTCAGTAGAATTCACCGCTTTTTTGTAAGCATAGCAGGTTTATAGATGAATATTATAAAAATATTTGTTAAGGCCATGGATAACCAGATCACGTGACCAAATTCCTGTGAAAGTTCGTGTAAGATAACTTTTTTCTTTTACAAAATATCTTCCTGAAAATTTGGAAAATACTACAGAACACGATAGAGAACGTCTGTCAACTTTGTATGAGTGAAAATTTTGCAAAGAATTTTACAGTTAACTGTAATTGTCGATAAGTTTTGGATTTTTTTTCAAAATTTTTACTAAAAAGAAGTTAATAGACGTGCTTTATTATCTTTTGTTACGTTTCCCAAATTATCAGAAAGATACATTGTAAATTAAAAAATTTATCTTACATGAACGAATAAATGTATAATTTAGTCACGTGGTCCGGTTGATCCATGGCCTTAAGGCCTTGGAACAACCAGACTATATTATCGATACGGAGATTATTTTGCCTGTAAACTTTTGTCCATGCAAAATAAGATATCAAGTTGAGGATCCTTCCTTAGTGCATTTTTTTTTATCTCACAAATTTTTGACTTGATATCTTATTTTTCATGGTTAAAACTTTACAGACTCAGTAAATCCAAAATTTTTTTTCTCCGTGTTCAGTCAGATTTTTTTTTTTTTAATTTAAACAATTTTGAAAAAAAAAACGTTTTCTTCATTGAACCAAATTTTCTGGTTCATGTACTTACAGTTTTAAACGTTCATTGAACGATGAAAATTCTTTTTACATTCTCATCATGGATGATAAGGTATTGGTTTTATGTGAAAAATGACTTTCGAAATTTTCATCAAATCTTTACGTTTTGAGACCCCCTGAGTCAGAAAAAATGGTTTTTACAAAAGTGTCTGTCTGTCTGTCTGTCTGTAGGTCGTGTGCGGCATAACTCTCGATAGAATTATCAGATTGAATTGAGCTTTGGTAGACTTTATCGGAGCCGAAAAAGTAAGGACAAGTTCGTTAACCAGCCACATCCAATCAAAATTGAGGGGTTGAGCACTACTTTTGTGTTTTTGAAAATAATTTTTTGAAAAAATCAAAAATTTCAATACTGGTTTTAGATAGTGCTCATAAATCTATAAAAATTATCCTGATAACATTTTTTGATTAAATCAAAATTAGAAATGTTACAGCATATTAAAATTCGAAAAAAGTCAATATCAAAATTCCATTTTCCAGTTCAATTATACGAGATACGAAAAAACGTTATAATACAATATTATTGAATAAATAAAGACCTACAAATTTGAATTGTAACATTTTTTCATAAGATGCATATTTTTCTTTTTAATTAAAAAAAAAACTATTGAAAATCCAAAATTCAATTTTTTAACAATAATATGTAAAATACGAAAAAAACGTAAGAATACAAAGTTGTTCGTTTCAAAAAGATCTACAAATTTTGTCCGACGCAGTTTCTGGTAAAACATATATTTTTTGTTTCAATTCCAAAAAATACGTTTAAAATTCAAAAATTCCATTTTTTAGACAAAATATGTGAGATACAAAAAAAATGTTTAGATGGAAAATTGTTTGCCTAAATGAGGTCTACAAATTCTCATTAAGACATTTCGGGACAGGAGGTATATTTCATGTTTTGATTTTTAATATTAAAAAAATTCGATTTTTTTCACCAAAATATGTGAGATACGAAATAAGCGTTGTTCTGGAAAATCGTTTCCTTCAATAAAGTCTACGATTGTTTTTCCTTTTTGAGATATTTGGAAGAAAATAAATAAATTATTTTAATCATGTAATTTATTAAAAAGTTACTGAAATGTATACAGAAAATCGAGCGCGAAGCGCGAGCGCCATGATGAGAATGTGTTCCTTAAGGCTGATAGAGCCTTAAGTAAATTGAATTTCCTGTTTCACTTAATTTCAAAAAGAAATTGAGTGTCTTTGGGAAAATGTGTAATTCACATCATCTGTAATATTATTATAAAATTGGTTTGAGCTTCAGTATCAAATTATAAGAAATTAACTTAAATGTATGCGAAAAGCACAAGACCGAGCGCGAAGCGCGACGATCGAGTATTACGGAGCGCGAATATTTAATAACAGATTATATGTTTAAAAGGCTGTGAATATAGACATAACAATTATAATTTTGTTTTGAAAGAAAGATTTTTGCCATCGTTCAATAAACGTTCAGAACTGTAAGTACATTCCTGGTTAACTTTCTTTTTTTTAATTAAAAGAATCTTTAGTTGTTTAAAAAAAAACTTTTGATGGAAATATCACTATAGTTGAATCAAAATAATATATTTTTAAATTAAACGAATAATTTCAGCATAGAATTTATTTGATTTAAATTCTTCTTTTTTGAAATCAAACATATTTTTTTTTGCAACCTGAACACATTTTTATTTTGAATTAAGAAAAGGAGTATAAACAAACGATTTTTTCAGTATAAACAGAAATTTCTTGTGAGTGATTGATGCAGTGAGTAAAAAACTCTTAAATTTGTCAACAAAATTTCAAATTTTTCTTCATTTAATTCCAAATATGCATTTAGATTATGGGTACAAAAATAATTTTACGAATTCGCATTCAAATAAGAGGGATTAAGTGAAATTGCATTTTTTCCAAATTTATCTATGCAGCTTAAAAATAAAATCATTGATGCAAATAATTCTCTATCAGCTTTTTCAATATTCAATAACAGGTACTTTTCTTTAGTCGTGAATACGCATAGCGCAAGATCTATCGGTCAATCTTGACGTGAATTGAGTATAAAAAACATTTCAGGTAAAAATGGGTGCGTTTAGTGTGTTATTCATCAGTAAATGAGTTATAGATTATGGAGTGAAGAATAGTGACAGAAATTCATTTATCGATAATTTATAAATTACTCGAAGACTACTTTTTTCGCAACATGAAAATTAAATTAGTCTGAAACTGTTCCTTACTAAAGCTAAGAGCATGCATAATAATTTATATCAGGAAAAAATCTACAGTATTTACTTACGGTTGAAATTCCTTGCATATCTACTATTGGTGCCAAATCTTTCGCAATGCGAAGAAATACTTATTAAAGTTATTTTTAGATGTTTTCTTATATTATAAGAAAAATTACATCAGCCAGAACTTTTGATGGATAAGCTAAAGATGTTTACTGAGTCCTTTATGATACATAACATTTTAAGCACGAAACTCAACATACATAAGATTACTATATTATCGAATATCATGTTACAAAAAAAACATTTGACCTAAAATACATCCGGTCGAAAAATAACGGCGCAAAAGTCAAATGCAGCCAATCAAAATTTATAATAATTTAAATTGAAAATTTTGATTGGCTGCATTTGACTTTGGCGCCGTTATTTTTCGGCCGGATGTGTTTTAAGCCAAATGGTTATTCTGTAACATGACAATTCGGTGAAATGGGAATTATATTAGGAGAAATAGTAATTTGGAAATATAAAAATGATGACAAATGATAATTCGGATACATACAAATTGGATCAAATGGTGTTTTGGTAATATGAAAGTTTTCAAATAATGATTCAGAGGAATAAATATTAGGATACATAGTTATTTGGAAATATAAACATAAGGTTATGTGATGAGGCGGAAAAATAAAAATTGTAGTGATTGATAATTCGGTTAAATCAGTTTCGGTAAAATGAATTTGAGGAAATATAGAATT
This sequence comes from Diplolepis rosae, assembly GCA_030998225.1. Taxonomy (NCBI): domain Eukaryota; kingdom Metazoa; phylum Arthropoda; class Insecta; order Hymenoptera; family Diplolepididae; genus Diplolepis; species Diplolepis rosae. The sequence goes on along the minus strand of JAPYXD010000701.1, from coordinate 19,181,504 downwards.
TGGGGAATATTCATGCATCCCCTTTTTAACGTCACGCATTATTCAATTTCCTGTAATTCAAATTTAATCCAAAAAGAAGGAAGAGAGTGAAATAAAATTTTTAAGAATAAAGAGAAATAGGATATAAAATAATTATCGAATAGAAAAAACGTGAAAATAATCATTTTCTTTTTTTACATTTATCATTATTAGAATTATATTATTTGTTTATCTCTATATATTCTGAACTAAAAAAATAAAAAAAATAAAAAAATTATTGATCCAATACTCTATTCTTGGATTACTTTTTGGCAAAACTTTTTCGGAAGGGTGCCATTTTTTGTTGTTGTTACTTTCTGACAAGCCAGAAATTCCGGTTACGTCGATTGATGTTACGCCGATGGAAAACAATACAAAAATATATCATATAGATTTAATGTAGAAGGAAATGAAAAATCCTTTGGAAAATTGTTTTATTTATCTCGGTTTTACATTTTTATTATACCGATATATGAATTTTTACTAAAAAATTTTTAATATATGTATGTCGATGGATACTAATAAAAATACGCAATGTTTTCTCGGACTTTCTCTTAGTTTTCGAGGAAAGTTCTTAATTTTTCCTTTTAAATCTTGGATGAATAAGTAGTGAGATTTTTCTCTACAACTTTACGATAAAACCGAACTTGAAAATATATTCATGTAGCTGAATGATAGATAGTCTTTTATGTATATCAACGTAACCAAAAACATATTTTCTTGGATACTAGTATTTCAGTAAATATCGAATATTCATTTCGGTTAAATTCCAATATTATTTTTGAAAATTTTACCTTTTGACCTATGTTGTAAGACTATTAAGCATGAATTTCAAAACAATGCTCTATATATTTTATATGTGACTAAAATATGCATGTGGTATATATGGACATCTTCCAAAGTCATTTTTCAGGTATATAATGTTATTTTGTTCTGACTCAAGATCAAAGAAACTAATTTTCACTTTGAAATACATTATATGGCACTAAAATCAAGAGCTTTACCAAGGTTTGTAACGTATCTACCAATAGTTTCAACAATATATCCTTTGGACACAAAAGTGCCTTATATTTGGAGAATCACCCATATGTAGAAGGTATAGGCAGAAGTATGTAACTTTCTTCTAAATTATGCTCAAATTTTTTGTAAAAATGGTCAAATGAATGAAACTGACATTGTGAACATGTAACTTCGCAAATGCACATTAAAAAATAAGTACCCAGAAAAAAATTTTAGTATCAACTAAAGTCAATTAATTTTCACAACTAACAGAAAGTTCAGCTAGAGTAACTACTATAGAACGCCATTATAGTGAAAATAATAAAAATTATCATATCCTAAGCAGAAATTAACCATCGGACCAACATCGATCCAACGCTGTATACCAATTTCCTACTGTCGGCGGACAGTCGAAATAATAACGATTTCCTGCGTTGGTACAACATCGGTTTCCAACGTTCTACCAAATGCTGGTAACCAACATAGTTTTAACATTGGCTGTCAACATTTCTAAAACACTGGTTATATACTTTTATTATTAAATCCATGTTTTACGGGTAAAGACATACATTAAAGAAGACTATCAGTGTTGAATCAACTGTGTACAAATACTGGTATGTTACAGCGTTAATTATCAGAGTCGATTAGACACTGGATGGACCTTGCACATTTACTGTCAGAAAATTACATTTTCCACAGTTGGAAGAAGGTTGGGCCTGTTGTACACCCAACGCTGTACAAACGTTGATATTTTACATTCGACTACCAGGGCTGAATATACACTGGATAGACCTTATACATCCACCGTCGGAAAAGTACTTTTTCCACAGTCGGAATAAGGTTGGGCCAGTTGTTTCCCGACATTGTATCAACGTTGGTAATCAACAGTCGATCTCCTACGTTGTACCAACATTTAACCGATCGTCATAGTCGACAAAGTGTTATGATTTCTACTTGGGATGCGCTGAACATTTCTAATAATTATAGTAAATATAGTTCAGCAATTGGTATGTCATACGATGAATCAATACAACTACAAACTGTTAATAACAACAATGATGCAACCATTGTTAGGGTAAATATATAATACAAAAATAAAAAGATAAAATATCATATTAAAAAACAAAAACAAACAAAAAAATAAATAATAATAATTTTGTTTATTTTTGTTAATTTTTATTCAAATATATTGAAATTTGTTTGCAATTTCAGAGATATAATTCATTTACCCATAATAAATTCGCTTCACATGAACATGTTTTTCTCTACATGCAAGAAAAAGACCCTTTTCTAGCGTGTTTTGCGAGACAAAACCGCTCATATATCATTCGTTACGTAATTTGGCGTTTTATCCACCCTGAGGAGGATAAATGGCGTGTCATAGGGAGATATAAGTAGTAGTTCAGTGAGAGAAAAATATCGAAAGTGACGCTGTTGTGCGCTTCAAGTGGAAACTATGACTTAATTCATCTAGAAAATCTGTTGCAGTATCTACATCAGTCAGATTTTGTCAATTATGAGTTCATCTTGACGTCAGTGAATTTCTACCCCCACTATTAAAAGTTCATAATTATTTTATAGTTCTAAGTTGCTCTTCAATAGTTCTACAGTTCCAGATACGTTTAAGGCCATGTCCTAAGTGGGCAGCGTGACCAAGTAATGAAAATACAGGGTGCGCCATTTAAACCTTCGGTATTTCAACATTGAATAACTATGACACTTTTCAGCCGATTTTGGTAAATGAGCAAGATTTGTTTGGAATATACTTTACCATTTATTTCAAATCAGTTTTAGAATACAAAGTCGATTAAATGATCACCTCCATTCGATACACAAAAAGCAGCTCTTTTTCGCGCATTCTGCATAACATTGGCATCTTTGGCTTGCTGGCATAAACTTTGCTTTTTAAATAACCCCAATGAAAAAAGTCAGGTACAGTTAAATCCGGAGAATGAGGAGGCCACTCCAATTTGCGATACGATAAGCACACTCAGTTTTCACAATTGAACGATTGTTTTCAATGTAAAACGCTACGATTTCAGAGCAAACTTTCGGTGTGTATTGACTCATGGTTAAAAAGGTACTGAATGACGTTTCAGAATCGTGCTCATTTGTCAAAATCGGCTGAAAAACAACAGAGTTATTCAATGTTGAAATACCGAAGGTCTAGATGGCGCACCCTGTACCATTCTAAAACTTTGGGAAATGGTAGAAAGGATAATAAACTACGTTTATCTGCTTCACTTTCGTAAAAATTTCGAAAAAATTAAATATGAATCATTTTTGTCTCCTATCGCATTTCGACACGAAATGAGATATCGATTCTGAAACGTCGGTAAATTGAATTAAAAACCATAAAGAATTAAGGTTCATCTAGTCCTAAATATTTATAAAAGTAGAATAAAATTTTCAATAAAGAAACATAGTTGTGCGAAGACCGACCGTTCCCATAGAACTCTGTATGTGCACGATCTGGTAAGATCTGTCATGGTAATGCAGATTACTTGATTGATTATTTTATAACAAACTTTTCTTGGTCCCCTAAACGTGCGCTTTCACTCACACTTTCAATTATACTTTATCAACCTTTTCCCAATTTTGTTCTGCTTTCTTTTAACTTCCAATTTTAGATATGGACAAAAAAAATACAGTCAAGTCTCGTTTATTGCAAGGCTCGAGCGTTCCCCTAACCCCCACCTTTGCCGTATATGCAACACTGTGGTTGGGGCGACAACCAATCCATTGCTTGCTCTGAAAATCAACCTTACCGATAGTTGCGGTGGTGGAGCCCCTTTCTCGTCTTGCAATAAACGAGTCTCGCTCGTATCGGAGCCTTGCAATAAACTAGTCTTGAGTATCGATCCGAGGACTGACTTGGTCACGTGGTTCACCTAGGACATGGCCTTAAGCAGTAATTCTGGCGTTTAAGAGGTGAAAATCTCAGTTTTTTAAAATGGGTTACTAACTTCACGCTACCCCCACTTTTGAGAAAGTTAATTCGTTTTATAGTTCTAGGTAGATTCAACATAGCCCTGATGCTTTTCAGAAATAGTTCCAGTCAATTGCACAAAAACATTTTGTTATTGAAAAAATAACAATCCCTCCACTTTTTTAAAAAGAACTCAAAATTCTACAGACCCTCAGTGACCCAAGAATCTTTAGTTGAAACCTGTTAAATTTATTACAAATATGGTACTAATAAGGCGGTACTATTATTGAATGAGCAAGAATTTTAGATCTTCAATTTATTACTACCATTAATTGCAGTTTAATTTTTACTTGGTGAATTAGACATTACTATACCTTTTAATTTACAACTCTTTTCTGAATTGCAATCAATCAAATTAAAATTTTATATTGTTTTGACTCACTTTCTCATTCAGTATCAATTAAATTTTACAATCTTTCCACTCAATTGAAATACAGTCCAATAATAAAATTCCACAAACGCATTATCAGCTAGCGAATATGAAATCATCGGGAAATCCCTAGAAAGATGTGAGACGCATCAAGACCCAATGTTACACATTAAACATAACTAGAATATAATGCGTGTAAAATCCACGTGGTAATATACAGGTGCGAAATTAAAAAAAAGGTAAGAATAGGGTCAAGAAGCCGAGAATCGTTTACGTATACAGATAGCTGGTAAAAGTATGCGATACTCAGTTGCAGAGTTTCGACTTGTGCCAGTGTATGCGTAAAGCGAGCCGCAAGGCCAGACCACTAGATAGGTTCTGATTGGCGGAGCCCACATCGTACGATGGTCCTGACGCGTTATAAATAAACGTGCCTTCGATGCCTCTTTCCCTTTTCCCCTCACGAGAAACTCCCCTCTCCAACTTATTTCAGCCGCCATTCTCTCTATCTCTCTCTTAACTTTTCATGCATGACTGCGTGCGTGAATAACCGACGATCGTCTGCATGGATATCTCTGCTTTATACATGTGTGCGTACGTATGTATATGTTATCATTTTTACATTCTCATCACAAATGAGAAGGTATTAGATTTGCGTACAATTTGGCACCTACTTTTTTGAATAAATGTCCATGTTTCATGACCCCCTGTATCTGAAAAACTGGTTTTCCTTTACGTATGCATGTAAAACCCTCTTTTGCCTACCGTTTACAGATATCGAAAATTGTTAATCCCGCACTGTGTGCAAAATCCGCGTTATTGTCGAACAAAGTGCTTTCACCGGTTAGCAAAGTGTATTTTTCCCACCGACGCACTGGACAAGTAGCGTCATAAGTGCATACTATTTTGACATTATATTTGCTGGTGAAATTTTTCACGAAGCTTATGAACTTAGTTAACAATTTCTAGTTTTTAATGAAAAATCAACATCGATTACAAGCAGTTCCAAACAGAAAATAGCAATAAAATAATGAAAATAAAATAGAAATAATTTTTTTTTAAATAATCATAAAAAGTTAATTGAATTGTGAAGCATAGGGTAAGAGCACGAATCGTTGACACTAGCACCACTTATTCGCACCCCCCTCTAATTCGCTTTAAATAATAAAAAAGTGAAAATCTTCGTCATATTTTGCTAACATGAGAATAATTCAAATAGAGTACGTTGATTTTTTTCATTTTTCTATTGTTTAAAGCAAATTGGAGGGGATACCAACGACAGATGCTCAGTGCCAACGACAAGTGCTCTTACCTTAATATAAATTTCAAATTTTGATGTCTAGTGGCTATATGTTTTAGGTTATGTTATTTATAATTAAAAAAAGTGAAAACGTCTAATTAAATCGACTTAATCATTTTTGAAACCGAAAGTCAATTTTTTCAACACAGTAAATTTGAAAATTTTATTGATTTTGGGTTTGCACATATTTGTGTCCAAAATGCATAAAATTTTGTTTTCAAAATTTAGGAAATGGTAGAGAAGATAAAAGCAGAAGTAGATAGACTACTATTGGATTTCAAAATGAAAAAAGTCCAATTTTAGTCAAATATATCAAAAAAAAATATTTATCATCAGAATCAAAAGTAGTCTATTTACGTCCTTTTTTATCATTTCTACCCTTCTAAATATGAATCAGCGAAACTCGCTAAGAATAAGCAATTATCTGCTGATAAAGATATGGTGCTGAAATTTCAACTGCAAGCTTATAGCTACAAAACAACGAATAGTCGCTGATTCTCAGTGAGTTTTGCTGATTCAAATCTTGAGACTATTTCTAAATTTTGAAAACTAAATTTTATGTAATTTGGACGTCAGCGTGTAAATCTACAGTGAGTGATCAAATTATTATTCTCAAACAAAAAGTGTTTCAATTATGAAATTAGTAAAGTTTAATTTGAATAAAGCTACATAAACAATACATTATCAGGGTTGCTACAAGGCCTGAACGACTTGGAAGACAAGGAAAAATCATTGAATTTTGAAAAACATCTGGAAAACTTGGAAAAGTCGTGGAGTTTTGAAAAAATGACTTGAGATTTTGAAGTTGCCTTTGTTTCAAACTCTTAATAATTATTTTACAATATTTAGATGCTATCAAAAAACAAAAATATGAAGAGAAGGAAAATAAATCATGAGAAAAAAACAAATATCAGACAAAATGCAAGAATTAAAGGGAAAGGAACGGAAAATTTAATTGGAAAAGCAAAAAGGATTTTAAAGCATCGAAGAAGAAATTCATGAACTGATTAAAGCCCGATGAATTTATATATATATATATATATATATATATACGTAATAAGTTGTTTATGCGTTTTAAAAGTTTTATCTTGATTTTTTATTAATTTGAGAGTTTCTCAGATTACTATTGTTTTTAACTGTAATCCTAACTTCAAAATAAATAATTAGACTATCATTATTCTTGAAGTGTTCTATTGGTAATAACAATAAAAATAATATAATAATAATTACAGAATTATTTTTCACTTTTATACAAATATTTCAAATTAATTAGTTGAGTTTGAAATTTCCGCCACTGCCTACATTATCGGAGAATCACTAGTCGCATATCAGATAGGATACGTTGCCGAGAGGTGTCCCCGTAGACAATTTCAAACTCTTATATCGCAAATAAATGCAAATTAAATTCAAATGTAAAGAATTTGAAATCTTTATATTATTGAAAAATGTACAATTCAATAATTTATCGTTACAGAAGTTTTCACTGTAATAGAATGAGTTTAAATGAATCTTTATTGGATTTTTTTAAAAAGTAGACCGAATGTCGGCGGACAGTCGAAACGAAGCCGATGTACTGCGTTGGTACAATACCGGATTCCAACGTTGTACCAATTCTAATAATCAACAAATTTTCAACGCTGGCTGTCAACATTTCTAAAACACTGGTATATTACAACGTTAATTATCAGAGGCGATTAAACACTGGATAGACCTTGTACATCCACTGTCAGAAAATTACTTTTTCCACAGTCGAAAGAAGGTTGGGCCTGTTGTACTCCCAACGTTATAAAAACGCTGGCATTTTGCAGTCGGTTACCGGGGCTAAATATACACTGGATAGACCTTATACATCCACCGTTGGAAAATAACTTTTTCCACAGTCGAAAGTAGGTTGGGCCTGTTGTACACCCAACGTTGTACAAACGCTGGTATTTTGCAGTCGACTACCAGGGCTGAATATACACTGGATAAACCTTATACATCCACCGTCGGAAAATTTCTTTTTCCTCAGTTGGTATAAGGTTGGGCCAATTGTTTCCCAACATTGTACCAACGTTGGTTAATTTACAGTCGAAAGTAGGTTGGGCCTGTTGTACACCCAACGTTGTACAAACGCTGGTATTTTGCAGTCGACTACCAGGGCTGAATATACACTGGATAAACCTTATACATCCACCGTCGGAAAATTTCTTTTTCCACAGTTGGTATAAGGTTGGGCCAATTGTTTCCCAACATTGTACCAACGTTGGTTAATTTACAGTCGAACTCCTACGTTGGATGAACATCTAACCAATCGTCATAGTCAATAAACTATCATAATTTTCGCTTGGGAGACCGAGTTGTTTACATCAATTTGCTACTTTTCTCAAGTATTATATGCCCTTAAGGCCATGGGTCACGTGAATAAATTCCTACCTTACCAGCATTCTCAATTTGTGTAACCCCATTTTTGTAAAAAATGAGATAAAAAGTTGAAAATTTGTGAGAATGAATAAAATACACTGAGGCAAGTCTGTATAGTCTTAATTTTTTATAATTATTTTTAAACATTTCTTTGAAAAAAACAAGTTTTATAATTATAAACATTTATGACCAGACAGACCTCCATTAGTGTATTTTGTTCAATTTTAAGAATTTTCAGTTATACCTATTTTATTTTTTAAAGAAATGATAAATGATAACGATGTACTGCGTTGGTACAACACCAGTTTCCAACGTTGTATCAATACTGGTAACCAACATATTTTCAACGCTGGCTGTCAACATTTCTAAAATACTGGTTATATACTTTTATTATTAAATCCATGTTTTACGGTTAAAGACATGTTTTAAAGAAGACTAGACTCTAAAAACAGACTCTTGACTCTCAAACAATTCCCTTCACTATTAGAGGATTTTCTATTCAAAATTGGCATGAGAGGAAATCCTTTAGTAGTTGAACGATTATCGTTTCAAATACTAACCTTGTACTGTCAAAGCATTTCATTTGGTCTTGAAATGAAATCCTTTCTCGTACAAAAAATAATAATTTCGAGGATAAAAGAAAACAAATTGTATGATATAACCTATCTAATATAAATATTAGAAATGTACACAAGCTCAACTTTGACAAATGCCAATATTGAATCGCTTATCATCAATACTACAATAACACTAAAACGATTCTGTTTATAGACAAAAGAAATCTGCTTAATTTCAGTGGATGCATTCTGAAAGGAACCTGACTTCACTATCAATAGACTTTTTTTAGAGTGTACCAGTGTCGAATCAACTTCGTACAAACACTGTTATTTTACAGTTTTAATTATCAGTCGATTAGACACTGGGTGGACCTTGTACATTTACTGTCGGAAAATTACTTTTCCCACAGTCGGAAGAAGGTTGGGTCTGTTGTACATCCAACATTGTACAAACGCTGGTATTTTACAGTCTACTACCGGGGCCGAATAGAAACTGGCTAGACCTAGCTCGTACACCCACTATCGGAAAATTACTTTTTCCACAGTCGGAATAAGGTTGGGCCAATTGTTTCCCAACATTTAACCAACGTTGGTAATCAACAATCGATCTCCTACATCGGACCAACATTTAACCGATCGTCACAGTCGGCAGAGTGTCATGATTTCTGCTTGAGAATCTAGTCACGAGGCCAAGTTGGCCCATAGCCTTAAATAAAATATTCTAATCCGAAAAACCCGAAATCTCTCATAGACTTACACAACGGCTTTGCTTTTATGTTCCATGTTCCATGAGGCGTCATTTGTGATCAACAAAGCGCCGGTCTATCCCAAAAAGCTGCTTCGGGATATGCAGTTTACATATGCACAATCCGATTTGGACCGTTTCAGTGAATAATAGAAGGTAAACTGAATTTTATGAAGAGAATTCTAGCAGGCTATGTACATTCAATACATCAGCTGTATAGTAATAAACATTATATATTAACCTTCGTTTCGTCATATCTAATGACTTTTTATGATGGTATAGAATATATAAACTTTTCATAATAGTAGATGATAAAGCTAGTTCATTCTCTCGATTGGATAATGGTAGTTCGTTACGTTTGATAGTGTTCGCAAGCATTTTTATGCACATATTTAATGTCGGTAACGTTTCCCCACTAATTATTCTTACCAAGGCTTCATATCTTTACATACAATATACTTGAATTCGAATCGTTTAAAGGAAGATAATTCTATCTTTATATTATTATGAATTGAAAAAAATTTAATTTGCTCCATGTCACACGAAAAAATAAAATGAAAAATAAAATTCATCGTTTTTTTTTGTTTTTTAAAGATTCCGCAAATTCCTCATAGATAACTGTTCTTTATTTATTTCGTGTAATTGGACACTGAAGCTCAAGGCAATTAATAGTACATTGTGCAACTAGGGAAAAAAAAATTTATTTTGCGAGTGTGAAGTTTGATGCCCGAGCAAAGCGAGGGTAACAACCACACGAGTAAAATAAATGTTTTTCCCGTGTTGCACACGATTTTTTTTCTACTAGCGGGCCAGAAAGTGGATTTGTTTGCCCCGCACGGGGCAATAAAGTCCACTTTATGGTCTGCTAGTAGAAAATAGTAGATTGTGTACCAAGGGCGGCATGGTGGCGATTATGACGAGCGAGGGCGGTATTCGCACGAGTCACATCGCTACCATGTCGCTCGAGGTACACACGACGTTTTGTGTCCAAATTGGTGGAAAAAGTCGCGTTGCGTGCGAGTGCGTAGTTAGCCGCGGGCAGTCAAGTTTCGTGCGGTATGAACATTTTGCCCGTTGAAACGGGCGGTATGAACATTATCGCCCTTTAAAGCGGGCGGTATGAATATTTCGCCCGATTTTGACGCCAAGGCACAATTGACTGCATGCCGCTCTATGCACAAGCATGCAATGCGACTTTTTCCGCCCGTTTGGACACAAATAATATTGTAGATGTGAATTAGATTTTCTCAAAGTTACTAAATTTGTTTCTAATTTCAAATGAAAATTCTCATCTTGACACTCGCGCTTCACGCTCGATTTTCTGTATACATTTCTGTAACTTTTTAATAATTTACATGATTAAAAGATTTATTTTCTTCAAAATATCTCTAAAAGGAAAAACAATCGTAGACTATAATTAAGTAAACGATTTTGCATTTTAACGCTTATTTCGAATCTCACATATTTTGGATAAAAAATTGAATGTTTGATTTTCAATAGTGCTTTTTAAAAATCAAAACATAAAATATACATCTTGCCAAAAAATATACTACCGAAAATTTGTAGACCTCATATCGGCGAATAATTTTCCATCTCAACGTTTTTTTCGTATGTCATATATTTTATTTAAAAAATTGAATTTCTGAATTTTAATTGTATTTTTTGAAATTGAAATGAAAAAAATACGTTGTATCAGAATCTATGTCAAGAAAAATTTGTAGACATTATTAAAACGAATAATTTTGCATTCTTACGTTGGTGTCCTTAATTGGCTTCAGGGTCCAGAAAAAATGTAACTCGAAGTTTCATATTTTCAAACGTTTTGACTCAGATTGCAGTCATCATCAGTGAAAATTAATGAGAAAAATATACATCTTATGAAAAAATGCTGCGACTGAAATTTGTAGATGTTTTTGTAGTTAACTATTTTGTATCATAACTTTTTTTTTTCGTGTCCCCTATGGTTTGACTGGAAAATGGAATTTTGATATTGACTTTTTTCAAGTTTTAGCGCACTGTAACTTTCCTAATTTTAGCTCGATCCAAAAATGTTAATGGGATAATTGGTAGAAATTTATGAACACGATTAGAAACTAATATTACAATTTTTTATTTTTTCCAAAAAAACAGAAAATGCTATTATTTACAATATTTTGGTCGGATGGGTCTGGTTAACGAACTTGTCCTTACTTTTTGGACTCCGATAAAGTAAATCAAAGCTTAATTCAGTCCGATGATTCTATTAAGAGTTAACGAATATACGACCTACTACTACTAAAGGGTTTCCCAATAAGGGTGATATGTTTTGAAATTGAAAAAAAAACACTGAATATTCATTCGGAATTGATCGAAATCTTTTTTATTATATTGGATATTCTATGCCATTTATGATTTAAACAATATATCGGCCAAATGTCCCCCGAGACTTGAGCCAAAAATGCGCCTCATCAGAAAAGATGATTTTTTGATGAAAATTGGGATGATTTTCAATTGATTCCAGAGCCCAATCCGCGAACTCCCGACGCAAACGATGGTCATTAGGCTTCAGTTCTTGGGCCAGAATCATCTTATAGGGATGCAGGCCAAGATCCAATCGCAAAATACGCCAGGTAGTCATCCTGGACAGGCCCAATTCCTGAGATCGGCGTGGCACGGACAATTCACGGTTTTCCTCGATACTGGCCTGTACGGCGGCTATATTCTGTGTAGAACGTGCGGTACGCATACGATTTTTAGGCTTAGTATCCAATAGAGTAAATTCACTATCCAACTTATCGATTATTCGACGAATTGAGAGCGCGGATGGAGCAGAATGACGACCATATATTGCACGATATGCTCTTTGAACACCGACAAAACTTCTCGAATTTTGATAAAATAATTGGACAATTTCCAAACGTTGTGGAAGCGTGAAACTACTCATGATTAAATGGCAAACCTTACTGATCACAACTGACAGCAGACGTCAAAAATTTCAGTTTAAATGAGCCCGATAGGGACATTCAAAATCATATCACCCCTATTGGGAAACCCTTTACATACAGATACTTTCGTAAAAACCGTTTTTTCTGGGGTCTCAAAATGTAAAGATTTGATGAAAATGTTGAAAGTCATTTTTCATATAAAACTTGATTTGATGCTACATTTTTAAGTAGCGTGTATGTTCGGTGATACTTGTTTGTTTTGAGCTGTGATTTAAACGATGGCTTTAAAGGCCGTGTTTCAATCGGATCATGTCCCAAGTAGAAATCATGACACTCTGCCAACTATGACGATCGATTAAATGTTGGATCAACGTAGAAGATCGAATGTTGGGAAACAATTGGCCCAACCTTATACCAACTGTGGAAAAAGAAATTTTCCGACGGTGGATGTATAAGATTTATCCAGTGTATATTCAGCCATGGTAGTCGACTGCAAAATACCAGCGTTTGTACAACGTTGGGTGTACAACAGGCCTAACCTTCTTCTGACTGTGAAAAAGTAATTTTCCGACGGTGGATGTAAGTCTTTACCCATAAAACATGGATTTAATAATAAAAGTATAAACCAGTATTTTAGAAATGTTAACAGCCAGCTTTAAAAATATGTTGGTTACCAGTATTGGTAGAACGTTGGAAACCGGTGTTGTACTAACGCAGTACATCGTTATCATTTCTAATGTCCGCCGACAGTCGGAAGTTGATATCCAGCGTTGCATCGATAACTTTTTAAATTTAAAAAACATCTTTCTGAAAATTTGAAAAACATATCAAAAGATAAAAGGCACGTCTGTTAACTTCTTTTTCACTGAAAAAAATGGTTAGTAAAACCTACTACTTCGGTTTGTAAAATATGCCTCAGCTATTTCATTAGTTAGCACAGCAATTTTTGTTGTTGGTTTTACTATCTCAATTGTTATCACAAGAACTTGGGTAGTAACACCAACCAAAAAAATTGTTGTGCTAACTAATAAAATAGCTGAGGCATATTTTACAAACCGAAGTAGTTTGTTTTTACTAACCATTTTTTTCAGTGTTAGTAAATATTTTGAACAAAAAAGTGGAAGACTTATCCTCAAATATTTCAAATTTTCAGGAAGATATTTTGCAAAATTAAAAAGTTATCTGCATGAACTATTACATGAATTTAGTCACGTGGCGTGGTTGATCCATGACCTTAACGAATAGCGTAAACGACTGTGTTGCGTATGATTAGGTAAATAGGATCAGAAATTCTAAAATATTTAACTATAAAGCAAAGCAAGTTCTGATCTCATAAAGTACTTTTTGCAAAGATAGAAAATAATCATCTATAGACTCGAATTATATGTAAAATGAATGCAAAATGTAAAGTATTAAGATGATTAATAATTATATATTATAATTTAAATTACAGGAAAAATTTCTAGTATAAGTGAATAATAATTCTGTAAAATCGACTGTCGTTCATTACCTTTAAATGTAGTAAAATTCGTTACGTAATTTTTATTTTGAAATTTCCTAATTTATATTCATAATGAAATACGAAAAACCTAACTTTGTATCTGAGCTCAACAAAAGGGAAAGGCTTTTCTAACAGGTAGTAGGACATAAATTTGTAAAATAATATCAATGTATTATAAAATTTCCAGAATTATTTATAGAGGTAAGTTCTCATAGTATTCGTGTGAAAATGTCAAGTGTGGGAAAGGAGAAAAAAAAATCTTACTTTTGAATTTACGTAAGTTCTTGACATCGTGTTACAGTAATGAATGCAAAACCTTGTTAGCCTTCCCAAAGTAGTTAATTTCCTCGACACCTTCTCCAGATTTCTCTGATATTGCTGGGATATATGACTAATGAAGTATATTGGCAAGCGAATCCAACTTCTTCTCAGATACACAAAAATATTCTTTATGATTAAATCTTCTAAAAAATTTTGGAATTCATAATGTAATTAATTTAAATCACGTTAAAGAAATTCAAAATATTGTGAAAGTAGTAAATTGCAAATAGGAAAATTATAAAACTGGAAGTTAGGTACAAACAAATTTTTAAAACATTTCAGCAACTATGAAAACACTATTGAGAAATTTAGAAGACTTCCTGATGAATTGAAAATATTTGAAAAATTATAGCACTTGTTGGAAAATTTTAAATCTCTCAAGATCATACTGTCCGGCTTAAATTTCTTTTTATTCTATCAATTTAAAATTCGTTCAATTCTCATTATAATTTTTAACATTTGAAATCTTTAAAAAAATTTGGAACATTGATTATCTGACAACAATTTTTAATCACCTATTTTAGTTACGTGATATCAATCTAGATATAGTATATTCATTTTCTGAAAGTCATACATAAATAATTACACGAATTGATTTATGCGTAAGTAATGTAAAATAAAAAAATTTTCGTTCCACGACTTTCCCTATTAGTCTTAAGATTATATTATATGCATTGGGAAATGTGACGTTCTTTTAAGGAAAGTGGGTACCAATATTTAAAACTTGGAACTTGGAAGCAGAAAAAAACACATACACAAATGTATACAAGTACTGTACATACATTTACATCTTTTTAATGTTTTATCCTTTACAGCAATTACATTTTACGCATAAAAGGTTAATTTGTGTGTACCCCTGTTTCTAAGTTTCAAACTGTAAATAACCACTTTCTTCAAAAGAACGGAATGAATGATTCAATGTCGATGGTATGGTTACAAAATACTATATTATCGAATCCGGATCTTTCACAACCCTTGTGATACCAATCATACACGTTATAAACGAACGTTTTTTGAATGAAGATGACGAATGAACTTGTGAGTTAGCGTGTTTACGTATATTTACACTTCGCGTGACTTCAGGTCTCTGCACTTCGTCCTTGTATTTAAAAATAAATGAGTCAAGAATCACGACGACCTTTCTCATACTTCTGTAATACTAAATATTTGCAAAAACTGTGTAATCTTATAAAAAATACTTTCTGTTGTACAAGATTAATTAACGTTTAATTTTAACAAAAATTCATACTAATGAGTTTTTACATTCTCTTCATCAATAAGAAGGTATTGGTTTTACGTGAAAAATAACTTTTTTAATTTCCATCAAATGTTTTATCAAAAAAGTGTAAATAAAAATTTGTAGATCTTATTTAAGGCCATGGGCCATGCAGGACACGTGAACAATTCAGTCCCTGGTTATCGATTTTTTTTCTCCATATATAAAATTTTAAATCAAAATAAATCGGTCAAAATTTTGAAAATGATAAATAATAGCATATGGAAGAAATAGATAAAGGCATAGTGCATAAAAATAAAATATTTTTAAACATTATATCTTTAATACCAACTGAGTGTATTGAGTTCTGCTGCACTGGTCTAACACTGTCGGTAATGTAGTCTACAAATTTTCTGAAATTACTCATTTTTATCAACATTTTTTCATATCATTATGAATATTTAAAACATAACACACCTGTATCAGTAATTTTTTATTTATTTCCTGAAATTTTAAGACGATATTTCATTCTCCGTGGAAATGTAATTACAGAACTGTAATTGTCGATAGCACTTCAGTTTTATATTTTAGAATAAAAAAAATTTCAGAATTTTAACCAAAATGAAGTTAACAGACGTTCATTATTATCTTCTGATACATTTACCAAATTTTGAGCTAGATATTCTATAAATAAAAAAAGTTATCTTACATGGTTGGATTAACATATAATTTTTGTCATGTGGCCTTGACCCATGGTCTTAAGCCAACAATTTTGAATTCTAATGCTTTTTTCTTATCTCACATATTATGATTACAAAATGGAATTTTTGATTTTCAATAGTATTTTTCAAAATTAAAACAAAAAATATACATCTTATAAAAGAATGTTGAAATTATAAGTTGTAGATCTTTTTCGAGTAAATAATTTTACATTTAAAAGTTTTTTGGTATCTATTATACTTGTAGTTTGAATGAAGAATTAAAGTTGATTATTGATTCTTTTCAAGTTTCAAATTACTGTAAATTTGCTAATTTTGGTTATATTAAAATACTTTATCATGACATTTTGTAGAGCCTTTTCAATTCTATCAGAAATTAGTACTAACATTTTCAATTTTTCTGAAAGTACTTTTGAAAAAAACTGAAAGTGCTCTAATTTTCAAATTGTTGATCGGATATGGCTGGTTAACGAACTTGTCCTTTTTTGGCGCTATTAAAGCGACTTTAAGCGCATTCAAATCTGAAAATCCTTTCGAGGATTATCGTGTCGAGGGTCGCAATTTGACCTGAAAACCTTTAAAACCCTGGAAATGACCTGAAATCTAATTTCAAGGCCTTGATTTTTTTCTAGTATCCACTTTTTAAAATCTTGAATTTACGATTCTCTTTACATGATTTTGTCGATATTCCCTTTTTGAATACGTAGCAATTTTGATATGAAGAAAGACCTTTATTTTATTACTATGGGGTTCTGAAACTATTGTAACAATTTAAAAAGGACAGAAATCATGATTAAGTTATTTTAAATTTGGAACAACCTTGAAAACCTGTAAATGACCTTGAATTTGAAATTGTCCCATGAATTGTCACACTGAGAAACTCAAGTTTATAATTTTTGCTAAACTGCGTTCCAATTTAGGGAAAAACGTGTCATTGTGAGAATTTTTTTCAGTGAAATACTGAATTTTAGATAAACTATATTATAATTAACTATAGATTGCATCCGCTAGGAATAATTACCATTGCACCTCGATTTTCCCTAGATTTCTATTGATTTTTTGAATTATAATTATTTAAAAAAAAAAAACATATATTGATATGCAAAGTTTCTCCGTGCACCCTATGTTGTCCACAGATAATAAAACGAGAACCACAGACAGGATAGATGGGGTGGCCATAATTGATTTTCGAAAAGTAGGACAAAAAGGTTTGCAAAATGAGGACAAAGTAGGACAACATTTTTTTTTAAAAAAGAGGACAAAGTAGGACAGGAAAGTTTGAAAAAGAGGAGAAGGTAGGATAGAAAAGTTTGAAAAAAGAGTACAAAGTAGGGCACAGTAGAATACAAAGGATCAAATAAAAAAGAGAATTTTCAAACCTTTTTTTCAAATGAACTATTTTATTTAATGTTATCAACGCTTAAAATCTTATATTTTTATTTTTGAACCCTGGTGCATTCTAATCATTAATTTATTGAGTTGAAAGATTAATTCTGAGTTGTTGAGACTTATGAATTGATGAAGAAATCGTTAGGTGGCATTGAATGATAAAAATTTGTACAAAAAAAACATCCAAAAGTTGATTAAAAAATAAAAATTTATCATTTGAAAAATCCGGACAAAGTAAGCAATCCTGTAGGACAACTCACACAAGCCCTAAACTGAGGACATGTCCTGAGAAATCAGGATGGATGGTCACTCTAAGGATAGAAAAAAACCCTTTTATCGGATTTAGTAGGTCATGAAATGTGAACATTATAAAAAAACGAATGTCAAATCTGGCATAATTTTAATAACTTCTCATATGTCATGAGAAAGTGAAAAAAAGGAATGCAAAAAAACTGATTGTCACAATCAATTTAACAGGCAACGCACGATACTAATTCGCAAGGATGTTCTTTGAGTGGTTACAGTGCGCATGCGCACTGCTTCCACAAGTATGTGTATTTATATAAATATACACTTCACGTTTAAGTGAGTTCTTAATGTTTAAAAGTATTCTCAATATATGAATGTTTGCTATTCTTTACTGTGCATGTATACATGCATTCCATCGCATGCGGTTGTGAGCACACCGACATGGCAGTTTAGTTGTGTCGCGCACGCCCATCGACTCAGCCAATCAGAGACATGTACGTCATATCATACGATGTAACGGAGAGACACTCACCCACGTGGTAAGTCTACCTCTCCGCATGCTATTTCTGTATCGTAAGAAATCTTTAGCTCATTTGTTTCTACCGATCATTCTAGAATTCTCATCTTTAACTCTTTCCAGACTATTTTTTCTGTCTCTCTGTCTTTCTGTCATTCTGTATTCTGTCATTGTTATGCGAATTAAGTCAATATCATTTATACAATAGCTTGTTTGAAACATCCTTCTCGGTGAGTTTCTCGACCAGCTGTTGCCAAGATCACTTAATGAAATTGACCAACTTAAGCCGTCAGCAATTATTTGAATATTCTGATAATTTTTTAAAAACTGCTGGTGTTGTATTTTGGTTCCTGAGTCAAGAAATAATTGTACCCAGGGTTTCATATTTTCAAACGTTTCGTCTATAAATGAAGGTAAATGTACAACTAATTAACATCATCCAAAAGCAGAAATACATTATGAGCAAATTAAAAAAAAGTATTTCTGAGGATCGATACAACTATTTATTCTTTACAATATTTTTGTATAGAAAGTTCTTTATTCTAGGAAATTGTGATGTGTATAAGTTTCTATTGAAATACAAATTTAGAGGTTATGAAATATACGTAGATTTTGCATTAAATAAGCTCGTTATAGATGCTGAAGCTTAGATTGGCAATGAACTTTACATTTTTACCACGGTGAGTTTTGCGTGTTGATGAGAGCTACACACGCAGACTTGAAAAATAACGACCCAGCATTTTAAAATCTTATGAATACGAATTTTTGGGCTTGTCAAGGTTTATTTTATGTCACGCATTGAGTTTGAGATCTAGGAAATTAACCCTCAGATATATAAGGGTTAATATTTTTCGAATAAGAAATGATTTGACGTTAACTGCGCAAAAGTAAACAGGGAAAGCTCAAAAAAGTAATTCATCAGGAAACAATGTTGCACAAAATGACTTAACAAATTTTGAGGAAAAGTAGCCAACCTGATTTAAATTTACTTCAAAGTTATTTATTACAAATTCGATTTTCTAATCGTCAACAATCGTAATATGAAAGACCTCGGATCAAGCACTGATAATATCACAAATTTATCTCCAGAATTCATAAACTTCATACACAGATCAAAAGATGTAAAAACTTTGATAGTTGTTTACAATTTTCATTCATTAAGATCCGTGATAGTGGTTTCTCTACTCATTCATACTTTTCCGTTGAAATTTTTCCCGGTGATGTGCATAAAAACATGCACGCCTAGAGGAAAATCTTGACGAAATAAAGTTTGTACTTTTGTTGAATAAATATTTTGATATGGAAAAAAGTTTTTCCAAGGTACAGGAAAAGATTTTGAAATTGCAAGAAATTCGATATCTAAATGATAAACAAAATGAAAACATCGATTTAAGGAGTTAGACCATCACTGTGAAATTTTGAAAAAATCATTTGAATCCTCTAGAATAAGGGACAAAAGATCCCCTTTATGAGGCAGGAATGCCAGATTAAGGGTAAGAAACTTAAATAAATTTTTTCACTGAAAAAAATAGTACCAAAACTTTAAACCTGTTTTTCTAAAAAATATGTTTTTCAAAACAGTGTACACCATATTTCATGATCTTATTAACGAATCGATTTGAAATTTGCTACACTTATTCTAAGGACTAGTATCTTTCGGTTGACAAACGATTTTGTTAATATAATACTTTTTTCAATAATTATTAATAATAATAACATGTAATTTGGGGCCAAAAATTGCAGTAAAAAAAACAGGAATTTTTTTCTTGTCGCCAAAAATGAAAATAAATGAAATGCTCCGTCAACCGAAAGCCAATACAATATATATATATATATATATAATGAGAATATTTTTTATTTTTGTTTCAGACGACTGGTTTTCACGAAATCATGTACACCATCCCATCATAGGGATACGCGAAGCGGCTTAACTTGACGAGTTTTATATTTTTTTGGACAAAAAATTTTGACACATTCTTCAATGTGTATAGAAGATAATAAAAAAAATTACTGGCGTTTCATAAATATTTAGTTAGAAGTTAATTCCTGAAGAAACGACTGTCACAGTGGTCTAACCCTTAAAGCCATGGATCAACCAGATCACGTGACCAAATTTCTGTAAAAGTTTGTTTACGATAACGTTTTTATTTTATAAAATGTCTTCCTGGAAATTTTGGAAATACAACAGAAGACGATAAAGAAAGTCAGACAACAGTTATAGTTAATTGTAATTGTCGATAAGGTATCGAGTTTTTTACAAGTTTTTACTAAAAAGAAGTTAACAGATGTGCACTATTATCTTTTATTATGTTTCCCAAATTTTCAGAAAGATACTTTGTAAATTAAAAAAGATATCTTACATGAACGAATAAATGTATAATTCTTAAATTAACTTTCCGCGATGATTAGACGTGAAAAATTGAAAAAGTATTCTGCAAAAGGGCCTGAATTGAAAAAGTGGGTATTTGGAGAAAACAACTTTTATTCTCAAAGACAATATCCAAGGACGACCTCAGAAGTCGGGTAGGTCAGTTTTTACAGCAACTAGACGTCTTGGAAAAAGCGGACAGTACAGTAGATGCAACCAATTCAAGATGCAAGATTCAAGCTTATCACCAATTACATCATAAACTGTATTTTTATAAACAATTTTCTGAGAGGGAGAGTTGCTGTGTAGAGTAATTTCTTTTCTTAGTCGCGTCAGACGATAAGGCAATTTCCGTAATGAAACATCTCACTGATAAGTGAAATGACATCACCAACTTACTTTGAGTTTCATAAGCAAAGTCAGTTGATTTTTAAAAACCAGTTTTTAATTTGAATAATTTTAATTTCACACCATATTTTCAAAGTGGTTTTTTTTATCTAAAGACTCCTTTTGTAAAGTTGTTTATTTTATTATAATAATTTTTTGTATGAATGTATGTTTTGGAGATTAAAATTCTAAGAAATTTCAAGGTTATGGGCTGTCCAAGAATAATTAAATACTTCTATATGTCCTCATACTATTCAGAGGCCGATTTGTTGGAGGATTTTATTCAAATTTACTTAAACTTTTGAACGTTCATTGAAGGATGAAAAATGTTCTTTTGAAAAGTAAATTTTTAGTTTCATCCCCATTGAATAAAAAAGTAGGGCATATTTAACCCTTTGCGGACGAATATCGCCGCACATGCGACATCACATTTCTATTCACTAGAATACAATTTTTTATTCTAAAATAATAATTATTTTTCTTTAATCAAGTCTAAAATTCCATTATATAAAATATTTTTCAATTAACTTCATATATTTAACGCTTCAGTACATGATATCGTTTTCTTCAAAAAAGCGCTCGACTGCAAAGGGTTAATAGCCTATTTTGAAGGCGATAATAAAGATTTGTATTAAAATACATAAAAATGTTTTCTTTAACCAGTCCGGGTAAAATTTAATCAGATGGTAAGTTATTCAACTCGTTTAATGACTGGGATTTAAAATAAATCCAGTTTTGAACTTCACGGTTCTTCCAGGCAACAATTAGAGAACGAGAAAAAATGTGCCTCAGAGCTTGTTCAAACGTTGGATCATTTCTGTTGGACCTTCCGAAGATGTTGTAAACAAAGTTTCGTAAAACTCACGGGAGTAGAAGGCGGTCAGGATCAGTGCGAACCAAGATGAGTGCTGTTTCTCCATCAGATTACGCATCTTCTTCCGGAAACTCCCTTATTTCAAACTCTTGCGATATCAAATTATTAGTTGATACTAACACACTTTGCTGTAAAACTCGTGTTGCACAAGCGAACGCGAAATGTTTGAACTTGTTACCGGTCTTATAATTGAGACCGGCAAGTCGTTTCAAATGGTTAAATTCAAATCCGTTCGCGCCGTTAGAACTGAACTTAATGAAAAATTGGACGCACCTTAAAAAGCGTCTTTTATCGAGAACTGCACAAATTTTTGACTTATATAGTGTTTTTAGGTGAGTTGTTCACAAATACTATGTATTGTTCTGAACGGACGGTCGTGCGCGACTGAAGTCGTCAGAACTCGTAGAAGTGATTTTGGCGGCATACGGCTTTGAAGGAACTCAACTTACTGCGCATGCACGACGCTCACGCCACTTTATCCCCCTTTGCCCCCGTCTACCTTGATACACAGAACCACTTACGTTCCCCACCCTGACGGTCATCGCGTGAGCATGTCTCCCTTCCTCTTACAACCTCTTATCCATGTTTTATCCAAACCCTTTTCGTGGCACCCAAATCACAATCGGTGTCATTTATGATTTGTCGAGTTTCATTCCGGAGCTTCTAATTCTTTTATTCAAAACTTCTGTTGGTGTGACCGATGTATTTCTACGAAGGCTATCGTTGGTATAGAGAAGCTCTTTAATCATGAATGTGCTTCATTTTTTTTTGGGGCTCAAATTTGAGCTAGAACTGGTTCTCTTGTATACATATTTCTGTGAATCGTTTATTTATACGTTTGTGAAATAAAATTAAATAACATTCATGCAGGCTGAATTTCATTAGGTGCAGCAGGAAATTTCTTATTTTTGATTTTTTTCTAATCGTGTAGTATGAGACTTTTGATTGCAAAAAAAAGATGCATGAAAACGCTAAGAGATTATAGTAAATGAATCAATTGCACAAAAAAATTGAATCACGGAATGCAAAATGAGTGTTTATCCACTTTAAAGTAATAAATTATGTTTTTGTCACGAGTCACCTTTTTATGCTCTTTAATTTTATTTTATTTCACAAACTGTGCCTTTGTTCATGAAGGAAAACTTATTGCTATGCTACCTACCCCTCTAGCTGTATATTCTTAATTTTAGTGCGGCTGTCTACACGGGAAGCAGTTAAAATATTGATTTTGCGTTATTTTACTCTTTTAATCTCAATCAGTAATTTTTACATTCTCATCATGTGGAAAGTTCTTAGAATTGTATAAAAGTTGAAATCTACTTTTTAAAATAAATTTTCACGTTTTCTAAGCTCCTAAAACTAAAGAAAGGGTTTTTTCAATCCTGGCTGTCGTTATCTATGGATACGATAACTTTTGAAAAAATGGACAGATTTAAATACGCTTTGGTACATTTTACGAGTATTGGAACCGAAAAAGTAAGGAAGATCCGACCAAAATTTCGAAGATTAGAGCATTTTTGGTATTTTGAAAACTACTTTTGGAAAAAATCCAGATTTTCTATGCTAATTTACGATGGTTCTCAAAAAGTTCTATAAATTTTCCTCATGAAATTTTTCAATCAAACCGAAATTAAAAACGTTATACAGTATTTCAAAACTTGAAAAGAATCTATCGAATTCTACTTTCCTGCCAAACTTATGCGAAATACGAAAAAAAACGTCCGAATTAAAATTTTTTTTTTTAAATGATTCAAAATTTTCATCAAGTCTGCGTTTTGAAAAAAAAAAATTGTTAAAAAAATCCAAAATTCCAATACTGGTTTATAATAGTACTCATAAATCTCTACTAATTATCCTAATAACAATTATCGATTAAACTAACATTAGAAACGTTACAGTGTGTTAAAACTTGAAAAAAGTTAATATCTAAATTCCATTTGCGAGTTGAATTACACGAGATACGAAAAAACGTTATAATACAAAATTGTTTACTATAAAAAGATCTAAAAATTTGAACCGCTACATTTTTTTATAGCCTGTACATTTTTCGTTTCAATTTAAAATATTAAAAAACGAAAATTCAATTTTTTAACGATGATATGTGAAATACAAAAGAAAAGTAAGAATACAAAATTGTTATTATCAATAAAGTCTATATAATTCTGTCTGACACCGTTTCTGATTAAACGTATATTTTTCTTCGTTTCAATTTTAAAAAATACGATTAAAATTCAAAAATTCCATTTTTTAAACAAATATGTGAGATACGAAAAAAACACAGGGATGGAAAATAATTTGCCTAAATGAGATCTACAAAATTCTCAGTAGGACATTTTTTGACAAGATTTATATTTTAATAATCCCAGCACAGTCGAAAGCGTCTTTTTATCCACAGAAAGATTTCAAATTCTTTAAATTTGAATTTAATTTTAGATATTGAAAATGAAAAATTCCATTTTTAACTAAAATATGTATGAGATACGAAATAAGCGTTGAAATGCAAAATCGTTTGCTCAAGTAAAGTCTACGATTCTTTTTCTATTTAGAAATATTTGAAAAAAAATACATTTTTTAATCATGTAAATTATTAGAAAGTTACAGAAATGTATACAGAAAATCGAGCGCGAGTGTCATGATAAGATAATAATTTAAACAAACTTTTCGGTGAAGACAGTAATGCGTTATATTTTCCTGCATTGCTGACTTCTTCGGAAAATTTTTTAAAATTATTATTTTATTAATAAAGTGACCGTATATAATTGGTAATGATAGACGGCCTTAAGTAAATTGGATTTCCTTTTTCATTTGAAATCAGAAACAAATTTAGTATTAGGTGTACAAATAAGTTTCCGCCGTTTGACAAAAGTTGGTGCTACCAGTGAGTTTTGGTTGAAATTGACGGGTGTAAAACGTCACTGTCGTAAGTTTGGACATCTGTCAACAACATAACCTTGAAATATTTGAAATCAGCAGCTGAGGCGCATCGATTGCTTGTAGAAAGATATGGTAAGGCTGCCTTAAGTGAGAGAAGTTGTCGTGAATGGTTTCAAAAGTTTAGGAATGGTGAATTTGACATCGAATACAAAGAACGTAGCGGAAGGCCGAAAGTGTACGAAGACGCGGAATTGGAAGCATTATTGGATCAAGATTCGTGCCAAACGCAAGAAGAACAATACGTTGGACACTACTTCGAATAAAACATAAGGTTCCGTTCTTTCACAATAAATGCTCAATTTTTTATAAAAAACGGCGGAAACTTATTTGTACACCTGATAAGTTTGAGAAAAGCTAATTTATATCTACAATATTATAAAATTGACTTGAGCCACGGTATCAAATTCCAAAAAATAAACTTGAACATATGCGAAGAATATATAAAACTGTGCCCGAAGCGCGAGGTCCAAACAGAACTGAGCACAACG
The DNA here is from genome assembly GCA_030998225.1 of Diplolepis rosae. Classification (NCBI taxonomy): domain Eukaryota; kingdom Metazoa; phylum Arthropoda; class Insecta; order Hymenoptera; family Diplolepididae; genus Diplolepis; species Diplolepis rosae. The sequence goes on along the minus strand of JAPYXD010000701.1, from coordinate 19,156,236 downwards.
ATCGAATCGCGCACCCTAGGCGCGCTCAAATTTGCGAGCAAAGCGCGTGATGAGAATATGCCCGCGGAGCGGGCAGATTTTTCATAATTGTTCCATCTTACTGTTAATACTTCTTAAAATTTCCATAAGGAAGCCAATCTCATAAAATGAGAAGTTTACGTTTGCAATAGTTGGCAGCGATTCATTATTTCTGAATCGAAAATCTTTAACGTTTATGTTGTAATAGTGATTGCTATAAACAGGGACGGATCTAGAAAAAAATTTGTCGGGGGGGGGGGGGGTCCGATCGAAAAATTTAAAAATAAAAGATATTTCGGCTTTCACAAAACGTGACGTTAGAATTGTGTTAGACAAACTCGAATTTTTTCGCTAGTGAGATTTGAGGGAGTCTGATATTTCGGGAGGGGTCCGGACCCCCAGGGCCACCCCCCTGAATCCGTCCCTGGCTATAAAGTATAATGCTTATTAAATTTGATAGTTTGTGTCATTGAAAGTTCTAGAATTTTCGTAATTATAATAATTGTGTTGATTAAATATTTCATGAAATGTAATCAAATTTTTTTATGATGAATCGAGAACACTGGGAGGAATTAGAAAGTGTATAGATCACTTTTCACATAATTTTTTCTGGTCGACAATAATTAATTCTTGGTATTTCTTTCATATCTTTTGTAAAACTAACTTGAAATTTCGAACATTATTTTTTACTTTAACTGTTCTTACCTAGTATACGGAGAAAGATAGTTCGAGTAACTTTATTCAACTTTTGATCAAAGTTGAGACACATGAAACAAATTGGAGATTATTAAATATTATTGTAATAATTTGTGACATACATTTTTAAAATTTACCGAACTGTGATGCATCCTTTAAAATTTGATAGTTCACGGATTATTACATTAATATTAAACAATCTCAAATACGTGCATATGCCCCAACTTTGCTCAGAAGTTGAGTAAAGTTTCTCGGACTTCAATTCTCCGTGTAGAATCAGAATCGTCAGTTATGGGGATTTACTGTCTATATAACAAGAGCAAAATGGGGATGTTCTTCCGAAGCGCGGGAGAACTCGAGTCACAACATCACGCGAATACAAAGCCATCATAAAGCTGTTCGAAGCGGATTTCCAACAAACTGCGACAAGCTAAAAAGAGCTTTTTGAAAAGAAAGTTAAGGTGAGTCTAATGACAATAAAAAGCCGCTTGTAAGAGCCGGGACCCGGATGGCGACACCATAGGGATATTACAGATAGAGGAGACAAGCCATAGGCCGCTCTGTAAGTGGTAACGTCAGTCTGGAAACTCGGTGAGAGCGAAAGAGAGAGACAGCCTAACCCTCCGAGTCACTCTTTCTCTCTCGCCCGAACTGACAGGTTTCAGGCTGGCTTGTCGACTCTATCTGTAATATCTCTATGGGCGACACACGCTACAGAAACCGCTGCTCAGCTAACAACACATGGGAAAACGAATGGCGTGGGCATCGTTTTGTGCATGGATACTACTTTTTTCCATCTTTTTGGCAATTTTCGGATACCATCTCGATAAAACGATGCGCCTTTTCAGACGATCCACGAATTAATCCATTTTTGACTTCTTCATAAGAGCGGAAATGCTGATGAGCCAGGCCGTGAGCCAACGATCGAAACAAATGGTAGTCGCAAGGAGCAACGTCTGAAGAGTAGGGTGGGTGGGGTGACTTCCCATTTTAGAGTTTCCAAGTATGTCTTGACCGGTCTTGTGACATGTGACCGAGCATTGTCATGCTGGAGGATAACTTTGTCGTGTCTCTCTGGGTAGTATGGCCGTTTCTCCTTCAATGCTCGGCACAAACGCATCAATTGTGTTCGATACCGATCCCCTGTAATGGTTTCACTCGGTTTTAACAGCTCACAATACACCACACTGAGCTGGTCCTTGGCACCGTGAATATTCAGTCTAGCCGTCTACGTGGAGGCATGTCCGGGCATTTCCCATGATTTTCTGCGCTTGTGATTATCGTAGTGGACCTATTTTTCGTTGCTGGTCTCAATGCGATGTAAAAACCCCTTCCGATTCTGTCTTTGAAGCAGCTGTTCACAAGCAAAGAAACGCCGTTCAACATCTCTCGGCTTCAACTCGTAAAGAATCCAATTGCCTTGCTTCTGAATCATTCCCATGACTTTGAGGCGTTTCGAAATGGCTTGTTGGGTTACTCCCAATGATTCTGTCAATTCTTCTTGCGTTTGAAACGAGTCTTCAGTAAGTAATGCCTTCAATTCGGAATCTTCACAAATGTTCTCTTTTCCACCGCCAGGCCGGTCCTCGACATAAAAATGATCTTTTTTGAAGCGTTGAAACCATTCACGACACGTTCTTTCACTAAGTGCAGCCTCACTGTAAGTACTTGAGAGCATTCGATTAGCCTCAGCCATATTTTTCTTCAAATGAAAGCAAAAAATCAACTTCCCGCAAATGACGAGAATGTGGCTCGTGAAATGACATCTTCGATCCAGAATAAATGTATAATGCAAACACAAATTCACTAATTTGGCGCTGTTGCTATGTTGACAGATGTCCAAGCTTACTGTGTGACATTTTTGATCTGCCTATTTCGACCAGCACTTACCGCTGCAGCCATCTATCGAAAAACGGCGGAAGCAAAGTTGTACATTTAATATTTCTCCGCATACTCAAAAGTCCGTTATCGGCAAAAATCGTCCAATGAGACACAAGGAAAGAGGACAGCCAATAGTAACACTCACTTATGTAACATGATTTGTGTGAGTGTAATTCAAATATGAGAAGACGATACTGAATCGCTACTTACAACACCACAAGTGCCCTTTTATGCAAAATTTTCGAATAATAATAATTATACTTTATTTTTGCAAAATGTTGAAATAAAAACTGTCATCAGCAAATTCCAAAAAATAAAGAGAAAATTAGTGACAATCTGATAAAAATTTACAGTTTTGTGATGCAAAAATGATCAAGTGCAACACAACCTAAAACATGGAAAACGTAACATTGGGTATAATACACTTGTGTGCAAGAGTTTATGACAATCCACTTGATTTACATTTAATGTGAGGTAATACTGTGCATTATAATCATATTTTATTGCAAAGTTACATCCATTTTTTGTGCCTAAAATTATATAGTTCCTAGATTATGTAGTGCGTAATGATTCTGTTATCACAGAATTGTTACTTTAGCGTATTGCTATTAGTTTATAGAAAAATTTAACCTATTAAGGCCATGGATCAACCAGATTACGCGACCAAATTCCTGTAAAGGTTCCTGTAATGTTTCCCAAATTTCCAAAAAGATGTTTTTTAAATTTGAAAAGTTATCTTACATGAACGAATACATTTATAATTTAGTCACGTGGTTCAAATTGACCCATGGCCTTAATGATACAATTTTTTGAGAAGCTGTTAAGGATCTTTTTTGACTAACAACATAATATAATAAATATTCACTGTAAAAAAAAATTTATTCAAGCCTAAAAATCAGCTAATTTTAAGATGTAACATAAACTAGACTATAAGGAAAGGACAGATTTATGCTTCTATACACTGGGCGGCTAAATTCAAGCCGAGATCATCTGTTAGACGTAATAAATTTAAGACTTTTTTCTCTTTTGAATTAGGTTTTCTAATGCATCAAAAGTTTTATAATTCAAAACATAAGCAAATTGAAAAAAGTATATTTACTTTAAACACGTAATTATGATTTTTTTGAGTTCTTTAATTGCGATAAAAAGAGAGATCTGACCTGTGGTTAGATGATGTTGGCATATATATTATTGATTTTACAAATCAATGGAATTGATTATGGAATATAATATGAAGAAAATGAGTATAACTTTCTTGTTTTTTGACGACAATATTTATTAAAAATCTATTTTCATGGGCTAAGAAATGTTATTAGTTCTTGAGAAAAAATGTACAGAGGTTAAAAAGTTTCAATTTTCATTGTTGATTTTTTGCCTCTTGAAAATAAAAAACACAAAATGGGTACCCACAAGGTCAAGATTAATATGTTATTCTGAACATCTAGTTATAATTAATTCTGAACGTGTTTAAGTAATTATTGTGTCGTAGTTATTATTTAACAACAAAACGTTTATCGACGAGTGGAGTCTTGATAATGAAAGCATAATTATTAATTATGCTAACACATGGATAAATCTCATTTTATATGGAATAAAAAAAAACTACGTGTCAGTTACAAGATATAAGCTATACTTAACTCACACGTGAGCCCATAAAGTTTACGGCAGCAATTATAAAAAAAAATGTTGACTTCAAAGATTGTAATGTACTCAAAATTTCGCTGTGGGTCTATATTTATTTTATTAAAGTATAATTTTATTATTATTTATCAAATAAAAAGGCTTCTTGTTGTTTCAAATATGCCTATACTTATGCCATTTCTGCTAATAAAGACATTAATAAAAAATACCAGATGTCTACCAGACTGTTTCATTAAATTTAAATACACTCTCCTATATTTATCATTTCTTTGAAGTATTTTTTTTTCATTTAAATTCTAATTATAAAATGAATTTTTAAAAAAGAGTTAATTAACATTCGGATATTTTGATACAAAAATTAAATCAAGCAAATTGGATCGCGTTTAATTTTAAGAACAGCCAAACTTGGAACATTCCAGTTATTTATTAATAATAATTTTTTTATTTGAATCATATTCGTATTTTTTCCCAGCAGTCAATTACAAGTGAAATAGTTTTTTGATAAGAAAGAAATAAGAATTCCATTAAGTTTATTTGAGAACTTTATGAATCGTTATTCTCAAATGCAAATTATCTTAACACTCTTTATTGAAAGATTACTCACTGTTTTATGAATACACATTAAGCTGACATTTCATAGTAAATAAATATAATAAAGATGTAAAGTAAATAAACGGATGTATCACACATATCAGGAAATAATGCGAAAAGAATTTTGTTTTAAGTGATACTATGAATGCATACATGTGAAATCGCAGAGAATGTTTCGGATGTAAAAACATAAGTACGGACGTATCATGCTAGGTTGTATATTTCTAACTACCTGCATATGCTTTATTGTCATTTCCTTACCTACGTGCAACAACGTGTATGGTTGCATGTAAATAGCCTGAGGTTTATGAGGCGAGAGTAGCAAGCGTCACTTAATTCATTACCAATGTGCGAGTTCACGAGACATTTTCTTTTTTTCAGAGTAAGCAATCCGATTTTAATAAAACTTGGTATTTTTTTTTTTAGAAGGCGTCGAGGTTAATACATGTTCTAATTTGTAAGTCGAAATGTTCGTTAATATGTGGTTTTTTTCAATGTTTCTTATATCATATCTTTAAAAACGTTTTTTAATCTTTTTTTTGAATACAGAAAAAGAGAAGGATTTAAATAAATGGTGACTGTCAATGTCATTTTTTTACACTGAAATAGATATTTAAGTAAGTCAACTTGAAGGACTCCGTACAAAATTTACATAAAATGGGTTTGGATTAAATTGGCTAATCTTTGTATATAATTTAGTTGGATTAATTCTGAATAAAAGTTTCGTTTATTAAAACTCGAAAATATAACATACAAATATTAGCCAATTTCACCAATTCTCATTTTTCATATACATTTGATAGTCCTTCCTTCTGTCGGATAAATTTTGTTAGTTAAAAGGATAAAATAATCTATTTTGCTTATATAGATTGAATTTGAAATAAAATTTAAATTGTTTTTCATTATAAAGTTGTGAAATTTTTTTTAAATTTAGCGATGAATGGAAAAATGGCAATTTTGAGCGATTTTATAAAGTATGTCATATTTTTATTTTTTTATCTTCTTAACATCTTTAAACTTATTGTTCGGAAAATATATCTGTAACTTGATGTGTATATTAAACTTAATTTGTACTAGAAAATTATCAAGTTTTATTTGAATCGGTTTTCCGTCTTTGAATAAAACAAAAATCTTTCAAACTTATACCAACACCAAAGATTTGTTAAAAGCGTTCTTTCATTAACAGATCATGCTATATAGCTGCGTATACTCGCGATACTAAAAAAACTTTCCGACAAATATTGCATAATTCATCAGATTACTTGTTAATCACATTTTTCAATGTCACTTTAAAGTTTCAAAAGAAAAAATTATCTGGAGTGCAGGTCTGCCCAATATGTTGTGCATGCATTGCAACTTTATTTTGGTATTTTATTACACCTGTTTTAAAAATGCATTTTATTCCAATCGTGAATTCAAAATAAAATAATTATTCGAATATCCGTGCAATATTTTTTAAGTATCCTTGAAATATCCCAATATTCTGGCGTTCTTGTGATATATTTCTAATTACCTTAAAATATACATAAATATTAATTCAGTTAGACATTTTTTAATTACGAATAAATCCAAACCCGGATGTTAAAAACTAGAATAACTTAGGGTCTTGTGCTGTACGATACAACAGCACTGAGAAAACTTTTTTGTTAGTATTTAAGCCCAAGAATATTGTTGAACTAACCAAAAAATTATATTTTATGTGCCTCCGGCGCGTAAATTCGTTTTACGCTACAGCTGGGAGTAGCGTAATGTAGTGTATTACGCTACAGAGGAATGTAATGTAAAAATTGAACTGTGCATGCGCCTATAACCATACAGCGGAGCACAATCTTCTTCTTATTCTTCTTCTTCTTCGTACAGCGTTGGCACCATACTGACAAAGCCTTGTTCATTTGAACTGCGCATGCTTTATTACAATACGCTACTACTACACAAGATCGAGAAAATCAAAATGTCCGGGACTAGTCGCGAAATATCAAGTGCAATAGACGAGAATCATGATGAATACTAGATTAGATTCGAGTCTATGCATAAAAATTGTATACGTACCGAAGTCACATAAAATAGAATACGTGCCAATGCACACAATTCGGGTAATTACGAGACTCGCGACAATGCTTGCAGCACTGATCGCGCCTCGGCTTCGTCTCCTGCGAGCATTGTCGCTCGTCGCGTAATAACCCTCATTATGCGCCTAGGCAAGTAATATAAAGGGTTTTCCAATAGGGACATAACAATCCACTGACTACGTTAACTATGATTGGAAAAGCTTAAGGGCATGTCATACTTGAGAAAAGTAGCAAGTTCCGATATATTTTGCTAAATTCAAAGCTTTGGGCGAAGGTCCCTGTTAGGAAGGACCTTCGCAAGAAGAAAGCTAAGACGGCGCCACGGAAACCAGAGCGGCCAAAAAGGACCCGCACTGAAGCGGTAATCATAAAACCCTTAGAGGAGGTTAGCTTTGCGGCGAATCTAAAGAGTCTAAAGAGCCGCGTAAACCCTGAGGAGTTAGGGGTCACGATAGGAGGTATAAGAGAGACCAGGACGAAAGACCTCCTGGTCGAAGTGAAATGTGCTGCGAAAGACAGAGGGAGGTTGGACTTTGCTTTTCGCGACGTAGTTGGAGAGACCGGATCCGTCCGCTATCCCGTCTTCACGGCCGAGGTGGAGATACTGGACTTCGATTCTATCGCGGAGTCCGAGGAGGTAGCAGAAGCAGGCAGGAGCTAACTTCAGAAGAAGACATCATCGGAACTGAAAGTGTGCATGACGAAGAGGCCCTTCAGAGGAACTAGAAAGGTGTACGTACTTTTAGAGGAGGCAAGGGCCCGTGAAGCTTCTCAAGGTGGCCCGCATCAAGATCGGGTGGGTCTCTTGCAGGGTCCGTAGGAAGATGGAGATAAACCGATGCTATCGCTGCCTTGGCTTTGGCCACTTAGCGGGGGATTGCCGGCGGCCAGACCGCAGTACGAGCTGCTGGAGATGTAGTGAAGAGGGGCACACCGCGGGGGCCTGGACGAGGAACCCGCAGTGCTACCTTTGCTTCGTTAGGGAAGATAAGTCCCGGTTCGATCATGTTCCGGGGACTATGCGTTGTGCGGCTTTTCGGGAGGTAGCCCTGAATAGGAAGCTTAGAGAAGCCGCGAATAAAGTCCAATCAGGCTAATCAGAAGAGCGCCGAGGTCCGGTGAATTGCGCCCATAGACAATGACCCTGAAGTAATCCTAACGCGGTTCCGGGATCATTGTCTGGCAAGGAAACAGGGGAGTTTTGAGTTCAGTGGGTATTGCTTCAACCGAGTCCCACACAGCGTGCGTGAATGTTCTCTCTCTCGACCATGAAAAAAAAAAAAATTAACTACAGATAAACACTTTTGTCATATAATGAGACATTTCTTGTAATTTATTACAGGAACTCAAGTTAATTTTATAATATCGTAAATTATGTTGTAAATTATTATGTTTAAGACATAATAAAGGACATATTAGCGGATGGCTTTAGACTTTAATTAGTTTTTTACAGTTAAATAATTTACTATCGGTTAAACAGGAATTATTATTTTTGATTGTTTAGAACTAATTAAAGTAGAGCCATCCGCTATATGTTCTTTATTAGGCCCTAAAATTTCTGCTAAAAAAATTCATTATTGTGGAAAAATCTTGGTGAAACCAGATTTTATTGATTTAGTCAGGTGTACTGGTTGATCCATGCCCTTGAAAAAGTGTGTCAAAGCACAATTGTCCTCTGGGCCGTAATCCAATGTATTGGCTGGAAGAATCAATTCTTAGTTGGCACAATCACTAGTTAGTTTGTGTTACTATTTATTTGGTCGGTGTAACTATCCTGAAGAGTAACACCAACAACTCGTGGTTGTGCTATTCTTTAAATCTACACTGAGAAAAAAACCTAACTATTATAGCAGGCTGAGCTCTTCCTATTAAAGCACCGAACTTAATGTACTAAATTTGTATGAGCCTCTATCGCTATTGGCATGAAGTCATGCATTTGAAACAAGCGCATACCATTATTTCTAGTGTCGTATTCTGCCAGAGCAATGTTCTCGCCTGACAATGGTTGCAAGAAACGCATCCTATTTCAGTATGAGTTCTCTTACAACCGAGAGAATACGTGAGGTGTTACGTTCGAAAGTAGGCGTGGCCTAATATCTCGGTTGTAAGAAAACTCATACTAAAATAGGATGGGTTTCTTGCGACTATAGTAAGGCGAAGTTCAAACTATTTTCGCAAGGCACAACCGCTCTAAAAGCATGAAACTTAGTACTTTTTTAGCATGAAGGGATCTCTCCTTAAAATGTATGATTTTTTCACCAGGATAGGAAGAACGAAACCTGCTCCATGACTAGTGTTCTTACTACTATAGTCAGATTTTTTCTCCGTCTAGAGAGGAAATCGGCAACTATTTGTTGCCAAAAAGTTCATTAGGCTAACCAATAAATTGGATGGTACTCTCAAGCCCAATGAACTGAGTGGGAAAAGCAAACTTTTTTCTTATATTGATTTCATATGAACAGTCAGTTAAACACTTGAATATTATAATTTTATAACCCCATCTATTACATAAAAAAGGAAAATTTGTCAAGAACTGAAATTTTACCATTCACATTCTTCAGAAGAGACAAAAAACGTTCTTTAAAATATAATTTTTAATTAAAAAAAAAAAGTTCACTCTGAGGACACTTTAGTGTTGAATAAAGACCAAAAAAGATTGATTAGGAAAACTCAACCGGTTCCGAGGAATTACAGGAGATAGAAGGCTTGACGCGCGTTATTATTACATTCGACGTTGATTAAAAATTGATTTTTTGTATAAATAAAAAATTGAGAAATGGTTATATAGATTTTAAGTTTCTGAAAATAGGGTAACAAATCGAATTTAAAAAAGTCATCATGTTTTGAAAAAATGATGTCCAAAATTTTTGGTTTTCATTTTTTTATAAATATACTGGTAAAAAACGAGTTATAAACAAATCCTTTGGTGAAGATGTGTATTTGAATTATCAAGAATATTGTAGCAAATAATATCATTTTCGGACAAATTTAGTTTAATCCCTTATGCTTATCCCTTATATACATGTTATGAAAAAAAATTTCGAATAAAAATATTTAGATCCTTTCTACTTGAACAATTTCGCTTCCTAACTTTTTTCCGTATCTCACATAGTTTGAGTTTATTTTGTTTAATGTATCTTGCGTGTCCGTGTAGAAATTTAAACAGGTTTTTATCGGGCCCTGGCCGGGCCCCGGATAATCAGCCTGGATAATATCAGGGCCCCGGCCGGGTATACCGGACAGGGCGCGGTCATTTTCGTCACGGGGAATCAAATGCGCCCCGGTCGGGCTAGAAGCCCGGTTAATCCTCGATCGGGTACCGGATAGTTGCCGGTCTGTACCCTGCCAGTCCCTGGTCAGGTATACGTATAAGATGTAATCCTGTAAATTACTTTAAAATATTAAAATAAAAGACGAAAATTATATATTTTTAATTGCTATTGATTAGTCATACATAATATATTTTTTGCGACAAATCTTTAAAATAAATCAAGTTCATTTGTTGAATGTATTGAATTGTATCAGCAGGATCGTCACTGATATTAGCCTCTTGCTCATTATTGTCCTAGTGGATTTCGTGATCAAAGTTTTCTTCATAGTCCTTTGTGATACAAAAATAAAACATTTTTGATTATTTAAACATAAATATATGTCAAAACATACAAACAGAACTTACCCGAAGGTATGATGAGAGTTTCAATTTCACTTTCAGAATCATCTATGTCGATATCGATTAAATCATGTAAAACTGAACTATTTTTTATTAACCTGCGCTTCTTAGAACGCCAACGATTTAGATCACGAATACGTTTATCCATTATTTAAACCGATACTATACGTTATAATTTACAGTAAATTCCCAAGAATGTTAACATGCACGAACACTTTGAGGTTAAGAAATCATGGTTGCGACTTCAGTCACAAAAACGTACTTACAGTTCTGAACGTTCATTGAACGATGGAAAATATTTTTTGAAAACTAAATGATTAGTTTTTGCCCAAGAAAATAAAACAATAGTGGTTTGTTTATAGCTGATTCTATATTTAAAGGACCCCAAATATAAACATAATAATTAATTATCTTGTAAAAAAAAATTTACTGTCATCGTTCAATGAAGGTTTAAACCTGTAAGTATATCTGGCAAAAGTTGTGTTTTTAAATTTTTCTACACAATTTTTGGTCCCACATATATTTTAGCATCTGATTTAATATATTATAGATACATTATTTTTATAAAACTTGTTGGCATATTCATAAAAATGCAAATTTCGAAACAAGCAGACGACCTGGTCGGGTCCCGTCCAGTGCCCGGGCGGAAACCGTAAAGCAACTTGCGTGGCCATAGTCTGACCAGGCCCTGGTTGGGAAGAATTTTCCAAACAACTGTGCGGGCAAGGCCTGACCATGCCCCGGTTGGGTAAAAGTTACCCGGCTATTGCCCGGCCAGGACCCGACCGATAGCAGGGCATAGTCGAGACAATTTCTGCACGGGTGCGCGTTGGAAATAACCGGAAAGGCCACTTGTTAATTTTTGTCAGATCAACAAATTCCATAAGGATAATTTGTAGAGCTCTTTGAGTACCAATGTAGCAGGGGCACATATTACTTATTCGGATTCATATTTTTTAGTGATAGAGCTTTATCAAGATAAATTTATTAGTATGCAATAGGTTCAAATATATATCAAGTAGTTTTCAATTCTGTATAAATAAACACAAATTGACTATTATAATAATATAGTTCAATTCCCTAAATTAAGATAGTGTAATAGAATCTAATGTCACCAATTACATTTGAGAGCTTTATCAATAAATTCATAATTTTAAAGAATTTTCTGGAGAAAACAGCAATGTGACACTTTTTGAACTGAAAACAGTACATTTGAAAAAAGATTTGGCTAAATCAACAAAAAATTCGTCAGTTCAACCCTAGAGTTTTGTTATTGCACGGACTACAAAATGTTTAATTGACTTAAAACAATGTTTTGATTAAAGATGTCTGGTTGATTCTATAAAATATTTTTCTTGATCCTAAGATAAACAAAAGAAAGTTCCTCTAACCAAAATATTTTTTGAGATAAACCAAATGCAATTAACAAAACGATTTTGTTAAACCTACTAAAATTTTCTTTCAAGTATGAATAGTCAACTTTTAGTTTAATTGCTTTGAAGACCAATTTGTGTTTACGTATAGAAAAAGTATTGAAGTCCCTTGTTTATTAGTAACTGTCGAGTCTCTTCCGGGTATAGAGTTATAAAACGAGGAAATTTTTTTAAAAGATTAAACGTTATAAACTGGCGCGTTTTAAATTAACTCGCCATGTTATAAAATTAGTCATTAAGTCCATTTATTGTTTTGAAGTCACGAGACTATAATAATCACTAATGAGTACAATGTTTAGTCTACTCTTGGGATGCAAATATATAATAATTATAATATTCTAAACTTTTGCATAATATGTTTTAAAAAGATATGATATCAATTTACATTTGTAGTATCTATCTTTCACGAGCAACTACTTTTATTTTTCGACGCATTGCTAATACTATATCTGATCATCGCGTGACTGACCTTAACACTTTACGAGTATAATGATTAGAGCTTGTAGGAACGTATTAATTTCTTAAATTGACTCTTCCTCCCTTTTAATCTGAGTTTGAAATAACAATTTGAAATATTTCTAGCAAGTAATTTCTAATACTTTCATAAATTAAAATTCAAGAGTATTTTATAAAATAAAATAATTCAATTGCAATTAGAATAAGTGCGAAGCAATTTCAGCAAACAAATGAAAGTCCTATTTTTATCTCAATACCATATATTATCTGGCAAGTGGGGTCAGCATAGAATCATAGATGCTAAACAACTACACAAGAAAAAATTCCGATTAGCCTTAAGGGCATGTGATATTTCCAAAATTAGAAAATTTTATTGATTTTAGGTTTCTACATGTTTATGTCAAAAGGAACCAAAATTTTTTTTTCCAAATTTGGGAAATTGTAGAAAAGTTTAGAACGAACGTTTCAAGTTCAATTTCAAAAAATATTTTGGAATTATTTTTTTCATTATCAAAATCAAAAGTAGTCTATGTACGTCCGTTTTCATCTTCTCTACCATTTCTCAAATTTTGAAAACAAAGTTTTATGTATTGGGTTGGCAACAAAGTCATTTCGTTTTTTTTTTCATGATCTTCAATGCAAGTTTATTAATAAAAATAAGAAACATTAATCAATTATATATTGACCATTTTGTTCCATGACCTTTCGCCACCTTACAGTCAGCTTCATAATTCCACTTTTGTAGAAAGTTTGGTTCTTAGAGGCAAAAAACTGAATCAACTCATTTTTGACAGCCTCATTTGAATCGAATGTTTTTCCATTCAAATGGTTTTGAAGAGAACGGAATAAATGATAATCGGATGGTGCAAGTTCAGGATTATACGGTGGATGAGGCATCACTTCCTAGCCTGACTCCAATAATTTTTTGCCAACTGTGGTAGTTTCGGTTTTACCAACTTTGGCGGCCAACACCGGCAACCAAAGATGTCCCCGAGTGTCGGCTCAACTATGGCCCAGACTCGAACCTACTGTCGGGCCAACCTTGGCAAATTACCTTAGATGGCCGTAATAGTTTAGTCTGCCCACCTCTGGGCCACGGTTGAACAAATCGTCGGCATATTAATAACTAGATTCCATTGCCATTGCATGACCAACTGTCGGCCCAACTATGGCCCAGACTCGAACCGACTGTCGGGCCAACCTTGGCAAATTACCTTAGATGGCCGTAATAGTTTAGTCTACCCACCTCTGGGCCACGGTTGAACCAGTCGTCGGCATATTAATAACTAAATTCCGTTGCCGTTGCACGACTAACTGTCGGTCCAACTATGGCGCAGACTCGAACCGACTGTCGGGCCAACGTCGGCGAATTACCTTGGATGTCCGTGATAGTTTGGTTGACCCACCTCTGGGCCATGGTTGAACCAATCGTCGGCATATTATTAACTAGATTATGCCCGTGTGGAAATTGCCTTATTTTGCCTTATTTAAAAAAATCTTGACATTAAAATGTAAAAAGTTATATACTATGTAAATTATTACTAACGTACTGTAAAAATATATATTTCTAAAGTATACAACTTTTTAGCAGATAATGTTTTTGATAAAAAAGTTTTTTCCAAGTTTCATACAAAAATACTGTGTTTTATAGAAATTTAATTCAGTTATTGAAAGTGGAAAAATGTTAAACCCATAACTGATTAAAATACCTGAAACAAAAAGATTGCTTATTAACAGGGTACAGACCCATCTTTTACGGCCTTTGCAGCAGTAGCTTATAAGCGAGATTTTTCTTGGAATATGGTAAGCGAGAATAGCCGAGAGGCTTTAGGCGTTAGGAATGCGTTAAGTTATGTAGATAATATAGGTAGGTTAGAGGGTTCGAATCCAAAAGCGAATACGAAATTTTTATTTCAAGCGTGCGATTACAATAATGTATCAATAATGTACTAATAATGTAATAATCAAATAATGTACCTTATCAGGGCCTGCTAGTGCCCTGATTTAAATTTCTACACGGGTACAAGCATATTTTGCCTAAGACGGCCCATCTCCGACACCCGGCGTCGGGCCAACTGTTCATGCCAATGGACGGATAGCGTTATTATTTCACTAGTTGGCCCGACCTCTGGCCAACAAGGTTGGACCAACTTTTATAAGGTTGGCCCAACCGTGCGCCGACGGTCGATTCGCACCTGGGTATGTGATATGTTAAGATTCTCTGCGATCAATCGTGTCGTACTACGTCAGTTATTTTCTATCATTGCTTTTATTTTGTCGTCGTCAACTCCAGTTGGGCGTCCAAAGCGTGATGCATCTTTGAGGTCGAAATCTCTGGAACGAAAACGAGCAAACCAATACTGGCACTGGCGTTCTGTTAATGATTTTCACCATAAATATGATACAACTTTTTCCGAGCTTGCACTGCGTTTTCATCTTTTTGGAAGTAATAAAGTAAAATGTGTCGAAAATGACCGTCTGGAATGTCCATTTCAAATCAATGCAAAACAATAAACAAACAACAAAACTCGAAACTTTATTTTTACTGAATAATCTATGAAACGTCAGCTGTCAAATACCATATGCGGTCTGAAGTTTGCAATGGGGAAGAACGACTTCGAATTACTAAAGTCATTTAGCGGAAAAATGCGAAATGACTTTGTTGCCCACCCAATATTTTGGAGACAAACGTGTAGAAACTGGACCGAATTGTTCACACGAACTTGCTACTTTTCTCAAGTATCACATGCTCTTAACCCGAGATGGTCGAGTTGCTAACTCCGCTTTGAGTCAAGCCTGACAATCGACTTGAATCTACTCGCATTTCGGGCTTTTTTAAGGTTGAATGCACGTCCCATCCCCGTAATAATTTTAGCGCGCGACTGGTTTAGAATTCGTAGTATGCGTTTGAATAGCTTGACGTCAACGATTATTATTAAAAGTTAAAAAATGTCTTTGTTGATTTAATAACATTTTTAATGAATAACATTCATAATTTTATACGGCCGACTTGATTTCATGTACGCTTCCAAGCTGGTTTTTTGTGTGTATGTGTGTGGCAAGTACCTACAGTTAACAAGCTGGAGAAAGGGAACAGTGTTGCTGGATCGCGATACTGTTACGTTTTTTTAAAATGCGGAGAGTGCCTATGCATTACCCATAAATTACGTGTTAAAGTATTCAACTTTGACATTAATTATCTCAGCATCGGTTCGGTTGGAAAATTTGAAATCAATTTACATACAAACTTAAGCCGGCTATGTGTAGTGTGGTGTATAAGTCAACATGGCGGGCTTCATAAACGACATGCTGTCAGAATTTGGTCTGTCGAAATTGAAAAACAGATTTTATTACGGTTTATTAAAAGGGGTGAGGAAGGGGGGGGGATAAAGGGGTATTTCTCATAATGTAGAGAGAAGGGTTATACATTGAGAAAAAAAACATGACTCAGTAGAGTCCGGAAAGGAGTGGTTTATGCCTGAAGACAAAAATTGAAAATAGACATCACTGTGTCCTAGCTAGACATGAACCACTCATGTCCAGAGCGTACACACTAATGTCTTAGGCATTAATAACGCGCACAGGACTCAGCGCTGTCTAGACAGTAGTCAGTCATGTCCAGCACCGGAACGACAAAGCGCTAAACATTACTGTATATTGTGTCAGTGCTTGAATGTGGCAAGTTTCGTCGATTATGTCTATTGATGATTGGCAGCAAAAATTTTCAAATATAAAGTGAAAAAGTACACTAAATTTAGTGCCACGTATTTTTCATGATTATTGAGTTTCGAGAGCACAATTCCAATCATGAAAACGAGTGATAGCTTCGAAATTCCTCCCATAACCTCATTTTTTTGACATATGCCAATTCTCGTTAATGACAGAATCATTGGAATATTCGTCGAGGACAGACACTTCTACAAAATAACAAATAACAATTTATAAGCAAAGCAGAATTGGCATATGTCAAAAAAGTGAGGTTATGGGAGGAATTTAGAACTTACCTCTCGTTTCCATGATTGGAATTGTGCTCTCGAAACTCAATAATCATGAAAAATACGTGGCACTAAATTTAGTGTACTTTTTCATTTTATATTTGAAAATTTTTGCTGCTAATCATCAATAGACATAATCGACGAAACTTGCCACATTCAAGCACTGACACAATATACAGTAATGTTTAGCGCGTTGTCGTTCCGGTGCTGGACATGACTGACTACTGTCTAGACAGCGCTGAGTCCTGTGCGCGTTATTAATGCCTAAGACATTAGTGTGTACGCTCTGGACATGAGTGGTTCATGTCTAGCGAGGACACAGTGATGTCTAATTTCAATTTTCGTCTTCGGACATGAACCACTCCTTTCCGGACGCTACTGAGTCATGTTTTTTTTTCTCAGTGTAGAATAATTATGAGTTTTAATTACATAGATGGACTCAAGAATATTTGAAAATATCCAAAATGTTTGGAGTATTTGTGAAGATGAATTAGTAGCTGCATTTTGCGTTATATTCATGCAAATTCCAGTTATAACACTGTATTCATTTTTTTATGATTACTTTTTGCATAATTTAATACGTTTAGGCCACGTTATGTGTACTGACGCATAACATCTGCGGTTTTATTATTGTTATCATTTTTCAGACATCCAAAAACGTACTGCGCTACATTTTTATTCCTTGGTAGCGTCGTTGCGGAAACCGAGTAGAATCTACTCGGAAAGCCGACTTGGCGCAAGTTGGGTTCGCTTATCCGTAGAAACATGTTGCGCTGACTCCGTGATCAGGATTGCGCCAATACAGATTTGCTTACGCGGATGCTACAGGTTATCGCAACCTGCTGTCCGAGTATGGATAAGCCAAAAAACAGTACCGTTAAGTCGGCCTTTTTTCCCGTGTATTTTAGCGAATTATTATAATTTCAGGGTTACATGGAGAAATACTTTTTCTGACTCAATTGTAAATATAGTCTAATTTTATAAATCACCATTGAGAGTTGCAAAGATTAATATAATAATACTAAATTTTACAATGAAGAGTATCTCCGTGTATGGCCGTCAAAATCGATTTGATTGATTCTATAACTTGAATCTATGTTCAATTCTTTCTGATAACCAAAATAACTCAAACTTACGAAGTTTACCATGTGGTTTTGTGGAAAATATCAGGGAATGTGATATTCTGCTTGAAGTGCGATGCGCAACAGTGTTGAAAATTACAAACTGTTCTTTTAGTGTATTGTAACTCAATTAAAATTTATTTTACAATATTGTTGATGTGAATTTACTTTTCTCAAATTTACTTCGATTTTATAATATTTGTGATGACTGATCGGCTTTAGGGCCCATTAGTGAAAAACTGGATTCTAATTCAACGTTTCGACTTTGATCGGATTTCTCGTCAGTGATTCTTTAGAAATCTAAAAAATACAGAAAAAAAGAGTTGTGTTCTAGTGAGAATTTTTTGTATCGAAATATTGAACTTTAGATAAACTATGTGATAAGTTACTATAGATTGTATCAAACTTTACTATAGCCTTTACCAAAGTTTCATATAACTTTTTGAATTTTTAGTATTTTCCCTGCAGAAGCTTTCCACTCCGCTAGGAATAATTACAATTGAATCTCGATTTTCCCTAGATTCCTAATATTTTTTAGAATCTCCATTATAAAATAAAACATATATTGCTATAAAAAATTTATCCGTTCATCTAAATAACTATAATATTACGTGCAATTGTGTAATTTCGTAACTTTATTTCTTAATTTTTAGATTTTAATAAAATAAAATCACTTTGAAATTTCAATTAGGAATCTCTATTTTTTAATACAGATTCGTATTCTTCATTAAATAATACGTAAGTTTTATTCGAAAGTTCTTTATTTCGAAGTTAATCTTTTCCCCTCCTCCCCTCAGGTTGTGGGGTACATTTTTGCAGAGTCGCCTTTCCCTCTCGGAAATAAAGAGTTATTATTGGGGACATTTTTTTCGTACGATGAGTATTTTTTGAGATATTTCGATGTCTTAAGATAAAAAACCCACCCTGTATAGTGAGATCTGAAGGCTGTATCATGGATTTACGTCATAAGGACGACGTCGCGACGCTGTGGCGCCTGACGTCGTTTCTTTTTTACTGTGCTTTTCAAACCACCCTTTCCTTGTGTCCAGGATACCTCTAAAGCACACTAGCATTTGCATGGATTTGAATCTCAAAGATTTGCGACCAGGTCAATCTGCATTTATAAAAGTAAATCCAGGTTAGCAGATAAAAAAATTGTTAGCATCAAAAGTCAATATCTGTATGTCATTAAACAGTTACTTTGCCAAACCCTGGCTTTCCAGTTTTTTCTACACAATTTCTTGAAAAAAAATCCTGTTTTGAATTTTCAAATATTTGCATTCACTTCATCAAAATTCTCCCTATATATGAAAAAGCGGGCTTTAATTATGATGTTAAAAAAGTTCATAATCCACATAGACACGAAAAAAGGTGATAAAACTCTAAGAAATTTTAGTTTTTTGTTATGGTACGATTAATTTTTTTTCTCCTTATGTTATGGTCAAATTATAAAATTTTGGAAAGTTATGACGGAAAAACTGATTTGTCAAACATGATAATTATAAATTAAGAACAAATTTTTTCATCTTGATACAAGAGATTTTTTTCTCCTGTAAAAGTTGAAATTCAAAAACAAAAAAAGTTATACATGAAAAATAAATTTTTTCAAAAATACAAATGTCGAAAAAATGGAAAATTTATATTTTATTCAAGAACCTTATGTTTATTTTGAGTTATTTTCGAATAAAATAAACCTAACAATTTTTAGCATTTTATCTGCACACATTTTTCAGATAATGTGGTGAAAAGAAAAGTGTGACACTCACACGCACGCACATTAAAATGTAAATCTGAAATAATTATAAGTATACCAATGATTACAATAAGCACATGTATGTTAGTAAATCAACAGAATGTAGCTGCTTATCAGTGATATGTCACTGATTCATCACGGTTTATACGTTTAATACGTATAATTATAGCTGGTTGATCGACGGAATTTCGCTGATTTAGATTCAGAAAGTACATCTTAACAATAATATTGTACAGATTAGCATCTTTATTGTACCCATTGTAATACAATACAGATGGTAACCTGTGTAATATTTCATTTTACAAATAGGGATAAGCATCTTAATGGTATCCGATGGCATATTTTTGTCTCCAATTACCTATTTTGAGAATTTGGCAATTTTCATTAAGGTACTTGATCCACGAAAATTAGACCTCAGGAAAAAATAGATAATTTTGCTTTCAAGAATAGCAATATTATTATTGAAGGGCTATTCTGGAAGAGAAATGATTAATTTCCATGGAAAAAATTTGAAATACAGAAAAATAATTTTATTAATAAATTTTATTTTTGCCCCAACTTTTTTTCTTATTGCTTCTTACTAAATTTTAAAAAATTATGCGATTTTAATAAATTACAAATCACTTTTTCAAGAAAAAGATTCCCTACAACTTAACCATTTCCAATTTTCTAAAATGAATAAATTATTATCAAATTCAGCAATTTGTTTATAAAAATTTCGTTTTGGAAAATGTTTTTTTAATGGTTTCAGAAATTAAAGAATTTATTTTTAAAAATCAAAAACGGTGAAGTTGTGGGAAATATTTTCTCTGAAAAACTGATTCATGATTTATTAGAACCGCATAATTTTTGAAAATTTGGTAAGACGCGATAAGAAAAAAAGTTGGGTTAAAAATAAAATTTATTAGTAAAATTATTTTTCTGTGTTTCAAATTTTTTTCATGTAAAATAATCTTTTCTCTTTCAAAATAGCCCTTCAATAATAATATTGCTATTCTTGAAAGCAAAATTATCTATTTTTGCCTGAGGTCTAATTTTCGTGGATGAAAACTACCTTAATACAAAGCTTTCTCTGTTGGAGAATAAAAATAAAATTAAAAAATTGATTAAGCTCGGTGAAGAGTTTTCCATGAGAGTTTGCGCTAAACAAATTCAGAGTTTTTAATAAATTAATAGTATTGATAGCATGAACTAACTTCAAAACTAAATTCGAACCCGTATCACTACAAACTCAAGTTCATCTTTACGTCCAAACAAAAGTATAATTCCAAATTTCAAGAATTCAAACTCTCTAAATATAAAAAAACGACCAAATTTGTACGAAAGAAATTTCTTAAAATAAACGATTATGAGAAACCAACAAAAAAAGAAGAAAGAAAAAAAAAGGCAACTTTCCCAAACCCCTTCCTTCTTTTTCTTTCTTTCGTCCTCTTTTGTCTTTATTACCCACAACCATCCACATAAAAATGTAACACACCGACGTTTCGGTGCTCTTTCAGCACCCTCTTCAAAGCCAAAAAAATTTTTTAAAATATAAACGTCTCGAATTTCTTAACTAGGTATTGGACAATAGTCTTCTTCAAGGAGGAAAAGAACATCTCAGGATTGCTTATATAAAAAATTTTCGGTCAGCAAAGCCATATGTCTCGAGTCGGTTTTGAAAACAGTTCAGATCATTTTGTGAGAGACTCCGGTAACAAAGTATTCACGAAAAGTTTTTAAAAATGTAAACCTTGTTCGCGTTTTGCCATTGATAACCAATCTTGCATCCTTCTTTAATAATAAAATTTTTTCAAATTGCGGTCGGTTCGTGTGCAAAAATTTTTATGTTTTCTGGTTTATTTGTTATCCGGTTTTTTATTCACAGTGAACTCTAAATATTTTTTCAATTCGTGACACTGCATACTGGACTATTTCATTTTGAATTGCAAGCTATGAGATAAGTTTTTCAATTTTATGATAATCCTTATTTTAATTATCTCCGTTTTACAGAAATTTTGAATTAATCTTTGAATTTATGGCACTGAAGAGGGCCCCCATATGTGGCCAAAACGTTTGCCTTGCTTTCTTTTTGAGTATTTTTATATCTAATAGTGAAAATTTTAATCGAAGAAAATAAAAAGAATCTGACCCTATGCCAAAATAACGAGAAATGAAAAAAATTCTATGAATTTTGGGTCAATACAATAGCAGACATGTTATCAAACATGTCACTTTAAAACACTAATATTCTTGACCTGTCACCTTCCATTCCTGCTGGCACTCGTGGTGGGATGTAAGGTGACAGGTCAGGAATATTAGTGATTTAATTAAAGAAATTTTTTGTCTGCACGTACACCAAAAGTTAACCGAGTCAGTGTCGTTTTGCGGGTGGGAAGTTGATATTCCCGCACTAGTGCGGTAAAATTTTAAAATGTGCGGAAAATAAACTTTCCGCGCGAAAAACAACACCGAATCGGCTAAATTTCGGCATACAGCGAACAAAAAATATCTTTCGTATCACCGAAACGTCGGCGTGTTATTTTTCATGTAGATGGATGTGGGTAGTAACAAAAGAGGACGAAGGAAAGAAAAAGGAAGGCAACTTTTCAAAACCCCTTCATTCTTTTTCTTTTCTTCGTTTAAGAAATTTTTTGGTCCAAATTTGGGCGTTTTTTTATATTTTGAGGGTTTTATAACATTGTTGGTTGATAAGTGGATTACAAAAAATAAAATATAAAATAAAACTAAGAGAGTAAAACCTGTCAATTTTCGAAAGATTATAGTCTGAACACAGAATAAGTGTACGAAATTAATCCTATTAATCACTGAGAGAAAGTATTAGTCGTGGTTACCCATTTTATTTTTGTAAAAAGGGGTTACAAGTATGTTTTTTTACTCTGTTTCATCTAAACACCTTAGTCCTTACAGCTAGATTAAGGGGAACTTCTCCTGTAAACGGGGTTTTTCGCTCCTTATTTTCGAGCGTGGATTAAAAAACAACTATGGGTTGCCTAATCTTGAAACTTTATGTAGTTATTATTCTTTATTAGAGACTGCTACAGTGTTAATTTTATGTAAAAATATCGAGTCATTCCTGAGATATGATTGCTCAAAGTGGGACATACTATTTTCGCAGAGATAAATGGCATGCATTGTAGAGCCTCAGGAGTTGATTCTGAAACAAACAATGCTCTATGTTTTTTGTTTGTTTTTGAGTCCTCTATAGAGTGACGTTTTTGTTTTTTGAAAAAAATGATTTTTACAAAAATTACAACAAAATTTGCAAAATTTTGATTTTTTTTCGTCAAATTTGTTTTAAAAAAGTGGGATAAAAAATTTTTTTTCACATTTTTCTCGACGTTATTCTATTTTAAATTCAATACAGTTTAATTCAATATAAAAACTTTTGAAATATGTCAAGCTGTTCTTTAGTTATCGTCCACGCCAGTTTGAAAAACATGGTTTCGAGAAAAACGCGTTTAAAGTTTTAAGTATAAATTACATGTAAATGGAAGATTTGTTTCATTACTAACATAGCTCAGTCAATTTTGCTTGAATCGACTTGAAATTTGGAAAGCATATTTTCAAGTTGCTACACTATAAGAATATGCAAAAACCCAAAAATCGATTTTTTGACCCATTTACAGGAGAAGCCCCCCATAACTGAGTAGCAATGATTAAAATTTTTAGTAAAACTTACAAAATCCGATTACTCGATCCGTTTTATAGCCGGGACTATTTTCATGCATTCCCACATTGTATCGACCTTATAATAGAAGTTACCAATACGTTTTTGTAAAACTTACTAATTGCTTTAATTGCTATTACTATTTGTCCAGTTTGGTTATTACAAAAATATGTATTTTTTAAAATAACGAAGAATCGTTGTATTGAAAACTATTCCAATATCTTAATTGGAAACTGATGAATTTTTCATCCGTACATGATTAAAATAGTAATTCTAACTTTTAAAAAAATGTATAATTTATCATTCAATCTATTTTATTTCGGTTAAAGTCGATAGAGACTTTCTTAGGTCAGAATTGTTTAGGAACAAAACTTTTTTAATTATTGTTTTTCAAAATGTAACAAAGGATGATAATTGACATGTTTTTCATCACAAACAAAAGCAAAATTTTAATAAATCAATGTGTATAACGATTTTAAAACGATTCAAAACAATTGATAAACAGGTAAAATCTAATTCGTCTGTACAATTATTTTTTGAAGTTTACTATTACCAAAGAATTGCAAGTCATGTTTACACACGAAATATTGAATATGGCAATAAAATATTTAGATTTCTCAAATTAAATGAATTTGATCAATTTTACAAAAAAAAATTAGTAGCATACATAGTTCCATGGACTTTTGAGCATTGATAAGTTTTACAAAATTTTTGGTACCGCTTACTAAAAATATATATTGGATCTATAACTTAATTCGTGCGGTTTGCTAAGAGATGGCGTAACTTGATTATTATTCCATCGTTCCAATATTCCGAACATACGTTGGAAAGCTACAGTCATTGTGCGTCTTTTTCAGTACATGTCATTCATTTTAAGCGTAAACAACAATAATTTTTTTTTCACTCAAATATGTCGAACTTTGTGCCTGAAAAAGTGTTTTTGCAGGGAGTTCTTCTTCATTACTTTAATATGAAGAAAACTGCTGCCGAAAGTCATTGTATTTTGGTGGAAGTTTATGGTGAACATGCTCTAGCTGAACGAACGTGCCAAAAGTGGTTTGCACGATTTAAAAGTGATGATTTTGGCTTGGAAGACGAAGAAGGTCCTAGGCAGCCAAAAAAGTTTGAAGATGAAGAACTGGAAGCATTACTCGATGAAGATTGTTGCCAAACACAAGAAGAGCTTGCAGAATCTTTGGGAGTCACTCAAGCAGCCATTTCAAAACGTTTAAAAGCAGCCGGATACATTCAAAAGCAAGGAAATTGGGTTCCACATGAACTCAAGCCGAGAGACGTTGAAAGGCGGTTTTCCATGTCCGGAATGCTGCTGGAACGCCACAAAAAGAAGTCATTTTTGCATTGGATTGTTTCTGGCGATGAAAAATGGATCAATTACGACAACCCCAAGTACAAAAAATCATATGCGAAACCCGGCCAACCAGCCAAATCAACGGCAAAGCCGAATATCCATGGCGCGAAGGCAATGCTCTGTATTTGGTGGGATCAGAAGGGTGTGCTGTATTATGAGCTGCTAAAACCAGGTGAAACCATCAATGGAGAACGCTACTGAACACAATTAATCCGTTTGAAGAGAGCAATAGCCGAAAAACGCCCGGAATATGCGACCAGGCACGAAGCAATAATTTTCCATCATGACAACGCTCGGCCTAATGTTGCTATTCCGGTTAAGAACTATTTGGAAAACAGTGGATGGGAAGTTTTACATCCACCCGCCTTATAGCCCAGACCTTGCCTCTTCTGACTACCATTTGTTCCGTTCGATGCAGAACGCCCTCACTCGAATACGGTTCACATCAGAACAGAATATCAAAAATTGGCTTGATTCATTCTTGGCCGCCAAGCCAGCGCAGTTCTTTTGGAATGGAATCCACAAATTGCCAGAAAGATGGGAAAAAGTCATAGCTCCAGATGGGCAATACTTTGAATAATACTATTGTACATGTTTTTCTTAAATAAACGTTAAAATTTTGAAAAAAAACCCGCACGAATTAATTACAGATCCAATAGTTGTGACCTTTTAGTCAGCACAATTAATAGGATTTCTCTCAGTGTGAGAAGGTATTGGTTTTATGTGGAAATTCACTTTTTGATAGTGCTCATACCAGGTGTGTTAGTTGAAATTTGCCGGTTTTACTCATAGATGTCGCTAAAGATATGTATACATTTCTATGATTTGGCATCTATGTCATATTTTTCTATGGACAATAACCTTCAAAAATACACAATTACATTCTGCCAAAATAATAGCATCATAGTTGTTTAGCTCAGTGAATATGTCGCGTTTCGTTCCAAGTAAATCTCATTTGTGGCATTCGTTGCTTTTCTTATTTCATCAATAGAAAAAAGCAGTTGAAGCTCATCGATTGCTGGCAGAAACTTATGGTAAACATGCTCTAGTGATTAGAACATGTGAGACATGGTTTCGTCAATTTAAAAGTGGAGATTTTGATTTAAGAGACAATGAACATCCTGGTGCAGCGAAAAAGTTCGAAGACGAGGAATTGCAGGCGTTATTGGATGAAGACCCCACCCAATCGCAACAACAATTGGCGCAAACACTAAATGTGACCTGAGGAGAAATTTGACAACGTTTATAAGCCATGGGGAAAATCCAAAAGTATGGAAAATGGGTACCACACCAACTGAACGATAGAGAAATGGAAAATCGAAAAACCATTTGTGAAATGCTGCTTCAACGGTTCGAAAGGAAATCTTTTCTGCATCGAATTGTCACGGGGGACGAAAAATGGATTTATTTCGAGAACCCGAAGTGGAAAAAATCATGGCTTTCACCTGGTGAGGTCGGCCCATCGACTCCAAAGCCAAATCGCTTTGGCCGTAAGACAATGCTCTGTGTTTGGTGGAACCAGTGTGGTGTGGTGTAATTCGAGTTATTAAAACCTGGTCAGACGGTGAATACGGATCGCTACCGACAACAAATTATCAAATTGAATCATGCGTTGATCGAAAAACGGCCGGAATGGGCCCGAAACATGGCAAAGTTATCCTACAACATGACAACGCACCGTCTCATACCGCTAAAGTGGTGAAGAACACATTAAAAGCATTGATTTGGGAAATATTATCGCACCCGCCGTATTCTCCAGACCTAGCCCCGTCCGACTATCACCTTTTCGCATCGATGGGACACTCACTCGCAGAGCAGTGCTTCGCTAATTTTGAAGAAGTCGGAAAATGGCTCGTCGAATGGTTTGCCTTGAAAGAGAAAAAGTTTTTTTGGAATGGTATCCATGATTTGCCTGAAAGATGGGCAAAATGTGTAGAATCCAATGGTCAATATTTTGAATAAAATTTTTTTGAGATTCCCTTGAGAATTAAGTGTTTTCTTTATTGAAAAAACCGGCAAACTTCAAATAACACCCCTGGTAAATCTCTACTAATTATCCGAATAACATTTTCCGATTAAACAAAAATTATAAAAGTTACAGTATGTCAAAACTTGAAAAAAGTCCATATCTAAATTCAATTTTCCTATTAAATTATACGAGATACAAAAAAACGTTTTTGGACAATATGTATATTTTATGTTTTGGTTTTAAAAAAACACTATTGGAAATCAAAAAATTCCATTTTCAACAAAAATATGTGAGATATGAAATAAGCGTTAAATTACAAAATCGTTTACCTAAATAAAGTCTACGATTGTTTTCCCTCATTGAGATATTTGGAAGAAAATAAATTATCTTAGTCATGTAATTTATTAGAAACTTAGCGAAATGTATACAAAAAATCGAGAGCGAAGCGCGAGTGTCATGATGAGAATCTGTTCCTTAAGGCTGAAAGAGCCTTAAGAAAATCATATTTTCTATTGTATTTGAAATACAATAAAAAACAAATTTCGTAACTTTAAGAAAATGTAATTCACTAAGACTAATAGAGAGAAATAAGGTCTTCAAATTTTACAGAACTGTTTTGTAGTCTTGATTACAAGTCACTAGTAAACAAAGTTTTGTATATATTTCGAAATTTGAAAAAATGAGAATTTTCTGCATATATTTGAAAAAAATGTTGAAATCATTACAGAGTGTTCTGGGATATTACCAAAACACGGTCGAGTAGAAGCTTGTAATAGTATATTATGTGCCTAGTCGCATAATAAGGGTTATTACGCGACGAGCGACAATGCTCGCAGGAGATCGAAGCCGAGACAAAGCCGAGATGAAGCTGAGGCGCGATCAGTCCTGCGAGCATTTTAAGCGAGTCTCGTAATTACCCGAATTGTGTGCATTGGCACATATTCTATTTTATGTGACTTCGGTGCGTAAGGTAGTGGACCCGATATCCGATAGGTACCCTACAGTCGATAACTGCGACAATTAAATTGATGAAAAAAATGATATGTATTTACAATATACAAACAAATAATTGTATAAGAAACTTATATATCTCAAGTCTCTATTTCATAATTTCGAAAAAGAATCGAGTGGCACCATATTTACAAAAAAAAAGAAAGTTCATGTCAACTCGTGAAACCAGCTCATTATGCCTTGCTGCTTGCCGTCAGAGCTAACGGAGACTCGTTGATGGTTATAATTTTCGTTATTCCAGACAGTTTTTGTAGTTGAAAATGAGTTCAGAGTGAATTAAGTATACACTTAAGATGGCTAAAGAAAAGCAGGTAAGTCAATATTTTTATTGGCTTTAGGTTTTTTTTGGGTATATCGGCTATACCGTCTCATTCTATGTTAGGTAACCTATATCCGATAATACATGAATTTTTGTTTTTGTTTGCAGAAAAAACGAAACAGTGCCCACAAAGGCACACCCTACACGGTGGATGATGTGGCAAAAGCATTAGAGGCTGTGATAGCTGGTAAATCTGTGAAGAATGCCAGCATATTATACAAAATACCTTATGCTACACTGCACGGAAAAAAATGAAATGTCTGCTACTGCTAACTGCAGTTAGCTGTCGACTAGTTAATTGTGATTGATAAAAAGTTTGCTGAGAGAGCTAACAGTTTGCTGGGACAGTTAAAAAATGTTAGCTGCAATCGAAGTTGAAAATTTGCATTGGACTCCTTAGCGTATTAAGAGTTGTAGCTAATCAGTTGGTTGTTGCTGCTAAAACAGTTTACTCTCCTAGAAAATCTCAAAATTCGTACTCGTAGCTTTTAAAATTTTGCGCTGATATGTAAGAAGTTAGCAGCGGTTGCTAACGGCTGCTTAGACATCCCGCGCTTTCTGTGCTGCTCATGCGCACAAAGCGCGACTAGTCAGATATTCTGCTGTAAATGGTAAGTTGTACACCTGTCGCGTTGTTTTAAATTTAATTTATAAATAATTCGACGATTCGCGTTAATTTATAATGCAAATGACTGATTTGTAACTGATCTCTGAAGATTGTATTGTAGGTTTTGTAATAGGTTCTTTATTGTGCTATTTATTATCTTCTTACTGAAGTTATCTTAATTCTAAGTGTTGTATACTTGTACAATTTTTGAAAACATTATATTGGACTGGCAAGTAAGTCGCTACTGTTCCCGGTAATGTTTCTACTTGTAGCTATAAGTTTGGTTATCAAAGCAGCTCACGATTTATTCTTATTCTTGAGAAATTATGCTGTGACTAAGGTTAGAACTGAATCAGTTTTTTTTTCGTTTTTAATTTTGCAGGTTACGATATGTCGCTAGAAATTAGTTGTTTTGATATAACTTGCCAACAGACTTTTGTGAGTATAGAAGGGTTACGAGATCATTTTTTTCTTAAGCACCCAGGTGTAACTGTATTTAAATGTAGGTTTGGAAGTCCAAAATCAATGATTTTGAGTGCTACCTCTATTTGCAGCAATTGCTAATAAAATTAACTAGTACTTCAAACGCTGTTAGAACGTAAATTAGCTGGCATCGCTAAAGTACTGTAGCAAATAGACGTTAGTATTAGCAGCTAAGAGATTCGCTGTCCGTAT
Organism: Diplolepis rosae; assembly: GCA_030998225.1. Classification (NCBI taxonomy): domain Eukaryota; kingdom Metazoa; phylum Arthropoda; class Insecta; order Hymenoptera; family Diplolepididae; genus Diplolepis; species Diplolepis rosae. The sequence goes on along the minus strand of JAPYXD010000701.1, from coordinate 19,127,292 downwards.
ATCAAGTAACTTTGTTAGCTGTGGTAGCGAATATTTAGCTAATGCAGCTAATTATTTTTTTCCGTGTGCTTTCAAGAGTAAAGGGTACCTACTCATTGGATGTAAAAAAAAGGGCCCAGTACTATTTTTAGTAAAGAGGAAGAGCAGGAACTAGAGAACTGGATATTTAGAGCCAGCAAGGCTGGATTTCCAGTGCCCAAAGATCATCTGCTCGACAGCGTACACATGCTTGGGATGAAAACAAAAATGATAACACCGTTCACTGACGGAAGGCCTTCGAAGCATTGGTTCAAGGCCTTTCTACGTAGACATCCTAAAGTAGCTGAGCGAATGAGTCAAAATCTTACCAAATCCAGAGCCAAAATTTCCGAAAAGTGTTTACGATGGTGCTTCAGCGAGGTAAAACTTGTTTTGGAACCTTTGAATCTCATCAAAATCAGCCCGAACAGAATTTTTAATGTCGACGAGTCAGCTTTCTTCCTGAATCCAAAAGGTAAGAAAGTTTTAGCGCGCAAAGGAGACAAGGCTGTGTACACTGTGAGCGGCAATGATAAGGAATGTTATACAGCTCTCATAGGTGGAAATGCAGCTGGTCAGTTGTTTCCACCTATGGTAGTGTATAACAATGAGAGGATTCCACCAATGGTAGCAAAACACTTTCCAGGTGAGTTTATTACCGGTAAAAGTAAAACCGGTTGGATGGTCAGCGAAACATTTTATTCGTACGTGGCCAATGTTTTCTATCCGTGGTGCCTTATTTCCGAATGCTACTCATATCATGCAGCCAATGGATGTATCACTGTTCCGTTCGCTCAAAAGTAGTTGGAAAGATGCAGTACGCAAGTGGAGAATTGACAAGGATGGTGCATTTCTGACAAAAGAGCACTTTGCACCGGTACTAAAGACTGCGTTAGATTCTTTAGATTTAAAAAAAATTTTGGAAATGGGTTTGAGCGATGTGGACTTAGTCCATTTAATGAAAATGCCATCAACTACAGCAAACTATTAAAGTTTGATGATGCAGATGCTGGAACACACAGCGATCAGATTTCAAGCGAACCAAATGCTGAAGTAACGTTGCAGCAAAATGAGTCTTTTTTCACATCACATTTGAATTCAGATATTTTAACAGAATTAAAAAATCATGATCATTCAATTGAATGGAGTGGACCAATTGAATTCAATGAGCTGTACAAATTTTGACTAGTGTGTCAACGGAATGTAAATACAATTTCAGATAATAAGGCTACGGAAACTATTTCTGAAAATCAGATGTGTGCGAGTGACAACATCAGTATTCATGGTGAGATAGACGAGTCTGTGATTGTAGAAATCGTTGAGGATCTTGGTACCGGTGGCTCTTCAGTTGCTCAAAAAGTTTACGATGCGGATGGAAATTTGGTCGTAGCTGATCGTACCAGTGAAATTATGGAGATTGAAGGTAAATATTGTATATCTAGTAAAAAAAATTATAAGATAAATGTTGATGATCTATTACATATTGTTGCAGAGTCAAGCTGCGATAACTCTGAAATGCAGTTTCCTGATAATGCCAGTGATCGAAAACTGAATAGTGATGATGAAGATGTTTCTGTGACGGAGACTGTGGAAATCGATAGCAGTAAAGACACTTCCAAGGTTGCGATGGATTCTTCAACGAATGTAAGTAAATAAAAAGTAGTTGAAAAAATATTAATTAAAATAATTCAAGTACCGGTCAAAAGTTCTAATACACATTACATAGTATTATGCATATTAAATGTATGAAGACTTTTGACCGATACTGTATATCTACGTACAACCAATGTGAGTATTATTTTTACATAAATATACATTGTTTGCATGAAATCACAGTCCAGTTTCAATGAGACTAATGGAGATATTGTGGACGAAGGAGCCCTCGATACTGCATGTACAGATCATAGTGGACATATGCCTCAGACGAAGAGCCTTACTGTCTGCAGTTCTGTGGTTCGACAAACAGATTCTTCACAAACTGTGAGTGTGTAGAAAATAATTCCATTGCAAATTTTAAATAACTGACTGTATCATTACAATTACATACTTACAATCAATTTTTGTAAATAATCGATGTCCAAATATTGTAGACATGTGTAGTAGATAAAAGAACACTTTTAATGAGTTTATATACACAGACATATGTGGGTGTATACGTAAATATATATATAGCTTTGTATGTATGTATATAAACCCGTTATAAGGCTGTGTTTGTATGTAGCATTCTAAGTCTAGTGACACATTAATAATGGATTTTATTTTGAAATAAGAAATACCACTGTTTTGCGCAAAATTTTTGAACTAAGAGATTTTTTGTGATTTATTTGAAAAATGCATAATTTTTTAGTTATAAATCAATGACAGTCGTACAAATAAAAATTTTTAATTTTTTATAGTGGCTATAACTAATAAATCATCGCATACAAATACAAATAGTTTAGTTCTAAGACAAACAAGTAGATGCAATATTGTTAATACCCAATCGGATAGTCTTCAAAGCTCCAAAACAGTTCCTAAACGTAAGATACTTTTAAACTATTACATTTAATTTATTACTTATTACATGTAAATAAGGGTTATATTTTATCATTTTTACAGATACTTTGGAAAATTCTTCACCAAATCCAGTTCTTCCACTTGCTGAAATTTCTAATAATAATGGCCATGTGGCTAATGATGCATGCAAAGATTGTGAAAAGTTGGAACCAAAGAACAAGAATAATAGTGAGTATAGTCTGAAGTATTTTCAAATTAAATATATATTAATTAATTTTTTATTTATATCAATGAAATCTAATATTGTTTTAGGTTCTACCTCTAGGTCTATTATTCAAACTGCGTTTAAAGATTTTCTCTTTTTGACAAAATTTGATAAAAATTCAAAGAAAAAAAAAGAGAGCAAAGATGAACAAAGTGATGAAAACAAACAAAGATATCCCCCTGTCGCAACCGGGGAAGCCTGGAGAAATTTATGGGATTTGAAGAAAAAGCAAAGAGAACAAGAAGAAAGGGCGAAAGCTGTCAGGAAATCTAAAACTATAGAAAATAAAAAAAATTAAATTAGAATGTGAAGAAAACCTGAAGAAAATTAAGCTACAAAAAATTAAACTACAGTCTGAAATCAGAGAAGCAGATCTTAAGATTAAACAGTATAAGGCTCAAGAAAAATTACTACACCTTCATCTAAAAAACGAGCAGTTTAAAGAAAATGAAACATCAGTGGAAAATTATATTAAGAGCATTCAAAGAAAAATAGTTGAAAATACAATAAAAAAACAAGTTTCAACAAAAGAAAAAGAAAATTTACTGTTACAAGAAAAAGAAATTCGAAAGTCACTTGGCACTACAAAAATACCAAAACAAAAACAACAGTCACAATAAGATTACTAATTATACACTTTAATTTAAAATTTTGATTAATGTTTATAAAGAGTTTAATATTTAAAAATGTATAAAATGTATATTTTTCTTAAGTGTTCGTTTTTTGTTGTTTATTAATATGAAAATTATAAATATTTCATTTGAATTAATTATTATAGATAATTTAGTCAATTTATAAATAATTTATTTAAATGAAAATTTAAATGGCAGTCTTTGTTTGAATATTTATTTTTTAAATATTAATATTAAAAAATTCTATATTTCACTGTATCAATAGCTTAAAAAATATCTAGATTACATACTAAAAATTGCTTGACACTTTTCTTTTAATTTAAAATGCCTTGAAGAGCTTTCAGACTTGTAAAACTCGACACACTTCCCGTTAGATTATAGAGTATCGGGTCCGTTACCTTATATGAGTTTTTATGCGTACACTCGAATCTAATCTAGTATTTGAAGTCCGTGAATGGGTGAATCAAATAAACCTTCAACGTTCACTAGATAATTATTTATTTAATTAAATAGGAATTGAATAGGATTACAAAGGAGTAAGCTTAGGTCGCGTCGACCCCGCCGAAGGCAGTTAGCCAGTCTTCTCGACAGGCGAGATTCGACCGCGGTGCAAGTTCCAGCGAGAGTGACGAAAATCCCCCCAGCCAAAAAGCTCCGAAAAAGGAAAATCGCGGGGGAAAGGGTAAGTCCCTTCCCACGATTTCTCAAAGAGAGAGTAGCTGGGACCGAGGGTAATTTTGTCCGGGTACGAACGTGCGTTTTCTCGAAATAAGCGGATTCAGTTTCATTGCGATTGGCCATAAATAAAGGTCTGGCACGACTAGAAAATTGAAGGCTTATTGAGTTTGAAGAACGTGGAAAACTTCTGCCAAGCACGTGTAGAGAAAGCGCACGCCACATATTCATCATGATTCCGTCCATTGCACTTGATATTTCGCGACTAGTCCCGGCCATTTTGATTTTATCGATCTTGTGTAGTAGTAGCGTGTTGTAATAGAGCATGCGCAGTTCAAATGTACAAGGCTTTGTCAGTACGATGCCAACGCTGTACGAAGAAGAAGAAGATTACACTCCGCTGTATGGTTATAGGCGCATTCGCAGTTCAATTTTTACATTACATTCCTCTGTAGCGTAATACACTACATTACGCAACTCTCAACTGTAGCGTAAAACCGAGTTTAAACGCCGGAGGCACATAAACAATATTAAGCAATGAAACTGTAAAATTTGTTGGAATTTTTTTCCGTGTATGCCAGATCATTAGACTCTATCCAATATTTTAACAAGTTTTTTGAACACTACTATCAGCTCGATAATTATTTAAAGAAAAAAAAATATTCCACGATTTAAAATGTGATTTTTCAATTATAATTGAAGAAGAGTGAGCGCGATTAGCGTTGTTAACTGACCTAAACTGATCGTCAATTATCGTTATATAATGTAATACATTCATGCGTTGTTTAACGATTTGAATCGATTGTGGTCTCAGGTCTCAAAGTGTACGAATTTTTCGACTTTATTCGATTTTTTCTTAAAAATGCGACTTTTATCGACTTTTCTATTAAATGATACCTTTTTCTGTTTAAAATTTTTTTTTTCACGTTTATTTTATAATACTTATTATTAAAATGTTTCATCATTTCCAACATTTCCATTACAGAAAATGAGGCTAGATTAATCTTTTGTTGTTTTCAATGAAGAAAATCCATTTTGGCTTGGAAAATAATTGACAGTCTTGTACACGGAGAAACAATATATATTGTTAGCAATATATATTTATTTTCTTCCAAATCTCTCAAAAAGAAAAAATAATCGTAGACTTTATTTAAGGTAGTACGATCACGAAAATTAGACCTCAGGCTAAAATAGATAATTTTGCTTTCAAGAAAAAATTCAAAAATAGGAAACGGTCAAGTTGTAGAGAAACTTTTTCTAAAAAAGTGAACCATAATTTATTAGAATCGCATCATTTTCAAAAATTTGACTCGAAGCGATAAGAAAATAAGTTTGGGCAAAAATAAAATTTATTAATAACATTATTTTTTTTGTGTTTCAAATTCTTTTCATGAAAAATAATCTTTTCTCATTCAAATTGGCCCTTCAATAATAATGTTGCTATTCGTGAAAGCAAAATTATCTATTTTTGTCTGAGGTCTAATTTTCGTGATCGTACTACCTTAAGGAAACGATTTTGCAGAACAACGCTTATTTCGTATCTCACATATTTTGGTGAAAAAAAATCGAATTTTTTTAATATTAAAAATCAAAACATAAAATATACATCCTGTCGAGAAATTTCTTAATAAGAATGTGTAGACCTCATTTAGGCAAATAATTTTTCGTCTAAACTTTTTTTATGTATCTCATATATTTTGTCTAAAAAATGGAATTATTGAATTTTAATCGTATTTTTTGGAATTGAAACGAAAAATATATGTTTTTTCATAAACTGTGTAACACAAAACTTGTAGATCTTTTAGAAACGAACAACTTTGTATTCTTACGTTTTTTTCGTATTTCACATATTATTGTTAAAAAATTGAATTTCGGATTTTCAATAGATTATTTTTGAATTAAAAAAAAAATATGCATCTTATGAAAAAATGTTACAATTTAATTTTGTAGGTCTTTATGTAGAAAATAATATTGTATCATAACGTTTTCTCGTATCTCGTATAATTTAACTGGAAAATGGAATTTTGATATTGACTTTTTTCGAATTTGAATATGCTGTAACATTTCTAATTTTGGTTTAATCGAAAAATGTTATGAGGATAATTTTTAGAGATTTATGAGCACTATCTAAAACCAGTATTAAAATTTTTGATTTTTTAAAAAAATTATTTTCAAAAACACAAAAGTAGTGCTCAATCCCTCAATTTTGATTGGATGTGGCTGGTTAACGAACTTGTCCTTACTTTTTCGGCTCCGGTAAGGTGTGCCAAAGCACAATTCAATCTGATAATTCTATCGAGAGTTATGCCGCACACGACCTACAGACAGACAGACAGACACTTTCGTAAAAACCCTTTTTTCGGACTCAGGGGGTCTCAAAACGTAAAGATTTGATGAAATTTTTGAAAGTCATTTTTCACATAAAACCAATACCTTCTCATCCATGATGAGAATGTAAAAATGGATTATAATATCGAATATCCTGATTTAATAACTATGAAACAGTCATCTCGATTATAAACAGTGTAATCTAGATGATACTATTCCTAATCTAGATGGCTTTCCCATAGTTATTGGATCAGGATATTCGATTTTTCTCCGTGTCCTAGAAAAAAGATATAAATTTAAAAGCAAGGGATAATCCTGCTATACACTGAAAAAATCGGCTATAGTTGTGGCAACTATGTTTACACAGTTGTTTGGCTTACAGTTAGATGTACTGTATTTTTTAGTTGGTCCAACTATTTTATAGTTACTTTAACTGCGTTCGCAGTTGCAGACCTTCAACTATTGATGGGCGATACAGTATCGATACTATCATACCCGATATTTGTTAGTACCGATACAGTTAGCCTCTATCAATACGCTAATTAAAGTGCAATATTAATGGTGGGAAAATTGTAAATGTCATAAAAAAATGTGAAATTCTAGGTTCACAATAGTATATTATGTGCCTAGGCGCACAATGAGGGTTATTGCGTGACGAGCGACAATGCTCGCAGGAGATCGAAGCCAAGGCGTATTCTATTTTATGTGACTTCGGTGCGGATACGAGTTTTTATGCGTACACTCGAATGTAATCTAGTATTGTAGTTGTTTGCGGTGCTAGTCATTACACTTGATATTTCGCGACTAGTCCCGGCCATTTTGATTTTATCGATCTTGTGTAGTAGTAGCGTGTTGTAATAGAGCATGCGCAGTTCAAATGTACAAGGCTTTGTCAGTAGGGTGCTAACGCTGTACGAAGAAGAAGAATAAGAAGAAGATTGTGCTCCGCTGTAAGACTATGTGCGCATGCGCAGGTCAATTTTTACATTATATTCCTCTGTAACGGAATACACAACATTCCGTTACTCTCAGCTGTAACGGAAAAACGAGTTTCAGCGCCGGGGCACATAAAATTATTTGAAAAGGAATTTAGAAAACACATTCATAAAGGTAGAAAGTTTACTATTAACGTATAAAGGTATAAAATTCGTCGTAGTTCCAAAAAAAAAGGCTAGTCTTCTTGGCAATATACTAAGGATTAAAGCAATATGCTGACAAGATATACAATTATCCTAAAGTACGGTACAGTCACTTTCGTCATAAATAGCTTAAAATACAAAGTAAAATATCGAGTTTCAACTAGAATCAATATTGATGATCTAGAATATGCAGAATTATCATTTTTGAGTTACTAAAATATCATTTATTTGTTACTCACGCAGGCAGCAGGTGAGGTTAGGAAGCCCATGTATTCTGATAAAAACATCATTGGAAATTGGAATATGACAAATATTACAAATATTACGAATTTTCTTCTATATATGATAGCAGCCGATGATATGCCATTGCAGACTCCAGAAAATCGAGGATTCTGAAAGTTTGCGACAACAGCTTGCCCATTATACAAACTCTCGAGTAGCAAAACTCTCACGAGAATGCTGGATGCGAAGTACGAATCTCTCAGCGACAAGGTCAAGATCACACTTGCAAATGTTCACCACCTGCCATTGACAGCTGATTGTTGAACGGAAAGCAAAACTACGAAGACTTACATGACACTAACCGTCCATTATCCTCTCGAAGGTTCTCCGATGATTGTGTCAACCAACTTTTTTCGCAGGGAAAACGGTGGGAACTTTATTTAAATTAATCCAATCTGTGAGCACTCGATGGAATTCGGAATATTGTATGCTTGATCGTTTTGTTTAGCTAGAAGACTTTGTTACGACTGTGCTTTACAAACAATGCAAAAATGATGAAAGCAGTAGCATTCCAAAGCCAATGTTACCTGAGGAACTGGATGTTTTAAAAGACGTACTTCATCTTCTCAAACCTTTTGAACATATGATGACTGAACTTTGTTCAGAAGATGTTATCTCAAGTAAAGTCATACCTCTCATTAATTGTTTGAACTTAGCATTAGAGTCTGCGGAACCATCCTCAGAAGTTGCAATGGTTTTACAGTTATACTTGAAAGAGGAAGTGAAAAAAAGATTTAACTCATTTTCTAAAAAGTATCCTATATTTGCAAACGCCACACTTCTCGATCCGCGTTTCAAAAAAATTCACATTCCCAAAGCTTTAATAGTCTCAAAAAATGTTGGCGAAATATCGAAGGAAATGAACACTGTGGAAGAATTTCCAATACCGAATTTGGACATAAAAAACGATGCGAAAGTCAGCAACACGGATGATCTGTGGAATTTTAATGACGATGCAGTTCAAAAAGCTGAGTTGCAACATGATCGAGACGAACTAGGTGGAGTTTCTTCTGAATCAAGAAATCTTTTGTCACAACCAACGATTTCCAGACCAGCCGATCCACTGAAATATTGGGAGGCAATGAAACATTCCTTTCCGTACATTTATTCCGTTGCGAGAAAATACCTATCGGTTCCTGCGACTTCTGTCCCTAGCGAAAGGTTGTTTTCAAAAGCAGGAACCATTCATTCTGACAAGCGGAGCAGGTTGGATCCTGAGCGTCTCAATAAACTCGTGTTTTTGTCCAGTATTAGGGAAGAAGACTGGAATTTTTTATTTAAATATACTGAGCAATACGAGATAGTTACCCTAATGCGAAAGATAAATTCAATCTGATTGATGAATATCCCAACACTATTGTTTATTTGAGGTTTTGAATTGATAAACCACTGAAATCCTTAATTAAACACCTGATTAAGTCTATAAAGTAAACTAATGACATTAAGTTAATACTTAAAGTAAGGATCAACTAGTTATTAGTGTTTAGTTAAGGATTTGAGCGAATCTCGATAGTTTTGATTTTTCATTATTGTAAAAAAAGACTAGGATTTTCTGTTTGAAAATGGCAGCAATATTAGATAATTTAAATAAATTATTTGTAGTTTTAACAAAAAGTGAAGAATATTTGAAAGTACAATTTAAAAGTATGTTGTTAATAGTTATTAAAAATAAATGAATAATATCCCAAAGTACAGTTTGGAAGTCTAAGTGTAAAAAACGAATGTGATGCTATTATGTAAGAATAAATTTTATTAATTTTCTACTGCGTGTAATTTATACATATAACTGAATTAAATTTATTGGCAGTAAAAATATCTTAAATTTGTTGTTCATTTGCTTCGAATGACCGTTATGGAAGGAATTTTTGTTTTTTTATGAATATACCGACACTGTGTACCGACACTGGAGTACAGAGTTGACTGAAAAATTCTCGATATTCATTTAAGATCTATAAATGCGATAAAACTGTATAACATTCATTTCTTAAGGCTGAAGATTTCAACGGTGGATCTAAAAGTGTTCAATGATTTCACAGCTCGAAATATTGGAATTAGATTATTGATTCCGAATTCGATGACATGTAAAGACCATGCAAAATTTCGGTATGACTAGGTTAAAAAATCATATCTGTTTAAGATATTCATAAATTTGTGTGATATTTGTAAATATTGATTAAAATCTTGTATGTGCAAAATTTCGGTATGACTACGTTAAAAAATCATATCTGTTTAAGATATTCATAAATTTGTGTGATATCTGCAAATATTGATTATAATATGTGTATCAATACAAATATATCGATACTTTTATTCGATTTTTTTTGCATTTTGACACAGATACAACCGATACGTATCGATACTTTCCCAAGTATCGCCCATCACTACCTCCAACTGTATTTTATGTTATAGTTCGTTTTTGCGCCAACTAATCCTCACAGTTGACACTACTATAAAATAGATTTGCCCCAATTCAAAGTCACGCAGTTACAACAACTGTCGTTGATGTTATTTTCAACTAACAATCGTGGAAACTAACAATGGCAGATTATTTTGTTCGAAACACTTTAGATAATTTCTGACTTGCACCGTACACTGAGAAAAAATCCTGGGCATAGTTGTGACTAAGTAATGTAGTCATATCGACTATGTAATGTTGCCACAGCCACTATATGTAAGTATCAATTATAAAGTTATGTTACATCAATTGCCTAAAATCAAATGCATAAAATCACTACGTGGAACATTATATTTTTCATAGCACCTCTTTTGAAAATCTGATTTTTGGTATCTGTAGATCGGGTTGAAATTTTAAAAGTAGGATTAAAAATCACAGTTTCGACCCGCTCTACAGTTACATAAAATCAAATTCTCAAAAGAGTTGCTATCAGTTGCTATGAATAATAATATGCATTACTCGAAACAATACACAACCCATTCAACGAGTGTGAAGTTTGCTGCACTGGTTATAGCGACTACGTTATTCTAGCCATGAGAACCCAACGTTTCAAGTTCTCATAGCGAGGTTTAAGAGTTAAGGACAATTTCAATGATCTATATACAAACCTTTCTAAATCATTTCAGTCGATTGTGTCGATAATTAGAAGAGTGTATCACTCACCATGATAATTGGGCTCGATAACCTGGGCTCGATACCCAGCGGGAGTGGAAGCGTTCCTTTTTTCACAGAAAAAATTGTTCAAATTTCAATGATGTGTACTAGTCGCCACGACCAGATATTCAGAATATGGCTATCATGGCTACGAATCATGTTTCTGTAGCCATGGGTCAAGTAGCAGCAACAAGTCTCCCTCGTCACAGTCACTATTTTTTTCCAAATACATTATTCCTAGTCATTATAACCAGGTGCTATTCTTCTCTGTGTACGGCGGTGTTTTTCGAAGTACGTATTAACTTATAATTCAAAACAAATCTCATATTGCGTTATCATATACATTTTTAAAGTATGGTCATGAACATTTGATGACACAATGAGTTGCTGGTTTTCATGTTTTGTTTGTTTTAGAATGTAATTTAATTGCATTTTTAATGTTGGTTAAATTTTAGTATTTCGTCCAGATATTCATTTTTTATTTATGACTGCAATTTATAGTTGACAGAACGATACTATTTCCAAGATGCTCCAACTGCGATTTATAGTTGAGAGAACAGTATTATTTAATTCCTTCAACTGTACTATACTGTAGGGATAACTGTAATTTAAAGTAGGGACAACTATCAAAGGGCTAGTTGTCGCCAAAACCAATTGTATTTTATAGTTGGGATCACTCTTTTTTTACAGTTCTCTCGATTGACAATTTTTTTCAGTGTAGTAAAATATATCTTAGATTCACATTTCAATAGAAAGTTAAATATGATCTGTAGCTTGATATTAGTTTTGAAAAACTTAATGGGCAATAATAATAATAATAATAAAACGTGAAGAGAATTCACTAACAAAAATTACTGTAAAAATCTTACTATTTTGATATTTTTACTGCTCGCAATTTTTAATGTAATATAATAGGAATTGTATTAAATTAGACTCATATTTTAGGAGCATGAATATAATTATAATTAAGTAGAAGAAAATATATCAAATTATTAATGTGTCAACATAATTGGTTGATATGTTAATAACTCACATCAATTAATTAATAAAATTTAAATAATTAGATGAATTAGAACTCATTCCCGTGTAGAAATTTAAACCGGTTTTTATCGGGCCCTGGCCGGGCCCCGGATAGTTGCCGGTCTGTACCCTGCCAGTCCCTGGTCAGGTATACGTATAAGATGTAATCCTGTAAATTACTTTAAAATATTAAAATAACAGCAGAAAATTATATATTTTTAATTGCTATTTATTAGTCATACATAATATATTTTTTGCGACAAATCTTTAAAATAAATCAAGTTCATTTGTTGAATGTATTGAATTGTATCAGCAGGATCTTCACTGATATTAGCCTCTTGCTCATTATTGTCCTGGTGAATTTCGTGATCAAAGTTTTCTTCATAGTCCTTTGTGATACAAAAATAAAACATTTTTGATTATTTAAACATAAATAAATGCCAAAACATACAAACAGAACTTACCCAAAGGTATGATGAGAGTCTCAATTTCACTTTCAGAATCATCTATGTCGATATCGATTAAATCACGTAAAATTTTAAACCTGAACCCGTATCACCACTGACCCGGACTCCTCTCAACGTCCAAACAAAAGCACAATTAAAAAATATTTCAAGGACTCTAACAGTCGAATCCCCAAAACACAAAAAACACAACCAAATTTGGACAAAAGCACCACACCTCAACATAAAACAAATCGTGAGAAAAACAAACAAAAAAGGAGGAAAGAAAAAAGAAGGCAACCTTCCAAAACCCCTTCCTTCTTTTATTTTCTTTCGTCCTCTTTTGTTTTTATTACCCAGCACCATTTACATAAATAAAACTTAAATTATCGCCGACGTTTCGGTGCTCTTCCAGCACCCTCTTCAGAGCTGCAATACTACAAAAAAATTTAATTATTTAAATAAAATTGTCTCCTATCACCCTCCATGCAGACGCAGACCCTCCTCCACGGAACGCCAATAGGAAACTTTTAGGAAAAACTTGTGTTTTTTGTGTTTTGGGGATTCGACTTTTAGAGACCTTGAAATATTTTTTAATTCATGTAAAATTGAACTATTTTTTATTAACCTGCGCTTCTTAGAACGCCTACGATTTAGATCACGAATAAGTTTATCCATTATTTAAACCGATACTATACGTTATAATTTACAGTAAATTCCCAAGAATGTTAACATGCACGAACACTTTGAGGTTAAGAAATCATGGTTACAACTTCAGTCACAAAAACGTACTTACAGTTCTGAACGTTCATTGAACGATGGAAAATATGTTTTTGAAAACGAAATGATTAGTTTTTGCCCAAGAAAATAAAACAATAGTTGTTTGTTTATGGCCGATTGTATATTTGAAGGGCCCTAAATATAAATATAATAATTAATTATCTTGTAAAAAAAAATTTACTGTCATCGTTCAATCAAGGTTCAAACCTTTAAGTATATCTGGCAAAAGTTGTGTTTTTAAATTTTTCTACACAATTTTTGGTCCCACATATATTTTAACATCTGATTTAATATATTATAGATACATTATTTTTATAAAACTTGTTGGCATAGTCATAAAAATGCAAATTTCGAAACAAGCAGACGACCTGGTCGGGTCCCGTCCAGTGCCCGGGCGGAAACCGTAAAGCAACTTGCGTGGCCATAGTCTGAACAGGCCCTGGTTGGGAAAAATTTTCCAAACAACTGCGCGGGCAAGGCCTGATCAGGCCCCGGTTGGGTAAAAGTTACCCGGCTATTGCCCGGCCAGGACCCGACCGTTAGCCGGGCATAGTCGAGACAATTTCTGCAATAATTATTGCATTCAAGATTTTATAAAATACACATTCAATATTACACAAATATATTTTATATTGCAAACACATTTAACTCTGATTAAAAATATTAAAATCTTTTACTCTGTATGTGAAACTTGTTAATATTATTATTAGATATTTATAAAGTCCCTTGTAGGTATGTGATGTTATTTACTTCCATTTTTTCATGTTCTACAACCCATGCGACTTTTTCAAAACTCCCCGTGACTCTTTTTTTTATTTTATGCGACTTTTAAAAACTGTTTGTCGCTAGTCTTGAAAAATCTTGCCTTGCTGCCTCCGCTGTAAGTGTACAAATGCCTCGTTTCCATGAATTTTTTGTTCAGACAATGTTAGGAAAAATATCGATTCCATTACTGCATTAGCATGTCTTAGCATGTCTTAGCATGTCTTAAAAACTAATTATAAATGTATACAGATCAGACTATCGAATACTCACTTAATATTTCAGTCAACTGTGGCAACAAATGATTGATCGATTAGAAGCCTAGTTTCCATAGCTATATTGCAATCGCACTATGATTAAAACACAGTTATTAAGATTTGTTACAAATCAATAATATTTCTAATTCGGGTTTGAAAATATTTACCAGCGATTGTAATTGAAAAGGTTTTATTAAAACAGCAATGGAATAGAGAGTCATCGTGAATAGCGAACTAAATGTAAATAACTCTTGGCCATGAAACTCTGATAATGAGATTCCAATTCAGGCGACTTCTGCGTTTAAAATTAAGATTCTTTCAACGATTAATCTATGCAGTCATCTGTCAGCTCTATGGTCAAAAATTCAATAAAAAAACTACTGCTTATAAATTTTTACTCTTCATAATCTTTATTTAATCAGAGAAATATGTTTTTGAATTATGACGTTCAGCTGGATCAATACTTCTTGACTTTGTCTTATTCTCAAGTTAATGAGCATCATTTGAATTTCAAAATTAAACATTTTCAGTCACAGACTGGAAAGGAGAATGGTTGGCGCCAACTAACGTTCTTCCGGTATGGCATCCCTAGTTTTTTACTGACCACACAAATGTTTATAATTTTATGGAATTTTTTTGCATTCAACAGATATATTTTTAACCTAAATTCATTCAAGTGTTTCTTGTTTCACGAACATATAAAACACAAACTATAATTTACCAATCATGAGGTCGTTACCTATGATATTTAAACCGAAGTTTAGAGTAGAATGCACGCATCAATATGGAGACGTTTTTAAATGTTTTTCCGGATATCCAACCGATTCATTTGGACTAAATGTTATAGATCCTCGGATTTCTTTAGATTAAATATTAATTAACGCGCGGATTTCGACGGATTGAAATTGTGCCTTGGATTGGTTTTGGAATGGCTTACGTTAGTGTAGAAACAGATTGGGGATTATCATGGAATAAGATGAAATAGAGCGGATAGAGTCAGAAAAAGAAACTGGCCTCAAAAATATTAAGGAAAATCAATTTTCAATAAAAAATGTACTTTTCTAGAATATATTAGATTCCCTCTCTATCAGGTAGTGATTAAAGAATAATATTTTTCAACACATGATTACTAAAATTTTTGATATGTTTCAGTTTTCATCAACAAACATCTCGTATTTGTTGTTAATGTATCTTTGGTAGGCCTAATTTATCCATTACAACAGTTTTTTCAAATTTAATTGCTATATTACTGTTACAAACTCTGCTTAATTCGGTATATCAGTCGAAACTAAAGCTGATAATAATTTAATATAACAGTATTGATATAAAATTATGAAAATAAAGGAATTTTTCGAAAATCAAATTAAAACATGAAATAAAATAACATAAATGCCGAATCGATGAGTATAATAATTGATCAACTCATTAATGCATCTTCCAATTTAATTTCTGTTCAGTACCAGATAAAATGACCAGTTATTATGTAAATCGCAAGCCAATAGATGAAAATGACTAGCCAACTAATGCAGTTAGTGCCATTAGTATTTGGGAATATAAATATATAATACATTGGTGGAATCATGGAAAGAACAAACGATGAATAAATTATGTAAATTGTTGAATCTTTTTCCAACATTTGTGGGTAACGACTTCAGCCTGTTTTATATTCTCTCATTTTTTTCTATGATTTTTTTTTCTCCTCTGTAACCTACTTACTTAAGTCGACTTTTTGTAATTAAAAAGTTTCTACTTCTGACACTAAGAATGTTTTGTATATATTTTGTTGCATAATAAATTTAATAAGTTACAGTAAATGAATATGAATACTTTGATCCCATGCAATTACATAATTAAAAACTAATGTAAGTAAGGTAATCTTAATCATTAAATTGGTTCAAAATATTCTATCAAAGTTTTAATGATTTAAAGTTTATTAAAGCACCAGGAGAACTAGGTTTATCGATTCATTGAGATGCATTAATTTTCCTAATTGCATATAATAAATTTCATATATTGTCGATACAGATAATACTTTTATATGAAATATGATACGAAAATATTCTATAGTGAAGCTATTAAGACTTTATGTAAATAATCTTTTTCCATTGCGTTTCATAACTGTGTAACAATTTGGACGACCAATATCAACGCACATAACGTCTGCAAGCATTTACATTGATCAAGTTTGCGTCAGAGTCTTACAGTTGCTTGCGTACTATATTGCGTAATAGAATCTGAGAAAAAAACGTAGTGAAAATAACAAATCAGAAACGTATAAAATGTAGGGATACATTTTTTTTATGTACTGAAAAAAATAGATGATATGATCATTTCGGTTCACAAAATATAACATTGACGCCTCGGAGCTTTCCATATTATTATTATAAATCGATTATAAATATTATATGAATAAAATAGATATAAATATAGGTACGTTAATCATATTATTATATAAAATTATATTAATAAATAAAACATAAATATTAGTATTAAATTATTATTATAGTTTAGACGAAAGATAATGTCGGCTAAGTAGGAATCTTTAGGTGATAAATAGTTTTAAAGTAAAAAAACTGATAGTGACATTAACCAAATAATCTGCCCGCTTCGCGGGTACATTTTCATCGCGCGCTTCGCGCGCATTTCACAAGTTTCAGCGCGCCTGAGGCACACGATTCAATCGACGCGCTTCACGCTCCGAAATATCTGAACGAATAAAATATTTATATGAATATATTAATAAAAATCTGCCCGATACGCGGGCACATTCTCATCGCGGGCTTCGCACGCAGCTCGCTTTGCTCGCAAGCTTGAGCGCGCCTGGGGCGCGCGATTTGATCGTCGCGCTTCGCGCTCCGTTCTGTTTGGATTTCACGCTTTGCGCTCGGTCTTATATTCTTCGCATACATATAAGTTTATTTCTTGTAATTTGATACTGAAGCTCAAGTCAATTTTATAATACTATAGATGTGAATTACATTTTCTCAAAATTACTAAATTTGTTTTTGATTACAAATGAAAAAGGAAATTCATTTAACTTAAGGCTCTATCAGCTTTAAGAAACACATTCTCATCATGAGACTCGCGCTTCGCGCTCGATTTTCTGTATACATTTCTGTAACTCTCTTATAGTTTACATGATTAAAACAATCTATTTTTTTCCAAATATTTAAAAAAGGAGAAAATTCGTAGAAAGTTTTCAAGCAAACAATTTTTTATTTTAACCCTTATTTTTTATCTCAAATATTTTGTTTAAAAAATGGAATTTTTGATTTTTAATATTTAAAATCAAAACATACAATACATATCTTGTCAAAGAATGTCCTACTAAGAATTTGTAGACCTTATATAGGCGAATAATTTTCCATCTCAGCGTTTTTTCCGTATCTCATATATTTTGTTTAAGAAATGGAATTTTAAAGTTTTAATCGTATTTTAAGTTGAAACAAACAAAACTATACGTTTTATCAGAAACACAAAAAATGCTCCTATTTTGACAATTTTTGTCGGATGTGGTTGTACTGAGACTTTTCCTTAGAGTAAATCATACAAATGAATTATATTTTAGTATGATATCGTTTCAAAATGAGGCAAACAGGGTTTAAGTATCAGAAATCAATAAAGTGGTTTTATAAGCGGCAAAGTTAATATTTTCGTTTGAATAAATGGAATAAATGTTCTACTTACTGTTATAAAACCTACAAGAATTTAAAATTCACTATATCAAAGTTGCGAAGCGAAACTAAGAATACCTGGATCTGAAAACCACTATATTATTAACCACTCACTCCATTAAAAGGTTTGACCTTCAGAAGTGACGGCTCCGGGTTATGAATTCTTGTGTCTTTTTCTAACGCATGCGAAAGAAGAGGATGATAGAGGGGAGCTTTGGCACTGAGAATAGGGGAGGTTCAGTGGAAACACATACACAAATATTATTATCATACATTATTTATGTTCACATATTTAAGTACGCAATGATACACTATGTATAATCGTACACGCTTTGAATTAAATATCAGAATCGCTTTTGGGTTCGAACCTTCTAACCCTACCTATATCTACATAACTTAACGCATTCCTAACGCCTAAAGCCTCTCGGTTATTCTCGCTTGCCATATTCCGAAATAAATTTTGCTTATAAGCCACAACTCAGTTGCACAGACTTGGATCGAGTCTTCGAAGCCAATCAGAAAACTTCGGAAGCATTCTGACGACATTCTGAAACGAATTATACGAAAAACCTAGAATGAATGTTTTGATTTTTGCTGCGAGTCGCTAAGTTTCTGGCAAGGTGGCAAGTTCATATTCATAATATTAATTTCTCAAATATGCTTTCTAGGTTATAATATTTATTGTTTGACTTTGTTGAATCCTGAATTAAAAAATGATAATTTGTTTCACATTGTGTATCTTCAATTTATGAAATGTCTTTCAGCAGTATTTTGTCTTTTATGAAACATCTGCCGTAGTTTTTATTTATGCCTTACAAAGAGTAGCGCCCGTTCTAGCTAGGTATATTTCTCATTGCTTCTGAAACAAAACTGTAAAATTTAATTGCTGTAAGTCCTGCAATACCCTAGTCTAGCACGTTTCATCTTAAGATTTATATAGCTCTGTTTACGAAAAGACCATAATGATAAAATTGTCCGTCGCCTCCAGAATGTTTATGTTTATCCTTTTCACGTGCACCTAGGTCAGGTATGTCTGACCCTTGAACAAGATTCGACAAATTTTGGGCGCCGCCAAAGACTCCAACACTTTCCTGTTACTAGCCAATTAGAATAAGCATAAGATAAATATCAGTACCATTTTCTCAATTTTGTAAGTGCACTCTGCACAGTTTGGAAAATGAATTCTAAGTTCAATTTACCTTTGACATTGTACATATACACATCGACTGTTCTCACTTGAATCTTGTCAATCATCAAATGTAATTTATACTTATTTTCAATTTTAATAACGAATACAGTCCACTTCTTGTATACTGTGTGCGTGTATCTGTGTGTAAACTTAGATTAAATTGTTTACAATAAAACCAAACAGTTTTTACACACTACCAGTGCAATCATTGAATAGACTTATTAGAATTATTTTTAGAAACCTTGGTAATCATAATATCATTTTTTTGTACTTAAAGTTTTCGAATGGAGATTCATAATATTTGGTATTTAAAATATTAATTATTCTTCTACACGTTGTAAAGACTGTCATGACTGTATTGAATTTCGATGTCATAATATGAATAAGTATAATAAAACCTCGGCTCCTCACTTTGGACTGGTACTTTGACGAAGTCCTTCTCTTGGCTATGCCAAAAAAGGACGGGTGGGGAGGCTTAGCAAACGGCCCTCGGGCCATGGAGGTTATAGTGTCTTGATGAATCGGTGAACGAATGCAGGGGGCTCTATAGACGGGCACCTTCCCAGTGCGTGAAAGGTGCCCTATAAAATGGTCTATCCCAGGTTGAAAGCGGGGGACGCTATAGACGCGTCTATCCCTATGCATGGAGAAGGATGTATGCCCCAGGCAGCGGCGCTGAGAATGAGTGTGCGAGTGCCTCCGAGATATGAGTGAACTGAATGAATGTCAGCGCCGCATGACTGTATTATGTGTCCTTCGAATTTGAGAGAAGAACCTATGGACTGGTATATGGAATCTCCTGAGAGACACTGCAAAGCCTCCGCAGTCTGTGATCAACAACAGTCCAAACGATCGTTCCCGTATGGCATCCCACTGGGAGTGCTTCGTCGGTAAGTGGTGTCTTCCCCGGCCCACCAGAAGGCGAGGCTGATGTGAGCCTAACTCTGCCGAGGTCCGAGGGTACTCCCGTTCTCAACTATTCCGACCCGCTCCTCTACGCACGATACGCTGGTAAAACGATTTGTGGATTCAAAGTTGAAAACTGTGGGGAAAGTGAACTTGGGTGCTACTTCAGGAGCTGAGGGATGGAAGGACATCCTTCAGCTCCTGAGGAAGCAATGCGAAAAAATGGAAAAATTGGCCAGGGTTCTCAGCGTCATCTATCACGGTATGCTGAGAAATAACCCTGGCCATGTAAAGGACAGTATAAACGAGGCCTCAGAGGTGTTGAGTGGAATGCTCAACACCCATAAGTGCCTTCTAAGAAGCAGGATGGAAATCGAGAAGAGGCTTGAATCCCACCCCGACTCGAAATAAATGGGTATCTTTCCGAGAACGCGCTCTGCGCCTCTGGGAGATAGCCCAAAAAAGCTGACGAAAAGGGGGAAGCATTCTGCCCCCGAGGATCGGATTCCCAAGAAAGGGAAGGGCAGTACATCGCCCACTTACGCAGCGGCCACCGGAGGCCAGACCCCACAGAAGGATGGGGACTGGCAGCAGGTGGGAAAAAAAAATAAAATAAGAAAAGAGAGGTTCCTGTGCCCTCTGCGCAGGAACCTAAGGACAAGGGGAAAAGGTCGCGGCGCTCTCCAGTCGCCAGGTCAGTTGACGCTGTCAGGGTTTCGGCGAAGGAAAGTGAGTCCTACGCCGAGATCTTGAAAGCCATGAAGGCCAAAGTGAAGGCCTGCCCCAAAGCGCAAGAGCGGAGGTCCTCTCCATCTGGAGAACCAGGAGGGATGAGATCCTCCTGGTCCTCAGGAGGGGAAAGGGGGTCTCAGCTTTAGAGAAGGTGCTCGACCAGGCGGTCAGGAAGAAGAGGTCCCAAAGAGGTCGCTTGAAGTTAGAGACCTCGACGAGACCGTCACATGGGAAGAGGTTGTTGCCGCGCTGTGCATCGCGCTGGGCAAGCCAGAGCTCGGGGTTCAGTGCAGGCTGTACAAGCGCTTCAGCGGTGTGTAGACTGCAGTGGTCCGTCTAACCCAGGCGGACGCTTGGAACTTGCTCTGGATCGGTAGGCTAAGGGTAAGGTGGGTGAACTGCCGCATACGCGAGCATTTCGAGGTAGCCCGGTGCTTTAGGTTCCAGGGATATGGCCATGTGTCGCGCGGCTGCGCGCTTCCAGCCAGGAAGGATGCCTGCTGGAGGTGTGAGGGTGCGTCGCTCGTGGCCCAGGAGTGCAAGGCTACCCTAGGTCCTTTCGAGATCTTCGAGACCCAGATCCACCTTCTTGAAGAAATCCTCAGACGCTAGTGGGCGGTCCCTTATTGCGGTCGACTTTAATAGCAAGTCGCCCGAGTGGGGAGAAGCCCATCTGGACAGGAGGGGAGTCTTGGTCGGTGAGATGGTCGCTAGGAACGACCTCATTATATTGAATCTGGGCAGGGATTTTACTTACAGACGAGAAGCGGGGGAGGGGGGTGTCACGATTGCCGCGCCTCGTCTTGCCTCAAGAATAGGTGACTGGTTCGTCCTCGAGGTAATAACCTTGAGTGACCACCAGTGCATTGAGTTTAGCATCCAGGAATGGAGTCACCCAGTGAATGCGGGAAGGGGCGGCAAGGGCTTGCTTGGTTGGGCAAAGTCTGCTGGGTCGTGATCTTCTGCTGCACGAGGCATGGAAAATAGAAAAATCAGCTCTTGGATAAGGCATACAGAAAAGCCGACTTCAGTGCTGGAAAAACTCGATCGGTGAAGTCGAGAAGGACCTATGGGATCTCGTCTTCAAAATAGTCACCAAGAGATTGGTGACTAGAACTAAGGCAAGAAGAGGAACTGGTAAGCGTAAGGGATTATGCGCGTTGATCAGCATTGACATACTCAGTGCTTTGATTACCGCGAGCTGGAACATCTGCATCGAAGCGATGGTACGGAAAAAGGTTCCAGACTACCTGTTGCGAATGATAGATGACTATTTAAGCGACAGGTGAGTGATATACGAGGGCGAAAAGTGGTCTTTCAAAGAAGAGATGACATGTGGCGCTCCTCAAGGGTCGCGGGTGGGTCCACTCGTTTGGAACGTCATGTATGACGATTTCCTGCGCATAGACCTACCTGCTGGAACGAGCATCATCGGCTTCGCGGACGACGCACTGGTTTTGGCTCTGATAAAGTATGCCAAAGCTCAATTCAATCCGATAATTCTATCGAGAATTATCGAGTATACGACCTGCTAATACAGGGTGGGCTATCTAACATTTGGAATTTGAATCGGCTATAAAACAAAAACTTACGGATATTTTTTCAAAAGTATGGTTTTATTAGATAGATTGAACTTTTTCATTTAAGAATGAAACACATCATTCAAATGACTGCCACGGCTGGCCTTACAGTACCCCATTTGATCAACCCAATTTTTCAGTACATTTTCGATTGTTTGGGCAAAAGGTCAATAAGGTCAATAAGCAAAATTGTCGCATTTGGGGCTCAGAAAATCCAAATGTCATTATTGAGAAGCCGATGCACCCACAAAGAGTGATTGTTTGGTGCAGATTTGGGTACCGTGGCATCATTGGGCCATTTTTCTTCGAAAATGAGCAAGTAGTTGCTGTTACGGTCAATGGCAAGCGTTACCATACCATGCTCAACAAACTTTCGTTTCCAAAAATTGAAGAGTATGACATGGACGACATTTGGTCTAAAACGGACGGGGCCACTTGCCACACAGCCAACGTAACAATCGATCTTTTGCGCACCGTTTTCGAAAATCAAATAATCAGCCGAAATTTTGATGTCAATTGGCCGCCTCGGAGCTGTGATTTGTCCCCGCTAATCTAATTTTTGTGGGGAGCCGTTAAGGATGAGTGTTACGCTAACCATCCACAGACGATTGAGGCCTTGAAACACGAAAGCAAAGTTGCCATTAATAGGATTCAAGCCCAAATAATCGAAAATGTACTGAAAAATTGTGTTGTTCGAATGGGGTACTGTAAGGCCAACCGTGGCAGTCATTTAAATGATCTTGTGTTTCATTCTTAAATGGAAAGGTTCAATCTTTCTAATAAAACCATACTGTTGAAAAAATATCCATAAGTTTTTTTTTATAGCCGGTTCAAATTCGAAATTATAGATGGCCCATCCTGTACTCCTACTTCTACAGACAGACAGACGCTTGTAAAAAACGTTTTTTCTGACCTAGGGGGTCGTAAAGATTTGGTGAAAACTTCGAAAGTCATTTTTCACATAAAACCAATACCTTCTCATTATGATGAGAATGGTAAAATGCTTGTGCCAACTAATAGATTATTCAGGTCATATTTTTTCAATCTCTTATTTTTCAGTTACAAAGTGTTGAATATTCTGATACTTGTATTTGGAAATTCTGAAACTTGTAATAAGAATAATTTAACACTTTGGGTAACTAAAGTTTTATGCAGTTACATGTAACTGAAAATTTTGTTACAGTTTCGTAATTTTATGATAAGTTTTACGAAAATTCTGTAACAGTTTGATAGTTTTCAGATATATTTTATGAAAATCTAGTTAAGTTTCATAATATCCCGTGCAGAAATTGTCTCGACTATGCCCTGCTAACGGTCGGGTCCTGGCCGGGCAATATCCGGGTAACTTTTACCCAACCGGGGCCTGGTCGGGCCTTGCCCGCGCAGTTGTTTGAAAAATTCTCCCCAACCAGGGCCTGGTCAGACTATGGCCATGCAAGTTGCTTTACGGTTTCCGCCCGGGCACTGGACGGGACCCGACCAGGTCGTCTGCTTGTTTCGGAATTTGCATTTTTATGAATATGCCAACAAGTTTTATAAAAATAATGTATCTATAATATATTAAATCAGATGTTAAAATATATGTGAGACCAAAAATTGTGTAGAAAAATTTAAAAACACAACTTTTGCCAGATATACTTACAGATTTGAACCTTCATTGAACGATGACAGAAAATTTTGTTTTACAAGATAATTAATTATTATGTTTATATTTGGGGTCCTTTAAATATGCAACCATGATGTCTTAACCTCAAAGTTTTCGTGCATGTTAACATTCTTGGGAATTCACTGTAAATTATAACGTATAGTATCGGTTTAAATAATGGATAAACATATTCGTGATCTAAATCGTAGGCGTTCTAATAAGCGCAGGTTAATAAAAAATAGTTCAGTTTTACGTGATTTAATCGATATCGAAATAGATGATTCTGAAAGTGAAATTGAAACTCTCATCATACCTTCGGGTAAGTTCTGTTTGTATGTTTTGACATATATTTATGTTCAAATAATCAAAAATGTTTTATTTTTGTATCACAAAGGACTATGAAGAAAACTTTGATCACGAAATTCACCAGGACAATAATGAGCAAGAGGCTAATATCAGTGACGATCCTGCTGATACAATTCAATACATTCAACAAATGAACTTGATTTAATTTAAAGATTTGTCGCAACAAATATATTATGTATGACTAATAAATAGCAATTAAAAATCTATAATTTTCTGCTTTTATTTTAATATTTTAAAGTAATTTAGAGGATTACATCTTATACGTATACCTGACCAGGGACTGGCAGGGTACAGACCGGAAACTATCCGGTATCCGATCGAGGATTAACCGGGCTTCTAGCCCAACCGGGGCGCGCTTGATTCCCCGTGACGAAAATGACCGCGCCCTGTCCGGTATACCCGGCCGGGGCCCTGATATTATCCAGGCTGATTATCCGGGGCCCGGCCAGGGCCAGATAAAAACCGGTTTAAATTTCTACACGGGATTAAGAAAAATTACAGAAAATTTAGTACATTTTTTGCAGTATTGGGACACCTTTACCCAAAAACATCATTAATATCGTCAAAATTTTGCGTTACTTTTGTAACAAAATTTTTTTGTGAATTTCAGAATATTTCTAACAGTTTTGTTCTTTTATAATTCTGTAGACCTTTTGCGATAGCATGATTCGCTACTGAAATGTTTGGTACAATTAAAATACTCGATCAAAAAGAAATATTACTAAAACGACAAGAGAAACAAAGTAAGAATAAAGCCAGGAAATTATTCACAAAAAATAAATATATAGACAAATGAGTTGATTTGATTGTCTTAAAATTGTCGAAAGTAAATTGATAAAAAATTCTGAGATTTTAAACAGCGTAGTATTGTTGCTATTTTTAGTGCTTATAATATGAAAAAATCATTCTATAAGTTATTTTTCTAGTTTTCAAACTGTGGAACATTTGGTTAGTTCGTCTTTGTTAAGAGCCTCTTAATTTGAGAATCGAAATTTCAAAACTTCCATTCCAACAAAATACAACATGCTGTGAAATAAATCTGGATGGTTTACGAGTTTCGAGTGAACGCGAAGCGTACATACATAAAGGTAGGCGCAATCATAAAGCTTCAGCTAATTCCAACTTGTGAACTTTTTTAAGAGCACGAGAGGATATCTCTCTTCAAGCCGTAGGTCGTCTCGACAGTCGTCCTGTCCTATAAAAACGTGGTCGAGATAAAAGCATCGTTCTGAACTTTTCTGATATAACACTAGTTGTCTCCACCAGCCCAGAAAGAGTCTTCGTTCTACTTTGCAAAATCTCTCTTCAGCCTACCTGTAAATCATCCTTGTTTTTTCAGAGAAAAGATAATGTTAAACTTTCTTAAGAATTGAATCCGGAAGTTGATATACTTGAAAAAGTTGACAAAAATTGTTCGCAAAATATATACTATAAATACTAATGAGTATAATAAAATAGCGGACTACGTGACTAAATAAAAAAGTTATCTTACAAGAATAAATAATAAATATTTCAAAGGATATCTCTATGGCAATTTTCGAAACATAAAAAAAGCCAGAAAAGGAAGTCTGCCAAGTTCTTTTTGATAAGAGTTTTTAAAAAAATTGTTTAGGGAAAATAAAACTGAATAATTGATCGACAGTCGAGAAGTTCTTAATAAGAAGGCGACAGGCGCTCGAAAACGGGAAAAATCATTGTCCGCGTCGTGACTTCACGTTTCGAAGTTGAAAATCAGAATTTGGTAAAATAAAAAATATCGTTAGATAGCTATTAAAAAAATTAATTTGAGTTTCCACCTATGGTTTTTACCTAACTTTTCACATTTTCGAGTAAATAAATGAAAACTGCGTTCTTTCTTAATTGAAAGAACCATTTTTTTCACATTTAACTCGCCTTAAACAATTTTTTTTCAAACATATTGATGAGTTTCTTATCGAGTTTTATTCGTTACATTTTAGCGGAGACGACAATGTTCGAAAAAGGGTAAAAAATTAATTGATATCCATATGTTTTTGTGTTTTAAATTAAAAAAGTGACCGAGGAAGTTTAAGCTACAACAAACTTCTTGTGGAAGAGTTGACCACTAATGTATTGGCCAACTTTATGGAAAATCTTAACTCGAATCGATTTCTACTTTTAACAGTACAACGAGTTTATTACGAACTCGCGATTATTCGCTTGTCTATCATTTTGAACTTTGTCGTTATCTTCTACAACTTTATTAGGGATTTTATCTTCCTCTGAGTTGCAACTCTCGTCAGAATATACGAAACCTGATATCAGACCTTTAGTTCTCTCCTAAAAAGCTTCTTTCAAATCCTGATTGAAATGCATAAGTTTTGTCGATAATTGAGAATTAAGTTTTTAATTATGCGCAATAAATCAAAGCTTCCCAGCTCTGGGTAACGTCAATCGATGTCGAACTTTCCAATGAATACGTCCATATGTGCTAAATGAGTTTTCGGTCACAACAGAAGTTGTCGGCATGCTTAAAATCCTTTGTGCAACCTTCGATAAGTCAGTATTTGGAAAAAATTTTGCCCACCATGTTTGAGGATGAATTTGGCTTGCATCTTTCCATGAAAACTTATTGGACCATCCGTCAAGTTTGCAGAAATATCTGGTAATGTCTAACAGGACAGCCTTTGGATTTACATCTCTCATCATATGAGCTATTTCGATTAGAAATTCAATGGTTTCAGAATTTTGGTGAACTGACACTTGAGACTTTGGTAAATTTCCTTCGATAGGCTGCTTGTTGTCATAATCTTCTTATTCATTAGCTGGGTCGAGTAAGAAGGCAGAGTAATGGATTTTTTTAAACGCGAATTCGTTCCTGAACTTAGCGATGTATAAAGATGTATTATTTTTTATCACCCTTTAAAAAAGTGCTCGGCAAAACTGCACCAGATACATATTTTTTTTCATAGTATGCTCAAACAGTTGGATGTATTTTTGGTTCATCGCTCTCAAGTTTCGTTGCCTACTTGACGATTGGACGCATTGTGTCAGCAAGATGTTCAATTTTATTCCAGAAAAAAGATGATAAATGAAGGACTTGTAATTTGGGGACGTTAATAGTTCCTTTTACAGCAAGCATCTGAAGAACTTTTTTATTCTCACGTAATTCCTACAAGATCACGAAAAGATTGATGAAAATCCTTTAAACTTCAGGAAGATTCTGAAAAATATAGAATAGAAGTGCTCTAAAAAATTCCAAATCATTCTACAGGTTTATATATATATATATATATTATTCTAAAACATTCTGAAAAAATCTGTTTTAGCACAGCCCCACAAAAAAAAGTGTTCTGTTTATCAGACTAGACCACCATATTCATACATTTTTAGGGTCACTTAATCCAAATCCGGGATCTGTCTGACCCCATAAAGTCAGGATCAAGGTCATTTCAAGGTAAAATGGAGAAAAAAATGTTTGAGCAGAGAGAACCATGATTCTTATACGTTTTTGAAGTCGGTGAATCTGAATCCGAGGTTTGTTTGATCCCATCAGGTCAGGTCATTATATATTGACTGACTGAACATTTCAGTGACAAAAGACTGATGAAGATATTAGAGCATCACTAATGAGCCCAATTTGACTATCCGAGCGAAACGCCTAAATTCTGTGGGGATACTCGGATCTTGTTATTGGAATTAAAAATCCTGCTTCCTCAGAGAAAATGTTGATATCAAAATACAAGTATGTAAAGTATCTTTTTTTATCATTTCCGAGGTTGCTCTTTCTGATCGTGCAATTTCAATTCCGCGAAAATTCCATTTTTTATCATATTGCTGCAAAATAAAGTAAAAAAATACAAATTTTCTAGTCACATTTTTTTTCAATGTATATTTCAGAAGTCTTATCGTACTATTTACCAACTGTAAAGTGCACTAATCGTGTCCGCGATAGTTGTACTTTTAAAGTGTGTACGTAGTTTTTTTCTAAAAAATAACGACAAAATTACTAACAAATTTTTCAACTTTTAGACTATTCAAATTCTGTAATTAAAAAGAGTTTTTTATAGTCAATATGTTAGTTGTATATGGTTTCCGAAATGTTTTGAGTTGCTAGTCAAGAACGACATTTTTTTTGCAAAATTAATTTGTTTAAACAATTTGTTCAAACAAATTATGACACGCAATCGAAAATTTCCAAAATCGTTTCCAGAATCGTAATCGACGAGAACAAATATGTAAAAACATGAATAGCAAATTTCCATTATTTTGCTTGCACAGCTGATTATGTCGATTATAAATAGATAGAAGCACATAATACCATAACATGCTTTTCCATCGTTGAATCCAACTAGTGTTGCCCGATCCCCACCACTATGAGGTGCATTTCAATGAGAATCATATTTGTATTTTTTTGGTTTGCTTTTCAGTTTTATTCAGATTCCTTTTCTCAATTTATTTAAAATTGTTAAGTAGTGGATTTCTTCGAAACATCACATATAGAAGTATGCCTTACATTCCTTGAAACACTTGAGCGTCCTCACATTAAATTTTTTTTTTAGCCATATGTTTCAACTATTCTGGTTTTGAGTGTATGATGTGTTTGATGTTCCTAATTTTTTTTTACTTTCATTGACTGCATTGTAAAAAACCGTAGCGTTTGTGATCGACACTTGCAAAAGTCTTATAAAAATTACCCATGTTCATTTCTTTGATTGAACAATTGGCGTAAGCTTGTTACAGTGTTGATCATGCAAATCAACTCTACCCATGGAGCTGTTATGAACTTTGAACGCGTTCGGAAAGGATTGATTCACTCACTAGCGTATAGATCGTTTTTTATCAATGACCATCGTTTGCTCACCTCTGAAACCATCTGGAAATTAGTTTCGTAATAGGTGCCATTTGTAAAAATAAATGTCAATGCATACCCTGGTAAAAAAAACGCACTCTAGTAACGTGAACGTCTGTATCATAGGCTGGCAAACTCGTTTCGTTGACAAACTTTACCATTTTCCAGAACAAATATGAAAAATAATAATAACAGATGAAATCTGGTCTAGACTTTTGAATTAAATCAACTCAATATATTTTTCCATATATGTTGGTTTAATTTGTAGAATTAATGTATATCAAAAAATAATCTCCACATTCTAAGAACGGTATGTGTGTGTCTATTTAACGGCATTTGTTTATATGATAGTGGAGCAGGACTGAACAGGCCTAATTTATTTGCCAAAAAGGGTGCTAGTGTGAATGAGTAATTATAAGTCTTAGTCTTAATCAGAATTCGATATAAGGAAGAGGTGCAAGTTTTTTTTTAATTTTAACTTTGATTTTAAACTGTTCATGATTTAATTTTTGTTTGTTTTGTGATTTACTTCAAAGTGACGATGGATAAATTGAATGTGAAAAAAAATATTAAGCTGTTCGATAGTGAGGAGTATAGTGTGTGGGAATTCTGAATACGTACTTTGTTAAAAGAAACGAAATTGATTGATGTAATTGATAAACCAGCACCGGAACTGTTACGGCGAAATGGACAGACACAGATACAGAAGCTAAGAGTGTCGTCATTGATTATTTATCAGATGCATTAATAGGATATGCAAAATCTGATAAATCTGCCCAAGATATTCTCAAAAATTTAGATGAAATTTAAGAGCGTAAAAGTTTAGCCACGTAACTCAATATTCGAAAAAAATTGCTTTCTTTAAAATTACAATCTGATACCCCGCCTATTAAGCATTTTACAACATTCGACAATTTGATTACTGAATTATCGGGGAGAGGTGCAGATCTTGTCGAAACAGACAAAGTAGCTCATTTATTGGGTTGGCAACAAAGTCATTTCGCTTGTTCCGCTAGATGACTTTAGTCGTTCGAAGTCGTTCTTCTCCATTGCAAACTTCAGACACTTATGGTATTTGACAGCTGACGTTTCATAGTTTATTCAGTAAAAAAAAAGTTTTAAGTTTTATTGTTCATTTATTGTTTTGCATTGATTTGAAATAGATATTCAAGACGGTCATTTTCGTCACATTTTACTTTATTACTTCCGAAAACAGAAGGTCATCGATTAAAATGGCCAATACATAATTGATTAATGTTTTTTATTTGTATCAATAAACTTGCTTTGAAAAGCATGAAAAAAAAACGAAACGATTTGATCTATACTTGTAAAAAACCCAAACTGCTTTAATATAAATTTAATTTTTAGTGATACTTACGATTTTTCCTAGGTGGGCACTACACGTCACTGTAGTCGCTCTGTTCCGGTCAAGTTAGCTATTTGCCAAGATTTACCAGTACTCTTGACTCCGAGACTTCCGGGCTTGGTCGATACTCAAATTTTGGTTTTGTTGAGTCTTCCTCTTGGTGCCGGAGATCTGCGCTGTGCAGGAGAAGCTCGTGCGTCCTGACATACGAGGTCTGTCCGGAAAGTATCGGGCCTACCTTTATATCTCCGCGCTGGCATTATTCTTCATCATTGAGCGCGTGGCATCCTTCAAAGTAATACCCACTTGATTGAATAACACGGTTCCAGCGATGTTTCCATTTCTCAAAACAGTCCTGGAACCCACTTTTAGGGATGGCCTTGAGTACGCTCGTCGCATTATTTTCAACCGTCGTTTTGTCATCGAATCGCTGTCCTTTGAGTGGCTTTGTGAGTTTTGTAAACAGCCAAATGTCACAGGGGGCTATGTCGGGACTGTACGGAGGTTATAGAAGCAATGCGATACTGTGTTTACTGAGAAACTGCTGCACAAGATTCGATGAAAGCGCTGGCGCATTATCGTGATGGAGAAGCCAGTCACCACTTTACCAAAAGTGCGGGCGTTTTCTTCTCACTGCTTCACGCAAACATTCCAAAATTTGAATGTAATATTCTTTATTGATTGTTTGACCTGTCGGTGCATATTTGTGGTGCACAACACCTTCATAATCGAAAAAAACAATCAACATTGACTTCACGCTGTTCCGACTTTGACGTGCTTTTCTCGTCCGTGGCTCATCTGGACGCTTCCACTGTGAAGATTGTTGTTTAGTTTCAGGATCCTAACCATAAACCCATGATTCATCACTAGTAATAACCTTTTTCAAGAACAGTATCGTCGTTATTGACCATTTCTAAGTTGTCCTGAGCGATTTCTAAGCGAAGCTTTTTTTGCTCTGCACTGAGCAATTTCGGAATTAACTTCGCACAAACGCGTGTCATTTGTAAATTTGAGGTTAAAATTTCCCAAATTATAGTTTTTGGTACTCCAAGGTCTTCTTCTAGTTCCCGCACAGTCATACGATGATCTTGTTCGATCGCAAGTCGCACCTGCTCAGTATTATCCAATGTTTTTGTCGTCGAAGGTCGACCAGAACAATCATCACTATCAACAGAAGTGTGGCCTCCTTTGAAACGATTATACAACTCTTTCATTCGTGTTTTGCCCATACACTCATTCCCGAAGGCCTTCTGCATCATCTGAATAGTTTCCGAACTCGTTTTTCCGAGTTGAAAATAAAATTTGATGCAAATTCGTTGATCTTGTTTTTCAATCATTTTTAACAATCACAAAACCCGCCAAACTCAAAAATAGCTTTGTAAACAAAGACACGCTGCGCATGAACTATACGTCCCGCAGATGTCAACAAGCAACCGATAGGTTCGTGAGGCTTTACTGTTGACGTTCATGCTCCGCAGAGGTCGCTCGAACACTATGGCGCGGAGATATAAAGGTAGACCCGATACTTTTCGGACAGACCTCGTAGTCCTGATCAAAAATGAAATAAAAATAAACAGCACTTTAAACCTTACAATAAAAATGCTCGTGGTATCAAACTTCATTATTGTGGAAGAAAGGGGCATCCTATAAAAGATTGTGTATTTGCAAAAAGAGGACAACAATATTTAGAAGAAATAAAAATGTATGAATAATTGATAAGAGTCAAGCAAATACATCATATTTCAACGCATCAAGTTTCGCATTTATGGCAGGCAATTACGGGCATGGAAATTCCGACAAAACTACATTTATTCTTGATTCTGGAGCATCGAATGAATGAATTAATAATGATAATTTATTCGCAAGTTTTATTGAATCGAACCCGCCTATCAAGATTTTTCTAGCGAAAAATGTTACTTGTATCACGTCAACAAAAAGGGGATCAGTCAACGTCACAGGCAACCTGGGGATTCAAGGAGTTCTCGAAGATGTTCTCTAGTGTGTAGGGGTGCCGCACAACTTACTGTCTGCTTAAAAAATGCAACATGCTGGGATGAGTATCGCTTTCAATCAAAATTGAGTTGAGGTAAGAAAAAATGGTAAGGTAAAAATTAAAGGTAAACCTATGAATAATTTACTTATTATTGATTTTATCGTTGATGCAAACAAAGTAGATAACAAAATAAAAGTATATAATTCTATTCAAAACGATTATAAAATATGGCATCAACGATTAGGTCACATAGGTAAATCTAGATTTTTAAAATTGAAAAATAAACAAGTGGTTCCTGATATAACTCAAATTGAAAACGTTACGATTGATGAGAGTTTATGTGAAGCTTGTATAAACGGTAAACAAAAGAGGTTGCCTTTTAATAAAAATAAATACAAGAGTTATATTGAACGACCATTGTTTATAGTTCGCAGTGATGTTTGTGGTCCGATAACTCCTTCTACTATAGATAACAAAAATTATTTTGTTATGTTTATTGACATATTTAATAACATAATTAGTAACATATTTAATTACGTATAAATCCGATGTATTTTCAGTTTTTAAAAATTTTATTGCAAAGAGTGAAGCAAATTTTAATTTAAAAGTAGTTAATTTATACTGTTATAATGGCTGAAATTATTTGTCTAATGAGATGAAAGACTATTTTTTTGAAAAAGACGTAAGTTACCATTTGACGGTTATACGAAAAAAAAAACTGATATTTCTGACGATGGGTCAAAATCAGTAAAGTCTCATGAATTTGATAATAAACAATTGGATGGAATTGTTAATAAATCTGATAATTATAAATCAGATGTGTTAAGGTCTAGAACGGACTAAAAATCTAGTAAAATTATGAAACTAGATCAAATGCCTCATAAATTAGTAAGTAAAACTGGTAAGCACCGTAAGTCAACATCTGAAAATAAACAAAATGTTACTGAATCGAAATTGGAGGCTAGAAGGAGTGAGAAGAATAAAAAAAGACCATGCATTTCATACCAAGGAATTGATTTCGATGATGATTATATTTTATGTGCATAGTTAATTGTTTGTAAAATTCCTCATTCTTTTAATGAAATGAAATATAGAGATGATGGAGAAAAATGGAAACAAGCTATAAATGATGAATTAAATTCACTTTTGGTTAATAATACTTGGACATTAGTAGAAAAGCCTATCCATAAAAATATTGTTTATTTTGTAAGTGGGTTTTTGCTATTAAAAATGATGAGTTTGGAAACCCATTAAAATATTAAGCTCGTGTTGTTGCACGTCGCTTTAGTCAAGAGTATTTGACAGACTATAATGAAACCTTTGCGCCTGTTGCTATAATTTTAAGATTTATAATGGCTTTTTCAAAC
The DNA here is from genome assembly GCA_030998225.1 of Diplolepis rosae. Classification (NCBI taxonomy): domain Eukaryota; kingdom Metazoa; phylum Arthropoda; class Insecta; order Hymenoptera; family Diplolepididae; genus Diplolepis; species Diplolepis rosae. The sequence goes on along the minus strand of JAPYXD010000701.1, from coordinate 19,093,458 downwards.
CAATTTAATTTATTAGTTCATCAAATGGATGTAAAAACAGCTTTTCTAAATGTTTTGAAAAATTTGAGAGGGTACTTCTAAATTTCCCAGGTGGCATAAAGAAAGGTGCGTCTTATCCCAGTTGATTTTCATATTATTTTTTATTGTGAATAAGATGTCATTTTATGAGTTTATGAAATATGATCGATAAATTTTTGAGGAGGGGTGTTGGTTCAATTCTTAGAATCAATGTATATCAAAAAATAATCGCTATATTCTAAGAACAGTATGTGTGTGTATGTAACGGCATTTGTTTATATGATAGTGGAGCAGGACTGAACAGGCCTAATTTCTTTGCCAAAAAGGGTGCTAGTGTGAATGAGTAATTATAAGTCTTAGTCTTAATCAGAATTCGATATAAGGAAGAGGTGCTTTCCTAAGTGCTCTTTGAATAAAAGTACATGTTTAATTAACGTTAGTTCCTTAGTTTTATGTATATTTTGGGATAAGTTTCACTATTAACTTTGGTCATTTAAACTCTTCCAATATTTTAGCATCTATACGAGGGGCACTATTTATATTTTTAGCCTTGGCAACACCAAGTGTTCTCAGGTGCCATCTAACATTTGCAGTGGAAATTTTGACATTTTTTACCATAACCACCTTTACGACGTTTTGTCATTTGAACGTTATTTGTGTTGCTTACAGTGACTTGAAAATTGTGTTTTAGCAAAAAAAAATGGAATTAACTAGTGAATATTTTCGTGCAATGATTTATTACGACTTTGGACGTGGATTATCAAAACAAGAATGCATTAATCAACTTATTTCCACTTTTGGCGATGGAGCTTCATCCTATGCCACTGTGAAACGCTGGTATAACGAGTTTAATCGTGGTCGCCATTCGCTCACCCACGAATTTCGTAAAGGTCGTTCAAAATCAGCTGTTGGGCCAGAAAACATTAATGTTGTGCAAAAGCTGATAATGCAAAATCGTCATGTGACATACTGTGAGATTGAGGTGAGATTTGTTCTCGTTGGATGGCACATCATTCGACAAAAGCTTAAAAAGATACAAGAGTCGATTGGTGAACAAAAATGCACAAGAAATACAATGCCGGTGCTTAAAAAGACGTGTATAAGATTGTAACTGGTAACGAATTGTTCTTCACCTGAACATTATTGCAACAAAAATCCTGACGTATTTTGCTATATATGTGCCCCGTACCACCTTGCAGTTGATCGAAGAGAAATATCAGAAAAAATTAGGAGGATTCACGAGAACTAATTTGAGATTGATGTTTCTAACCAAGATAAAAAAGACATAGCAAAAAATATGTAGTGCTTGTTACATCATGATAACAAGATGGGGGATTCCGAAAAGGAATCTAGAGATTGAAAGATTATAAAACCTGCACCTTGGGAAGAACCATCATGCGAAGAACACTGCTATGTCTGTTTGACACATGTGACAGAGTTAAGCAAAAAATAAATTAAGTCCTTAACATCCCGACGTTCCAAAGTTAATAAAACCCGTAGAAAGAAATTTGTAATTCATAGATTTCTCTATATGGATAACCTTGATCCATAGATCAACCCACATGCGAACGTGAAATATACCACTCTTTCAAAATCAACGATCCAACTATTATGTGATCTATCTTTTCATGGGGCTTCCTCTAATGACTGTAAGCTTTTGATTCTATTTTAGGAAGTCTATTGCAACCTATCACTATACAATTTTTCATCAAATCTTCAATTTCCTTTTGATTATACAGGGTGCGCCATCTAGACCTTCGGTATTTCAATATTGAATAACTCTGTTGTTTTTCAGCCGATTTTGACAAATGAGCACGATTCTGAAACGTGATTCAGTAACATTTTAACCATGAGTAAATACATATCGAAAGAACGCGCTGAAATCGTAGCGTTTTACATTGAAAACAATCGTTCAATTGTGAAAACTGTGCGTGCTTATCGTATCAGGATTTGGAGTGGCCTCCTCGTTCTCCGGATTTAATTGTACCTGACTTTTTTCTTTGGGGTTATTTAAAAAGCAAAGTTTATGCCAGCAAGCCCAAGACAATTGACGAACTTAAATGTAACATATGAGCCGAAATAGCTCTTATAACGCCCGAAATGCTGGCCAATTTTATGCAGAATGCGCGAAAAAGAGCTGCTTTTTGTGTATCGAATGGAGTTGGTCATTTAATCGACGTTGTGTTCTAAAACTGATTTTAAATAAATGGTAAAGTATATCCTAAACAAATCTTGCTCATTCGCCAAAATCGGCTGAAAAGTGTCATAGTTATTGAATCTTGAAATACCGAAGGTCTAAATGGCGCACCCTATATTCTTTGCAACACATTTAAAGAACCTACATATGCATGTATTTGCACTAACACGTGCACGTATAATGATAGTTCATATGCACAGTTGTGAGCGGCGCTAGTTGCTGATCGTCCACCACCTATGCATCAGGTTTGCACGGTCTGCTAAGATTTTTTGGGGCCGGCTAGGGGTTTCCTGCTCCTATTTCGAGTTCGACGCTTAAGATTACAAGCGTTTTCTAGCAGCGACTTCATTGATGAATTTGCATTCATCAATAAGCGACTCTAGATATCTATGCTTGCGGTATTACTCGAAGCTAAAGGAAGAAAATAGAATGTCGGCAATCGAGATCGCATTTATTATCTAACTCGTTTCTTATGTCGGGTGATTATTTGTATCAAAATAAACCATATGATTCATTTTTAGCCGCTAGAGTTCCCCTTCGGAGCACCTCTGATTTAGACAGAACTTTGACAGAAACACAGACGAATAGGGACTCATCAAGAACCATTGACCAAGGGGGGAATATGACTGACGGGAACCATGGAGAGAAGGAACTCCCAGAATCCCTAACAAGGAAGTTCAAGGACCTAGAAAAAAGAGTCATGAAAATGTTAGACAATGAAAGAAAGAGAAGAGAGAAACAAGAAACTGAAAAAGACAGAGGCTTGCAAAAGAAGTTAGTAACAATGGAAGCCGAAATCAATCGGTGACTGGAAGTTGCCACAGAAATAATGGAGAGAATAAATTCAGAGGAGGGAAGAAGAGAAGAAATTAGAGGACCGGAGAGGAACTCTAACATCAAATATATTCTTCCGGAGTTTCACGGACATATGAGTCCGATTCGATCGAGGTCGAATCATGGGGTTTCCAACACCAAAGAACGTGAAAAAACTAAGAGGATTCTTAGGATTGGTGAACTTCTACTTGAAGTTTAGCAGTAAACATGCTGAAGAAACAGTGCCTCTACTGAATCTAATAGAAAAGGAAATACCCTGGAAATGGGACGAAAACATGCAGAAAAGCTTTAATAGAGTCAAGCAACTTTTTTGTGAAACAACCACCTTGTATTTTCCTGATCCCAGAAAAGCATACTGCTTGGAAACGGACGCAAGTAATTATGCTCTAGGTGCAATACTATATCAGAAAAATGATGAGCAGGAGAAAGAGATAATTACACTGGCTACCAGAACACTCAAAGGATCAAAGTTATCATATTTCACCACTGAGAAAGAGCTTCTGGCAATTGTTTGGGCATTACAAAAATTCCGAGCATATTTATAAGGAGCTCACAAAATAAATGGGACTGATCACATGGCACTAACCTTTCTACGAACATGTAAATTCACTAATGCACGTCTAACTAGCTGGATATTGGCCATACAGGATTACAACATTATTATGGAACATTGTCCAGGAAAAGAAAACATCGCCGCGGATCTACTCATCAGACAACACCCTGAAAAAGACTGGGAAAAGAACAAAAATGTACTCGAATCAATAAATTTATCCAAGCATTAGAGAGAAATGAGGAACATACTACCCGTTTTATGATCAATAAAAGAGTATTATATCATAAAACACCAGAAAGAGAGAGAATCTACTTACCGGTTGAAACTTTGAAGACGTTCATTTGAAAATGCCATGGAGCCTATGGACATACAGGAGCTGATAAAAACTGCAGGATCATTAAGGGGGTCTTCTACTTTCGCGGTTTCAAAAAATCATTTTTTTAAACATATTTTAAATGTAGACGTTATAAGAAATATGCCTTATAAAGGATTTGACTGAAAGCTTGATGGTTTACGAGAAGCGGGACGCTAAACTCGGCCACTTTCGGTCCTTTCCTGCGCCCACCTGCGCCGCTGCGGCACAGGTGGACGCTCCTTTTGTATACGTGAGGATTTAGCAAAGGTAGGAGCAAGCAGCCAACAGAGAACTTCTTCGAGACGAGGAAGAAGAGCTCTACGGTCCTGGCATAGCCTATTGAATCGTAAGTTCCGCCAATCGTATTTTTTTTACCATTAATCTTTAATTTATCAATAATATATCCTAACCTGACTTTATTTAACAGTTTGGTGAATTAAAAATAAATTTAAATTAATGACAAATCGAAATACAATAAAAAATACAAGAAATACAAAAGTTATTTATTTTTTGTTGTTATATTTCACAACTTTTGAGTTATAAAAAATATAATGAAATGATTGAAATTAAACATTTTGAAAAATTATTAACACTATTAAAAACAATTGAAGATAACCAGAATATAAATATTAATTCTGTAATATTTATTTTGGCTTGGGGTCAGCTTAGTTTCTAATTATTTATGTCATCGAGGACATAAACATTAGGAAGGCAAACGTTTCGGCCACAGATGGGGGCCCTCTTCAGTGCCAATTAGCTTAATTGTAACCTTTAAATATTTATTAACTAATACATGCAATTAAGAAATATATGGTATTTTTTGTTTTTTTGTTTTTTTTTCTTTTGCTTATTAATTAAAAATAGAGTAAACATGCAGAAAAACTTATGAGTAAGCGAGTTTCTAGGTGTGAAGAACCAGGCCGTTCCAAAGACTGCTCCAACAAGTAATCCTCTCCCACAGGAACCGTGAAAAATGCGGCCGCGGAACGCACTCCCTCAAGGGCACATATATAAACACAATTATTTCAAACCAGAAAGAAACAACACACGGGAGAATATAACGTGGGTCCTTGGTAAAGCACGCACAGCAAACCACACATATGCACGAGCACCAGAAGTAAAGGACACTGAAGTTAAAACAATCAGAACATTGCAATTGGTACAGAAAAATTTTTATTTATTTTCTCAAAAACCACAGAGATGACAGACGGATGTAAGTCCACCACTCTGCCACATGGCTAAAAGAAAACTGATTTGGGAATAACATGTGTTTAGGAAGACAAGTGTTCAGAGTTTGACGTATATGGAGAGCATTCTCCATGATAGGTCAGGTTCCAACACCAAGGGTTATACACAGTCAAAATTTACTTTAATGTCCCCGGCACTTGAGATTTCTATGTGCTCAAGAGTCCAAGGAAAGCAAACCCCTACCACGTGTTCGAAGAATTCTGTAAGGAAAGGCACTCAATACGGTCCCGGCGTCGTAAAAATTATACACATTTTTGTGGATATAGAAAGTAAAATGCAGCTAAGGTGGAAATTCACGAAAAATTAATTTCCTGGTTTTTCGAAACCTCTGATTCTTAATAACTGGAACCCGGAAAAATACAATATTAAGTTTATAAGTATGATGTCCGAGTTTTTCGGATTATAAGACTGCTGTAAGTGGTAAAATATTACGCGAGCTATTCAAACTCTGATTTGAATAGAGAGATCAATTAATACGGTAGCACTACGGATTCTGAGACTAATAAAAAGTTGCAAAGTGATGCGCGAGCACTTCAGACTCTGACTTTAAGTTTAATTTTGATGGCAAAACTTATTTCCAAAAACGTGGATTACCAATGGGTTCTCCTTTCTCCCCCGTCCTTGCTGATTTAGTGATGGATGACCTAGAGAAAGACAGACTTTCCAACCTTGACTTTGAAGTACCTGTCTATTTTCGTTACGTTGACGATATTTTCATCATGGTTCCCAACACACATGTTGACCGCATTTTACAAATTTTCAATACTAACCCCCTCAATATTGAATTCACTCTAGAAAAAGAGGTCGGTGGTGCTATCAATTTCTTAGACGTCTCTATCACGAGGAAACAGAACCAAAAACTATCTTTCAATTGGTATAGAAAGCCTAGTTGGTCAGGCAGATACCTTAACTTCAACTCCCACCACCCCCTTAGATATAAAAAAAGTGTAATTAACAACTTGGTTGACAGAGCAATTTTACTTTCAGACAAGAAATTTCAAAAAAACAACCTTAAATTAATTACAGATACACTAGATGAAAATGACTACCCACCTTGTTTCACACAAGACATTATTAACCAGAGACTTCTTACCCTTGAACAAAAAACACGATTAGGCAAAAATCATATCGACATAAACGCGGAAATCAAACCTTTCATTAGCATTCCTTATATCGAAGGTCTGTCAGAAAAAATATCGGGAATCCTACACAGCTACAACTTGAAAACCGCGTATAAAAATAAAAAAAATCTAAAAATGATATTCAAGCCAACCAAAGATAAAATTCCTAAAGAACTATCGTCCAACATCGTCTACAGCGTTCCTTGCAAAGGGAATGATTTCAAAGCCGTCTATATAGGTCAAACTAAAAGGTTCCTTAAAAACAGGTTAAAAGAACATAAAAACAACATTAGAGAAAGCCCTAATAAACAAAATGCACTAACTAAACATACAATTGAGAAAGACCATTTCTTCGATTTTGACAGAACAAAAATCCTAGCTAACGAAATACACTATAAAAAAAGATTACTGTTGGAAATGTGTCACATTGCAGGTACGGACGATGCAGTGAATCTTAGAACTGACATAGAAAACCTTTCTAAGATTTACAACCCTATACTTAAAAAACGGTCATAAAAAATCTGACCTGAGAAATTGGGACTCCACCATGTATTTCAGTCGTCCCTTCAGGTTTTATGATCTCACATCTGGCCATTTTATCTGGGCCAGATTTTGTTGAAACTCGCGCATTACTTGGCTACCTTATTTAGGTCAGAATACGGAAATCTCGCGTATTAGTTGGCCACTTTATAACAATTCTTACACTCCTAAGAATTCGCGCATTACTTGGCCACTCTTTTCAAGACAGACTTCGTTTAACTCGCGTATTACGAGACCACTTATGTATTTATATCAGTCCTGTGGTCCATTGAACTCGCGCATTACTTGGCCACCTTACTTAAGGTCAGAGTCCGGAAATCTCGCGTATTACTTGGCCACTTTAGAAAAATTCTTATACTCCTAAGAATTCGCGCATTACTTGGCCACCTTATTTAAAGTCAGAGTCCGGAAATCTCGCGTATTACTTGGCCACTTTAGGAAAATTCTTATAATCCTAAGAACTCGCGCATTACTTGGCCACTTTACTTTAAGTCAGAGTCCGGAAATCTCGCTCATTACTTGGCCACTTTATAAAAATTCTTACACTCCTAAGAACTCGCGCATTACTTGGCCACTTTACTTTAAGTCAGAGTACGGAATTTTCACGTATTACTTGGCCACTTTATAAAAATTCTCTTACTCCTAAGAATTCGCGCATTACTTGGCCACTCTTTTCAAGACAGACTTCGTTTAACTCGCGTATTAGTTGGCCACTTGTAAAAATTCTTATACTTCTAAGAACTCGCGCATTACTTGGCCACATTAGTTCTAGTCAGAGTCCGGAAATCTCGCGTATTAGTTGGCCACTTTATAAAAATTCTTATACTCCTAAACATTCGCGCATTACTTGGCCACTCTTTTCAAGACAGACTTCGTTTAACTCGCGTATTACTTGGCCACTTATAAAAATTCTTATACTCCTAAGAACTCGCGCATTACTTGGCCACTTTACTTTAAGTCAGAGTACGGAATTTTCACGTATTACTTGGCCACTTTATAAAAATTCTCTTACTCCTAAGAATTCGCGCATTACTTGGCCACTCTTTTCCAGACAGACTTCGTTTAACTCGCGTATTACTTGGCCACTTATAAAAATTCTTATACTCCTAAGAACTCGCGCATTACTTGGCCACCTTACTTAAAGTCAGAGTCCGGAAATCTCGCGCACTACTTGGCCACTTTAGAAAAATTCTTATACTCCTATGAATTCGCGTATTACTTGGCCACTTTAGAAAAATTCTTATAATCCTAAGAACTCGCGCATTACTTGGCCACTTTACTTTAAGTCAGAGTCCGGAAATCTCGCGTATTAGTTGGCCACTTTATAACAATTCTTACACTCCTAAGAATTCGCGCATTACTTGGCCACTCTTTTCAAGACAGACTTCGTTTAACTCGCGTATTACGAGAACACTTATGTATTTATATCAGTCCTGTGGTCCATTGAACTCGCGCATTACTTGGCCACCTTACTTAAGGTCAGAGTCCGGAAATCTCGCGTATTACTTGGCCACTTTAGAAAAATTCTTATACTCCTAAGAATTCGCGCATTACTTGGCCACCTTATTTAAAGTCAGAGTCCGGAAATCTCGCGTATTACTTGGCCACTTTAGAAAAATTCTTATAATCCTAAGAACTCGCGCATTACTTGGCCACCTTACTTAAGGTCAGAGTCCGGAAATCTCGCGTATTACTTGGCCACTTTAGAAAAATTCTTATACTCCTAAGAATTCGCGCATTACTTGGCCACTCTTTTCAAGACAGACTTCGTTTAACTCGCGTATTACGAGACCACTTATGTATTTATATCAGTCCTGTGGTCCATTGAACTCGCGCATTACTTGGCCACCTTACTTAAGGTCAGAGTCCGGAAATCTCGCGTATTACTTGGCCACTTTAGAAAAATTCTTATACTCCTAAGAATTCGCGCATTACTTGGCCACCTTATTTAAAGTCAGAGTCCGGAAATCTCGCGTATTACTTGGCCACTTTAGGAAAATTCTTATAATCCTAAGAACTCGCGCATTACTTGGCCACTTTACTTTAAGTCAGAGTCCGGAAATCTCGCGTATTAGTTGGCCACTTTATAACAATTCTTACACTCCTAAGAACTCGCGCATTACTTGGCCACTTTACTTTAAGTCAGAGTACGGAATTTTCACGTATTACTTGGCCACTTTATAAAAATTCTCTTACTCCTAAGAATTCGCGCATTACTTGGCCACTCTTTTCAAGACAGACTTCGTTTAACTCGCGTATTACTTGGCCACTTATAAAAATTCTTATACTCCTAAGAACTCGCGCATTACTTGGCCACCTTACTTAAAGTCAGAGTCCGGAAATCTCGCGCACTACTTGGCCACTTTAGAAAAATTCTTATACTCCTATGAATTCGCGTATTACTTGGCCACTTTAGAAAAATTCTTATAATCCTAAGAACTCGCGCATTACTTGGCCACTTTACTTTAAGTCAGAGTCCGGAAATCTCGCGTATTAGTTGGCCACTTTATAACAATTCTTACACTCCTAAGAATTCGCGCATTACTTGGCCACTCTTTTCAAGACAGACTTCGTTTAACTCGCGTATTACGAGACCACTTATGTATTTATATCAGTCCTGTGGTCCATTGAACTCGCGCATTACTTGGCCACCTTACTTAAGGTCAGAGTCCGGAAATCTCGCGTATTACTTGGCCACTTTAGAAAAATTCTTATACTCCTAAGAATTCGCGCATTACTTGGCCACCTTATTTAAAGTCAGAGTCCGGAAATCTCGCGTATTACTTGGCCACTTTAGAAAAATTCTTATAATCCTAAGAACTCGCGCATTACTTGGCCACTTTACTTTAAGTCAGAGTACGGAATTTTCACGTATTACTTGGCCACTTTATAAAAATTCTCTTACTCCTAAGAATTCGCGCATTACTTGGCCACTCTTTTCAAGACAGTCTTCGTTTAACTCGCGTATTAGTTGGCCACTTGTAAAAATTCTTATACTTCTAAGAACTCGCGCATTACTTGGCCACTTTAGTTCTAGTCAGAGTCCGGAAATCTCGCGTATTAGTTGGCCACGTTATAAAAAGTCTTACACTCCTAAGAATTCGCGCATTACTTGGCCACTCTTTTCAAGACAGACTTCGTTTAACTCGCGTATTACGAGACCACTTATGTATTTATATCAGTCCTGTGGTCCATTGAACTCGCGCATTACTTGGCCACCTTACTTAAGGTCAGAGTCCGGAAATCTCGCGTATTACTTGGCCACTTTAGAAAAATTCTTATACTCCTAAGAATTCGCGCATTACTTGGCCACCTTATTTAAAGTCAGAGTCCGGAAATCTCGCGTATTACTTGGCCACTTTAGAAAAATTCTTATAATCCTAAGAACTCGCGCATTACTTGGCCACCTTACTTAAGGTCAGAGTCCGGAAATCTCGCGTATTACTTGGCCACTTTAGAAAAATTCTTATACTCCTAAGAATTCGCGCATTACTTGGCCACTCTTTTCAAGACAGACTTCGTTTAACTCGCGTATTACGAGACCACTTATGTATTTATATCAGTCCTGTGGTCCATTGAACTCGCGCATTACTTGGCCACCTTACTTAAGGTCAGAGTCCGGAAATCTCGCGTATTACTTGGCCACTTTAGAAAAATTCTTATACTCCTAAGAATTCGCGCATTACTTGGCCACCTTATTTAAAGTCAGAGTCCGGAAATCTCGCGTATTACTTGGCCACTTTAGAAAAATTCTTATAATCCTAAAAATTCGCGCATTACTTGGCCACTCTTTTCAAGACAGACTTCGTTTAACTCGCGTATTACTTGGCCACTTATAAAAATTCTTATACTCCTAAGAACTCGCGCATTACTTGGCCACCTTACTTAAAGTCAGAGTCCGGAAATCTCGCGCACTACTTGGCCACTTTAGAAAAATTCTTATACTCCTATGAATTCGCGTATTACTTGGCCACTTTAGAAAAATTCTTATAATCCTAAGAACTCGCGCATTACTTGGCCACTTTACTTTAAGTCAGAGTCCGGAAATCTCGCGTATTAGTTGGCCACTTTATAACAATTCTTACACTCCTAAGAATTCGCGCATTACTTGGCCACTCTTTTCAAGACAGACTTCGTTTAACTCGCGTATTACGAGACCACTTATGTATTTATATCAGTCCTGTGGTCCATTGAACTCGCGCATTACTTGGCCACCTTACTTAAGGTCAGAGTCCGGAAATCTCGCGTATTACTTGGCCACTTTAGAAAAATTCTTATACTCCTAAGAATTCGCGCATTACTTGGCCACCTTATTTAAAGTCAGAGTCCGGAAATCTCGCGTATTACTTGGCCACTTTAGGAAAATTCTTATAATCCTAAGAACTCGCGCATTACTTGGCCACTTTACTTTAAGTCAGAGTCCGGAAATCTCGCGTATTACTTGGCCACTTTATAAAAATTCTTACACTCCTAAGAACTCGCGCATTACTTGGCCACTTTACTTTAAGTCAGAGTACGGAATTTTCACGTATTACTTGGCCACTTTATAAAAATTCTCTTACTCCTAAGAATTCGCGCATTACTTGGCCACTCTTTTCAAGACAGACTTCGTTTAACTCGCGTATTAGTTGGCCACTTGTAAAAATTCTTATACTTCTAAGAACTCGCGCATTACTTGGCCACTTTAGTTCTAGTCAGAGTCCGGAAATCTCGCGTATTAGTTGGCCACTTTATAACAATTCTTATACTCCTAAGAATTCGCGCATTACTTGGCCACTCTTTTCAAGACAGACTTCGTTTAACTCGCGTATTACGAGACCACTTATGTATTTATATCAGTCCTGTGGTCCATTGAACTCGCGCATTACTTGGCCACCTTACTTAAGGTCAAAGTCCGGAAATCTCGCGTATTACTTGGCCACTTTAGAAAAATTCTTATACTCCTAAGAATTCGCGCATTACTTGGCCACCTTATTTAAAGTCAGAGTCCGGAAATCTCGCGTATTACTTGGCCACTTTAGAAAAATTCTTATAATCCTAAGAACTCGCGCATTACTTGGCCACCTTACTTAAGGTCAGAGTCCGGAAATCTCGCGTATTACTTGGCCACTTTAGAAAAATTCTTATACTCCTAAGAATTCGCGCATTACTTGGCCACTCTTTTTAAGACAGACTTCGTTTAACTCGCGTATTACTTGGCTACTTATAAAAATTCTTATACTCCTAAGAACTCGCGCATTACTTGGCCACCTTACTTAAAGTCAGAGTCCGGAAATCTCGCGTACTACTTGACCACTTTAGAAAAATTCTTATACTCCTATGAATTCGCGTATTACTTGGCCACTTTATAAAAATTCTTACACTCCTAAGAACTCGCGCATTACTTGGCCACTTTACTTTAAGTCAGAGTACGGAATTTTCACGTATTACTTGGCCACTTTATAAAAATTCTCTTACTCCTAAGAATTCGCGCATTACTTGGCCACTCTTTTCAAGACAGGCTTCGTCTAACTCGCGTATTACGAGGCCACTTGTAAAATTTCTTATACTTCTCTTAACTCGCGCATTACTTGGCCACTTTAGTTCTAGTCAGAGTCCGGAAATCTCGCGCACTACTTGGCCACTTTAGAAAAATTCTTATACTCCTATGAATTCGCGTATTACTTGGCCACTTTAGAAAAATTCTTATAATCCTAAGAACTCGCGCATTACTTGGCCACTTTACTTTAAGTCAGAGTCCGGAAATCTCGCGTATTAGTTGGCCACTTTATAACAATTCTTACACTCCTAAGAATTCGCGCATTACTTGGCCACTCTTTTCAAGACAGACTTCGTTTAACTCGCGTATTACGAGACCACTTATGTATTTATATCAGTCCTGTGGTCCATTGAACTCGCGCATTACTTGGCCACCTTACTTAAGGTCAGAGTCCGGAAATCTCGCGTATTACTTGGCCACTTTAGAAAAATTCTTATACTCCTAAGAATTCGCGCATTACTTGGCCACCTTATTTAAAGTCAGAGTCCGGAAATCTCGCGTATTACTTGGCCACTTTAGAAAAATTCTTATAATCCTAAGAACTCGCGCATTACTTGGCCACCTTACTTAAGGTCAGAGTCCGGAAATCTCGCGTATTACTTGGCCACTTTAGAAAAATTCTTATACTCCTAAGAATTCGCGCATTACTTGGCCACTCTTTTCAAGACAGACTTCGTTTAACTCGCGTATTACGAGACCACTTATGTATTTATATCAGTCCTGTGGTCCATTGAACTCGCGCATTACTTGGCCACCTTACTTAAGGTCAGAGTCCGGAAATCTCGCGTATTACTTGGCCACTTTAGAAAAATTCTTATACTCCTAAGAATTCGCGCATTACTTGGCCACCTTATTTAAAGTCAGAGTCCGGAAATCTCGCGTATTACTTGGCCACTTTAGAAAAATTCTTATACTCCTAAGAACTCGCGCATTACTTGGCCACTTTACTTTCAGTCATAGTCCGGAAATCTCGCGTATTACTTGGCCACTTTATAAAAATTCTTACACTCCTAAGAACTCGCGCATTACTTGGCCACTTTACTTTCAGTCAGAGTCCGGAATTTTCACGTATTACTTGGCCACTTTATAAAAATTCTCTTACTCCTAAGAATTCGCGCATTACTTGGCCACTCTTTTCAAGACAGACTTCGTTTAACTCGCGTATTAGTTGGCCACTTGTAAAAATTCTTATACTTCTAAGAACTCGCGCATTACTTGGCCACCTTATTTAAGGTCAGAGTACGGAATTTTCACGTATTACTTGGCCACTTTATAAAAATTCTCTTACTCCTAAGAATTCGCGCATTACTTGGCCACTCTTTTCAAGACAGACTTCGTTTAACTCGCGTATTACTTGGCCACTTATAAAAATTCTTATACTCCTAAGAACTCGCGCATTACTTGGCCACCTTACTTAAAGTCAGAGTCCGGAAATCTCGCGTACTACTTGGCCACTTTAGAAAAATTCTTATACTCCTATGAATTCGCGTATTACTTGGCCACTTTAGAAAAATTCTTATAATCCTAAGAACTCGCGCATTACTTGGCCACTTTACTTTAAGTCAGAGTCCGGAAATCTCGCGTATTAGTTGGCCACTTTATAACAATTCTTATAATCCTAAGAACTCGCGCATTACTTGGCCACCTTACTTAAGGTCAGAGTCCGGAAATCTCGCGTATTACTTGGCCACTTTAGAAAAATTCTTATACTCCTAAGAATTCGCGCATTACTTGGCCACCTTATTTAAAGTCAGAGTCCGGAAATCTCGCGTATTACTTGGCCACTTTAGAAAAATTCTTATAATCCTAAGAACTCGCGCATTACTTGGCCACCTTACTTAAGGTCAGAGTCCGGAAATCTCGCGTATTACTTGGCCACTTTAGAAAAATTCTTATACTCCTAAGAATTCGCGCATTACTTGGCCACTCTTTTTAAGACAGACTTCGTTTAACTCGCGTATTACTTGGCTACTTATAAAAATTCTTATACTCCTAAGAACTCGCGCATTACTTGGCCACCTTACTTAAAGTCAGAGTCCGGAAATCTCGCGTACTACTTGACCACTTTAGAAAAATTCTTATACTCCTATGAATTCGCGTATTACTTGGCCACTTTATAAAAATTCTTACACTCCTAAGAACTCGCGCATTACTTGGCCACTTTACTTTAAGTCAGAGTACGGAATTTTCACGTATTACTTGGCCACTTTATAAAAATTCTCTTACTCCTAAGAATTCGCGCATTACTTGGCCACTCTTTTCAAGACAGACTTCGTTTAACTCGCGTATTAGGTGGCCACTTGTAAAAATTCTTATACTTCTAAGAACTCGCGCATTACTTGGCCACTTTACTTCTAGTCAGAGTCCGGAAATCTCGCGTATTAGTTGGCCACTTTATAACAATTCTTATACTCCTAAGAATTCGCGCATTACTTGGCCACTCTTTTCAAGACAGACTTCGTTTAACTCGCGTATTACGAGACCACTTATGTATTTATATCAGTCCTGTGGTCCATTGAACTCGCGCATTACATGGCCACCTTACTTAAAGTCAAAGTCCGGAAATCTCGCGCGTTACTTGGCCACTTTAGAAAAATTCTTATACTCCTAAGAATTCGCGCATTTCTTGGCCACCTTATTTAAAGTCAGAGTCCGGAAATCTCGCGTATTACTTGGCCACTTTAAAAAAATTCTTATAATACTAAGAACTCGCGCATTACTTGGCCACTTTACTTTAAGTTAGAGTCCGGAAATCTCGCGTATTAGTTGGCCACTTTATAACAATTCTTATACTCCTAAGAATTCGCGCATTACTTGGCCACTCTTTTCAAGACAGACTTCGTGTAACTCGCGTATTACTTGGCTACTTATAAAAATTCTTATACTCAGAAGAACTCGCGCATTACTTGGCCACCTTACTTAAAGTCAGAGTCCGGAAATCTCGCGTACTACTTGACCACTTTAGAAAAATTCTTATACTCCTATGAATTCGCGTATTACTTGGCCACTTTATAAAAATTCTTACACTCCTAAGAACTCGCGCATTACTTGGCCACTTTACTTTAAGTCAGAGTACGGAATTTTCACGTATTACTTGGCCACTTTATAAAAATTCTCTTACTCCTAAGAATTCGCGCATTACTTGGCCACTCTTTTCACGACAGCCTTCGTTTACCTCGCGTCTTAGGTGGCCTGATTTAATAAGTCTTATAGTTCGATGTACTCGCGCATTACTTGGCCACTTTAGTTCTAGTCAGAGTCCGGAAATCTCGCGTATTAGTTGGCCACTTTATAACAATTCTTATACTCCTAAGAATTCGCGCATTACTTGGCCACTCTTTTCAAGACAGACTTCGTTTAACTCGCGTATTACGAGACCACTTATGTATTTATATCAGTCCTGTGGTCCATTGAACTCGCGCATTACATGGCCACCTTACTTAAAGTCAAAGTCCGGAAATCTCGCGCGTTACTTGGCCACTTTAGAAAAATTCTTATACTCCTAAGAATTCGCGCATTTCTTGGCCACCTTATTTAAAGTCAGAGTCCGGAAATCTCGCGTATTACTTGGCCACTTTAGAAAAATTCTTATACTCCTAAGAACTCGCGCATTACTTGGCCACTTTACTTTAAGTTAGAGTCCGGAAATCTCGCGTATTAGTTGGCCACTTTATAACAATTCTTAGTCTCCTATGAATTCGCGCATTACTTGGCCACTCTTTTCAAGACAGACTTCGTGTAACTCGCGTATTACTTGGCTACTTATAAAAATTCTTATACTCATAAGAACTCGCGCATTACTTGGCCACCTTACTTAAGGTCAGAGTCCGGAAATCTCGCGCATTATTTGGCCACTCTTTTCAGGACAGGCTTCGTCTAACTCGCGTATTACGAGGCCACTTATGTATTTATATCAGTCATGAGTTCCATTGAACTCGCGCATTACTTGGCCACCTTACTTTACGTCAGAGTCCGGAAATCTCGCGTATTACTTGGCCACTTTAGAAAAATTCTTATACTCCTAAGAATTCGCGCATTACTTGGCCACCTTATTTAAAGTCAGAGTCCGGAAATCTCGCGTATTACTTGGCCACTTTAGAAAAATTCTTATAATCCTAAGAACTCGCGCATTACTTGGCCACTTTACTTTAAGTCAGAGTCCGGAAATCTCGCGTATTAGTTGGCCACTTTATAACAATTCTTATACTCCTAAGAATTCGCGCATTACTTGGCCACTCTTTTTAAGACAGACTTCGTTTAACTCGCGTATTACTTGGCTACTTATAAAAACTCTTATACTCCTAAGAACTCGCGCATTACTTGGCCACCTTATTTTAAGTCAGAGCCCGGAAATCTCGCGTATTACTTGGCCACTTTATAAAAATTCTTATACTCCTAAGAATTCGCGCATTACTTGGCCACCTTATTTAAAGTCAGAGTCCGGAAATCTCGCGTATTACTTGGCCACTTTAGAAAAATTCTTATACTCCTAAGAATTCGCGCATTACTTGGCCACTCTTTTTAAGACAGACTTCGTTTAACTAGCGTATTACTTGGCTACTTATAAAAATTCTTATACTCCTAAGAACTCGCGCATTACTTGGCCACCTTACTTAAAGTCAGAGTCCGGAAATCTCGCGTACTACTTGACCACTTTAGAAAAATTCTTATACTCCTATGAATTCGCGTATTACTTGGCCACTTTATAAAAATTCTTACACTCCTAAGAACTCGCGCATTACTTGGCCACTTTACTTTAAGTCAGAGTACGGAATTTTCACGTATTACTTGGCTACTTATAAAAACTCTTATACTCCTAAGAACTCGCGTATTACTTGGCCACCTTACTTAAAGTCAGAGTCCGGAAATCTCGCGTATTAGTTGGCCACTTTATAACAATTCTTATACTCCTAAGAATTCGCGCATTACTTGGCCACTCTTTTCAAGACAGACTTCGTGTAACTCGCGTATTACTTGGCTACTTATAAAAATTCTTATACTCAGAAGAACTCGCGCATTACTTGGCCACCTTACTTAAAGTCAGAGTCCGGAAATCTCGCGCATTATTTGGCCACTCTTTTCAGGACAGGCTTCGTCTAACTCGCGTATTACGAGGCCACTTATGTATTTATATCAGTCATGAGGTCCATTGAACTCGCGCATTACTTGGCCACCTTACTTAAGGTCAGAGTCCGGAAATCTCGCGTATTACTTGGCCACTTTAGAAAAATTCTTATACTCCTAAGAATTCGCGCATTACTTGGCCACCTTATTTAAAGTCAGAGTCCGGAAATCTCGCGTATTACTTGGCCACTTTAGAAAAATTCTTATAATCCTAAGAACTCGCGCATTACTTGGCCACTTTACTTTAAGTCAGAGTCCGGAAATCTCGCGTATTAGTTGGCCACTTTATAACAATTCTTATACTCCTAAGAATTCGCGCATTACTTGGCCACCTTATTTAAGGTCAGAGTCCGGAAATCTCGCGTATTAGTTGGCCTCTTATAAAAAATTCTTATACTCCTAAGAACTCGCGTATTACTTGGCCACCTTACTTAAAGTCAGAGTCCGGAAATCTCGCGTACTACTTGGCCACTTTAGAAAAATTCTTATACTCCTATGAATTCGCGTATTACTTGGCCACTTTATAAAAATTCTTATACTCCTAAGAATTCGCGCATTACTTGGCCACCTTATTTAAAGTCAGAGTCCGGAAATCTCGCGTATTACTTGGCCACTTTAGAAAAATTCTTATAATCCTAAGAACTCGCGCATTACTTGGCCACTTTACTTTAAGTCAGAGTCCGGAAATCTCGCGTATTAGTTGGCCACTTTATAACAATTCTTATACTCCTAAGAATTCGCGCATTACTTGGCCACTCTTTTTAAGACAGACTTCGTTTAACTCGCGTATTACTTGGCTACTTATAAAAACTCTTATACTCCTAAGAACTCGCGCATTACTTGGCCACCTTATTTTAAGTCAGAGCCCGGAAATCTCGCGTATTACTTGGCCACTTTATAAAAATTCTTATACTCCTAAGAATTCGCGCATTACTTGGCCACCTTATTTAAAGTCAGAGTCCGGAAATCTCGCGTATTACTTGGCCACTTTAGAAAAATTCTTATACTCCTAAGAATTCGCGCATTACTTGGCCACTCTTTTTAAGACAGACTTCGTTTAACTCGCGTATTACTTGGCTACTTATAAAAATTCTTATACTCCTAAGAACTCGCGCATTACTTGGCCACCTTACTTAAAGTCAGAGTCCGGAAATCTCGCGTACTACTTGACCACTTTAGAAAAATTCTTATACTCCTATGAATTCGCGTATTACTTGGCCACTTTATAAAAATTCTTACACTCCTAAGAACTCGCGCATTACTTGGCCACTTTACTTTAAGTCAGAGTACGGAATTTTCACGTATTACTTGGCCACTTTATAAAAATTCTCTTACTCCTAAGAACTCGCGCATTACTTGGCCACTTTACTTTAAGTTAGAGTCCGGAAATCTCGCGTATTAGTTGGCCACTTTATAACAATTCTTATTCTCCTATGAATTCGCGTATTACTTGGCCACTCTTTTCAAGACAGACTTCGTGTAACTCGCGTATTACTTGGCTACTTATAAAAATTCTTATACTCAGAAGAACTCGCGCATTACTTGGCCACCTTACTTAAAGTCAGAGTCCGGAAATCTCGCGCATTATTTGGCCACTCTTTTCAGGACAGGCTTCGTCTAACTCGCGTATTACGAGGCCACTTATGTATTTATATCAGTCATGAGGTCCATTGAACTCGCGCATTACTTGGCCACCTTACTTAAGGTCAGAGTCCGGAAATCTCGCGTATTACTTGGCCACTTTAGAAAAATTCTTATACTCCTAAGAATTCGCGCATTACTTGGCCACCTTATTTAAAGTCAGAGTCCGGAAATCTCGCGTATTACTTGGCCACTTTAGAAAAATTCTTATAATCCTAAGAACTCGCGCATTACTTGGCCACTTTACTTTAAGTCAGAGTCCGGAAATCTCGCGTATTAGTTGGCCACTTTATAACAATTCTTATACTCCTAAGAATTCGCGCATTACTTGGCCACCTTATTTAAGGTCAGAGTCCGGAAATCTCGCGTATTAGTTGGCCTCTTATAAAAAATTCTTATACTCCTAAGAACTCGCGTATTACTTGGCCACCTTACTTAAAGTCAGAGTCCGGAAATCTCGCGTACTACTTGGCCACTTTAGAAAAATTCTTATACTCCTATGAATTCGCGTATTACTTGGCCACTTTATAAAAATTCTTATACTCCTAAGAATTCGCGCATTACTTGGCCACCTTATTTAAAGTCAGAGTCCGGAAATCTCGCGTATTACTTGGCCACTTTAGAAAAATTCTTATAATCCTAAGAACTCGCGCATTACTTGGCCACTTTACTTTAAGTCAGAGTCCGGAAATCTCGCGTATTAGTTGGCCACTTTATAACAATTCTTATACTCCTAAGAATTCGCGCATTACTTGGCCACTCTTTTTAAGACAGACTTCGTTTAACTCGCGTATTACTTGGCTACTTATAAAAACTCTTATACTCCTAAGAACTCGCGCATTACTTGGCCACCTTATTTTAAGTCAGAGCCCGGAAATCTCGCGTATTACTTGGCCACTTTATAAAAATTCTTATACTCCTAAGAATTCGCGCATTACTTGGCCACCTTATTTAAAGTCAGAGTCCGGAAATCTCGCGTATTACTTGGCCACTTTAGAAAAATTCTTATACTCCTAAGAATTCGCGCATTACTTGGCCACTCTTTTTAAGACAGACTTCGTTTAACTAGCCAATTACTTGGCTACTTATAAAAATTCTTATACTCCTAAGAACTCGCGCATTACTTGGCCACCTTACTTAAAGTCAGAGTCCGGAAATCTCGCGTACTACTTGACCACTTTAGAAAAATTCTTATACTCCTATGAATTCGCGTATTACTTGGCCACTTTATAAAAATTCTTACACTCCTAAGAACTCGCGCATTACTTGGCCACTTTACTTTAAGTCAGAGTACGGAATTTTCACGTATTACTTGGCCACTTTATAAAAATTCTCTTGCTCCTAAGAATTCGCGCATTACTTGGCCACTCTTTTCAAGACAGACTTCGTTTAACTCGCGTATTAGTTGGCCACTTGTAAAAATTCTTATACTTTTAAGAACTCGCGCATTACTTGGCCACTTTAGTTCTAGTCAGAGTCCGGAAATCTCGCTTATTAGTTGGCCACTTTATAACAATTCTTATACTCCTAAGAATTCACGCATTACTTGGCCACTCTTTTCAAGACAGACTTCGTGTAACTCGCGTATTACTTGGCTACTTATAAAAATTCTTATACTCAGAAGAACTCGCGCATTACTTGGCCACCTTACTTAAAGTCAGAGTCCGGAAATCTCGCGAAATACTTGGACACTTTAGAAAAATTCTTATACTCCTATGAATTCGCGTATTACTTGGCCACTTTATAAAAATTCTTATACTCCTAAGAATTCGCGCATTACTTGGCCACCTTATTTAAAGTCAGAGTCCGGAAATCTCGCGTATTACTTGGCCACTTTATAAAAATTCTCATACTCCCAAGAACTCGCGCATTACTTGGCCACCTCACTTAAAGTCAGAGTCTGAAGTGCTCGCGCATCACTTTGCAACTTTTTATTAGTCTCAGAATCCGTAGTGCTACCGTATTAATTGATCTCTCTATTCAAATCAGAGTTTGAATAGCTCGCGTAATATTTTACCACTTACAGCAGTCTTATAATCCGAAAAACTCGGACATCATACTTATAAACTTAATATTGTATTTTTCCGGGTTCCAGTTATTAAGAATCAGAGGTTTCGAAAAACCAGGAAATTAATTTTTCGTGAATTTCCACCTTAGCTGCATTTTACTTTCTATATCCACAAAAATGTGTATAATTTTTACGACGCCGGGACCGTATTGAGTGCCTTTCCTTACAGAATTCTTCGAACACGTGGTAGGGGTTTGCTTTCCTTGGACGCTTGAGCACATAGGAATCTCAAGTGCCGGGGACATTAAAGTAAATTTTGACTGTGTATAACCCTTGGTGTTTGAACATGAACTATAATGGAGAATGCTCTCCATATACGTCAAACTCTGAACACTTGTCTTCCTAAACACTTGTTATTCCCAAATCAGTTTTATTCTAGCCATGTGGCAGAGTGGTGGACTTATATCCGTCTGTCATCTCTGTGGTTTTTGAGAAAATAAATAAAAATTTTTCTGTACCAATTGCAATGTTCTGATTGTTTTAACTTCAGTGTCCTTTACTTCTGGTGCTCGTGCATATGTGTGGTTTGCTGTGCGTGCTTTACCAAGGACCCACGTTATATTCTCCCGTGTGTTGTTTCTTTCTGGTTTGAAATAATTGTGTTTATATATGTGCCCTTGAGGGAGTGCGTTCCGCGGCCGCATTTTTCACGGTTCCTGTGGGAGAGGATTACTTGTTGGAGCAGTCTTTGGAACGGCCTGGTTCTTCACACCTAGAAACTCGCTTACTCATAAGTTTTTCTGCATGTTTACTCTATTTTTAATTAATAAGCAAAAGAAAGAAAAAACAAAAAAACAAAAAATACCATATATTTCTTAATTGCATGTATTAGTTAATAAATATTTAAAGGTTACAATTAAGCTAATTCTGTGGCCGAAACGTTTGCCTTCCTAATGTTTATGTCCTCGATGACATAAATAATTAGAAACTAAGCTGACCCCAAGCCAAAATAAATATTACAGAATTATAACTGTGGGTCAATGTAACAAGGAACATGTACGGAAACATGTCACGATATAATAAATATTAATATTCAGCACAAGCCGTTGCCGTTGAACAGTGTTGACGCGGCAAGTCAGGAAAATATCGATATGTATCGTTAAGAGAAAAATGTATCGATTCTTTTCGATACGGCGGTGTATTGATACATAGTGATATTTATCGATATTTTTCCCATCACTACGTGTGACTTTTTTGCGGACGCGCTGTGAAGGACGCTTCAAGGCCAAGATTTCAAGAATAACCATTCTTAAAATGAAAAATCTGCAAGATAAATAGTGTACAAACCTAATAAAAAAACCGCATCTTAATATTATGTGTAGTTTTTTCGCAGTCCATCGTGGAAAATACGCTCGGAATTCGGGCTCGAAAGTAGAAGACGCCCTTAAGGAACATTTCAATTATCTACGACTAGCGAAAATAATCAGGCAAACTCTAAGCACGTGTGATTCTTGCCAACGAAACAAAATAGCCACGATGGCGTCACCTATTAACCAAGAATCCGTACAACCGGAGAAGCCACTGGAACTGCTATCGATCGATTTCTTTGGACCCCTAGTGAAAGCAAAATAAGGTTATGAATACATCTTGGTGATAATGAAGAAATTCACAAAATACACAAAACTGTAATCACTGAAAAAGGCAACCAGCGAAGCTACTATCAGAAAAATAGATGAATTTATAAGAGACATAGGAAAACCACAAAAGATATTAGCCGATCGAGGGACACAATTCACAAGTAAAAAATTGAAAGAAGCATTAAAAGAGAGAAACGTAAAAATGATATTAACCAGAGTTCGTCATCCACAAGCCAACATGGTGAAAAGAGTAAATCGAGAGCTGGCAAGATTCTTTAGGATGTTCCTGTCCGTTGATAAAAATTATTCATCGTACAACTGGATAGAAAAAATCGAGACGATATTTAATGAATCATAGGATGATACAAGTCATACAACACGAGACACTAAAGGGAGAAAAACCAAAAAAAATTTGGGAAAAATGGATTCCACAAATAGAATACCATCAGACCGAATTTGACCCGGACTGGTTAAAACAACATTTTTATATTTGGAAACAGGAAAAAGTCACAGGGAGCCAAATCTGGCGAATACGGTAGCTGAGCAATGACTTTTGTTTCGTGTTTAGCCAAAAATTCAGTCACAATCAGGCTGAAATGTGACGGCGCATTATCGTGGTGAAAAATCCATGAGTTGTCTACCCACAAATCCGGCAGTTTATGACAAATTACTTCCCGTAGATGCCTCAAAACGACCAAGTAGTATTCCTTATTGACCATTTGACCCTCTGGAACGAATTCATGGTAAACCACACCACGGTAATCTAAGAAAACGATGAGCTAATAATAATACGTTTGATGAATGTAGGGTCATCAGCTACGTTGGCAAGTATCTCTTTTGCGACCTCTACTCGATGTCTGGCGGCGACGCGCTTCATACCCAAAACATGAACCACAATTTGTTGAGTCGATCCATAAGAGATGTTTCTTCGCTTTTGCATATGAAAACACGAAAACTAGGCGGGAAAAATCTATGCTCTATATCTACCTCTGCTCCATTACGGCTGACTCTAAAGGCTTAGAGCTTTGACGTGAATACCCTTACAAGCACCTCGGCCCAACCAAACTGTACTTGTAATAGTCCAAAGTCACGAAACTAAGACAAGTTGGTCGAAACGTTCTAGCGATTATCCTGAGCAATCTATGCTATATATCTACCCCTGCTCTATTCTAGATGACTCTAGAGACTTAGAGCTTTATCTGAGTACTGAGCACTTCGGTCCTACCAAACAGTAATTGCAATAGGCCAAAGTGGCGAAACTGAGACAAGTCGGTCGGCACCTTCTAGCGATTATTTAGAGCAATCTATGCTATATATCCCCCCCCCCCCGCTTCATTTTAGCTGACTAGAGACTTAGAGCTTTGACCTCAGTATCTTCACAAGCACTCGATTTAACAAAACTGCACTTACAAGTATAATAGTCCAAAGTCGCTGGACTTTTCCAAGTGGGTCCTACCCCTCTAGCGATCTCGTCCAGAGGTCGAGAGAAGGAAATCAACATTGAGGCAAGTGGGTACGCCCAATGTAACGATTGTCCTGAGTTATATAATAATATGATGATAATAATAATATACTTACTGACAGGACATTAAGCTTTCATGTGGGAAGATTGAGTGATAGGATTTTGAGTTGCATAACGATTCGTCTCCTCTACAATTTTTTGGAGCAAAGAAGAATCACAAAAATAATTGAAATGATCGTTTGGCATATTTCCCGAAAAAGAGGTATTCGGATTTATTTCGGAGCTACCTTCAAAATCTTTGATTGATGGGTAAAAATGCCCGTCCTCAAACAATTGAGTTTCGTTATAATAAAAGTCTTCTGAATCGATTTCACCGATGTCTTCATTTTCTAATACTTTATTTTCTGCTTCGGACTCGCCACTACTCCAAGCTTCATTTTCAGCCATTTTATGAAAGATAAAAGTATGATACACTGTTCGATCAATAGTGAAGAAAAATGATAATAGTAAAAATTATATACATACTGTGAAAATCCTGGAGAATAATAAATTATTAATATAAAGTAGCAATCTGCAACATATTATAAAATTATAGAAGTGAATGAGTAAAAAATTCATTCCTCTACAGAAAAAAAAACCGAGTGCTAATCCTCTTGTAGATACTAACAATAAAGCAATTTTTTGACATTCAAGTATTATTGAAGATGAGATGAGTTTCTGCGGTATGTGATGATATTTGTTTCGTACTCAGTGTACAAACAACAAAGATGTACCAACTCCCAGACCGAAATAGCAAAAAAAAAACAATTTCGCGTTCACGTCGTTGATCTTAGATCATGCTGAGAATGAATGCCGCAGTATTTTATGTAACCTTCAGATATGAGGTTGAAGCTTACTGCGTTTGTGCTGGAAACTAAAATTTCACCTCGAAATAGACATTTTCAAGGTTAAAGATGCTTTGAGGATTTTTCTTTCACTGCTTTTCCCATTTTTAGCGCATCAATGACGCTGGAAAGACATCTTCAACTTTCGCTTATGCAAAAAATGAAATGTAACCTTGACTGTAGATTTTCAAGGTTAAAGATACCTCAGTGATTTTTTTCAGTATTTTTTTTGTATTCAGTCCATCAAATTACGTAGGAAAACACTCTGAAATCTTCGCTTCTACTAGAAATGAAATTTGACCTTGAAATAACGATTTTCAAGTTCAACAATGTTTCGAGGAATTTTAAAACTATCTCTTACGTATTCAAAACATCAATGAAAGATTAAGTAAAAAATATTTTAAAACTTTAAAAACCCATTGCATCAACTGTTATTCATTGGAAACTATTTTTTTAATAAGCGGGAAAAAGTTTTCGATGACCGGGAAATGACCGTGAATTATTTTTGTCGATGGAAACGGTCACACTGATATTCAAACCTTTCTTCTTACACAAAGAATTTTGGGTGTAAATTTCATGAAGATCTATCGAATAGAACTCAAGATATTCCTGCTCATCGATTTGGAAATGTATGTTTTAAGAAAAACTCGTTTGAAGTCGAACAAGCAATTTTAGACAAGGAAAAATTATTTTAAAAATATCTTGCCATTATTCTACGATTTCGGGGCCATATCTATGGTGTGACTATATTATTCTTTGCTCCTTCAGAAACGCAATGTCACTCAAAATAATGTTTACTCCATAAATACATACTTTAAGTAACTGCGAATAAAAAAATCGATTCTTTGAAAATTTGTAATGAAACAAAGTTAACAGACGTTATTTATGGTCGCCTATTATATTTTCCAAATGTTTAGAAAGATATTTTGTAAAACAAAAAAACTTTCTCACATGAACTTTTACAGCAATCCATGGCCTTTAGAAGATAATCAGATTTTCTAGGCAGAACTCAAAATCTCTCGTTCACTCTTTTTTTCTGATTCTAAAACCCGCAGTGCTGATTGTGTGATCAATCAGTTCACTATCAATCTGAAAAAATGTTCTTGCATGCAGTGGAATACCAATTATCGAAGAACTTCCATCGGAATGACCAAGTAAAAGATAAAATTTGATTGTTTGAAGCGAACTCTTGATCGAAGTGTTCGAGAGTTTTCCTTTAGAAGATCCAATTCAATGAATACATGAAGCAGTTGAATTTTTTAAGACTGCTCTCATTACTGATTTCATTAAAGAGATTCTAAAAAAGCTAATATTTTTTTATGAGAAGTGAATTGAAGTTGTTAGCATTAAAAAGTTTATCGAGTCCAAGAAGTTTTTCGTAAAGAATTACAATATTAAAATTGTTTGAAACATTAATATAATAAATAAAAGTTAGTCTTTTTTCAGTTGATTTATTTTTAATTGTACAGTATAGGTAATATTGCTCAACTTCGTATTTTTTTAATACTAGGCTATTAATACAATAAATTGAATAAAAAATATATATTCTTTATTGACATTTTTTTAAAATATACAAACATTTAAGAAGTAGTATACAAATTAAAATACTGTAATTACATTCTTTTACAATGACATAAAGTTCAATGAAACGAGTATAGTTTCCGCGCATTATCACGTATTGTTCGATTTTTTTCACCTTCTTTTCAAGAAATTATGATTCTCTATAGTTAAACAGCCCGCTGTGTCCGACTCTCCCCTATTCAATCCGGAAGAAGATTTTCGACGACTTGGCTGCATCTAATTTTTAAAATAATTAAATTAATGCCACACGTAGTTATAGTTTGAATTTTTTACTTACCAAAATCTTTTTTTTTCATTATTTTGGGCATTAACAAATTAATTTTCAAAAATTAAATAAATGTGGTCAAGTTGGGAAAAATATTGTGTCTGAGAAAACAAGCTCTTGTTTATTGAAATCCCATTTTTTTGAAAAAATTGGTGCTCAGACATAATAAAAAATTCTATTTGGAAATAAACGTTCTAAAATGAATAAATTTTGTATTTTCAAAAATTTTTCACAATGAATAATCTTTTTCTGTTAAAACGATATTATTGACCAGAATTTTAGAATGTTCGAATGTCTGATTAAATGTTTTTCCGGAGTCCTACTTTTCCACGAGGCAACCACCTTAATGTATTATTTCTCATTTATTAAGCAATAATAATTCAAATAACCAAGGTTAGCGATGTCTCAACCGCTTTTAAGTTTTCATATTATATAAAGATTTTACCCTTTCAATAAAGCTTAAACTTTGAAATGGCAAGATTGTTTTTATTTTTTTTTGCATTGTTTTTTTGCAGAGTTAAGAAATGAACTTGTGTTGTGACAGCCGTGGGATTTCGCCTATTTCTTCTAAACTTTGACAAAAGTTTATCCTACTTTTTATGCAACAGACGATTTCATGGTGACTTTAAAGAGCAATTTGGAGAAGTAAGTTGAATTTTAAATGAAAGGAGCTGTTTCCGCGATAATCTTATGGTTTCCCGAGTAACTCCTTAAACTTTAAAGCTTTCTCTAGAACTGTACTGGATCCTGAAGAATCATAAAGAATCTGTAACGATTCAGAGTCATTCTATGTTCCAGAATTCACAGAATCAAGTATTACTAATTCCTTTCTCTTCCTAAATTTCAATTTATAAGATATTAGGTCGCGTACGTTATATCAGAGAAACGTAAGTCGTTTATTTATTTGGCATTTTTTAGGCTATAAATTTCTCTAATTATTACCTGAAGACATGTTTACATTCTCATTGAATGAGAGAAGGTATTGGATTTGTGTGAAATGTCCATGTTTCATGATCCCCTCAATAAAAAGAAAGGTTTATTACAACCGAGTTGATTGGCTGTAGTAAAGAAGTGCGTTAAATACTGCAGCAAAGTGAGTCGCTTGTGTCAGTCAAGTAATTTTACTATCGAAACTGAGTTGAATAAAAAACAATAGTTTGGTTGCTGCAACTCAATGAGCATGTCTTCGTCTTGAATCCGTATTGTTCACGATCCCAAAGGAATTCGTCCACCTCTTAAATACAGGTTCATTTTACGCGGGAACGTACACAGTGTGACAAATAAGTTCCAGGACTCGAACCATATTTGAGTAACTAGCAGTGCCATCTATGTGTGAAGGTCGGCGTTTAAAAGCGGTGAAATTCCTCTTTCTGGCAATATCAGCTTTGCTTCAATCGGTTGATAAATAGCAAAGTTATGACAGTTCTCCCAAAACAACTTTTTTGTCGATGTTGAAATACTTTTTTTTTTTTTTTGTGAGGAGGAAAAATGGCGAAATCTTTTATAGACGTTGTACAGGACTCTCCTAGGACGGGTATAGGCATACCTGTTAAAACCAGAAAACCCCCTCTCACGAACCAATAATTCATGAGAAACATTCTGGTTGTTGCAGCAAGTGTACGGCGATGATTGAGTAGAGTAAATGTTTTTCTGTGGCATAAACGTTTTTTCGAAGGCAAAGAGAGGTTAGAAGATGATAATCGTGAAGGAAGATCAATTTCAGCAATGTTCATTACATTCTTCGATAGCAAAGGAATTATCCACAGGGAATTCGTTCCAACTGGCCAAACAATTACTGGCGTATATTATCTTGAAGTTTTGAAGCGTCTGATGGACAGAATCCGTCGTATTCGACCCGAATATCGTAATCCAGAGATCTGGTCTCTGTTGCACGATAATGCACCGAGTCACATCTCACTCATTGTTCGTCAATTTTCGGCTCGAAATCAAGATTGTGTGTTGAATCATCCGTCGTAATCACTTGATTTGGGCCGGTGCGATTGCTCTTTATTCCCAAAATTAAAATTGAAGTTGAAAGGATGTTTTTTAATGACATTTCGACCATTAAAACAGCTATAACACGAGCACTAGAGGCAATTCCACAAAATGAGCTAGAACACGCATTTGAATCACTGTTGAATCGCTGTAACAAGTGTATTGAAACTGGAGGAGAATATTTTGAACAAAAAAACCGAGTGGGTCAATTATTGCAGGAGAGTGAATCAGTTTCGATAAAAGAGTAGTTTGGCTACTGCATCCGAGTCGATCGATTACAATAACCGAGTGGGTCGATTACTGCAGCAGAGTGGATCAATTGGGATCGGTTGCTTCATCCGAGTTGATAGGTTAGAATAAACAAATGAGTTAAATACTGCAGCACCCAGAAAAAAATTTCATTTAAATTTTTTAAACTTAATTTCTTTAATTCGAATTAAAAAAATCTCCCCGCTTCGCGGGCACATTCTCATCGCGCGCGTTGCGCGCAGCTCGCTTCGCTCGCTAGTTTGAGCGCGCCTAGAGCGCGCGATTCGTTCGTCGCGCTTCGCGCTCCGGAATTTTTGAACGTCGCGCTTCGCGCTCGGTCTTGTGCTCTTCGCATACATTTAAGTTTATTTCTTATAATTTGATACTGAAGCTCAAACCAATTTTATAATAATATTACAGATGATGTACATTACACATTTTCTCAAAGTCACTGAATTTCTTTATGAATTTAAGTGAAACAGGAAATTCAATTTACTTAAGGCTCTATCAGCCTTAAGGAACACATTCTCATCATGGCGCTCGCGCTTCGCGCTCGATTTTCTGTATACGTTTCAGTAACTTTTTAATAAATTACATGATAAAAATAATTCATTTTCTTCCAAATCTCTTAAAAAGAAAAAACAATCGTAGATTTTATTTAAGGAAACGATTTGGCAGAATAACGCTTATTTCGTATCTCACATATTTTGGTGAAAAAAATCGAATTTTTTTAATATTAAAAATCAAAACATAAAATATACATCCTGTCCCGAAATTTCTTTTTGAGAATTTGTAGACCTCATTTAGGCAAACAATTTTCCATCTAAACGTTTTCTTTGTATCTCACATATTTTGTCTAAAAAATGGAATTTTTGAATTTTAATCGTATTTTTTGGAATTGAAACGAAAAATATATCTTTTATCAGAAACTGTGTCAGACAAAATTTGTAGATCTTTTTGAAACGAACAACTTTGTATTCTTACGTTTTTTTCGTATTTCGAATATTATTGTTAAAAAATTGAATTTTGGATTTTCAATAGTTTTTTTTTTTTTAATTAAAAAGAAAAATATGCATCTTATGAAAAAATGTTATAATTCAAATTTGTAGGACTTTATGTAGAAAATAATATTGTATCATAACGTTTTTTCGTATCTCGTATAATTTAACTGGAAAATGGAATTTTGATATTGACTTTTTTCGAATTTGAATATGCTGTAACATTTCTAATTATGATTTAATCAAG
This sequence comes from Diplolepis rosae, assembly GCA_030998225.1. NCBI lineage: Eukaryota > Metazoa > Arthropoda > Insecta > Hymenoptera > Diplolepididae > Diplolepis > Diplolepis rosae. The sequence continues at coordinate 19,062,962 of JAPYXD010000701.1, read as the reverse complement.
AAATGTTATCAGGATAATTTGTAGAGATTTATGAGCACTATCAAAAACCAGTATCGGAATTTTTGATTTTTTCAAAAAATTATTTTCAAAAACACAAAAGTAGTGCTCCATCCCTCAATTTGGATGTGGCTGGTTAACGATCTTGTCCTTACTTTTTTGGCTCCCATAAAGTGTACCAAATCTCAATTCAATCTGATAATTCTATCGAGAGTTATGCCGCACACGACCTACTACAGACAGACAGACAGACAGACACTTTCGTAAAAACCATTTTTTCTGACTCAGGGGGTCTCAAAACGTAAAGATTTCATGAAAATTTCGCAGTCATTTTTCACATAAAACCAATACCTTCTCATCTATGATGAGAATGTAAAAACATTTGGAACAAATATAAATTTATTTCATTTTAAGAAATCACGTTTTTAGCCTTTTTTAAATTAAAGAAGTTATTTTTTAACATTACTTATTTGTTGTTTATAACCAGCAGTCCTGAGACTGGTTTGATGCAGCTCTCTATCCGTTCCTATCCTGAGCAAGTCTTTTCATTTCGCAGTATCCGTTACAGCCTACGTCATCTATAATTTATTTCACATGAATAAGTGTGTGTCCTATCAATCTTTTGCGGCGTCTCTTTATACTAGCGTATAAGATTCTCTTTTATTTCACTAATTGTAACTTTAAAACTTTCTCTTCTGTTACCTTATCTACCCAACTTATTTTTAATAGATTCCTATAGCACCAGATTTTAGAAGCTTCTAATCTTCTTCCTCATTTACCTATAGTCCATGCTTCACAACCATAGTGCTATGCTCCATATGAATGTTTCGAGCTGTTTCTTTCTGATTTCTAGATCTTTATTTGAAACCAATAATTATGTTAACTTAGTAAAAGCTTTCGTAGCTTGCCCTATTCTAGAACAAAAATCTGCATTACAACGGCCACTCCTTGTATTTTTACTCCCTAAGTAACAAAATTCGCTAATTTCCCCTATTTTTTCATTGCCTACCCTAGCGAACTGGTTGAACGCTATCTTTACGCTAGCTTTACGCTGTAGCCAGTTCGTTAGGGTATTTTAATGTCAAAGAGCTTCTTTGCTGATTTTGTTCTACATGCGATCACTTTGGTTTTTCCTGTATCTATTTTCATATTATAATTGTTAAAAATTCTCTCCGTTACATTCAACGTTTCCTCTAGTTCTCTTTTGGTATTCGTTAGCACAGCAATATCATCCGCAAAGCGTAACATTTTTTTATATCCTGAACTTTGATGCCTATATTTTTATTGATTGAAAAAATTATTTTTTGGATTCGAATACAGTATTGAAAAAAAATTGATAAGATCCGCGCGTCGCTTGGTGTTATGAGTGGTTGGGAGGTGGATCGTAGGTGGGGGTAAGACAAAAAAAGTCTAGTGGTTTAATCTGTGTTTTGAAATCTATATTTACCCCCTCTTACAGTTTTCAACGTTCTACATACGGTAACTAAGCTTGCTCCTTTTGGTACCGTAACTTGGCGCTGACTCGGGCTTGGCCGGACTTCCATGATCCTTGTCGTGGGCCCCCGTGGCTTGGTCGGTGGCTTGCTGGGACGGGTAGCCCTCCGGCGTACCCCCGGATCCTCCTGGGATGGGGGAATCAGGGGGATTCCCCATTCGGGTGCTGGCCTGGCCTTAGCCTGGCCGGCTGTGCGTGGTGCTGCAGGCGTCTTCCTTTTCTGGGTCTCTTCTCCGAAGAGACGACAGGGTTTGGAGGCGACCGGATGTAAGCCGATTTTCCGAGGGCTCCTTTCTGGAGTCGACCCAATGGGGGAGCAAGTGAGCTCGAGTTCCCAGATTGGGGATTGTGATAACTCGTCGAGACTCCTCCCGTTCTCCTGGGCTGGCTGCGCTGTGGCGGTCCTGGATCGGGCGGCACACCAGTCCACTACCCGGTCAAATATGGCGGTGAACTGGCGCTGAGGGGTGGCCGGGTTGGCGAGGATCTTACACTGGCTAACTTTACACTAGGCTGATTCACACTTTTACTTCTAGATGTTAGGCGGTACGATACTCGAGATTGTCCAGAGTAGTTGGCGAAGTCTTGGCGATGCCTAGACGCGACTGACTACAGGCCCTGTTAACTCAATGGTAGAAATATGAAGAAGCACAGCGCCAACAGTTGGCCGCAACTTGAACTAGAAGTATCAATGTGTGGCGTATGTATGTTATATATGCATTGTATATGTGTTAGAAGTTTTAAAATTGACTATAATGATCAGTAAAATGGATAAACTAAGTGGAAAACACGTATAAAAATACAGAAAGTTTAAGAAATAAATTTTCTGATATTTTTATACATTTTTTCACTTAGTTTATCCATTTTACTGATCATTATATCAATTTTTCAAATTATCAGACAATGTAATATAAATAAAAATATTAAAGAATTTGATTCCCATCTTCTTCAGGCATTTCGCGGACCACATAAATAATCCTGATCGCGAAAATGCAAATAACACACTCGATAGCCGCTCTTGTGAATTTCTTCGTAGGTTAGGTTCTTCAACAGTGGGTTTGACACTGCCTCTAACCACAACAAACTCTGCTTTTCGTCCTTGGGGAACTGGTGATGCTTCGCGTGACGAGACGAAGCACACCCAGGAACAACACACCTCGGTTTATTCAAAATCACCTTCCTTGAATTCATTTTTCGCTGTTTGCAGTTTTTCACGTTTGTTGACATTCGTGCAACGCAGTGCGACGAGGACCAAACGATGATATGCGAGGACGGACGCACACTTAGGCGAGCGGGGTGGGATGCAGCGGGGCCGACACGTAGCGCCAACAGTTGGCCGCAACTTGTACTACGCCTAAAATAATAATCATAATTCTTCATATTCATCCATTAGAGTTTACAGGGCCTGACTGACTAATTGTCGCTTCGAAGGCCCTTTTTATAAGCAGGGAAATTGAGGGGAAAATCGCAGTAGAGGGAGTACTCGTTTTTTTATTATAGGTTTGTCCTATTACTTTTCCTTCCCTTAACTCTGTACTTGAGTTAGTACGTCCTTGGGGGATGGGTCAGCGTCGTCTTTCCTCCTCACTCCTATTGGAAACACTCTCTCACTCTTTCTATCTAGTTGGTACTGGTCGGGTTGGGAAGGGGTAGGTGTGAAGAAGCGCTTTAGTTTTTTCCGCTTTTCGAGCTTTCTCTTAGCTTCTCTGTAGCCTGGGAGTTTGCATCTTGGGCCCGGAGGAGAGGGAGGGGATAGGGTTGTGTAGGTACTAGACGGTACTAGTAACCTACCGCCTAGGAGAGAGCGAGAAAGCATGCGTGAGAGAAGAAGAGGGTAGACGCTGACGTGTACACTCAGGACTTTCTCTTTCTGCTATTCAAAAGGGTTTCGAAGCGGCCAGGACAAGCGACTTCATAATATTTACCGCCTAGAAGAGGCGCGTATAACAAACTTAAGAAATATTTTATTCAATTTGATTAACTTGAAACAAGAAATTTTTTTCTTTAAATTAAAGAAAATATTTCTGTGAATCACATTACGCATGTACTATGTGACTGCGCAGACATTCATTTCTTGAATTCAAAGAAAAAAAAAGTAATCAAAAAATGTATTTAATTCAAGGAAACTTTTCTTTGCTCGTATAGGAATGCATAATTTTTTTTATTCAAAAATTTTTTTTTTAATCAAAGTGAATCTGTTGCATCAGTCAAGTAGTTTTACTATCGCAACTGAGTTGATCAGTTATAATTAAACGATGAGTTCAATACTGCAACAAAGTGAATCGGTTGCGTCAGTCAAATAGTTTGGTTGCTGCAATCGAATCGATCGATTAGAATATCCGAATGGGTCCCATTCAGCAGAAGAGTGAATCGGTTACTACAGTCGAGTAGTTTGCCTACTGAATCGGATTCGATCGGCTACAATAATCTAGTGGGTCAATTTTCTGTACACAGAGAGATATAGTTCGAGAAAATTTACTTACCTTTTAAACAAATTTGGGACATGTCGACAAGCTAGAGACTATTTAATATGATTGTAATAATTTCTGAAGTACGTTCAGAAACTTTACTCCACATTTTAAAAGTTTACCGAACTGTGAAGCAATATTTAAAATTTGGCGCGTCAAAAATGATTACAATAATATTGAAGAATCTCTAACTTGTCCATATGCCCCAACTTTGCTGTAGTCGAGTAGGATTTTACCATTTTTAATTATAAAATTATAGCCAAGTTTACTCTGCTAAATTTAGAAACAAAGTTCATAGGTGCTATATTAGGAGTGTGACTTGGTTTTTTTAAGCAAAAAATTGTTCATATTCAACAACTACGTTTTTCCAGTGTGAATTCCAAAAAAATTGCACTGAGAATCAAAAATCCAATTTTTTAATAAAAATATGCGATATACGAAAAAAATTTTGTGAGTAAAATTATTCTACTAAAAAAGATCTGCAAAGTTGCTTTAAATGATTTATTCATATATGGCGCAAAATTTCATTTTAATTTGCAAAATGCTAATAGAAATGAAAAATCCCATTTCCAGACTAAAATTTGCGCCTTGCGTTAATAGTAAAAGTTCTCTTCCCTAAAATATTCTACAAATTGACTCTAGTAATATTTTTGATAGGAAACAAAGTAACAGGTTCATTAATTTTTTAAGCATAATAACTTTGAAAATATAAATCTTCATAATGCTTTAATTGAAGAAGAATGTTGGGCTTAAGAAGTTTCTGGAAGTATGTGGAAAAATAACGAGACTTGCAATGAACTCGTTTCAATCACTCGTTTCGTGCATTTTATGTAACTGGAGATGTGGTATTGTTTGGAATTGCATGAAGGTACAGTCAAAAACAGAACTCGTTATATTTTGAGAGAACCATTTCACTGACAAGTTTAACGAGACGGTGTTCAGAAGTAGTTATGGTCCGCACTGTTAGTACTTCGCTTGCCTCTAGATACGGAGAAACTTCCGGTGTTTCTGCACTGTTACTCTAGACTCTAGAATCATGTGCTACCCGAGATAGACATATACATCGTATACATCGTACATTGAACAACATTTTGACCACACAAAATCGATCTCTTTACTAAAATTAGATCGTAACCTTAGATCTTGGACTGGCTTCTAATATCGAAAATAGTATTCATACATAATTGAAGGGCGGCAATGCAAAGGGGAACACATGACATTTACACAGCAAAAGCCAGATGTTACATTCAGTCGGAGTCTGGTGTAAATGAAAATGAAATTATTTGCTCACATTTTTTTGAATAATCAGAAAGGGTAGACCAGGGCAATGGTTTTTTTTGAAATAATATTGCAATTTCTTAACTATTTTTATATTTTTCGCATAGAACAAATACATTTTATAAGAGGGATCATAATATAAACAAAAATTTTGAAAATATAGGCTATATAAAAATGTATGGGAAATACAGTTTTGATAATGAGAGAATGGAATATTCGCTGGCTGGAATATTATGTTCGCGGCATGGGTCGATATATTGACAGTATAGAAACTTAATATTTCGATAGAAAAAATATTATTTTATCACGTAATTATGAAAATCAGGCTTGATTCGAATAAAAAATATCCTAAATTTAGAGAATAACTGAAGCTTAACGGTTAGGAAAAATTTTTAAACAGAAACCCGTAAATAAAATGTCAATAAATACAACTATGACATTTTTTCAAACTCAAGATATTTCTATCAAAATACTGCCAATAACTTTTCTCCAGTAACTGGGGCAATGTTTTATGCATGCAACTGGTTGAAAATGATTAAATTATTAATAAGTTGTCTGATTGGAAAAAATATAAAAATATCTTGTATAATTGTTCGGTACTCAGAATAAGAAAAGAACGCATCAATAACACGTTTTGGTAACAAACGATAACTTTCGAAAAAATGATCCAATTGGAATGCAATTTGGTAAGATATATCAGTTGCAAAAAAAGACGAGTTCTTTAGCTAACCATATCTAAAAAAAGTTCGGATTATTAGAACATTTTTGGAGTTGTAAGAATCAATTTTTGAAGTTATGCATTTTTTCAATATTATTCTAAAAATTGGAAATGGAATGAATTATTCTAATTACATTTTTTGTTCAGATTAAAAGTAACAAGGCTAAATTATTTGGGAACTTGAAAAAATCAATGATATTTAATTTTATATAGAGAGGGTGAATAACAACAAATTGAAGTTTGCTTGAAAAATGAAAAAATCTTACCACAAAAGATAGACACATTTTTATTCCATTTCTACTATTTCTGTCTATAAAGTACATTTCCAATTTTTCAGTAGCATTTCCGATCCGCTGAATTATGGCTATGGATTAACCGCATCACATGATCAAAATATATATTAATTTATTTCTGTAAGAAAAATTTTTTAATTCACAAAATATCTTTATGGAAATTTAGAAAGGCCGTAGCAGGATAAGCATGGTCTGGGTGCCCCTGCTCGGATTTGATCTATATTGCGAGGGTAAGTGGCTCCCATTACAAGATAAATTCACCCCAAGTATCAACTCGAAAAATTTTTTTTTACAAAAGTTATGAGCGAATGTTGAAAAATCAAAAAATATAATTTTCTCGAAAACGGCTCAACCGATCTTGATGACTAAAATATATGTTATAGAGGGTACTAAGCAGGTTTTGAAAAAAATTAAAGAACCCATTCCGTTTTTAAAAAGGGGGTAACAATTTTTTTTTTAATTTTTGAATAATTTTTTTAATGTGAATTACTTCTTGAACACCCACCATTTTTTTCTATATCATACTCAAATTCAAAGTGACAATATATATTTTTTTGAACATTTTCGGAGAGGTATTTCATAGTTACAAAAAATAAAAACTTCTTTGGCCCCTACAATGTATAGAACAATTGATACCCTATGACGCATTGAAGCAATTGTTTCTATACTCATGAAAGTTTTACGTTGATCACGTACAATATCTCCTTTATTTTTACGTATTTCCTGCATAGTGGACGACATAGTACACTTTATATCAGCCCCCTGCATCTTAGCCAGAATGCGCGTAATCCGCGAAACGAAAATGTCACAAGAATTGACCGTGGTCGCTAGGGGCGCTGATTGTTCATGAGGCCTGAATTCATTTTAATGCATGGGAAAAATGCATAAAAATTAAATTTTTGGGGATAAAAACTACTTGATCATATTTTTTTTACAACATATTAAACTAGAAAGTTTTAAATATTATTTAAAGCAATTTTTACTGATATAAAGGGTAATATGCTTGAAATTTGGGCGAAAATTGTCTCTGTAATTCTGGCTGGAAATTGAAATCAAAGTTCTGTTATCTTCGTTTTAACATTAATATTTACATTGTGATTATTGAATAAAAATACAATATTTATTTATATTATCAATATTATTGATATTATATCAGTCTTACATATTATAATAGAAAAATTGGCTATTGAAATTCCATCGAATTGAATTATAATACGGGTATTAATTATATCATCTTGATTTTGTTAGAAAAATTAGATTTTATTATAGGACATTTTGTATTTTATATTTTAAAACTTCTCAGTAATTGAAAAAATTACATTTTTATGAACAAAACTTTCACATAAGGAATGAACATACATTTGAAAAAATAACAAATATAAAGAATATATAAAATTCCTTTATAAGTATTTGAAAACACTAAGAACAAAGATGTTTGTAATAAATAATAATCAACATAATATACTATATTTCATAATAATATAATGGATATTTAGATCTCATATGCACATAATTTATTATGTGTATTTTATCTATAATTAGGGATGGGCGATCTCGATTCGATTCTACGGAGATCGATCTTTTTTACTCGATTAATCGGTTGGATTAATATTTTTTTTCGATCTTTACGAACGATTCTCCTTTCTTTTTTTCCTGTTTCCTATTTCTATGAACTGTTTTTTAGTTTAAAAGTGAGATCAAGGGATCGACCACGAGAATATCCTTAATGTGATATACACAGTATATTAATATTATAAACTTTATAATAATACTTCATATTTATGCCAGAAATTTTATCATAAATAATACTTTAAGTGATATGCAAAGTTCAAAGTATATTAATATTATAAACTTTATAGTAATACTTCATATTTATGTCAGAAACTTTATCACTAATAATACGCATTGCTTTAGAAATTGTGCAATTTAAAAAAATAAAAAACGTTCCTGATTCGCAAATATAGTGTGTTTTTTAAGCCTAATTTCCTTTTTTATTGATATAAACACTTTTTTATTTTGATAATTTAAATTCACAAAACATGCAAGTAACAATTATATCTCCAATTGTTATAAAACTTTTTAAAAAAAGGTTATTTTACAGAAATTTATCATTTTCAGAAAAAGGTATCGATTTTTGAAGATCGATTCAAAAATCGATCTTTTTAACCGATTAATCGATCAAATTGAATCAATAATTTCAGAATCAATTCTTTTTTTTTTAAGATCGCCCATCCCTATCTATAATACCTTAAGTTCAGTCAGTCAGCTTTGTTGATTTTTTTATTCAAAGCGTTTTAAATTTAGTATAGATTAAATTTTAATAAGTTAAAGGCGCTCATGATAAATAAACCACAAAACAATGCACTTTTTCAGAGCATTACGTGTAGCCTGTTTTGCAACCTACAGCAACAAATTTGCGCATTTTCACTTAAAGTTTTATATCACCGACTGTTAAAACCATTCCAATTTACCTAAAAAGCACACAAAAGCACTTCAGACACCAATTTTTCACAAAAAACGTTAAATTTCAATGTTCTATAATGCTAATCTGTATACGGTCGGCCTCATGAACAGCTAGCGCCACGGTGGCCAACGGTCAACATCTGTGACATTTTCAACTCCAGAGATTCCGGGGGCTGCTTTATATGAATGCGAGGGTGTATCAACAATTATCCGCACCCTGTCTGTGGAATTGATCGTTATCAATTTAAAAAAAAATACATCTCTACATGATCGACTTGTTTTCAATACACTTTATCCACCTGTCAACAATCTTTTTCTTTCAGTCACAAAATTCAGATTATAAATTTCCCTATATATCTTCATCTCGTAGCCCATGATCTACAAGTACGTTTTGCCCTTCCTGAGAGTACTACTGCGCAGGCTTCGAATGCCGCACGAGTTCGTTCGCAAAAAGCATCTGATTTTCAATTGTTTTGATTCATGCTCAATAGATCTAGATGTACTTATCTAAGATTCGCATTTTTATTTCATTCTCAGTTGTAATCGTTTCGTCACGGTTCATAACGAGCAGACGATCGACCCCTCTTCCCCCACTACTACGGATTAAAATACGGCTCGAATTAAAAACAGTAATCAATGAGTTTGATGGCTTTTATCACAAATTAATGAGAAAATAATTGGTCAATTATTGAAAAATTACTTAATTGTGTAATTTTACAGTATTTGAAATGAGAAATTTAATATTTAATTTTTCTAATCTGGAGTTTCCAATATTTTGGAGTAAAGTCGGTTATCGAACATTAAAATTGCATAAGTTTTTTTGGAAATTTTGATATTTCACACATTACTGTAGATAAGTAAAATTCTCTCTTTTTAACCAATATGTATGAAAATTTTATATAATTACAATTAATCAGTATGTATAATTCTGCGCAGTTTATTATTGTGATCAATACTACATGTGTTTCGAAACGCATTTTTTATAAATGAAAACCAACAGCAACATTTTAACATTTATATTACTGTTTATTACAGTTATCATCAAGACTTTTCTTTTTTTCTGGAAATATTCAAAAATACACCTGATAAGCATAGATATTTTTATTATTATATTATTATATTTTTAGTATTTTGAGTACATACCGTCAAATAAGTCAATTCCATGTTGAATACTCGCAAAAATCTTTTTTATATGCTTTTGTACTATGTACATACTATTATTCACATGGCATCACTGACAGACTGAGTCTTGTAATGGGAGCCACTTACCCTCGCAATATGAATCAAATTCGAGCGGGGTCACCCAGACCATGCTTATCCTGCTACGGCCTTTAATAAAAGATAATAAAGAATGTTTTTTAAAAAGTAAATTTATTTTTTCCTGTTAAATTTTTACATCTCGTATTTTTTGAATGCAAATGTGGCTCTAATGGATATAAAGTAAAAAATTGAGCGCGAGTATTGTGATAAGAATATGTACCTGAAGGCCGATAGAGCCTTAAGTAAATTGTATTTCTCGTTTCATTTGAAGTCAAAAAGAAATTTAGTAACTTTAGAAAAATTTAATTCTGATTTACAATATTATAAAATTGAATTAAGTTTCAGTATCAAATTACAGGAAATAAATTTGAATGTAGGCGTAGAACATGAGACCAAGCGCGAAGCGCGTGTCGAGAGTATGCCCGGGCGAGCAGATTTTCTTTTGTTATTAGGTGTACAACTTTGCTTCTGCCGTTTTTTCCAAAAATTTAAGGCTTTATTTTTCAAAAGTGATTACCTACACCGAAAAAAAATCCATGCTTTTAGTGTATGGTACTAACTCCTACTTTTGGAGTTGGCACAATGTCGAACTTCCGATGCATGAAAATGATGCTCTTTGAGTAAAGTAAACAATCATATTACATTAGTATGAATATGCACTCACTTCGTGCTTTTAACGCATGTACTACATGATTTGACAGTAAGGACTACACGCAACAGAAGCACAGCGCTGTTCGTAGCTCAAATGCTATTGAGAGACCATACCATTTTGGTACGGGAGATCGAGCTATTAAAGCAAAAGCGAAATGCTTCTGGGTTAGAGGTGATAGTGTGCGTTTATACTAAGAGTACCGAGCGATTCAAGTATCAGTTTTATGCTATCGAAGTTAAATTCAGTTTGAACTTTAAATTCATTGGTTCTTCACACACCAAACGCATGGATTTTTTCTAGTTGTATTTATGATTCAAAGTACTGTCCGTCGCTAGCCACTACTTTTTTCCATCCTTCTGGCAATTGTCGGATACCATCTCGAAAAAACGATGCGTCTTTTGAGGCTATCCACGAATCGATCCATTTTTTGACATCCTTATAAGAGCGGTCTTGACCGGTCTTGCGACATGTGGCCGAGCAGTTGTGATGCTGCACGGAGAAAAGTTTGGTGAATCCGCTCGCCCAACACGTAGAACTGATGTGCTAAGCACACGGAGAGCTGCGCGACCTCTGTTTGGTTGAACAGCTCTGCCAATTTGGGGGAACCATTACCCCAAACTAGGCGAGCCGTTACGCGAAATACTTGGGTCAGCCGTTCTCTCGCAAGCTTTTCGTCAGTTTGGGGTAACCAGTGCCCCAATTTTAGAGTAGAAGTTACACTAAACCAAGGACGAGCGGCTTTCCCACCGCTAGCGCTACGGTTCTACTAAACTTCTCTCCGTGTGAATGATAACTTTGTCGAGTCTCTCTTGGCACCGTGGCTGGTTTTCCTTCAATGCTCGGCTCAAATACATCAATTGCTTCGATACCGATCCTCCGTGATGGTTTCACTCAGTTTCAACAGCTCATAATACACCACACCGAGATGGTTCCACCAAGTCCAGAGCATAACCTTGGTACCGTGAATATTCGGTCTGGCCGTCAACCCTGAGAAAACTAGTGTCAACCTAAACATTTGGAGGGTGAAGCAGACTATATTTGAGGTTAAACTATAGGACAGCCTTCTAGATAGTGTAACTTATTACCTGTGAATTGTGAAAATAAGATGGTCAACTTGAATACTTTAGAGGGAAAAGTTGATCATCGCAGAGAGAAAAATAGATTATCGAAGAGGGAAAAATAGACTATAATCTACCTCTATGATCTACCTCAAAACTATTACATTTAAGCTTTCACAGTTATTATGTTATTATAGCAAGTGAAATAGGTACTTACCAATTAGTTGGCAAAAATAACCTTCGTGACACTTTAACACGTAAAGGACGCGAAACCGGCAATGAGGTTAGAGTCCACTCTGGTGGCTGGTGATACTCAGGCCATGCCCGCGTAATGCTTTAGTGGTGGCCCAACATAGATTTCGTCAGAGCCATCTGGCGTAAGCTCAAAACCCTAAAAGAAGATAATAGATGACTGTTCAGATCATGTTCAGATAATTCAGGAAATAATGAAATCGGAATAAACTTTGAGGTTAAATAAAATTATTTAAGTAATTATTATCGAGTAATTATTCGAATCGTATTGATAATCTTGCTTTTTGTGATTGCAGTTTCCTCATGAGTGCATCCTCACATACATGGAGTTTTAATTGTATATCGCAGAGTACAATCAGGCTAAACACAAATAGAGATGATCACCCAAGCGTCCCAAAATTACAAATATATACATTGAAATAATAATACTCCATGTATGCAAGGATGTACTTATCAGAAAACTGCAATCACAAAAAGCAAGTTTATCTATGCGATTCGAATACTTACTCAAAAATAATTACTTAAATAGTTTTATTAAACCTCCAAGTTTATTCCTATTCGTTAGCATCTTAGCACATTTTAGTGACCATTAGCAGCCATTAGTGATGCAACTACGGTGCGGTGGTCAGCGGGGTAAGGTTTAAGAATTATACTTCGGCGCCATCTGGCGTAAGCTCAAAACAGGATCAAAGTACACTACCATCGGAAATTGTGCGCACGGTGCTTGTCATCGCTATCAAAAATCACTGCTGACTTTGAACCACGATATCTCGGTGAAAAAAGGAGATAGGGCATTTTTAAAAATACAGTTGGAAAGCTTATGAAATTCCACGTCTAGTGATGCTCAATAAATATTTTTTTGACTTTCTGAAAATAATACAGCTCGTGAGGAGTTAAGAAAAAAAATTCAAGATTTTTTCAAATTCTCTACTTCAACTTCAACTTTTTGCATGACCTAGGAAAAATTTTTTCAATATCTGAAAATTATACAACATAAAGTCTAAAATCTCATCTTTAATTTAAGCTAAGAAAACTTAAAAAATATTCATGGGTATCGGAGATACGATTAAAAATGTTCAATCATATCTGAGTTGAATTTTAATCGACGATCACGCTTCTCGACCGGTTTGTTGCTCCCCCACTTAGTTGAGGCAGGACCGAATAGGCCACGCACAAAGGTGGCGGTTAAGTGGAGCTCTCTTATATGTTCTTTGATCCAAGAACGTGTTTCCTTTATTTCCTTTCCTTTTATTCTTAGTTGATATTTACAATGACTATTAAAATTTTTATTAATGTTCTAGTTTATAAGAATTTTAAGAAATAAAAAATGTTTACATATCATTGTTCTATTCGTTAATATGGGGATAATATTGGATTTAAATAATTTTTAATAATCACAAATAACAATAAATATTTTTTAAAATTTAGAATAATTAGAAATAAAAATTACTAATGAAAAGAATCAAAAATACATATAATATAAGAGGGCTCCACATAAGCGCCACCTTTGTGCGTGGCCTATTCGGTCCTGCCTCAACTAAGTGGGGGAGCAACAAACCGGCCGAGAAGCGTGATCGTCGATTAAAATTCAACTCAGATATGATTGAACATTTTTAATCGTATCTCGGGTACCCATGAATATTTTTTAAGTTTTCTTGGCTTAAATTAAAGATAAGATTTTAGACTTTATGTTGTATAATTTTCAGATATTGAAAAAAATTTTCCTAGGTCATGCAAAAAGTTGAAGTTGAGGTAGAGAATTTGAAAAAATCTTGAATTTTTTTTTTAACTCCTCACAAGCTGTATTATTTTCAGAAAGTCAAAAAAATATTTATTGAAGCAGTTGTTCACAAGCAAAGAAACGTCATTCAACATCGCTCGGCTTCAACTCGTACAGAACCCAATTTCCTTGCTTCTGAATCATTCCCATGGCTTCAAGGCGTTTCGAAATGGCTTGTTGAGTCACTCCCAATGATTCTGCCAATTCTTCTTGCGGTTAGCACGATTCTTCAACAAGTAATGCCTCTAATTTGGAATCTTGGGAATTTTTCTCTTTTTTATCGCGATGCCGGTCCTCGAGATCAAGATGACCATTCTTGAAGCATTGAAACCATTCACGGCACGTTTTTTCACTAGGAGCAACCTCACCGTAAGTACTTGAGATAATTCGATGAACTTCAGCCGCAATTTTCTTTAAATGAAAGCAGAAAATCAAAACTTCCTGCAAATTACTAGAATTTAGCTCGAAAACTGACATTTTCGATTGAGCATAAATTTGTGATGCAAACACAAATTCACTAATGTGGTGCTATCATTATGTTGATAGATGTCCAAGCTTACTGTAAGACGATTTTGATCCGCCTACTCCAGCCAGCACTTACCGCTGCAGCCATTTATTGAAAAATGGCGAAAGTAAAGTTCTTCACCTATAATATATTTCTTACGTTTTACGTAAATCTACCTTCCAAAATAGGCAGAAAAAAGTTTTGGAAAGTTGATTATTTCGAGTTATACAGAAATTTGAAAACTTTAAAGCAATTTAATGTAAATTTTTATTACCTTTCATATTATTTCAGTGGGAAAAATTTACTTTATCTATTATGAAAATAAGGAATTTTTATTCATAAAAATTGCAGCTTTGACATAATTTTATAATTATCAAGCTTCGTGCTCCAGGAAAATGTAATTTGCTGCTCCTGATTGCCTTATTAGTTTGATAATAATTACAAGAATTTAATCAAAACCTTGATATAATACAGCAGAAATCGTGTTCTGATAAACTAAAGCAGTACATTGTAAAACGAATTTTAAACGAAAATTAGTATACTAATGAGCAAGTCATTTAGAAGTGTATCGTGAGTTTAATGAATTCTCCAATTAAAAACATTTAAATATTTTATCAATATCATAGAAATAATAACAAAGCAATCCACATAACTTTTCCCATTTATCTTAAACGGTCTTCACCAGTAGAACTCCAGAATGTAATTTTGAGTTCAAACGTCTATTGCAATATGCAGGAAGGGGTTGATCTCGCTAGTTTACGATCGTGTACTCTATCAGTCTATTCCGAGCATGAGTCGCCAAACTTATAGTTGCAACAACGAAGCCTTTGAATGCGAGCTAAAAGGATTTTCATTGCGGACCAACTCATCGATATTCCAATAGCTTCATCAAGTAAAGAAAAAGTTTTTACACTAAGCAAATTTTTTTACTATAAAGTATAATCTCCATAAGTCGCAGTCATAAAAATTTATAATTGTTCATTGAATGAGATTGAATCTAGTTCATAAATGTTATTAAATATGATTCATTTTAATGGACTCAATGGACATTACACCATAAATCCGGCGATCAAATCAATCTCAGACAAATTCAATGATTTTTTAGAAAGTTTCTATAAAATTATACAGTTTGTTTATAATACGCGGTTATACTAGTAATATTTCATAGTTACAGTAAAACCCCGTTTATCGCAACTCCCGTTTATTGCAACTTGTCTCTCCCGTTTATCGCAATAAACTTTACCATTTTTTTCCCCCTCTTATTAGTAGAAGGAGTGGTCACGTGATTCTTAAGGATAGGCGGGAATACCCCTCACTTTTAAATTTGTGATGCATATATTTATATGAATTTTCGTATATTAGGGAGATATGAAATTATTTGTAGCCATTAATTTATTAAAAGGATTTCATTACATTTTTTAAGCGTCTTTGGAATCCGTACTTATTTTGAGAGGTACATTTTTTTCTCATGAAATGCATAAATGTTTTTGAAATTCTTCATTTAGCAGTTCTTTCCAAATTATCGTTTATGTATATATTGCTACATATTTCTGTTTTATAAGTAACAGAAAAATATATAAATTTTTCACATTTCAATGTATATTATTATGACAAATTATAGCATGAATTGTGCCTAGTACAGCAATAGCTTTACCAATTGCGAATCAATTGTTTTACAAAATGCGGGAATATTTTTGCTGAAAAGAATTCAATCACGCATTCGAAAATTATGAGAGAAATATGTAAGCTTTAAAGTAATTAAAATGTATTGTTTGTACTAGTCGTTTACGTACCATCGTTCGGTTCCACGTTTTCACTCATTTATAATTGCACATATAATGACAATAAAAAAACGCATTCGAGGTTATTGGAACACGTCTGTAAACAATGATAAACAGCGAAAGCGCGTGAAACTATTCGTTTAGGCGCATGTGCTGATAATCAGTTGTTCAAGCTGGTGGCGAAGAAGTGGGAACCCCTCCGTTTTTGCGATAAACGGGAGGCATTTGATTGGAAGGTGTTGCGATAAACGGGGTTTTACTGTAATAAGATTGAAGATACTTTATTTTTATTTCAAGTTCTAGTAATTGGCAACTGGTGTCATCGAGGTTTAAGGCTAATTGATCCGGAAGGAATAGCGATATAGATGTAAGCTTTTTGGCCTAACTCTCTGAAATTTCCAGAGTTCGAAAGTGTCTCTTAAACAACTGCTAAGATAGTTTGCTGTAGCCAACCCTCCTTACGTATAGGAATTAGTAGGATTTCTACTGTAGACAGAATCTCTAGTATCCCCATATCCTATCTCTCAACTAACCACATTCTCTCTTCTACCCACTCCAAAGTTTCATTCATCTCATAAGTTACCCAGAAACAGTTGCTTTTAGTTTCCTTCAACTTATTATTACCTGTTCCAGAATTATGTTTGCTTGTGACCTGCATTTCCTTATTGCCTTTCTGGGGGGAAATACATGTAGAGGCGTGTATTTTGCTCGATTTTCATGAATTATTTTTTAAATGAATGATTCATTCTATATTTTTAAAAATTGGCATATGATTTATTCATATTTTAAAATAATATCTCGATCGGCGGACATTGTAGCCTCGGTTTTATTGATCTGAAAATGAAAAACCAAAATTCTATATGATTATTATGTCATATTTTGTAGATGAACCTAAAAAAAAATGAACAAAAACATTTGAAAAATATATTTTTGAGAAAAACTCGGTTAAAGTTTGGTTACATAAAAATTCAATGCTTGTAGTGACTTACCATTTAGTCAGCAATTACAGCACCATATAATTGTCCTTCGGTAGCCTCGTAGAACTCATTTTATTCAATAAGTTGCTCTTGATGTGCTTGACGATTTTTTCAAAATACAACAAAAGATTATAAAAAACGTCTGTCAACTTCATTTGAGTGAAAATTTTGTAAATATTTTTAAAGTTAATTATAATTTTCGATAATTTTTCCAATTTTTTTCAAAATTTTTAGTAACATGAATTTAACAGACATTCTTTATTGTCTATTGCTACGTTTTCCGAATTTTCAGAAAGATTTTTTGTAAATTAAAAGTTATCTTATATGGACGAATTAATGTACAATTTAGTCACGTGGTCTGATTGATCCATGGCCTAATTATCTTGAATTTAAAGAGAGAAATTGAAAAAGTAATAAGTATAAGAGAAATTAGGCTACCGATTTCTTTAGTTCATTTGTTAACTATTCTAAATTAAATTATTGGTTTTACTGAAGACATTCACTTTGAAAAATATAATGATTATTTTAAATATAAATAACTAGAATTATTCATTGAGAGTAAAATGAAGAGAAACTTTCTTCGACAAAGAATAGGAGATAAAAAGTAAGGTTTATATATGGTCGCTCTGAATAAAACGATTTCTTCCTTCGTGTTTTTCGTTCGCAAAAAGTGTGAAAAGACAAAACGTTTTGACCTATGTAGGTTCTTGGCAGGCGCTTCGCTAACTTAGCGAAAAGTGAATAGATAAAGCCACGGAAGGTATGGCGCCAAATATCAAGAAAAACTTCTATGGCTTCCTGGTATTGATAAAGTTATGCTTATAAGAGTTAAAACAAAATTAATAACCAAATTTTGAATTATTGAACGTTGAAAAAAGTTAAAATATTATTGAAAATCGAAGAATATATATTTTAAAAGAATAAAACAACAAACTAGTTTTCTTTTTACAAGAGTATAGGGTTTATTCAAAATTAATTACATTTAACTTTCTATATTATAGAGCACCAGGATGAGGACTTACTCGGTTTGTCCTTAGAACAAATTTGATTTTTCTACCCATATCTTCATCATATAGAGCTTTACATATTTGATAGTTAACTCTACGTCGAGTCTGGGTTGGTTTCTCGTAATATCTTGTCCTACGAAACTGATCGAAAAATTCCTCACGTCCCATTATTCGATTCACAATTCTACAAGCTCCATCTACATCATTATTTCGGACTAAAACAGTCCTAGCGACAAAAGCAGCATGACGCCAACCCATCTGGAATTGTATTAAATATTAATCCAAGCTTTCGCTTTTCAATAGATTACATTTCTAATATCAAAACAGTGTTAGAATTTTAAATTAATGTATGATATCGAAACTATACAAAGTTGAAGCTGACCACTACTTTCTAGACGCTACTTCATTTTTTTCCTTTAATGTAGTTGTGCTCAAAATCAGGTCTCTGAAAAGAAAGTTTTTCTATGATTTTCAGATATGAAATGATACTTGTATTATCAATCGTGTTTTAAGAAAGAAAAAACATTATTTTTTATTTAAAAAATATATAACTTACGAAAAATAATACTTGTAATAATGTGCTTGAGATAGTATTTTTGTTTTCTACTGCTTTTTACCAATTTTTTTATAAATAATTGGATTTATATAAATCATGGCTTGTTTTTTCAAGGTACATATTCTCTACAACTCTACTATTTCAAATTTTTAAAGTTAAGTTTTCAGTGGCTAAAATCATTAAAAGAAATTTTTTAAATGAAACAGTTTTTTTTAATAACTATATTTGAAGATTTTTTACTTATTTACAAAAATGGAAAGAGTAGAATTGTTGAGAATATAGTCCCCGGAAAATAGGCCATGATTTACAAAAATCCAATCATTTTTAAAAAATTGGTAAGAGGCGATAGTAAATAAAAATTCTATTGCATTATTAAAATTATTATTTTTCATAAGTTTTGAATTTCTTGATGAAGAATAATGTTTTTTCTTTTATAAGACACGAGTGATAATATCATTAACTTCAAGTCTAAAACTCATAGAAAAACTTTTTTTTCAGAGACCTGATTTTTGGCACAACTACCTTAATAAAACCAAAGAGGTTATTCACTAGTTTTTGTACGTTTTAAATTTTTTTCCATCACATTCTGCTATCTTTAAGCTACTGAATTATCAATTAGCTTCAATCAGAAGAATAAAGTCGCGACAATTAGCTTTATCTTCATATTTATATTTTTACTTTTAAAAAACTTGTAATTACATTGAGAGACCCAGCAATTTATTTACATTAGTTAAACTATAATTTAAGAGCCTTGCAATTAATGGGGAACAAAATTATATAGTTCTGACAGATACGATATATATATATATATATAGACAGATACTATTGATTATAAATATATTACGATAATTTGAGACAGTGGCAGCTGCTCAAGATGAATTTTAAAATAGTATTGCATATAAACTAAAAGTGATTTAACTTATTGACATGATTAAATTTTAACTCTTTTCAAACAGACATTGTTAATTTTAGGTTAGGAACTAAATTTCACTCTTAACCAGGACAGTTATTTATATAATATTTTATTATTCACAAATTCTATTCGAACGAGAAAAATTTCCATCATTTGATAATTTTAATTCAATAAAAACATATTAATATTAATATTTGTCATTATTTTATATCTGCAATTTGAAAAATAAAACAAATGTTACAACGTACCTTGATCATACGTAAACTATGATTTTTATTGCTGGGAATTTACAAGAAAACGTAAAAGTCAAAAATCATTTTTGTGAAAACGTTATTCTCAGAATAGGAAGTTCACAGGTTACATTTGCAATTCACTAAGTTTCTGTGAATTTAGCATATTGAAAGTAGGTAAATAATCATACACACTGTGAAAGTGGTAAATTTGCAATGTTTTCTAACAATAGCAATGCATTCTAATATCTTTGTTTAATTTTTCACACTGTATTGTAAGTGAGGTTAGATTTCTATAACTATAGAATAAAATACAATATTCAAAAAAACACCGATTTTAAAATATTTATACAAAAAGTCTATACTTTTAAATATATTATCATAAAATAGAATAATATTGTTGGTACAATTCATATATAAATACCTATTTATCCTGGAAAATACGTTCAGAGAATCCAACACGTCTTGTTGACAAATTCGCACCGATTTAGTGAAGTTTACTGCCATCTGTCGGATAACAGAGCACTCACAAGTGTTTGACGGGTCGTCAAACAACAGGCGCAAATTAAAGCTATTAATATTTAAATATTAATTTATATATTGAAAGATTACTATAAGTATTTTATTGCATACAGGCAGGATGAATAAATAAAATATTCAATCTAAATGCATGAGTACTAAAAGTTTTATTGCAATCAATCGCACAGTTTTTATGTATTTTCTGATGATGTTTCAGAAGAAAATTGTATGTGTCCAAGAAAAATCATGTTTAGTAGAGTAATGACAACGAAATAGACCACCAAATGATATATAACCTGCAATTCAATCAATAATTTATATATTTTTTGAGTTAAATATATTTAATATATTTAATTTATTAAATTATGTTTTTATTAGAAATTGATTAAGTTGATAATGGTATAGATTCATAAAAATTAAATATTAAAAACTATTATTCTTCCATTTGAAGACATTTTAAATTTAAAGTCGTAATGTATTCACAACAAATAGTTTAATTACTTCTTGATCTCGCATCTCATATCGAAATCCCCATCGACAAATGCAAAGCCAGCTTGCCAGAGACAATAAGAGGCAAAATCCTGAAGAGGAACTAGCATGCACTTCTACTGTCAACATTTGTAATCAAATTAATTTGTTTGTAATTACCAGTCTGATTTTCAGGAGTTGCTGAATCTGACCTCAATCTCTTGATAGTTTTGATATTTTTAAATTGCATTCTAAACATTGAACAATAAAATTTATTAAATTATAGATATATTAACAACTACTATTTTTTATTTTCTTATACAATTTCCAACATAGAATAAAAATAAATGTAACCAACAAAATGGATTAGAATATTGTTCTTGAGTTTCTTAAGGTTATTTTGAATAGAAATTATTTTAATATTAATTGAAATCACTTTCCTAGTCTTACTAAAAATATTGGAATTCGTTAATTCACTGAAAATTTAACTGTAGATATATTCTTTATTTTAATTTTTTTATATTATTATTCGTTTGACTGAAATTTTGACAGACATGAAAATAAAGATTAGCTGTACTTACACTCTTCTTTTATTTCACAGTTGGGAACTAAACCGACTTATTGTTAGCAAATTATAATAATTTTAATCGCATATCTGAATAGGAAATTTAATTCCGCATATATTTAATCCTATGAAAAAATTAGTTGTTTTGATTAGTTTTCAAGATAATCAAAAAAATATTACTTTCTTTCGAATTCAGAAAATAATGATTTTTTACATTCTCATCATGGATGAGAAGGTATTGGTTTTATGTGAAAAATGACTTTCGAAATTTTCATCAAATCTTTACGTTTTGAGACCCCCTGAGTCAGAAAAAAGGGTTTTTACGAAAGTGTCTGTCTGTCTGTCTGTCTGTCTGTCTGTAGTAGGTCGTGTGCGGCATAACTCTCGATAGAATTATCAGATTCAATTGAGCTTTGGTACACTTTATCGGAGCCGAAAAAGTAAGGACAAGTTCGTTAACCAGCCACATCCAATCAAAATTGAGGGGTTGAGCACTACTTTTGTGTTTTTGAAAATAATTTTTTGAAAAAATCAAAAATTTCAATACTGGTTTTAGATAGTGCTCATAAATCTCTAAAAATTATCCTGATAACATTTTTTGATTAAATCAAAATTAGAAATGTTACAGCATATTCAAATTCGAAAAAAGTCAATATCAAAATTCCATTTTACAGTTAAATTATACGAGATACGAAAAAACGTTATGATACAATATTATTTTCTACATAAAGTCCTACAAATTTAAATCGTAAAATTTTTTCATAAGATGCATATTTTACTTTTTAATTCCAAAAAAAATATTGAAAATCCAAAATTCAATTTTTTAACAATAATATTCGAAATACGATAAAAACGTAAGAATACAAAGTTTGTCGTTTCAGAAAGACCTACAAATTTTGTCTCGCACAGTTTCTGATAAAACAAATATTTTTCGTTTCAATTCCAAAAAATACGATTAAAATTCAAAAATTCTATTTTTTAGACAAAATATGTGAGATACAAAAAAAAACGTTTGGATGGGAAATTGTTTGCCTAAATGAGGTCTACAAATTTTCATTAAGACATTTCGGGACAGGAGGTATATTTTATGTTTTGATTTTTAATATTAAAAAAATTCGGTTTTTTTCACCAAAATATGTGAGATACGAAATAAGCATTGTTCTGCAAAATCGTTTCCTTAAATAAAGTCTACGACTGTTTTTTCTTTTTGAGAGATTTGGAAGAAAATAAATTATTTTAAACATGTAATTTATTAAAAAGTTACTGAAATGTATATAGAAAATAGAGCCTTAAGTAAATTCAATTTCCTGTTTCACTTAAATTCAAAAAGAAATTGAGTGACTTTGAGAAAATGTGTAATTCACATCATCTGTAAAATTATTATAAAATTGGTTTGAGCTTCAGTATCAAATTATAATAAATAAACTTGAATGTATGTGAAGAGCAAAGGAACGAGCGCGAAGCGCGATGATCAAATCGCACGCCCTAGGCGCGCTCAAACTTGCGAGTGAAGCGCGCGACGAGAATGTTCCCGCGAAGCGGGCAGATTTTTTTGTATCCAATTCGCTATAAATTCTAATCTAAAATGAATTTTTCAAAAAAAATTTCAGAAAGTGTCCATTAAAATAGAGAGAAACTAACAGCACTTGCATGTTTTCGAATAATCGTTTTTGAAATGGTATGAAATTCCGTCTTTAAGCTGTGGAAAAAATAACACAGGGCCACAAAAATTTTTTTTTTCTGCGCGAAAAATGCCACTATGATATTCCCATGCTTCCCATGTATTTTTTCCCGCTGAAACCGAATTCGTAACCCGTTTGACCCCAGCACGTCAGGATTTCGTCCTAACCTCAAAAAACAATTCAACAAATCAGTAAATTCAATATACTTATAACCTCATGCCCAAATAAGCTCTAAAACATGTAATGTCTTAACCCCATAATCTCTCAATCCCATAGCCCCATAACCCTGTACATCGAAAAGGTCATGTACTGCAAAATCGAAAATCTACTCGTGTATGTTTCTTTTGTGACTTCCAATGAAGGGTGAAATGCGTACAATAAACTCAAACACCCATCAACCTATTACCCCTCTACCTCATTACCCCTAAACCCCATAACCCTGTATAATATTATGTATAGTTCTTTTGTGACTTACAGTGATGGGTGAATGTCATACAATAAACTGAAACACCCATCAACCTATTACCCCTTAACCCCATAACCCTGTATAATGTCGTGTATGTTTCTTTTATGACTTACAGTGATGAGTTCATTTTATATTCTGCTACATCTTTTGGCAGTCCTAGCTCCCTGATCATACAATCTTATTCCAATGTTGAAATTTACTGTGCAAACGATCGTGAAGTATTTGTTAGTCATGAGGGTATAGTTGTAAAGGGTTATGAGGTTAAGGGGTTACACGTTTATGGGTGTTTGAGTTTATTATATGAAATTCACTCATCGCTGTATGTCGCAAAAGAAACATACACGAGATTTTCGGTTTTGCAGTACATGATCTTTTCGATGTACAGGGTTATATGGGGTTATGGGATTGAGAGATTATGGTGTCATAGTGTTGAGGGATCATTGGGTTGAGGCATTACATATTTAGAGCTAATTTGGGCATGGGGTTATAGGTATATTGAATTTAGTGATGTTTTAAAGTATTTTTTGAGGTTAGAACGAAATGCTGACGTGCTGGTGTCAAACGGGTTACGGATTACGGATTTGGTTTCAGAGGGAAAAAATACATTTGAATATCATAGTGGAATTCTTCACGCAAAAATAAATTGTCACAAAACTTCATAGCAGGATTCAAAAAAGTTTTTTTGCGAAATTCCAGGTAATTGTGTTTCGTGGTTTAAGCCTAACAATTAAATAAATATATTGACGCGCATATGTTGATGTTCCCAGCTAACGATTTGAAGCCAAAAACAGATAGTAATATAATAATACAGATAATATTCAGTTGAATGATTTAATTGATCGAAAAAATTTTCGTGAATACAATTTTTCTTCAAATAATGATAATCATTAATTTAGAAAATATTATGGTTATTAATTTCAAGAGGAAGTTTAATTTTTCTTAGTAGTAATTTAGAAAATATTAGGATTATTAATTTGAAGAGAAATTGGAATCTCAAAAATCTGTTTAATCATTTAAAGAATTCAAAATAGTAATATCTATATTTATTTAACTGTTACAGCATGATTACGAATATATATATATATAACAAATTGGCTATTTAAACCACATTATTTACTTATAAGAGATTTAAAGATTTGAATCCACATATTTTTGGATAAAATGTGTATTGTATTACGCGCCTCTTCCTCAAGATAAAATGTAGTACTCTCCAATTTCATGCTGATGCGCCACAGTTTCAAAGCCAGACCAAAAAAGGAAACTGGCCGCCCTCCCTCTTCGCCACTTCTCGGTAAATCATTCTTTGTTTTTGTGCCGAGGTGGTCACTTCGAGATTATAAAAAAGAGGTTAAAAAAAAAAAATATGGGAAAAAGAAAGCACAGATTAGATTCAGAGGATAAATCTGAGAAGAAAGATTTATCAGAGGAGATGAAACGCTTAAGGAAAAATCTCAAGAAATTGGGAAAACAAGTCTCGAGGAGAAATTCCAGTAAGTATCGACTACGCATAAAAGCGTTGGTACAATGAACAGCGTGGATTACTGCACTCAAAGGAGAATCTTAAGTGCATTCCATGCACAGATTCAAAATGTCTTAGGCTCTAACCTATTGACAGTCACAGGCTCTAACCTGTCGGCATATTTAGTTTCAGGCAAATTGCTTGTCATTCGATGCTATCTTCAAGTGCTATCACGTCATAGGCTCTAACCTACTGACGTACCATGGGCTCTAGCCTGTTGGCGAACTGTAATTCAAACTTTTCGTTTGTAATTATTTACAAAAGCTCCTTCTCTTTTTTTATTAGGAAGCCTTGATACGGACTCAGAAACCGATCGTCGAAGACGTCATAGACGTTGTTCCAGCACAAATTCAATTCGTCGGCCTCTGGCAAGGAATCCTTCATATACTCCTCCGGGTTCTCCGCCTTTGCAGGATAACTTGATTAAACCGGTTTCTGAGGATCCACCCAGCCAAACCGCTTTAACTCAGAGAGATGTCGCAGGTGAAGCGATAGATAATATCGATGTAGGTTCATCGACTTCTGACCCTCAGAAAATAGATGATGCTGGAGTCATGAAGGATCTAGAGAGGGAAATTTTGGAACTGATTGGCAAAAGAGTAGCGGATGACAGAATTCTGGCTCCAGCTATTCCTAACAGCATTGCAGTTAGGCTTGAGGGTATTTTAAAGAAGGGTTTTCCTAAAGATGAAAAAGAGCAATTATTCAAGGATCATGTTCCACCTAAAAATTGTGTTTGTTTTGATCCACCTAAGCTGAACGAAGAGATTAAAGTTTCATTGAATGAAACATCTTCAAAGCGAGATGGGCGTCTAGTTGAAAAGCAAAACAAGATTACTGCCTGCCTGGCCTTGTTGGGCAGCACTATAGTTGATGTTATAAATGACAAAAAATTAAATAGTGATGCCCAGAAGTTATCTACAACACAGGCTTCGTTACTCAGGAAGCTCAGCGAAGCTACACGACTCTTGGCAGATTTAGAAAGAGATGAAACCCTTACTCGTCGAAGTCTCATTCTCGCCACTATAAACAGTTCTCTGAAGGAAGCGTTGGAATCTTCTATCGCAGATGAATGGCTTTTCGGACAAAAGTTAGGTGAGCGCCTTAAAGCGGCAAAGACAATCGAAAAATCTGGAAAAGATCTTATGGAAAAATCCAAAAATTCAGGGGAACCAAAAAACTCCAAGGCCCCGCCTCGACGTTAGCCTTTCAAGTTCAAGACGTGGGGCGGGTACCAGAACAAATTTCCCAATCAGTTTCAGTTCACCAAGAGAAATTGGGTGAATCAGAACAGAGCGCAACGCAACAGCTTCCAGTCGAAAGGCCCAAATCAGCAGAGAAAAATTTAGTTATTACGAATGTGAGTAAATCAGCTGGTAGGCTTAAATATTTTTTAAACAATTGGAAAAAAATTACCTCCGATTCCAGAATTTTGACTTGGATTCAAGGTTATGAAATCCCTTTCACAAGACCAGTTTTTCAGTATTCGATTCCTGGACAGCCTTCTTGGTCATCGAAAAATAAATCCCTCATTTCAGATCAGATTCAAAAATTAATACCAAAAGGGACTGGTTTGTCGTAATGTTCAGATAAACATTCTAGTTTAAATTTTATATCTATTTTTAAACTTAACTGCTAAAATTCTTCTAGTAGAATATAACACTCAATATTTTTATAAGAATAAGGCGTGAAAATAGATATAAAATTTAAACTAGAATGTTTATCTGAACATTACGACAAACCATAAGTTCTTATTTTCAAGCCTTATTCTTATAAAAATATTGAGTGTTATATTCTACTAGAAGAATTTTAGCAGTTAAGTTTAAAAATAGATATAAAATTTAAACTAGAATGTTTATCTGAACATTACGACAAACCAATATCTGTCCTGCGAGCACCCTTCAATTTTATATTAAGAAGACTCAGCATCTTGGGAATGATACAAAGAACTTGTTCATTTCATTTAAAAAGCCTTTTAAAAAAGTATCTACCCAAACGCTTAGCAGATGGGTAAAAGAGGTTCTCTATGAATGTGGCATAGATACCGACATTTTCTCAGCGCATAGCACTAGACACGCATCTACATCTGTCGCTAAACGTAAAGGTGTTAATATCGATCAGATACGAGTCAGCGGGTTGGTCAGAAAATTCGGCCACCTTTGCTAGGTTCTACGATAGGCCTATTCTCCCAGATGTAAGATCATTTGGACAAGCCATATTAGATATTCGAAGACAGATTACGTCAGGGTTATAATTTAAGATTTTCATCTCGTTCATGTGTATAATAGGCACTTGTATTTACCTTTGCCAATAAAGTGCTCATTTATTTTTATACCGTAATCAACTTTCAACATCTTCATTTTATCTTGAGGAAGAAGCGCGTAATACAATTAAATGATTAAACGAACTTACCTGTAAGTGAAGTTCTATCATAATTGTATGAAGCGCCTCTTCCGAAAGATAGTTCCCTCCCACCCTTGTCCGAGAATATCGAACCCCGTAATTGTTCTTCAGGTTACGGTTAAACTTTAAGGGAATGATGTATCGAGAAGTGGCGTAGAGGGGGGGGGGGGGCAGTTTCCTTTTTTGGTCCGGCTTTGAAACTGTGGCGCATCAGCATGAAATTGGAGAGTACTACATTTTATCTTGAGGAAGAGGCGCGTAATACAATTATGATAGAACTTCACTTACAGGAAAGTTCGTTTAATCATTTGATTTGTTTTTTTAATTAAAAACAATCCTGTTTTCCAGCTAAATTATGCATGATACGAGAAAAACATCGAGACAAAAAATTGTTTACTTGAAAAGATCTACAAAGGTTTATTTATACAATTTTAGATAAAATGTATATTTTTAGTTCCAGCTTAAAAAAATACCAGTGATAATAAACAATTCTATATTTCAGCCAAACTATGCAATGTACGAAAAAATTAAGAAGCAAAATTATTTTCCTATGGTAAATAACATATATATATATATACTAAGTTTTGAAAACTGTTTTTACATTCTCATCATATTAGATGTCTGTCTGTCGTGTCTGAAAGTACGATAACTTTCGAAATAATTATCGGATTGAATTGAAATGTGGTACACCTCTTGACGGCACAAAAAGAAAGGACGAGTTTGTTTACCAGACATTTTAGACTAATTGTTGTGGTTTTATCCATAAAAAACATTTTTGTAAAAATCGAAAATTCAATTTTCCCGAATTTTTAAGGAATTGGAAAATATTTCTGTGGGAAAAAAGACGCTTTTGACTGCGCTAGGATTCGAGCCCAGGTCGATTGCCGGTTGACTGCTTTCAAACTCAACTAATTAATTCAATTTTCCGCCAAATTATACGAGATATGGCAAAAATGGTAGGAAATAGAATTCTTTATTTTAAAGAGATCTAAAAATTTCCTGCTGACCATTTTTTCATAGGAGTTATATATTTTGTTTATTAATAAAAAATACTATTGAAAAATAACTTTGGATTTCCAAAAAAACTATACGAGATTGGAAAAAAATCTTAAGTATAAAATTGTTCATCTCAAGAAGATATATAAATTTACTCTAGACTATTTTTTGATCGGTCACGTAATTTTCGTTTTAATTGTAAACAACGTTATCATAAATTAAAAATTTCATTTTTCTGAAACAAAATTATTCGTTTCAAAAAGATTTACAAATTTGGTGTTTATTATTTTCTCGTATGAGTTATATCTTTTCTTTTATTCATCAAAGAAGCTTTTATAAACATCAAAAATTCATTTTTACCGTCAAAATATACGAGATACCGTAAAAATGTTTAAAAAGAAAATTGTTTATTTCAAAAAGATCTACAACTTTGGTATTGACAATTTTTTCATAGAAGTTATATCTTTTTTTTATTTATGAAAAATATTATTAAAAATACTTCGAAGCGCGACTATCGAATCGCGCGCCTTAGACGCGCTCTAACCTGCAAGCGAAGCGCGTGATGAAAATGTGCCCGCAAAGTGGGAAGATTTTTTATATTTATTTGGGAGGATAAAACTATTTGTAAAAAAATGGAATTGACTAAAGCTAAGTTATCTTAATCGCAATGTTTATTAATCACTATCGAATAAGTTTGGCTTACAAAATATACAGGTAACGTAAC
Organism: Diplolepis rosae; assembly: GCA_030998225.1. Lineage (NCBI taxonomy): Eukaryota > Metazoa > Arthropoda > Insecta > Hymenoptera > Diplolepididae > Diplolepis > Diplolepis rosae. Next base: position 19,033,937 of record JAPYXD010000701.1, on the reverse strand, counting down.
TCTTAAGCGACAAGGTTGATAATCATCCCCACAGACTATCACATTTATATTCCTAAATAGACGACAAAATCACTTTAATAATATTCAATCTTAATTCTAATATATATATAATAACTTTATTAAGGGCGGCGACTTCTAGATTGATTATCTGTCTCCGTTTTTTATACCATCGTGTCTCCCTTACTTTCATTTACGTGCACTGTTAAAAACTTTTGCAACACTGTACGGGAGATTCGTACTTTTCGAACCAAAAAAATGTTCGCAAAATGACATATTCCTAAGGTCCTAAATAAAGTGCGGCAATTATGACATTCCTGCACATTTTCCACATTCACGCACAATAAAGTTTGCAGGAATATTCATTCATGCATATTATCTTTTGCGCACATTTTTCGGGCGGGGTTGTGGTTTGTCAGTCCATATTAAGAAAATTTGAAATACGTTTTGTTAAAAGTATTGTGAATTTCATACAACTTCCCGCCGCATTTGTAATTTGAAAATTTCTAACAGTGTACGTTTACTGTTTTTTACGAGCGAAGAAGACTGAAAGCATAGAAGTCGTCAGCCTTAGATGATATAATAATTAATAATAAGGTTAAGCCTATTTCATTAAACTTTTTAAATCAACAATGCATGTTAAGACTTTCCGGTCAATTCCTTCTATTTGAACACATTGCAAAGAACGTTTTTAGTTCACTCATTCTGACATTTTCAATCAATCCTTTTCTTGCCATTTAACGAAATTGTTTATTTACATACAAGGCTTGGAATATACCACGGTGTTAACAACAAAGAAGTATCATTAATATTGATGAAGAAATTTATTTTAAAAGTGAAAATACACTCTACCTATTAATATTTGATTACGTATTCAAAAATAGCTTAAAATCCGAGCTTGATCCGCATTCGAGTGTCCATTGATATGTCGGTTATTTATTATACCAAAGATGACTAAACAGATTGAATTTCTAGATCTTCAATGAACAGTTCAATGAATCAAATAAATTTTCACGATCGTTATAGTACTATTTTAAACGTTTTATTCATTTGAAGTAACAAGAAACGATGAAATTAAATGATTTTTTTTCAATTAAAACATGTTATATAAACTCTTTTTAACTATTTTCAAATAAACATCATCAAGCCAATAAGTTATCCTCATAGAGCATCATTATAAAATCCTTAAATCTAGATCTGTGCGTTGTACGACTTAACATTATTTTTTTTGCATTATAACCTGCATCGCTTGAGATTTTTCAGGATGATTCACTTAGACTGGAATCTAAAGATTTCTCTGAATTTCTCAACCCGAAGAATCATTCGAATCATTTCTTATCATCTACAAATCACATTCGAAAATAATTTTCTCTTCAATACTTCGTTAATTGTCAGACCTTATGATAATGTAGCGCATGTCAATTAATAAAAGTAGATAAGAAAATGTAAATAGCCTATAGGGATGTTTGGAATTGTAGAGTTTGTGTATGACAGTATACACATGTAAATATGGAAACTGTAAGAGCATTAAAATAGAATTTATTAGCAACCTTATCTTTTAACCATGGAGTCGCGAAACTTTCCTCAACAATCCTTCTTCAATCCTTAATCTTAAAAATGCATATTTTATAAAGCTTATTCAATTAAATAAAAAATTATGGTTATTTTATACTTAATAAATCAAAACAATGGCAATGTTTTGATATTCAATTGATGGACGTCTAATGCAATGTTTTCTTTCTTATTTATAAGAGATCAATTCGGAAGAGCTTGAAAGTTCTGAAGTACTGGGAAATTCAGAAATTGGATAATCTTTTATGATAAATATTTTGCACATGACTTAGGCTTCTGACAGGTATTTATCAAGAGTGTTTTGTCTTAAATAATTTGTACAAATTTACTCTTCCCTGATTTATGTAATATAATTTTTTCATAGTGAATTTAAAAGCTTCTATTAAATATACTTCTGACAGTTTTTTTCCATTTTTGAAAAAATTTGTCATGTAGCAAAATATTTTCTTTGTGCGACTCAATATTAATCATCAAACTCCCCCTTTTGCTAAATTTAAAGCTGAAAATGTTTTACGCATACTTAATTTCTGATATTAATGTACCTTATAGCTAAAATCGACCATATGTTTCTTATGGGTATTGTTTGTATCCCATGTGGAAATCTGCCCAATTTCGCCCAGTTAGTTTTTGGGCATCAAGTAATGTCCAACTGGATTTTCCATTTTGAAAAAATGGAATTCATTATTAAATACAGTCAATATGATGTTAGGATATATTTAATGTGTCATAAAAAATACATATTTTTATCCTATTCAATTATTTGAACAATTAAAACTTAAGTCAGTGGAAGAAATATTGTGTTGATTTTTTTTCCGGGCTTAAATTGGAGTTTCCTTAAAAGGGGGCTAGGGAAGTCCCAATTATTGTACAGTTGGGTAAAAAATATATCGATATCTGTTGATGATGCACATTGTGTTTAAGTCAGTGTCATAAAATAAATCAATATGGATGAAAAACAATATGCTAATAAAAAATTATGTTCAGGAGTAAAAAGACACTGAGTGATAAAACATGTTTTAATTAAGGTAGTACTGTCGTAAATGGAAATACCGTTCAGACATTGATAAAATTGAAATCACTGGTGAACATTAAGCCAGAAATGACTCAGTTAAATTTTTTAGGACCTAGGGTACACTGGAGGGGAGTAATTAGTAATTGCATTTTGAGACGATTAACACCTAACCCTATGGGAAACCGAGTTTATTTAAAAATCCTGCCATAACTACCTCTCAGATTTCAATAAAAATGACTGGTGCATTGATTGTTAATATAAGCATCATTTTGCAAGTTAAAACATCTCAATTGGATACGTGTAAGCGTAGCGAAATCAATTAAGTAAGCAAAAATACAATTTTTCTCCAGTAACCGACGGCGATTAAATAGATGTGGCAACGTCGCAGAATAAGTGAAAGCGCGCGATTCACGTATCGTAAGAAGTCATCTGCTATACACACATGTATGGTTGCTTTCTTATGCGACGTTGACAAATGTAGATACTACGTGAAGCAAATGAAAAAAAGTACTGATATGATTAGCTACGTACCGACAGTACTACCTTAAGTGTAAAGGTGACTCCAATTCGTTTTTGAAATTTTCCGACTTTTAATTTTCTTACTTTATTTTAAGATGTTAATATTTATAACAATCTATATTATGAATTTAATCAAAAACAAAATAAAATTGTTTTAAGCAAAAAGTATACAACGTAAGAAAAATTCATTTACAGGGTTTTAATAAGACTACATTAGAGTAGTGAAAAAATTTGATTTCAAGTTGTTTAATAGAAAAGTGAAGTCAATATGGTCTTTTTCGCATGGTCTCACTCTCAGGTCGGGTACGACTGGTACAGGATGTGTTCCCTACAATTTTTAACCCATTTTTTTCGGATGATTGTAATTAAATAACAAATTTATACTTGAGCAAATCCCCACGATGGGTCATAACTAATACGTTTTTATTGGTGATAAAAATTTGTTTGTTGCAGCGGGACGAAAATTAACAGGTCCGATGCAATAACAGTAGAGATGCGCAGCCTAGTAGGAAAGGGAGGGGATACGCAGCGCTAGGATTCGTTGAAATTCAAAGTGAATGAATCCTAGCCTCTCTCGTAGGTGGCGTACAACTAGTACAGGGTGTAGTGGCCCAAATTTAGGGGTTGGATGTAGCAACAGCAGAGGCGCGCGGCCTAGTAGGAACGGGAGGGGATACGCAGCGCTAGGATTCGTTTACTTTGAATTTCAATGAATTCCAGCGCTGCGTATCCCCTTCCGTACCTATTAGGCCGCACGCCTCTAATGTTATTGCATCGAACCCCTAAATTTTGGCCACTACACCCTGTACCAGTTGCAGGGGGTTCCAACTCCGGCGAAATCATGCTAGAGTTTCTTCTCCCCGCTTCTCTCTACCTCTCCCGCACGCCCCCCCCACAGCAAGCCCATATTGCTCCAAGTTTCTCCTCTCCGGCGCGAGAAAGTGGGGGCAAGTAGGGACCGGCAGCGAGGTATATTAACTTTTAACTTTGACCTTAAATGCTAATACTAAAGTAACATTAAAATTTAAAATGCATCGAAATCATTAATTTTCGGATGCCGGCTCCGATGTTCTCGCTGAGTGAACGAGACTTTCGCTTGATCCAATATACTTTATCTTGCTTTATGTACATATCCAAGCTCGGCGTGTACGCGCTTTCTTTTCAACGTATTCCTTTCGGTATTTTGCTCCCACCACTCGGATGTACGCAGATATACGCGGGAGTGGAATTGAGTGGAATGAGATGCAGTGCGGTGGTGGGACAGTGCAGTAAGGCAGAGTAGCTAGTTCATCGGGAGGGCGCCACTAAAATTTCATGTTACACGGAGTCTTATGAGAGTTGGAACCCCCTGACCAGTTGAGGGTGCGCAAGCAATAACCGTCTAGGCGCTCGGCCAGTAGGCCGAGCGGAGGGGAGACGCGACAACTGATTAGCTGAAAATTCATTTCCGGAAAAATTCGGCTTATTACTTGTCGCGTCTCCCCTCCGCTCAGCCTACTGGCCGAGCACATAGACGGTTATTGCATGCGCACCCTCAGTTGTACCCGACCTGCGAGAGAGACCATGCGAAAAAGACCATATTGACCTCACTTTTCTATTGAACAACTTGAAACAAATTTTTTCACTATAATGTATGCTTATTAAAACTCTGTAAATGGGTTTTTCTTACGTTGTATACTTTTTCCTCAAAAAAATTATGAATTGAGGCATTGTTTTTCGGTCCCCAAGGTGGCCTAATCCCTTAAGTAATTTTTTTGTTGATAACATCTGTTGCATCAATGTTTGTAATTACTTTATGAAAATAATAGAAGAGCATAAGTTTCAATGGTATAATATGTGGTTATATTTAAGTGAGCACAAACAAATTTGTCTAATCAGGCACTAACTGGGCAACCATTGGTTTAAGCGTTACAAGCCTAGTCATAACCCAGATTGGCATTCAGTAAGGATTCCATTTGGGTTCCACATTGAATTTGGGACATTTTGCAGTACCTCACGCAAAAAAGAAAATGCTGGTGATCAGTAATCGATTGCTGATTATCAGTACGCCGGTCGGTCAGCAACGGCAGTTGCTGCTGAGCGGCATTTTTGTACTGTGGCTCAGTCCGTGCACATACTGAAGGCCAGTGCTAAGCCTAACAGCATCACTAGTCACTACGAGTCAGTATGAAATGGCTACTCAGCAGCAACTCGCATTCTGAAGTGCAGAAAGGCGATAACTAATATTATCAAATACGATTCACTGACCCGCGGTACGCTTTATAACTAAATCAAAGCATCTGGCTTCCACTTTTTCAGTGAATCGGTCACTGAATATAAGAAACAAAGTACTCAGGGACAATATTTCTTATTTCGTAATACTCTAGTGTTGCGTTACGGCGAGCGAGTTGCTGCAAAGCAGCATTCAGCTTGCTGTATTGTAGAAATTTAGAAATCTTCTAATTAAAATATAAGTTACTCTACTTTAGCATTTTCTCTTGCGAAAGCAAAATTAAGCATCTCAGTTTCTGCTGAGCAGCACGAAAATACTGATTATTAGCATTTACTTTTTTGGGTACTAGCTTGAATCCAGTTACCATTTCCACACGGGAAGTTCCTTTCGGTATGTTTCTATACTTGGACATTCGTTATTCTATAGCAATATTCTTACGCTTTTACTAAAAAATTACAAACTGCTAACATGAGAGATTGTATTATGATAATCCTGACAACAATCGAAAGAAAACGTTTATCACTTGATATACTTTCCTTTAAGTTGATTTTTTTCAAATTTATGACATATATATATAAGTAGTTTTATAATTATAGTATTTATAATGTTGCCTATATATTTACAGGTATGATTCTCTTTTGGAAATATGTTCTCACATCTTTAGCGCAAATAACGAATTTATGTAAAAGCCTGTTGGGTAAAAAATATGCGTATAGAAAATCTCGCATTTGCACTAATTTAAAAAATGGCCTTTTTGAGCATGTCGATTTTTGTGTAGCGTTGGATAAAGAAAAAACATTAAAGCGCTGCTTTAAATATTATTTTAAACATCTTTTTACCGTTTTTCAGTTACTCGTAAGTATTTTTGACGAAGTTTCATATTTTCTCACTCATTCCCCAATATTTTTGGCAGCTCATCGGCTGACAATCTTCGCTGGCCTTCAATATACCAAACCATTTTTTCAACCCAATTCTTAATAATTGATTAGTAATTTTTAGTATAATATTTCCTGAAAGGCTATCAAAAAAGTGTGAAGATGAACGCATGCTCTGATCTCGTACTTGATTTTGAATTTAAAAAGTAGCTCTAAAATAAACAAATAATTTGATTTTACAAACACACATCATTTTACACTTTTTCCCTGCCTTAATGCACTTTAAATGCAAGCTTAAAAATCTATATGAACTATTCTAAGGGCAATGCAATATACAATCCATGATTTTGATTGTGACTTGATCATGATAATTTTATGATATTTGTGAAAATCTTTCTGACGAGCGGCTCTGCGAAAAAAAATCTATGTTTTATCCGCTTTGACAACATTAAAGCTTACGTCTGTGTGCCAAGGTTAAAAGGTGGGTCAGACTTAATTATTGGCAGACTTAATGAAACTTTCTCTGGCAGGTCTAGGAATGCAGAGACTTGGAAATAAAATAATTTTTACCTTTGGCCACGAGACCTTTCTTTTCGACTGTGTTGTTTACTACTTTTTCCCAACTTCAGGAGAAAAGAACCAGACTGATTATTTTATATAATATTTCAAGAATTCTGTAAATAACTTTTAAAAAACTTTGTATAAAAATGAATTTTTGATTGTTTTTAGTTTTGTCTTTGATTAAGTATTCTTATCTTTTGATTTTCAATAACCATTCCAGTGAATAAGTATTCTTATCTTGTAGAAAACACGTTTTTTCTGTGTAAAGTAGACGAACTGACGCAATATATTTTTTTCTGGATATAGTACGCTTTATATTTCCATACTTTTGGAAAATATAAAGTAACAAAATTGCTTATATTACATAATTCCAAAGATCATGTGAACAATTAGGTCCAGTTTCTGCATGTTTGTGTCCAAAGTACATAAAATTTTGTTTTCAATATTTGAGAAATGGTAGAGAAGATGAAAACGGACATAGATAGACTACTTTTGGTTTTGATCATGGAAAAAAAAAAATTCCGAAATATTTTGTGAAATTGAACTTTTTTTCATTTTCAAACCAAATGTAGTCTATCTAAGTCCGTTTTTAACTTCTCTACAATTTCTAAAATTTCGAAAACATAATTTTATGTACTTTGAACATAAACATGTAGAAACCTAAAATCAATTAAATTTTTTAATTTTGGGAATATCACATGCCCTTAAGCATGGAAATTTATTTGAAAAACATACAAAATTGTTTTAATTGAACAGAATGCCAACTAATCAATTTTTTGTTTAAAATTTTCGCTATCAGGGTCTCAGAGGAAAATTGACCATCACAGCCAAGATGTTTCCCAGTAAACATTCACAGTTTTTACATAACAGTTCTATAAAAATCTCGTCCGATAAGTGTCGCATTTATAGAACAAGAAACATAATGTGACAGTTATGGAAACAAAATATAACAACTCTTGTTCCGTTAATGTAGCACTTATCGGACAACATTTTTACTGAATTGTTATGTAACAATTACGTAACCACATTTTTTGTTTATGTTTACCAGCCGAAAAATTTGCTGTGCACGAACACAAGAAAAAAGTAGCAGTGGTATATTTTACAAGCTGAAATTGTAACTTTAACTATTTTTTAAGTGCAATAAAGATGTCACGTGAGCTTTTAATGATGCAATTTTGTTGTGCGTCAATAAGTCATTTGTTTCTCTTTAAATACAAATTTCTTTATAAAAAATCAGTATGGCTCTTTTATGCTGTTTTTTTAAAGTATATTTTCAATTGTATGTGATAATGTGGATTATAATTGTAATTTACACATTTCTTTCAAATTGTGAAGTATTCGGAAAGAACCGATGGCCTTCAGAGTAGCAATCGATTTACGCCTTTAATTACATAAGCTATTAATATTAATGATTTCTATTGCGCCAATGAGACACGTTAGCGTCCTATAAATAAACCTATCTCGAATCTTATAAAAGTCTATGCTTAAATACGATACGTTTACGTTGTTAGCGTTCGCAAACACTTTAGGCGCTTGCGCAAGAATTACGTCGTGAGCCCGCAATCATTTTAAGTACGTCATAGAAAAACACACTGTGAGTAATAAGCAACAAGTGTAAGAAATTTTGAGCAGTTCAAACATATTATAATCCTCCAATTTTAATAAATGTATTCCGTCAAGGTGTACAATTTTAAATAAATATTATTTTAATTATTTTTCTTCTTTTACGACGAAAAAGAGTTTTTTATACTTTACAGAACTGTTTCGTATTCTTGGGTGCAATCCATTGCTAAATAGAGTTTTCTTTATTTCCGGAACTTTCTCTAAAAATAACTATTATTTTTTAATAAATTATTAAAGCTTTTATAAGTTTCAAAAATTAATTACGAGAGCTTAGCTATAATTAAATTCATTTTTATAATCCGCTCGAGCTTAAATAATTCACAGTAATATGACTCAAATTTAGTTGAATTCGCTTATATTAATTTCATTTTCATTTAGTAGAATTAAATTTATTTGAAATTATTATAAGGATTTTCAAAGTTGAGTGTGAGTTGATTCTAAAATAAATCTGATAACTATATCTATTTTAATTGATCTGAATTCAGTTCTATGAGCTTCAAGTGATTTTAATTCAGTGATTTGAATATTTTTAATTAAAAATTTTGTAATTAGTAGTTTAAATTGTAATTTCTTAAATAATTAAGAGCATGAAACAATTCTCTAAAAGTTAAAAAAACTTACAGCAGTTGAATACCTAGAAGGTTTCATTTTACAGAACACCTTGACAATTATTCTCAGTAAATTGACTTTTATCGACTACTTTTTTAAAAAGTAGTTTACATATTTGCTTTATCATCTTTCATGATAAAACAATGCCAATAAATAATTAAAGTTAGAATCCAGATTCGATTCGTTGATCGGCTTGAAACATTTACTTTCAGTGTGTTTACTCAAACCTAAACGTTTAAAAGTACAGACTCTTTGCTGCTCTTTTGACAAAATACACGATGGATGAAAATCCCGTAATGACACTGAATGAAATGACTATGAAGCGCCAAATGATGGTAATGAATACGAAAAAAGATGGGAGAAAGGCACTTTTGAACACAGGAAGCGCCTGGATATTTTGAATATCTCACCTGGTGTCAGAATCTCTCGCTTAGCAGAAAATCCAACCAAGGTTTGATTTCATATCCCCTGTTTCGAATGGTAAACTCAAAAAACAAAAATAATTTACTTTAAATTGGAGTTTTACTAAAAATATGGATTTATACGTGGTACTTTTATAGCCGTTTGTATATTAGAAATAAATATTAGAAATACTTTTTTTGTAAGTTGCGCTGAACCTGACGACATTTACGCGGCTTAAAATGGAGAGTATAATTTATTAGGAGTTTTGAGAATGAAAATTGAAAGGAGCATTTCTGGACAAATTGCTCCAAGATGAACCATGTGGATTCGATTTGAAATCTTAGACGAGGCTGTGCTCTCTCGAATCACATCGATGAGTGTAAAGAATGGACGAGCTTGTTCCAGGCGATGTCGAAGATGAGGCTGTGGTCGAAGATGGTGATGACGCTGGGGCTCTCTTCGACTTTTGTGGCACCTATGTATTGTGACCTTGCTTTCGTATTTTAGTCTCCAAAGCAGAGGTTGATCGGCCAACGAGGTCCTCGATTTCATCCGGAGTTAAAACCGTGAATTCCCTAGAAAAATCATTTTTTACGTTCAATTATTCCTTAGATTTGAACAAACATTTAATGAACATTTAGAAAGATGAAGGGGTCAAAAAAAGTGTACATGAATTTTGATTCTGCGTTATTTCTAAAGAATATTGGAAATTTTATTGATTTGTTTTGAAATTACATGAAAAATATGTGCAAAAAAGGTGCCATGAAAAAATTACGCTTAACTGTAATCATTTGTCAAAAACTACCACTACCAATGGTAATACATCTAAAACAGACTTTTAGATATTTTTAGATTATATATGTATGATGATATTCATTCAAAAGCTGAGAAAAAACCACAGTACGCCCACTACCGTGTATTTTAGGAGGGTATTTAAAAAAGTGAAAATGAGCATTAGCGCCGCCAAGTTATGATAGCAAGAACTAATATTAATGCAAACAAAACCCCCGTACCCCGCAACCCGATGCCAGTAAGAAGGTCGGCATTGAATGGTATTGAAATGTCAAAATCTGGAAAGAAACGGAATCGAGAATGAAACTTTTGAATGCCTTTTAATGCCTAGGAATTAAAATGCATTCAAAAGTTTTATTCTCGATTCCATTTCTTTCCACATTTTTCTATTTCAATACCATTTAATGCCCACTTTTTTACTAGGTATATTTTAAAGAGCGGAAAATTTACAAACATAAATCAATGATTTATACCATCAGATTTTATCAAAAGAATATCAAACTATGGTTGCTATGGTTACAACAGGTTAAAAAGAACATCAGTAGAGACAATAGCGCCACTAGTTGTTGATAGCAAACACTATAATTCGTTCCCCTTTTCTCCTATATAAGTGGACCCACTGTGGAAAAAACTAATTGAGTATGCTACAAGGGCAGGTTAATAAGTCCTTACAAAATGCACCAGATGGCGCTCAAAATATTGAAAGACGTGTATTTCTAAAGAACGCCATTTCTTAATATACTTCTGTCAATTTTTCACCCAAATCCGTCACGTAGTTCAATTTTTACAATTGATCAAAGCAAACGCCTGAAACAAAGGACAGTCGATGAAGTGAACCAGTTCATTGATTACTTAGAAAAAGGACGAACGATAAATGGAGAGTATTGGGTTGGCAACAAAGTCATTTCGCTTTTTTCCGCTAGATGACTTTAGTCGTTCAAAATCGTTCTTTTCCATTGCAAACTTCAGACGGTATATGGTATTCGACAGCTGACGTTTCATAGATTATTCAGTAAAAATAAAGTTTCGAGTTTTGTTGTTTGTTTATTGTTTTGCATTGATTTGAAATGGATATTCCAGACGGTCATTTTCGTCACATTTTACTTTATTACTTCCGAATAGGTAAGAACGCAGTGCAAGCTCGGAAAAAGTTGCATGATGTTTATGGTGAAAAATCATTAACAGAAGGCCAGCGCCAGAATTGGTTTCCTCGTTTTCGTTGTGGAGATTTTTACCTCAAAGACGCACCACGCTCTGGACGCTCAACTCAAGTTGACGACGACAACATAAAAGCAGTGATAGAAAATAACCGGCGTAGTACGACACGAGAGATCGCAGAAAAGTTAACATATCACATATAGTACATGCGTTGAAAGACATTTAAAACAACTTGGTTACGTTAATAAACTCGATATTTGGGTTCCTCACAAATTGAACGAAATTCAACTCACCAAACGAATTTCCATTTGCGATTCACTTCTGAAGCGTAACGAAACCGATTCATATTTAAAGCCTATCATAACAGGCGATGAAAAATGGGTTGTTTACGATAACGTCGTGCGAGAAAGATCATGGAGTAAGCGAGATGAGTCTGCACAATCGTCATCAAAAGCCGATATTCATCAAAAGAAGGTTATGCTGAGTGCTTGATGGGATTTCAAAGGTATTGTTTATTTTGAGCTGCTCCCAAGGAACCGAACTATCAATTCGAATGTCTACCGTCGCCAGCTAATGAAATTGGACAAAGAAATGAAGGAAATGCGATCAGAACTGGCAACTCGTAAAAGCGTCATCTTCCATCAAGACCACATACATCTTTGGTCACTCGCAAAAAATTATTGGAGTTAGGCTGGGAAGTGATGCCTCATCCACCGCATAGTAGTGACCTTGCACCATCCGATTATCATTTATTCCGTTCACTCCAAAACCATTTGAATGGAAAAACATTTGATTCAAATGAGGCTGTCAAAAATGAGTAGATTCAGTTTTTTGCTTCTAAGAACCAAACTTTCTACAAAAGTGGAATTATGAAGCTGACTATAAGATGGCAAAAGGTCATAGAACAAAATGGCCAACAAATAATTGAATAATGTTTGTTATCTGTATTAATAAACTTGCTTTGAAAATCATGAAAAAAAAAAACGAAATGACTTTGTTGCCAGTCCAATATTATGCGTCATTATGCGTGCACACCTCTGCTGTTGCAATGGAAAAATTGCAAACATGAAAAAATGGCTTGTGGGAAAGACATTTGAGTCAAACAAGGACGTTTTCGCCGAAACAGAGGCCTATTTTGAAAAGCTTCCAAAATCTTACTTTTTAGACGGCTTATAAAAATTAGAAAATCGTTGGGTGAAATGTATTTTTTTTCAAAAATTTCTTCAATGAAAATAAAGCCTCTTGATGAAGTTTCACCTTCAATAAAAATTCTTAAAAACTTATTAAATTTTGGTAAAAAAAATATTGTGATAAAAATAAACATTTTTTTACAAAAACAAAAATGTTTATTATAAAGAATTTAAATTGTAATAACTTTCTCGATCTTTTTATTGAAAATCGTTTAACTCTATATATTTGTTAATGTCTTTCGAATGATAAACGGGAAAAAAAAATTTTTGATTCTCAATTAATCAATAAATGGCATTCGTTTTTGTAAGCCGGAGTAACTCGTCTCGCCCGATCGTGACATGTCTGATCGCGATACTCTTGACTGTGGATAGGTAATTAAAGTGTATACGTTATCATCAATAACTCTGCTACGATCAAGTATTTATTTTATACAACAAACGTTAAATATTAATTTTGGGATGTAAATGATGATTGAATACACTCATTAATCATTGTTTCACATTTCAATTTCATGAAAAATCACAGTAAAAATTCTTATATACATATATAAATCAAATACAATGGATTAACTTTTTTCAACTATATACAACTTTTGCATGTTAAAAAAAAAGTTAACCTACATTCTTCCGAAAAGATTTTGCAGATAAATTTTTTATCATCAATGGACACGTAAGAATGATATAGACATAGAATGATAATATTTGTTTTATTCAAAAAACGTTAAATATCAATGTTTGGGAGGTAAATGATGATTAAATACGCTCATTAATCATTTTTTTACATTTTAATTTCATGAAAATTCGAATATACATATAAATCAAATACAAAAGATTAATTTTGTTTAATAACATAATCATTTTGCATGCTAAAAAGGAAAGTCAACCTACATTCATAATTAGCTGTTTTAAAATATATCTCGAAATTTATATTTAACGTTTTTTGTATAAAACAAATACTTGATAGTAGCAGAGCTATTGATGATAATGTACACACTTTAAGTACCTATCCACAATCAAGAGCATAGCGATCGGACGTGTCGCGATTGGGCGCGGCGAGTTACTCCGGATCATAAAAATGGATGCCATTCATTGGTCAATTGAAAATCCAAAATTTTTTGCCCCGTTACTTATTTGAAAGACATTAATAAATATATAGAGTTGAATTATTTTCTAAAAAAACATCGAGAAAATGATTAAAATTCAAATTATTTATAATAAACAACTTTGTTCTTGTAAAAAATTAATGGTTTTTCATCAAAATATTTTTTTAATCAAAATTTAACAAGTTTTAAACAAATTTTATTGAAGGTGGAATTTCATCGAGAGGCTTTATTTCCATTGTAGACATTTTTGAAAAAAAATTTGTCAAAAACACTCTTTTGTTAATATCTTTTGTAATTGCCAATATTTTTTCAAAATATTTTAGGAATACTTTAGTATTGATGCGTACTCTATAATACAATCATTGTTTCTATAAAGTCGGGAAAAGAGTGATCTGTTTCACAAATTCTTACCCTGTTTGAAAAAAATGGATTCCAAGGAATTTCGCGATTTGATTAAACATTGCTTTTTAATGGAAGAAAATAATACCCGAGCCAAGAAATGTCTTGATAAATGTTATGGAACATTTTCTCCATCGTCCGCCATATTTCACATGAACATTTGGGTAAGAAAAAACTGTCTGAGCGATGGGTGTCGCGTTCTCTAACAATCGATCTAAAACAGCAGCATGTTGATAATTCTGAGTGTGCTTTGACTTTTTTCAGCGTAATCAAAAGGAATTTTTGCGTCAATCCGTGACAATTGATGAAACAGGGATCCATTATTACACACCCGAATCCAATAAACAGTCTACAGAGTAGTTGCAAGCGGGTGATAGCCAACCGAAGCGCCCAAAGACACAGCGTTCGGCCGGCAAGGTTATGGACAGTATTTTTTGGGATGCGCATGGAAAAATATTCATCAACTGTTGGGAAAAAGGAAAAACAATAACTGGCAAGTACTATGTTACATTACTGGACAAATTGGACGAGAAGGTCAAGAAAAAACGACCGCATTTGAAGAAGAAAACTTCTTGTTTTATTAAGACAACGCACGGGCGCACTCATCCATAAACCGATGGTAAAATTGGATTCTTTGGGTTAGGAATTGCTTCTTCACCTACCGTATTCTCCAGATCGAGCCTCTTACGATTACTATTTGCTTCCTAATATGAAAAGATGGCCCCAGAGAAAGAGATTTCACATCAATGAGGTCATATTAAGGCAAGCAGAGAGGAATATGTTATTCAAATTAGTTTACGATACCTGCGAAATGGGTAGAAGAATAGAGCAGATAATTAAAAACTTATTCAATGAAGATGAGTTCGGTTTTAGGAAAGAGAAGGGAACTAGAGAAACATCACTCTCATTACGATTAATTCAGAGTGTTAGAGGCTAGGAGTAGGGAAACCAACTTTATTTGCTTTTATCAATTTAGAAAAACCATTCGGCAAGATCAGCTGGCCTAAATTCTTCAAAATATTGAAAGACAAAAGGATAAAGTAGAAGGACGGAAGAATTATTAGCTCTGTATACCGGGACCAAAAGGTAGTGGCCGAAATGCAGGGGGAGTGGGGAGAAGCAAGTATCACGAATGGGGTGAGACAAGGCTGCTCCTTATCACCACATCTATTTAATTAATACTTAGAGGAAGCAATTGAAGAAGAAACAAAGGATATAGGTACGAAAGTTCAGAGGAAAAATCAAAATATTACGTTTTGCGGATGATAGTGCTCTGCTAGCGAATACCGAAATAGAACTAGAGGAGGTGTTGAATGTAACGGAGATAGATTTTAACAATTATAATATGAAAATAAATATAGGAAAACTAAAGTTATCGCGTGTAAAGCAAAATCAGGAAAGGAGTGCTTAAACATTAAAGTAGGTAATGAAAATATGTAATAACGAACAACGAGGAATGGCCGTTGTAATGCAGATATTTGTTCTAGAATAGAGCAAAACTTTGCCAAAATAATACAATTACTGGTTTTAAAAATAGATCTAGAAATTAGAAAACAACTGCTCAAAACATTCGTATGGAGCGTAGCACTCTATGTTTGCGAAGCGTGGGCTATAGGTAAAGGAGAAGATAAGAGGATTTCAAAATATGGTGTTATAGGAAACTATTGAAAATAAGTTGCGTGGATAAGGTGACAAATAAGGGTGTTTTAAACCCAGTGAAAAAAAAGAAAAGCTTAATGCTTATACAAGGTTCACTATTCATATTTTGAGCCTTGGCAACACTGAGTGTTCTCAAGTGCTATCTGAAATTTGCACTAGAAAGTTTGAAATTTTTGACCATAACCACCTTTAGATCGTTTTGTCATTTGAGTGTTATTTGTGTTGTTTACAGTGGCTTGAAAATTATGTGTCAGCAAAAAATGGAATTAACTCGTAAACATTTTCGTGCGATGATTTATTACGACTTTCGACGTGGATTATCAAGACAAGAATGTATCGATCAACTTATTTCCAGTTTTGGCGATGAAGCCCCAACCCATGCCACTGTAAAACGCTGGTATAACGAGTTTGATCGTTCGAACGCATGCAAAAGTGTATTAATCCTAAAGGAGAATACTTTGAAAAACAATAAACCCATTTTTGATGACAAATTACTGCTTTTCATTATTAGGCTTAAAATATAAATAGTGTCCCTCGTATGCTTATTGATAGGACACACTTAGACATGAGGGACTGGCAGGAAAAATTTTTTAAGGTACAGTAGAGGGATGGAAAAGGAAAGAGAGGGAAAGATTAGAGAATGTGATACAAATTATAGATGACGTAGGCTGTGGCGGATACTGCGAATTGAAAAGACTCGCTCAGGATGGGAACGGATGGAGAGCTGCATCAAACCAGTTTCAGGACTGCTGATTATAACAATATATGTATTTTACAACGACATCCAAATTATTCTGAATGTTCAAAGAACCTTAGTGGTTGGAACTGAAATCTGCCATAGATGGTGGTGATTGATTATCCAAGCACAAATTAACAATCGGACCAACATCGATCCAACACTGGATACCAACTTCCGACTGTCAGCGGACAGTCGAAATGATAGCGATGTATTGCGTTGGTACAACACCGGTTTCCAACGTTCTACCAATACTGGTAACCAAGATATTTTCAACGTTGGCTGTCAACATTTATAAAATACTAATTATATATTTTTATTATTAAGTCCATGTTTTACGGGTAAAGACGTACTTCAAAGAAGACTATCAGTGTAAAATCAACTTTGTAAAAACACTGGTATGTTACAGCGTTAATTATCAGAGTCGATTAGACACTTGGTGGACCTTGCACATTTACTGTCGGAAAATAACTTTTTCCACAGTCGGAAGAAGGTTGGGCCTGTTCTACACTCAACGTTGTACAAACGCTGGTATTTTGCAGTCGACTACCAGAGCTGAATATACACTGGATAGACCTTATACATCCACCGTCGGTAAATTACTTTTTCCACAGACGAAATAAGGTTGGGCCAATTGTTTCCCAACATTATACCAACGTTAGTAATCAACAGTCGATCTCCTACGTTGGACCAACATTTAACCGATCGTCATAATCGGCAGAGAGTCATGATTTCTGCTTGGGTATTGAAAAGCCATTCATAAGCTTTTACATGGCAGTAAAAAAAATTATTTAGATGCATTAATGATATGTTTAGCCACCCTGTACACAAACAATTTGCCAAACAAATCCGGTTGCTTTTCTATTGCGAGTCCCCTTGTCTCACTCCAATCAGGATGCTTCTTTATTGTGATTACCCTCACAAATCGAGGTACTTATATATTCAAATCCAGAATGTGTCACTTAGATTAAATTACTACACAAAAGTCGGTCGTTAAAGGGTATAAAAACCCTGAGTGGCATGGAAGATATACCCCAGTAAGAAGCTTACTATTAAACTGAATTGAAATGCATGTACGGAAAACATTAACGAATTTGAAACCATTTGAATACCTAACCAATCCCGTTAAATAATTTTTTCACAAAAACTTCGGTAAATTTTCTTAAGGCCTTCAAAAAATTTGCTTATTTCCTAGCCTATTAGGAAAATTTACCATATACTCAATATAAAAGTGTATGAAATTTTAAATACATCAAAATGTCAATAAATTAGGATGTTTTCTAAATGTTTTGATAATTTGTAAATCACTGAAATTGGTAGATAATGTTTTTAATCAATTTAATCATTAATATTATGAAAGAGAAAAATTTGCTGATCAGTGTATTCATATTTTACTGATTTATTATTACATTAAAATTAAAAAAAAAAAATCCGTATCATTTATGATTGATACTTACTGAGTATTTGACTTGTTAGTTTTTTAAAAGAAAAAACTTTATTAAGAGCTTTGCTTTTTTTCCTGCTAAAAATTGAATAGGACAGTAGAAAAGTAATGAGTAAAATGTGCAGGAAGTTTACCTATGTTGGGCTAAAAGCATGTCTATGCTGGTGACACTACGTTGATGTGATCCATCTTTTTGGGAAACTTTTTGTCTTCTGATGCATAAAGCTCTTAATGGAACCAATATTACGCCCAGAACTAGAAGACCACATCCGGCAGCTATGAGGACTGCTGAGTTTTGTGCTGCTTCCGCTCCGGGTGCCAATTGGACGAGTCCAACAACCAATACTACTGCTCCAAGGAACAACGATCCAACCACGACATGTAAAGAATTGACCTAGAATGAAAAAATAAATCAGTTATGAGTGTGTTCTATCATTTTTTCCCTAAAAGATGCAACAATGAGGAGAACTTGGGAGAAAAATATTTTTGTGAAATATATGGAATTAGTAACTATTTAGACTTTTTAGAAGTTGTCTATAATGTGTAATTATTTAGTTTTCAATGTAATTTTCCTACTAATTTTTCAAAACTAATTTCCAGGTTCCATGACCCCCTGAAATTAAAAAAGGGTTTTTTTTAATCCTGTTTTATTTAATTTCTCGTTATTGTTGTCAAACTAAACAAGATATGAACAAAGTTATAATACTAAATGAGAAAAAATTACCAAATATTTATCTTTTTATTTAAAAAAGAACATTATTAAAAATCAAAAATTCCATTTTTAGTTAAAATATGCGATATATGAAAAAACTTTATGACACAAAATGGTTCACTAAAACAAGATCTACAAATTTCAATTTAAATATTTTAAAAAAGATATTTTTCGTTTTAATTAAAAAAAATAATATTGAGAATTAAAAAATCCTATTTATCAGCTATACTATGTGAGATACAAAAAAAATGTTAGAATACAATAAACAAGATGTATTTGTTTTGTTTTTACTAAAAAAAATAACATTATAAATGAAAAATCCAATTTTTGTCCTTATCGCGAGTCCCAATTCCTTCTTTTCGATTGTGAATAGCAAATGCGAGTGTTGTGATGAAAATGTATTCCTCGAAGTCGAAGTAACTTTGAGAAAAATAAATTGATATTAGCAATATTATAAAATTTACATGAATTATAATAATAAATTATGAAGAATAAATTTGAGTGCCTGCGAATAACACAAGACCGAGCGTGAAGCGCAACAACTGAATCGCGTGCCCTAAAAGTAGGTCTGGCAAATTTTTTAAAATCTGTTTAAACTTTAGCTTCTTCCAATGCGCAGAAAAATATTAATCAGACAGTTTTTCATTGATATAGATTATTTATTATTACTCCTTTTATTACGTCAAAACCAGATCTAGAACATCATAAAACATTTATTATTTCAAATGATATTCGAAACGTATGAAATAATTTAAATTTACATTGTTCTTGCAATATTTTCTCACAGGAAGCATAATTTCATTTTTTAAATTGAGCGGAATTTTGTTAACTTCTGTAATCGATTAAAGAATACATTTTATGTAGACCCAAGCAGAAATCATGACACTCTGCCGACTGTGACGATCGGTTAAATGTTGGTTCGATGTAGGAGATCAACTGTTGATTACCAACGTTGGTACAATGTTGGGAAACAATTGGCCCAACCTTATTTCCAAATGTGGAAAAAGTAATTTACCGACAGTGGATGTACAAGGTCTATCCAGTGTCTATTCAGCCCCGGTAGTCGACTGTAAAATATCAGTGTTTGTACAGTGTTGGTTGTACAACAGACCCAACCTTCTTCCGACTGTGGGAAAAGTAATTTTTCGACAGTAAATGTACAAGGTCCACCCAGTGTCTAATCGACTCTGATAATTAGCACTGTAAAATACCAGTGTTTGTACAAAGTTGATTCGACACTGGTACACTTTAAAAAAAGTCTATTGATAGTGGAGTTAGGTTCCTTTCAGAATGCATTAATTGAAATGAAGCATATTTCTTTTGTCTATCAACAGAATCGTTTTACTGTTATTGTGGCATTGATGATAACCGATTTAATATTGGCATTTGTCAAAGTTGGGCTTCTGTACATTTCTAATATTTATATTAGATAGGTTATATCATACAATTTGTTTTATTTTATCCTCGAAATTATTTTTTTTTTGTACGAGAAAGGATTTCATTTCAAGACCAAAGGAAATACTTCGGCAGTAATAGGTTAGCATTTGAAACGATAATCGTTCAACTGCTAAAGGATTTCCTCTCATGCCAATTTTGAATAGAGAATTCTCTAATAGTGAAGGGAATCGTTTGAGAGTCAATAGTATGGTTTTAGAGTGTAGTCTTCTTTAAGAAATGTCTTTAACCGTTAAACATGGATTTAATAATAAAAGTATATAACCAGTATTTTAGAAATGTTGACAGCCAGCGTTGAAAATATGTTGGTAACCAGTATTGATACAACGTTGGAAACTGGTGTTGTACCAACGCAGTACATCGTTATCATTTCGACTGTCCGCCGACAGTCGGATTCCGACAGTCGGAAGTTGGTATCCAACGTTGGATGGACGTTGGTCCGATCGTTAATTTCTGCTTGGGGAATGTATATTCTACCCTTATTGAGACTTGTGTTATATTTACCTTTGTTCTGAGATAAATTATAGATTTTACACTAGAATTCGGGTGAATACAACATCTGGTTTTTTCCGTGATATTTTTATTTTATCTTCGCTATATAACTTTCAAATAAAATAAATTTTACATAATTGCATATGTTTGCACCCAGCAAAAATTGTAGTTGGTTGAACAAAATCCTTTTCTTGGCTGCATTTGGTTGGTTTTAGAAAATACCTTGATTGGACGAACTTAATTTTTCTCATCAACTTTACAAAATATTTTTTTGACGTTACAAAATTTTTTAGTTGATTTCACAGGATAGATTTATCTTTGATGGATCAACAAAATCATTCAACAGCATCAAACACATGTGTAGTAGGATCAAGGAAAATATTTGGTAGAATCAATGAAACATTCTTAACCAATAAATTATGTCAAGTCAACTACAAATTTTTTTGTCTGCGTGAAAAAATAATTCAGGGTTAAACCAAGCAAAAGTTTTTTGAATGGCCAAATCTTGTTTTGAGTGTGCAGAACAAGTTTTTTTATATTAAATAAAATTCTCATTTAATCCTAAAAGTGCGTAGGTAAAAAACCAAGAATTACATTATATGCTTATTTGTCAGAGGCGGAATTAGAGTATATATATTTTTCTTTTCATTGAATACAAAGCATATTACTCAGTTTCTAAGTGACGAAGAAGTTCAAGGAAACTAAATGGTGAGCGCCGTATCCATATAAAATAGAACGTGAATCAAACCGTGTGGGCGTTCCGTTGCAATAAATTTGTTGAATTAAATTTGCCTGTGATTTAACCTGTTTCCTGACTCAACCAAATCACTTCATAACTTTGTTTCCGCCGTTTTTCCCCCAAATTTGATGCTTTATTCTCAAAAAGTGATTACCTATTTATGATTCAAAGTACTGTCCGTTGTCAGCAACTACTTTTTTCCATCTTTCTGAAAATTGTCGGATACCGTCTCGAAAAAACGATGCTTCTTTTGAGGCGATCCACAAATCGATCCATTGTTTTACTTCTTCGTAAGAGCGGAAATGCTGATGAGCCAGGTCGTGTGCCATCGATTCCCAAGCAGAAATTAACAATTGGAACAATGTCGATCCGACGCTGGATACCAACTTCTGACTGTCGGAATCCGAGTGTACTGTTGGTATAACACCAGTTTCCAACGTTGTATCAATACTGGTAACCAACATATTTTCAACGCTGGCTGTTAACATTTCTTACATATTTGTTAAAATACTGGTTATATACTTTTATTATGAAATCCATGTTTTACGGTTAAAGACATTTTTTAAAGAAGACTATACTCTAAAAACAGTCTATTGATTCTCAAACGATTCCCTTCATTATTAAAGGATTTTCTATTCAAAATTGGTATGAGAGGAAATCCTTTAGCAGTTGAACGATTATCGTTTCAAATGCTAACCTTTTGCTGTCAAAGTATTTATTTTCGTCTTGAAATGAAATCCTTTCTCGTACAAAAAATAATAATTTCGAGGATAAAATAAAACAAATTGTATAATATAACCTATCTAATATAAATATTAGAAATGTACATAAGCCCAACGTTGGGAAATTCTAATATTAAATCGGCTATCACCAATACTACAATAACAGTAAAACGATTCTTTTGATAGGCAAAAGAAATCTGGTTAATTGCAATAGATGCATTCTGAAAGGAACCTAATTTCACTATCAATAGACTTTTTGTAGAGTGTACCAATGTCGAATCAACTTTGTACAAACACTGATATTTTACAGTCGACTACCAGGGCTGAATAGACACTGAATAGACCTTGTACATCCACTATCGGAAAATTAATTTTTCCACAGTCGGAATAAGGCCAATTGTTTTCCAATATTGTACCAACGTTGGTAATCAACAGTCGATCTCCTACATTGGACCCTTCTGATTCTATCTTTGAAGTAGCTGTGTACAAGCAAAGAAACACCGTTCAACTTCTCTCGGCTTCAAAATGGCTTGTTAAGTCACTCCCAATGATTCTGCCGATTATTCTTACGTTTGACACGAGTCTTCAGCAAGCAATGCCTCCAATTCTTAATCTTCGAAAATTTTCTCTTTTCCATCACCATGCCGGTCCTTGACATCAAAATCACCGCTCTTGAAGCATTGAAACCACACACAACACGTTCTTTCACTAAGAACAACCTCACCATAAGTTTTTGAGAGCATTTGATGAGCCTCAGTCGCCGTTTTCTTCAAATGAAAGCAGAAAGTCAAAACTTCCCACAAATGACGAGAATTTGGCTCGAAAACTAACATCTTCGATCGAGAATAAATCTATGATGCAAATACAAATTCATTTATGTGGTGCTGTTGTTATGTTGACAGATGTCCAAGTTTATTGTGTGACATTTTTGATCTGCCTATACCCAAGCAGAAATTAACAATCGGACCAACGTCCATCCAACGTTGGATACCAACTTCTGACTGTCGGAATCCGACTGTCGGCGGACAGTCGAAATGATAACGATGTACTGCGTTGGTACAACACCAGTTTCCAACGCTGTATCAATACTGGTAACCAACATATTTTCAACGCTGGCTGTCAACATTTCTAAAATACTGGTTATATAATTTTATTATTAAATCCATGTTTTACGGTTAAAGACATTTTTTAAAGAAGACTAAACACTAAAAACAGACTATTAACTCTCAAACGATTCCCTCCACTATTGAAGGATTTTCTATTCAAAATTGGTATGAGAGGAAATCCTTCAGCAGTTGAACAATTATCGTTTCAAATGCTAACCTTTTACTGTCAAAGTATTTCCTTTGTTCTTGTAATGAAATCCTTTCTCGTACAGGAAAAAAATAATTTCGA
The DNA here is from genome assembly GCA_030998225.1 of Diplolepis rosae. Lineage (NCBI taxonomy): Eukaryota > Metazoa > Arthropoda > Insecta > Hymenoptera > Diplolepididae > Diplolepis > Diplolepis rosae. The sequence goes on along the minus strand of JAPYXD010000701.1, from coordinate 19,010,559 downwards.
GGATAAAAGAAAGCAAATAGTAGGATATAACCTATCTAATATAAATATTAGAAATGTACATAAGCTCAACTTTGACAAATGCCAATATTAAATCGGTTATCATCAATGCCACAATAACAGTAAAACGATTCTGTTGATAGACAAAAGAAATATGCTTCATTTCAATTAATGCATTCTGAAAGGAACCTGACTTCACCATCAATAGACTTTTTTTAGAGTGTACCAGTGTCGAATCAACTTTGTACAAACACTGGTATTTTACAGTGCTAATTATCAGAATCGATTAGACACTGGGTGGACCTTGTACATTTACTGTCGTAAAATTACTTTTCCCACAGTCGGAAGAAGGTTGGGCCTGTTGTACATCCAACATTGTACAAACGCTGGTATTTTACAGTCGACTACCGGGACTGAATAGACACTGGATAAACCTTGTACATCCACTATCGCTAAACTACTTTTTTCACAGTCGGAATAAGGTTGGGCCAATTGTTCCCAACATTGTACTAACGTTGGTAATCAACAGTCGATCTCCTACATCGGACCAACATTTAACCGATCGTCACAGTCGGCAGAGTGTCATGATTTCTGCTTGGGTTTCGAACAGCATTTATCAATGCAGCCATCTATCGAAAAACGGCGGAAGTAAAGTTGTACACCTAATAATATTTAGATATTCAACTTCAATACTTTAAATTATGAAATAAGTTGATAGAGTTATCTTAGATATAAGAACTAAATGTCTATATATTACAACTGAATATATTGAATAGTTGTCACTTCGTTGAATGTTTAGATATTGATCACATAACCTATTGTTTATATTTCTGAATCACAATTTCACCGACTTGTCATGTTACAAAAAATTAATTGGACCTAAAACACATCCGTCTTAAAAAATCCACTCAAAATTTATAATAAACTTGTGCAGAGTTGAGGGATATAACCGATTGAGTGAACACGAACCTATCACAGCCTGACATGAATTAAGAAGGATCCACTTCATATATTACTATATAATACAGTTCAAAAATGTATGATGCTGATAAAATAAACATATTAAAATAATTGGAAAGTTTTCTAAAATTTTGTTTGTTCATGGAGAATTGTTTTTTAACCTACATCATTTTCACGAATAATAAACACAAATTTCTGAGGGAGTTCTAATCCTGTATTTATTAATTCTTTACTCCTTACAAACTTCTTTTTTCCGTTAATGTATTTTGTGATGTGCAATTCTGACATTTTTTATCTTTTCAATAATGTTCTTGTTAATAGTCAATCATCCGCATTGAATATTCTTCAGAATAGTACATAACATATGTTAAAAAGTGTCAAGTCCACTCAGTAAAAATATTTGATTAAATGAAAGAAAGTAATTTGTTTGAAAGGCTTTTCTTGATTCAAACGAAAGATTTATTTGAATTGAATAAAATTTATGTTCAATTCAAAATAATATCTTCAGGTTAAGTGAATATTTGTTTAAACCAAATAAATTTTTCTTCCGAACAAACAAATTATTGCATTCGTATATGGTTAATGATATAATTTGTTTGATTTAAGGTAGAAATTTATTTAATTTGAGCAAATTTTTATTTGTTTCGAAGATATTTTGGTTGAATCAAACAAATTTTATTTAATTCAAATAAATCTTTTTTTGGAAAAAAAGTCTTCAAACAAAAAATTTCCTTTGATTCAATCAAATCTTTTTCTGAGTGATCCCTTAGAAGTTGTAGAGGGACAAACAAAAAAACTAATACTATTTCATTTTTATACGTTAGTATATATTGTAGATATATAAATTCTTTTACATATTTTCATAAAAAATCAAACCTCATATAATAAATTATAAACCTATCACATAATAATCATTGAAAGCATGGATTCTTCCACTAAAAATAATCGAAAAAAAAAGTTTTGGAAATAAACCCCAGGACATGTTTTATATATTGTAGTATACGATGTTCTATCCTGAAAAAATGTCTGGTATATGATTACCATAATATATTATGTTAATTTCCGTAACAATTTAATTTTGAAGTCAATACATTTGATAAAGAGTGTATGATAAATACTTCATACATTTGATATTTTCAGTAAATGCAGATTATTTGCAGGAATTTCATATAGCGAAGTATAAAAAAGGAAGAATATTCAACTTTTATATTGATATCTATGCTTATTCATTGCATATTTTAACAAGAGCATGTATTAAATGAGTCACGTGATCGAGAAAGTATTTTATTTTTTTCCTGAGATTTTCTGACAATGGATATTTTTACTCGGAATTGCGGGATTTTATGGAAAACATAGTTGACGTTACCATAGTAATATTACTGACAAACACCAATACTAGTCTTTACCTTCTTTTATAATGATATAAATATTTGATAATAAAGTTTAAAAGCGTTGTGAAAAATGATTAAAAGATAAATACGGAATGAAGCATTGGTTATTATTGATGATTAAGGAGATGACGTGATAAATGCAAAAGCATTTTATCTCTCCCAGGGATACCAATGTGCCAATCCTCCCAACCCTCTTTACGCCCACGAACCTCACAAACTCCGTTTCTGACGTCAGTTTTATCGTATTTTCTTTCCCGTTTTCGTTCCACCTCCGACATTACTTTCACGGACACTTCCGATTCACCATTAAAATACTGTAAAAAATATTACTTAATAGTTGCACTATTACAAATTTCTGTTCTAACTTTATAATAAATGTATTGGAAATAAATTTCCGAATTGCATGGAGAAAAATATAGTAGATATTTAGGATTAACATCTAGATATTCAACTAATTAAAAAGGATCTTTTATATTCGGTTGTAATATTTAAATATTCAACTGTAATATCTGAAATATTCATATTAAGCTATTTCAATATTTTAGATACAAAGCTGAATATTCAGATATTGCAGTTCAATATCTAGATATTACATCTGGATATATAATATGCTTGTCATATATATTGAAAATCCATTATTCCGTGTGTAATGTCGCGTTAAAACACACGATGTTGTGGATTTCAAATGTTGATATTGAAATGTTGCTGCACACATTGTAATAGAACATCTCATAAAGCCTATGTTACATCAAGTGTATTTTAAATTTACTAAGTATATGTATTGAAACACTCGACAGTGGCTCTGATAATTAAATTTACTTCATAAATATTGTAATTTCAACTTATAACACCATGATTGTATTTTTGCATTACATTTGTGCTGTTAAAATATAGTAAAATCCTTAATATTTTGAACAGTCTACTTCTTTGAACTAAACAAAAATAACTATTGAATAATTAGTATATGTGCTATTATCATTCCATAAATAAGAAGCTTGGAAAAATAATTGATAAGAAAATTTCAATTGATATAGATATTGAAGAAATTTTTCTGTGAAAAAAGGAACGCTTCCACTCCGCTGGGTATCGAGCCCAGGTCCTTTCGATTGCTGGTCGAATGCTCTGTCATCTGAGATACGGAGGTTCCACAACTTTTCTCAAAGAAACTTCTTAATGCCAACTTGGCTATGGATAAACCGGGAACTATTTTCTGATTTTTCTAAATCATTTCAGTCGATTATGTCGATCATTATAAGAGTGTATCACTGTACGTGATAACGGAACTCTACTATATCGACCTTATCAACCTATGATTCAGAATTAATTTAACGTTATTTAAAACTAGATAGTATTTTCCAATATAAATATATTATATATAATATAATTATATATATATATATATTTCTAACAAATAGGTAGAATTAATTGATTTGAATTTTAAATTATATAATTTTATACACTGAAGAATTTTTTGGATTCAAAGAATTTATTCCTTTGATTGCATTTCTTCAGAGCAAGGAATTCTTCATTTAAACTACTGCCCAGAACTGTATGATTACATATTGCTAAGCTGTTTCTAAATCAATGTTAAAAGTGATAATTCAAATAAATATATTGTTCAATATAGCACAGAATTTGAAGAAATTCTGCGTGAAATGAGGTCAGAATCAAGTCTCTTTTCAATTCCGTAAGAAAATATTGCAAAATAGTGAAAATTTCAATTATTTCACAAATTTAAAAAATTATATTTTAAGTTAAACATTTTATAATATTTTGTAATTCCTTTCTAAGAAAAGCTTTCATAGTATCGTATTAAATTATTAGTATAATTGTATCCCATGATTTTTTCCCTGTACGGTGTAAGAAAATAAAAGTAATGGAAAAAACTTTTAAAAATAAAGATTGAAAGAAATTGAGGGTCGTACTTTATTATTTTTTTACGATTCTCAAATTTGAAGAAAGATATTTTGTAAATTTAAAAAGTTATCTCACATGAACGAATTATTATGAATAATTTAGTCACATGGCCCGATTGATCCATGGCCTTAATACTGAAAATAAATTTCCTATTTATTTGAAATAGTAAAATAATTTCCAAAAAAAGTTCATGAGATTACTTATTTCATGAGCAAAAACTTTTCACACGTGTTAAAAAAAATGTTAGAAACCGCCAAGAAAAAATATTTCTTTTGATCAAAAATAATACTTTCGGAAAAAAAATCTAATGCATTATTTCAAAATGAAATGTTACCTGTATATTTGTTTGATTTCAACAAATACATTTTATTAATATAGACTGATTTATATTTTTATCACATATTACTGATTTTCGTTGGAAGAAATATTCCTTCTGTTCACCAATGTGAAAAACATCACTTTAAAGAAATATTATGATCAATGAAAAAGTATTTTCATCTAACAATGAAATGTTTATTCAAATATTAAAAGCTAGAAATTGTATTCATGAATTATGAAAAATAAGTAGATTTGATTGAAATATGATCATATGCTCTCTAAATCTGAATCAGTCAAATTTTCACTGATTAAACCAGTAATTTGCATTTTCACTGATTCATCAGTGAAAAAAATATTTTTCACTGTCAAATTAGTTAATTTTCACTGATTGAATCAGTGGAAAAAATATTTTTCAGTGTTAAATCAGTTGATTTTCACTAAAGTAATCAGTGAAATTTAACTGATTTACAGTAACCTCTTTTTAGCTATTTGAATCAGTCAAATTTCACTGATAATCAGTACATTTTGACTGATTCAGATTTAGAGAGTGGATTTAATTATTTATTTCGAATGGTTCATAGAATACTTATTTTAAATACAAGGAATATTCAGTAATGTCTGTTACACATTTATTTCAAACGGTGAATCTTTTTACCAATGTAAATTTTGTAATTCTATAAATTTAAATATTTCCATTCAATAAATTATTTTTTTAAATGTATAATATTTTTGAGTTGAAAACTTTTTTTTAGTAAAAAAACTCTATCTTTAATCAAACTAAAAATACATTTTTGAAATGATACATTTGATTCAGAAATATATCTGAAATTTGGAGCAGTTCAAGATAAATTTATTGGCCTCTCATAATAACGTATGTCACACAATATCGTCAGTGTTCACAAAACCTGAATGCGTGGGAGTACCATTTCTCAAGCGCTTCTAATACATTTTTTCAAGCTCGTTCTTTTTGAATGAAACCTCAAAAACTCGATCGATGAAGTGATATTCAATCTATACCACTAGATATGATCCAATTCCACAAAATATTTATTAACGTCAATATAAACGTTTTTAAAAAGTGAAAACACTAATAAATGTATATTGTTATTAGAATTTTTGTAAAGGGTATTTAAAAAAATCTAATGAATACTTTTGTTTATTAAAAAAATTGTAATGTCTGGGGAAAATACAAATTCTACTTGAAGAATCTCTTTTTTGTTAAATAATATTTCAGAAATACCTTGATTTAAGTTTTTATTTAACAATAATTTAATTGATTTTTAATATTTTTAATGTATTTTAAAAATTTAAATATAATTCTGTATAAAACCGGATTTTAGAGTGAGCTGCAATTTTTTTTTAGAATTAGGAGGATGAACGTCAAACACTTCAAACAAAGTGCAAAGAATTTCAAGGTTAGATGAAAAAGTGAATCTCGACACTTTTGAAACTTTTGGATCCTTGTAAATGCACAGCTTAAACGCTTTGGTAAACAGTGGATATATCGATTACACAGGTACTTCATAAAGTCACTTTCTAACAGAATTAAATTATTTTCCCGATATTTTGAATCGCATTTCCTTATGCGCGATTTATTATTTAAAAAAATTTATTTATTCAAAATTGTTTTCCGTTATAAAAATAACTTCATAGATCTTCTAATTTCAAAATTTATAAGAATTCTGCACTCAAATTTATCCTTTATTACAATAACTCAAGTAAGTTCTATAATATTATTGATGTGAATTTACTTTTCCCAAAATTACTTCGAATTTAAGGAATAAATTTTCATTTCAACACTCGCGCTTCGCGATCGATGTCTAATTTCGAAAAAGAGAAACTGAGACTCACTATTTTAAAACAAATAAAACGAAAAATATAGATCTTATCAAAAAATGAATGCATGAAAATTTATAGATCTCTTTTGAGTAAAAACTTTTGTATTTCAACATCGTTTTCGTCTTTCGCAAACACGCAAAAAAGAATGTTCTGAGTATCGGAATTCGGATACTGATGATCAGTAGATGTCTCGATCAGAATCGGCGGCTACTGAGGAGCAGAAATTTTCTACTGAAGCTAAAAAGTTGCGAGTGCTGAGTGTCAGTAACATGTACATCGGCTTCACTGCTGCTGTACATCAGTAAAAAAATTTTGATCATCAGTATCTTTGATACTGAGTTTAACAAGAGAGAAACTGGAGATCGACAGTAACAGTTTTCTAGTGATAAGAATGCGCGTTTGCTGCAAATCGTTATTTCGTAAAAGAAAAAAGAATACATATGTGTAATTTCAGTAGGTTCACGATTCTGTTAAACAGTTTCTTAATTTCTGAAAGTAAGTATGTAATCTCTTTATTACACTATAAATTATGTACAGAATTATAAACTTATATACTATGCATTTTTATTGTCTGTTATTGAATCATTGTTATTATTAGATCATACACGCAGAAAAAAGATCAGTAAAATTTACAGGAAGTTCGGTACTTATTTGAACAACATGACTTTTTAGTAAATTTTACAAGAAGTTGAGTTGAATCAACAGATTTTGTGTACAATTCACTTAGCGTACAGTACAATCAACTTAACTCGGATTTTTTTGTATTCAGTAGATTTTACTGGACGCTGAGTGAAACGTACAGAAAATCTGTTAACTGAACTCAACTTTTGGTAAAATTTACTGAAAAGTCATGTTGTCCAAATAAGTACCGAACTTCCTGTAAATTTTACTGATCTTTTCTCTGCGTGTACAACAATTGATAAATACATTTTTTTCATGATTTTATTTTTATTAATTATTATGAAATTATTAAAATTAGTTTGTTATCAAATAATTTTTGTGATTTTTAAATCATTAATTTGCTGACGAAAAATGTCGAGCAATGCTACGTAATTGCCGACTCTTTAATGTACTTCGTTGTATCGCCGATCGACGCCCTTCATTTAAAATTGAAAATAATTTTTGCTTTAAAAGCTCAGTACCTACCCGAATGTAAAAATTGGTGGTTGTTGATCCAAAAGGCGATTTACAATATAACAACGCCTTATGACCTCTCCCTCCCAAGCAAAGTGACGAAGATTCTGAGCGATTTGAATATCCATCGTGACTAATATTTCTTTTAAATTTATTTTCCTATATTGTACTTATTGAACTTTTTTCGAATAAATATGTCAAGTTGACATTTCAGAATGAAAAATTTGTCTTTTTTCATTATATGAAAATTTATGACAAATATATTGAATTATGTTATGTGAAAATGACATAGCCTTATTTGTTCCTTAGTTGATGCATTCGCCCTATATTGATTGTTTACTCCTGAAAAATGACAATTATAAGTATTTTTATAATATAGAGTGTATATTTTTAAAAATTTATTATTAATTTTTAAATAATAATTAGCAACCATGAGATTTCCGAAATTAAATTAAATTAATTTGAAAATGTAATAAAAATTTTTTAATTTGATTCGAATAACTCAGATTACACATTGCAGAATCAAGAATAAAAAGAGGACATAAGATTCTAATAAAAATATCGAATCGATTGGAGTTAGTGGAAGCGTCTTTAAACCTATTGTAAGAGAGTTCGAATTCTCCTTGACCCGAAATCCTTAGAGCAAGAAATATGGTGTTTCAAAATAAAAACGCGTTGATATAATGAACAAAAATATTTTTTTGTTATTTTTTTGAGCGAACTACTGATTATCAGAACTTCGGGTACTGATAATCAGTATCCAGAGTTCTGCGTTCAAACTTGCAAGATATTTAGGAAAAGCAAAGATTTTACTGAGCTTCCGTAATTGAAAGTCTGATCAAAAGAAACTTGGATGCATAAAAATAGCATAAACTTTCTGAGAAACAGATAATAAACTACTGTATCTGGGTATCTGAAGTTACTTAAAATAAGCAGTGCATACTTCTGTCTTTCAGTATTTTCCGCCCCGACGGCAGAATGAAGTATATCAGATACTGATCATCAGTATAAAAATACTGTTGCTCAGAAAATCTTTTTTAGCGTGCAGTTTGGGTGAAAAATAGATTTTTTTATTTCCATTGTGATTTTTAATTAAAAAGAAAAATATATGTCTTATCAAAAAATGAGTGAATAGAAAATTTTTAGTCCTTATTTATGCAAATAATTTCGCATATTAATGTGTTTTTCGTATTTCGCATATTTTGGTTGAGAAATAGGATTTTTATTTTCAATGGTATATTTAAAAAAAAAATATACACCTTGTTAAAAAATGTCTAAATGCAAAGTTTTAGATATTTTAAGGGTCATATGAATCAATCGAACCGCGTGACTAAATTATACATTAATTGGTCCATGTAAGATAAATTTTTCAATCAACAAAACATCTTTCTGAAAATTTTGGAAACGTAACAAAAGAGAATAAAGCACGTCTTTTGTTTTATTTTCCAAATTTTTTGCAAGATATTTTGTAAAATGAAAGAATTGTCTTGCATGAACTTTTACAGAAATTTTATTACGTAGTCTGGCTGATCCATGGTCTTAAAGCAAATAATTTTGCAACATACCGTTTTTGTCGCATCTTGTATAACATATCGCTTAATAAATTTCCGGTCTGACATATAGATCGCACCACTGTTGTCAAATCCATATGATTTCTGGATAGTTAAGTGTAAAAATTTCATGACAATCTGACGTTTAGTTCAGAAGTTACAGAGGTTTTGGTGAAGCAACTTTTGTCATTTTCAAACAATGGATAAAAAAGAGTTCGAGTGTTAATCAAACATTGTATTTCAATGGAAAAAAATACTGTTGAAGCAAAGCAGTGGCTTGATAAGCGTTATGCGGACTCTGCACCAGGGAAATCAACAATCATCGACTGGTATGCTGAATTTAAAAGCTACCGTACAAACACCGATGATCTTGAACGCTCTGGTCGCCTATAATCAGCAGTTGTTCCGGAAAACATAACAAAACTCCACAAAATAGTTTTGGGCGATCGTAAATTAAAGTTGCGTGAGATAGCTGACGCCTCGAAGATATCAGAAGGTAGCGTGTCTACAATTTTGCACGAATTTTTGGGAATGCGTAAGTTGCTTTCGAAGTGGGTGCAGCGTTTGCTTACGCCCGACCAAAAACAACAATGCGTCGAGGATTCAGAGCGCTGTTTGGACCTGTTTAAGCGAGGTAAAAAGGGTTTTATGTGCCTCCGGCGCGTAAACTCGTTTTTTCGCTACAGTTGAGAGTAGCGCAATGTTGTGTATTGCACTACAGAGTAATTTAATGTAAAAAATGAACTGCGCATGCGTCTATTAAAATCCATTACTACTACACAAAATCGATAAAATAAAAATGGCCGGGACTAGTCGTGACATATCAAGTGTAATGACTAGCACCGCAAACAACTAAAATACTAGATTAGATTCGAGTGTACGCATAAAAACTCGTATACGCACCGAAGTCACATAAAATAGAATATGTGCCAATGCACACAATTCGGGAAATTACGAGACTAGCGACAATGCTCGCAGAACGGATCGCGCCTCGGCTTCGTCTCGGCTTCGATCTCCTCCGAGCATTGTGGCTCGTCGCGCAATAACCCTCATTGTGCGCCTAGGCACGCAATATACTATTCTGCGTCGGCATGTGACTATGAATGAAACATGGATCCACCACTACACAACTGTAACAAAAAGATCGTCAGCTGAGTGGACAGCAGCTGGTGAAAGCCATTCAAAGCGATCAAAAACTCAACAGTGGGCTGGCCAGGTTATGGCATCCATATTATGAGACGCGCATTGTATTTTGTTTATCGACTATCTTGAGAAAGGTAAAACCATTAAAAGCGACTATTAAATGGCATTACTGGATGGATTGAGCGTAGAAATCAAGAAAGAATGGCCTCACATGCAAAGGAAAAAAGTGTTGTTCCACCAAGACAATGCACCGTGCCACAAGTCCATGAAATCGATGGTCAAATTGAATGAATTAAGCTTCGAATTGCTTCCTCACCCACCATGTTCTCCAGATCTGTCCCCCAGCGACTACTGGCTCTTTGCTCACCTGAAAAACATGCTCCAGGGAAAGAGACTTGGCTGAAATGAAGTAGTTCTTAAGAACACCAAAAATGCCATAATTTTCGGAATTTTTGTCAGAAATGACTGGTTAACGAATTTATCCTGTGTTCTTTGGCTCTGATGAAGTTTACCAAATCGCATTTAAATCTGATAATTTTGTCAAAAGTTTACGTATCCGCAGGAAACGACTTTAGCGAGGACCACAAACTAAATAAAAGAGGATTGAAAAAACCCTTTTTTCGATTTTAGAGGGTCATGAAAAGTCGAGATTTGAGCCTCTAGATAGTATAAGGGCATATAAAATTATTTAGACAGTTCTGTATGGCATTTTTTTCAAAAATAATATCAGATACAAATTTTTTATCGTAGGAGAAAAAAGTTGCCCCCTTGAATTTTCTATAAAATGGTATGGGCCGTCCAAGAATTGTCGAATAATTCTACATGTTCTTATACTATCCAGAGGCTCATTTGTCAAAAAAAGTAGTTGTCAAATTTCACATAAATCTAATACCTCCTCATATGTGATGAATGTATTCTTGAAAAAATTAAATATGCTTTAAACTGCAGAAGGGAGAAAAATAAAATTATTTTTGGAATGTTTTATTTTATAAATAAAAATGGAAAAAAAAAATAATATTAACGTATTACTTAACTATAGCTCCATTAGCGAGCAAGATTTTCCAAGTTGGAAAATACTTCAAAAATTAACTTCCTTTCATGTGGTGTCTGTCACATTGGCACTTAGTTCCAATTATTTCCGACAAGAAGACATTAAGGTCAGTAATAGGTCAAAATAAGTGAAATGGGCCACTTACAAATTCCTTCTCTCGGATTACGGAGATAACTACGTTTATTCATAGAGGTCCAAGTACTTTTTTACCACCTAGAATTTTTCTGCAAAATTCCATTTATTTTACAAATAATCGCCAATTGAATATTAGCGTATTCAATTTTTTAAATATTCATATCTTATGAACGAATAAAGATGATTGAGTCATTTTTTATTCAAATGAAGCTGAAAAATTTATATTTATTATTTAAATTATTGACAATGTTGTGAAAATTTAATTTCTTCAAGTTTAAAATTTTTTTTTCAACAATCGCGAATAAAATCATGTTGTTGGTTTCACACAAAATTGAGAAAGATGTCACCAAGTAAATTAAAAAGAAAAAAATTCAATAACCTTCAACGCGCTCGCGGATTTTGATGCGCTAGCCGCTTACGCTAGCCCACTCGGAAAACTCGCATAAATTATGATGAAAGGAATCATAATTGCAATATCATAACCTTTTGCATTAATTGTTCAATGAAACAATATTTCAAACTTATACAAAGCCTTTAATGTAATAATTTCTTTTCAGAGTAAAAGAAAATCGTTTATTGGTAAAATTATTTTCGTTTTGCATTTTACAGATGAGTTTTTTAACAGTGAAATGATTCTGTTGATAGACAAAAGAATTCTACTTGATTTCAATGGATGCATTTTGAAAGGAACGTAATTTCACTATCAATAGACTTTTGTTTAGAGCGCAGTGGTGTAGTCTCTTAAAGATGCAAACTATGTTACATAAAGACTCACCTTTTAATACATAATTTAGAAAATTCTATTGCTTTGAAGAATAAATTGTGCACAATTTTATATATTTATTCAAAAAATTATTCTCTACACGGAGAAAAGTAGTTCCGAGAAACTTGCCTCAACTTTCGGGCAGAGTTGGGCCGTGTTATAATAATTAGTATTGCTTTTCAGTAATAATTGCCGTACCAAGAATTACAAGTAGGTAAAGCCCATTTGAATTTTCCCCCTTCCCATTTAGAATTAAAGAGGAGGATTATATTAATCTGGGATTTATTGAGTTTTGAAGTTAAAATAGTGACAGCATAAAATGAGGCGCTCAGAGCAAATGGAAAGTAAATATTGTTGTCATAGAAAGGTGAAATATAAAAACGGTTGGAGCAGAAGGAAGACAAATCTTCTTCAGCGATAAAACGATACAAAATAAAGTTAAAAAATAAAATTTGAAGGAAAAGAGTGACTTGCTTGTCTCGCTTTAACGTTGGAGCAAAAGCGAGACAAGCGAGTCGCTTTTATCCTCCAAATTCATTTTGTTTCGCTTTACCGCTGAAGAAAACTTGTGTCTCTTTTGCTCCAACTTTATTTTGTTTCGCTTTACCGCTGAAGAAGATTTGTCTTTCTTTTGCTCTAGCCGTTTTTATGTTTCACTTTTCTATGACAGCAATATTTACTTTCCTTTTGCTCTAAGCGCCTCAAATTTCTGTAAATTTAACAGATATTTCAGTATAAGTAACCGATATTTTATAAATATTACAGAAATGCCTGCTGAATTAACATTTTGAAGAAAATTCCTTATTCTGTAGATATGATCTTTCAATTAAAATTGTTCTAAATCTAGGAAAATATGAAATCTTGCCATCTTTCTGGTTATTGGATCCGATAAAATGCTTTCTATTACCTTCCCACAAAAGTAGTACTCTGGTTGCTCCTTGTCGGTTAATGCAAGAACTGCTTCACTATCGGCTAATGGACTTCCAGGTTGACTACTTCCTATTCTCGAACCTTTTTCTTGATAATAAGTTTTGTGAAAGACCTTCACCGAGGGTACTGGCAACGCGGTTATCATCCTGAAAATGAATATAAAAATGTCATTAAAAAATACCAAATTAATTTGAAATTCATAAAATGTGATGAATATTTTTCCCTTCAATTTACTGTTTTATTTTTATGGATAAAAAACTAAAGCTGATTCAATTTCTGAACGGCAGACTATTTTTTGGCACCTCTGACAATTATATCTAAATGATCTCCATCAATTTTAATAAAACTTGGTGTGTACGTAGATTCAAAGAAAAAGATATAAAACTCCTTGAATTGCAGAATATCTCTTTGATTTGAAGAAATAGTGGTATTGAATGAAGTCAGAAAAATATTTTTGTATTTTAGAGGAATATATTGGTTGTTTTAAATAAATGCAATCATTAAAGTGAAGAAATGTTTATCTAGTGTTGTGAAATATTAATTGACTGCGAAAAATAAGTTATTGAATTAAAGAAATAAGTATTTGCAGTAAGGAATGATTCTTCTAGTTTGAAAAATTGTATTGTAAAAGATAAATCATTTTCAAGTACAAAGAAATCTCACTTGACGATAGTATTTGTTTTTTTCTCGATTCAAATACTATGGGACCTTGATTGTCTTAACCATTAGGCACATATAAATTCATTTAACAATCAAAGAAAATATTTCCATCAACCACATAAATGGATATTCATCTTGACAAATTATTTTATTCCTTGAAAGAACCATTTTATCAATACAGTCTTACCAACTCTTCATACCAAATTAATATCTCTTTAGCTTCACTAATGTCTGTTTTTTAGTTTTAAAGAAATCAATTCGTTCAGTTAATCACTTTTTACATTCAATACAATAATATATTCCTTTGTACAGAAGAAATGTCCCCCAAAGAAATAATATCATTCAAAGTACGAATTCATTCCCTTTAAACAATATATAATTTAATTAAGTAAGAAATTTCTGGGTCCAAAGAAATAGCATTAAAAACACATTTTTTTAGAACTGAGAATGTTTTTTCTTAGTTATACTTCAATTATAAAATTGTTTATATTTTGAATCAAGAAAAAGAGGGTGAATGAACAATTTTTTTTTTAAAAACAGAAGTTTTCTTTGAGTGCTCCAATATTCTTATCTTATCTATCTCAGCTTATCCTTATTGTTATTTTTGCCTATACTTAATGTTTTTCGATTTATTAAATAGATGTTGCTTTCACTTTGAGCTTCAAGGAATATCTTTACTTACTGAATATAGGTTAAAGCATGTATAAAAAACACGTCTTTAATATTTTTTGAAGTTCTACTTGAAAATCAAGTTTTACTAAAATCAGTGAGGGACACATGAATACCTTTCCTTGTGTGAGAATAATCTCTATGTAAGTGAGGCATGGATCCGATAATGCATTGTTAGGCTCCCAATAAAACAGAACACGTATAAAACGAGAGAAACTTCAAGTATAAGCAAAGGCAGGATGAATGATAACACTCTTCTTATAGGTCGATATGGAAAGTAGAACGCCTTAACATAGCTTGTTCGGCTCAAATACGGCGACCGACCCTCCAGCAATTAGTTTTGAAAAAGAACTTTGTCTGACTTATGCATGACTACTACTACTTGTTTAGAGCCTACGACTCTTCATTTTCTAACAAAGATGAAATGAAATTTCATAACTTTTGTTTTTAAACATTTTTCGAGTAACTAATATACAGATTTACATTTGAAAAACGATTTTAAGATGCAATTATAAATTCACTTACAGAAAAAATTAAGGCAAATACCTTCATGAAATAAACTAAAAAAAAACAAATTATTATTTCATTTATATCAGAAAATCTATTTACTTTATTGACTTTTTAAATAAATTTGTCATATTTCACCTTTAATCGTACCAGTTTAGATTTTTATTAATATTATTTTCTCATTGCTAAAATCTTTGCTTATAGTCTTTTTTATTTCACTTATGATTTTATTTTAATATGGTTAATTTTTTTATTTTACATAATGTATATGAGCATATTTTTGTGATATCATTTTAATGAAGAAGGTTTATACTCTTCGTTCTAAAAACGATAAAAAATTCGAAAGAATAATTCAATTCAATTGAAAACAATTCAATTTTTTGACCCCCAAGTAGAAAAAAAATCGTATGCAACATTGGAAAAACATGTATTTTACTTCTGTGATTGTTGCCCTTGCTTTGCTCGGGAATCAAACTTCATACTCTCAGAATAAACTTTTTTCTCCCTAGTTGCATAATATACTATTAATTTTTTTCTTCTGGGGTACATTCACAGAGATATGGCCACACACATTTACAAATAAAATAAAGATATTTAGAGTTTACACGGGTCACCGCGTGAGTAATTGTTTCAAATACTTTTTATGCACGTGGATATATTAATTATAAACGACACAGCTATTCAAGCGGAAATAAAGTTTTAAGGTAGATGAGCATTTTAATTAATTTTCTGCGGAGTAGAGATAAATCTGAATGGAATATCTAAACGGCATCGGATTTACTGTATTTTAAACTTTATTTTTTGTATTGTAGGCTTTAATATATATACACTGAAAGAAATTCTTGGGATTTATCAGCCATATGAATATAGCTGAATGTTTTTATGTAATTCAACGAAATATATTTGACAGTTATTCAAAAATATTGCTGCAATAGTAATTCATATGGTTGGAATACACATACAGGCTGAACTGATAAAAGCAAACCTTGGTTTTCGGTAAATCTTCAATATAATATAGGTCAAGGAACCACAATTAAGTCTGTATCGTCGAATTTTTTTTTTCAGTGTAGGTCTTTTTAAAATTGTCTATGCAGACAAACATTTATATAATATTCGTCATTATCTAGAAGAAACTATAGTTAACATTAGCTAAGGATTCGTTCAGATTAAAGTCTAAATAAATGTTCAGATTGAAATCTACGAGATCTGTCGCAAAAGTATCAGACCTTGCGCTATATCTTAAGAAAGAGATAATCTGAAGCAATAGCAATGGTGTCCCCTTCAAAGTCGTCTTCTTCCGAAGTGATGACTTTCTTCCAAAGGTCTACCCACTTCTGGAAGTAGATAAGTAACTTGTTTCACTTTTTAAGAAAGAGCGACAGCGAAATTCGTATAGCATCCCATAAACTTTCTTTTCTGTAAATAAATATTCTATAGTTACAAGTCATTCTAACACTAATTCGTTGTTTGGCTATTGCTTGAATAGAAGCGTTTCAAGTGAAAGTGAAAAATGGACAAAATTGCAATTTGTGATGTGATTCAATTCTTTTTTCTAAAAGGGAGAACTGCAAAGAAAATTAGTGAGAGGATTGCGTTCGCATTGGGCGATTCATGACCTTTCTACGGAACATTGAGACTTTGGGTAAAAGAATTCAAATGAACAATGACAAGCATCGAAGAGGCACCACGTCATGGAACTCGAACATCAGATGTAACTCCAGAAAATATTGACAAAGTCCATGATGTCGTTTTGACCGACAGGCGAGTGAAAATGCATGAGTTAACAGAGGCTATATGCATCACAATTGACTGAGTAAATTTTATTTTGCATCATGAATTGCACATGAAAAAACTGTGCGCTCGAGCAAAAGCGAAATCGCATGCGAACACCTGCCAAATGTTTGCAACTGTTCAAGAAGAATTCAGCTGATTTTTTATGGCGTTTTGTAACAATGGACGAAACTTTGATCCACCTCTACAAACGAGTAACGAAACAACAGACTTGACAAGGATAATCAGCTCCGAGAAAGGCGAAAAGCGTTCCATCCATTGGAAAGGTGATAGCGACACTTTTATGGAATGCGAAAGGAATTCTCCTCAATGACTATCTTTAGAATAAGAAAACCATCACTGGAGAGTACTACTACGCATCCTTTTTGGACAGATTGAAGACAGAGAGCGTGGAGAAACCTCCGGAAATGGCCAAGAAAAAGGTGTTGTTCCACCGCGACATTGCACTGGTCCATTCAAACCGTGTCGCTCAGCAAAAATCGACCGAACTGTGCTTTAAACTGTTTCCGCATCTAGCATATTCACCCGATCTGCCTACTTTGGACTTTTACCTGTTCTGGAAACTCAAAACTTTTCTGGCTGTACATAAATTTGTGTGCTATGGAAAAGCCATCTAAGCCGTCAACGAATTTTTCAAGGGCCTTGAATAAAACCACTTCAGAGAAGAAATCGGGAATGTGGTGAAGCGTTGGGCCAAGTGCGTCGAACTTTGAGGAGATTACGTCGAAAAATGAGGTACGATACAAAACTCAGATTGTTGTCTTTCATATCCAACCACCCTTATAGTTGCCTCATCGCATTTTGTTTTATTTCCTCCACATCGTCGAATATTTTGCGACTCTTATCCCTAAATCTTCGGTCAAAATTCTATAAAAGACGCTTTTTGAAATTTCAAGCTCCTCTCCCAATCCTCACAGAGTTGAGCGAAATCCTGAATGATTGCTCCGCACACACGTTCCACGTTTTCAAATGTTCTAAGCGTAGAAGGCCTGTCAGAACGAGGATCGCTGTCAATTGAAATACGGCATCTTTGGATCTTCTGAATGACTCTTTTATTTGCGTTTCACTTACAGAACCATTACTGTAAACTTTGCGGATCATACCAATAGTCTGAGAACCCGAATGTCCAAGTTTTTGGCAAAATTTCATACAAACTCTTTGTTCAAGTAGCTCGGTTATTGTGAAATGCGACAGTCAGAGAATCCGGCACTTACACAATTGCATACCCTTGCCGACTGAACACCTGGAGGATCATGCTGCATGGTGGAGGTACTCGTTAAGGTCTCTCCCTGAATATTGAATACTTGTTTTCCACAATAGGACACCCAGGTATAAAGATATACCCACCAGTGTTAGGTAAGGTACACTCTAAAAAGTAACTCTTTACAGTTACGTTACTTAGCAAAAAAATGTAACTCGATATCTTTACAATTACTTGTGAAAGTAACTTTTGACCCCCCACCCCCCCACTAAGCCTAATTTTTTAATTTGGAAAGATTGAAATCAATGATTTTTTACAAGAAATGAAAAATACGCAATGTGATTCAATAAGTGGCTAATATATATTTATATATACGAGGTGTATCCGAAAAGTATTCGACTTGCGTTCATATCTCCGCGTTGGTGCTATTCTTCGTCATCCGGACCATGGCATCCTTCGAAGTAGTCCCCATTTGATTGAACCGCATGCTTCCAGCGGTGCTTCCACATCTTAAAGCAGTCCTCGAACGCAGATTTTGGAATGGCCTTCAGCTCGCGCGTCGCATTACTCTGAATCGCCTCGATGCCATCGAATCGCTTTCCTTTGAGCGCCATTTTCAATTTTGTGAACATCCAAAAGTCGCAGGGAGCTATGTTGGGACTGTACGGAGGCTGGCGAAGCTGTACAATCTTGTGTTTCGCCAAAAATTGCTGCACAAGGTTCGATGAATGCGCTGGCGCGTTATCGTGGTGAAGAAGCCAGTCACCGCTTGGCCAGAAACGCGGTCGTTTTCTTCTCACGGCATCACGCAATCTTTTCAGAACTTTAACCTAATATTATTTGTTGATCGTCTAGCCTCTTGGAGCAAATTCATAGTGCACAACACCCTCACAATCGAAAAAAATAATCACCATTGATGCATTATACATTTGGCCCATACTTTCGTCCAAAAAGGCTTTCTGTATCATTTCAATCGTCTCTGTACAACTCTTACCGAGATTGAAGCAAAACTTGATGCAAATTCGTTGATCTGTTCTTTCTGTCATTTTCAACTGTATACAAATGCGACGAACGGAAAAAGCACGTTGGACATAAACACACGTTGCGCGCGACCTAAGGCGTCCGGCCGGTAACTACGGCATTCAGGGAGTTCGTGAGGGACTACTGGTTACGCTCATAACCCGCAGAGGCCAATCGAGCGCTCTGGCGCGAAGAATTAAACGCAGGTCGGATACTTTTCAGACGCACCTCGTATATATATTACATAGTTTTCTTCAAGCGTAATACATCCATTCCAACGCTTCTCTAACTTTTCGAAGCCTTTTTAGTAGAATGATTCGTCTTTACTCTCAAAATAGTCCTCAGTTTCAGCAATCACTTCTTCATTGCAGTCAAATCTCTTTCCCTGCAGTATTTTTTTCAGGTCAGCAAAGAGCCAGTAGTCGCTGGGGAGCAGATCTGGAGAATATTGTGGGTGAGGAAGCAATTTGAAGCTTAATTCATTCAAATTGACCATCGTTTTCATGGACTTGTGGCACGGTGTGTTGTCTTGGTGGAACAGCATCTTTTTCTTTTGCATGTGAAGACATTTTTTTATTGATTTGTGCGCTTAATCGATCCGGTAATGCCATGCAATAGTCGCTGTTAATGGTTTCATCTTTTTCAAGATAGTTGATAAACAAAATACCATACGCTTCCCAAAATACAGATGCCATAACCTGGCTAGCCTACTGTTGAGTTTTTGATCGCTTTAAACGGCTATCACCATCTGCTGTCAACTCAGCAGACGATCTTTTTGTTTCAGGTGTGTAGTGGTAGATCCATTGTCACATACACAGTGTGTCCCAAAATAACCGAACTTTATATTTAAATCATACAACATGCAGCGCCATCTATTGAAAATTTGCAGCATTAAAATGATACATTCATCCTCTTTCAAACGCACCTAAATTCATGTAAATCGGATGACAGATGTGAAAGTTATAGCCATTTCAATAAAAGAAAAAGTGTGCTAATGTTACAAAACAAAAATGGAACAAAGAGCAAATATAAAATTTTGTGTTAAACTTGAAAAAAAATTCGCTGAGACATACGAATTGATGAAAAAAGTTTATGGTGATAATTGTATGAGTCGTACTCAAGTTTATACGTGGTTTATACGATTTGAAAATGGTCGTGAGGATTTAAATGACGACCTAAGGCCAGGTCGTCCAGAAGTTAGTAATCGTGCTGAATTAGTGGAAAAAGTCCGTGAAATCATTGGTATCGATGCAAATTTTACTACGAGAATGTTGGCTGAGGAATTAAATACGAGTAAAAACACTATTTGGAGAATTTTAACTGAAGATTTGGGTAAAAGAAAGGTCTGTGCACGTTTTGTTCCAGATCAGTTTAATGCACCACCTCACAAGACCAAAAAAGTGAACGAATTTTTCATGAAAAAACGGATTTCTCTCATTAACCACCCTCCGTATTCGCCTGATCTATCACCATGTGACTATTTTCTATTTCCAAAACTGAAAACCAAGGTGAAGGGAGCATTTTATGATGATATCCCAGCCATTCAAGCAGCCGTAACCGAGGTGTTGAAGAACATTCCTGTAAATGACATAAAAAAATATATGCATGCGCTGGTTGATCGTTCCAAACGTTGTATTGAGTCTAATGGAACCTATTTTGAATAAATAATAATTTTCAAAGGTAATATAATGTGTATCTTATTCTATATCCAAAAAGTTCGGTTATTTTTGGGACACACTGTGTACCGACGCAGAAAATGCTTTTTACCTCGCTTAAACAGGTCCAAACGGCGCTCTGAATCATCGACGCGTTGTTATTTTTGGTCGGGTGTGAGTAAACGTGGCACCCACTTCGAAAACACCTTACGCATCCCCAAAGATTCGTGCAAAATCGTAAACACACTAAGTTCTGATATCTTTAAGGTGTCATCTATCTCACGCAACTTTAATTTACGATCGCCCAAAAGTATTTTGTGGACTTTTGTTATGTTTTCCGGAACAACTGCTGATTTCAGCCGACCAGAGCTTTCAAGGTCATCGGTGTTTGTACGGTCGCGTTTAAATTCGGCATATCAGTCGATGATTGTTGATTTCCCTGCTGCACAGTCCCCATAACGCTTATCATTCCACTGCTTTGCTTCAACAGTATTTTTTTCCATTAAAAAACAATGTTTGATTAACACTCGAAACTCTTTTTTATCCATTGTTTTGAAAATGTCAAAAGTCAAAAGTAACAAAGTTACTTTTAACAAGTTACTTCTTAACACTGATTGCCACAGGTCAGGTACCTTTGGAATAGAGCTCGTATATTCCTAAACGAACTTCGATTCCATCCAAATTGAAAATGCGTAACATTCAGAAAAAATCATTGAAAGTTCTGCATTTTATTCTGAAGAGTTCTTTAAATTTTCTAGAACTCGGTTCCGTAAATGCCTGTATCCCCAACTCTTGAAAAGTTCTATAAACTTTATTGAACTATTTTTTTCCGTGTAGGTCTTGAATTGGTTCGCATTGAAGTTGAGGTAGACGTACGGACTGAGATAAATTGAAATTTTGCTCCGGATAAACCTTGTAAATTGAAATACTATAAAAGAACATTTTTACATGTGACATACATAAATATATATATAGGTCATTCCATATCAGATTCACAACTGACTTTTAATATCGACGCAAATTTTTTCTAGCATTTTGTAGAGCAAAATGATCGACACGTATTTTATTTCAAATTAAATTTTTTTTTACAAGATATTATTTTTTGAAATTTTTAATTTGGAAAAAATGAACAATTTTCAAACACTGATAATTCAAAAACTATTCGACGTCGAAGAAAAATTTCTAATAATAAAAGGTTGTTAATCGTATTAACTTTGCATAAAAATATGAACAAAAAATTGTTCTTGTTATTTAAGCTGCAAATTTCTCAAATGTTATAAACAAATAAGACTTTTCCAAAGTCGGACCGTATGGTTTTTCGATTTTTCGGACTAAAAATGTTTATTATTGTGTAAGGAAGGTTGTGTGAAATTTTTGAAGTGAGCCGATATATGGTTCCTGAAATATTCGAATTTATGTACAGAGCGCAGACCGGATTTGTCTCGCTATGAGAGGAGCGCCCATGGAGTTGATGCGTTTAAGCGCACTAAATGGCTGGTTTCCCATCTGGGTAAATATCGATCCCTTTTTGGGTCACGAAGATATGGAATGTATATATAACGTACGAAAAGTATGCTTACACTGTAAAAATAGTTAGTTGATCCGCTACTTTGACTTATAGAATCGGCATACTCGAGTCTTTGAAATAACAATGCGCATAGTATATTAGGTTGTCCCAAAAGTAATTGCCGATTTGTTCATACAAATTAAACACATTTTTTTAAATACAAGGAATGAACTTCATTCAATGATATATTTTCCATATTGTTCAATGACCTTTTGCCATCTTTCTTGTAATTTTATGATTCCACGCTCATAGAACTTCTGGTCTTTATCGGTAAAAAACTGAACCAAGTGCGATTTCACAGCTTCATCATTGAAAGTTTTACCATTCAAGGAGTTCTGCAAAGATCGAAATAAATAGTAATCTGATTGTGCAAGGTCAGGGCTATATGGTGGATGTAACCAATTGTCCATTTTTCATCACCAGTGACAATTTGTTTTAAAAAAGGATCGAATCCAAATATCAAGTTTTTCAACGAGTCCAAGACGTAACATATATGACGATCGATTGTTGATTTTGGTATTTTTAACATTTCTTCAATCTCTCACACAGTTACATGACGATCCAATTCGATTATGGCTTTAATTTGGTCATTATCAACTTCATTTGGCCGACCTGAACGTTGCTCATCTTTGAGTGAAAAATCCCCAGAACGGAATTTATCAAACCAATTTCGACACTGTCTGCCTTTTAATACTTCCTCACAATACACATCACGTAACTTTTTAGCAGCATGTGCTGCGTTCTTTCCTTTACGGAAATAAAAAAGTAAAATATGACGAAAATGCTCGTTTTTACACTCCATCTTAAAGTTGATGCCAAACTAACAAGTCTAAACGAAATTACGCGCAATTTGTTTTTAAAGCAAGCTAAGAGTGACAGATAACAAATCCCAGAAGGAAAAAATCATAACATTGAAAGAAGCCGTTCAAAAAGATGACCAAAGACATCTAAATGTGAAATCCGCAATTACTTCTAGAACAACCCAATAACATTAAGAAAAAAGTAATTGGCCAACTAATAAAGTAGCAGTGACATATTTTACAAGCCAAAGTAATTGGATCAACTAAGCATTTTTTCAGGGTAGGAATGAGAAATTAAAAGTGTTCAGTTGGAGCCAGATCTGACAATTTAATTTGAACAGAAAGCCAGGTCATCTACATTGAAATATCTACGCTGGTAGATGAATAATTCTAAATGAAAATTATCAAATTTACATAATATGATTTCAATATTGAATTCTGATGCGTGCTTGAAAAAAAGATTATATAATATATTATCCTTGCTCGAATCATACATAAACAAAATTATAGATTCCAGACGTCCATTTTGAGACATTTACGAGTACAATACACTTAGACGGTCCTGAGTGATATTACTGCTGTGTGCCCTAGATACTTTCTCCGTGGGACCGAAGAACGGCCGTTGCTCTTCGTCGGCCATTGAACAAGGTGCAACTTTGCATTTCAGGACGGGAAAATCCATTAAATCGAACTCGATCAAGCAACAAAAATTAAACTTGGTATTTTTATGAAAATATCTAATTATCGACTTTTATACTTGTAATCGAATTTGACTGGCTGAGCTTGACGACTTATAAGATATAACGAACCAAGCTGGTGGGTTGAACCTTGACCTCATTAAACATCGCTCGAAGAGAGCAATAATATTATAGAATGTATAACCTCAAGTCAAGCTCTATTACTCAACTAGGTTTTAATTACACTATCTTAATTTCCTTCTGTAGTTTTTTTTATTTATTCCATTTAGTGACTTATTTCTATTGATTTGATCATTTTATTGCATCAATTATATTGGGAAATTAGTCAAAATATACTGATTGAAT
This sequence comes from Diplolepis rosae, assembly GCA_030998225.1. Taxonomy (NCBI): domain Eukaryota; kingdom Metazoa; phylum Arthropoda; class Insecta; order Hymenoptera; family Diplolepididae; genus Diplolepis; species Diplolepis rosae. The sequence continues at coordinate 18,986,518 of JAPYXD010000701.1, read as the reverse complement.
AACTAAAAATAAGTTACTGCATGAAGTTATTTTTAGAAATACTGATTAACAGAATAGATTTATTTTTTCATGTAAATGATTATTCATTAGAATTCTAGTCAATTCAGCCACTGATTTTAATGAGTTTTAAATGATTAAAATAGGTAGAAGTTGGTTTCTGATTCTCAGTAAATTTTCTTTGGTTCGAGTTTAAAAAGTAATAGCTCAAATCTTACAAATGTGAAGTTTATGAGAAACTTTTGAAGAAATGATTACTATAGAGTTTCTTTTGAATTTTGATGGGCTCTGAATCCACAATATATAAGTTCAAAGTTCCAAAATACTTGAATTTATTTAGACTCTTAAATGGGCTTTTACATTAATCATTAATGTGTAAATGTTTAGAATTTTTATGAAATTGATACACTATTTTCAATAATTTGAAGTGAAAGTCTTTTCACCAGTCTTGGACGTATAAAATAACTGGGGTAATTTACTTGGTATTGTATGGTAAGCTACCACGTATTTTTCAAGTAAAATCTTCAAATATAGTAGAGTGAAAGGTTGTTTACTCAAATTACTGTAATTTACTTCATGTAAAAGAAAAAGAAAATTTCCTCCATAAATTTCCAAAGCAGCTATAGAGGTCAGAGATTTTCGTTGCAAGTAAAAACTGAAGCGAATATTGATAAGATAATAATTAACAAGTTGTTACTATTTCACTGTTATTTTATTAATTAAGACTATATTTTACTGAGTGAATGTAACTATTCCTAAAACTTATGAAACTGCAATAGAATTTTTAGACGCATATAACTATACAGTTTCCGTTTTCTATAACATTTTTCCTGTTGCAAAGTTCAAAATTTATAGATACAAATATTGAAATTTTCAGTAATTTTTTACCATAAATTTTATTTCAAATTCATCTTAATTATATGAAATGGACATGAAATTGTGCATAAAATAATCGGATATTGGCTGAAAAATTAATTAACCCAGTTGAATAATAAAAAAGCAGAATTTTGTTTTAATAATCAATTTGTTGGCCTAACTATCCATTTTTGATAAGGTAATGGAGTATTTTCTGTTGAAGATAATTACATAAGAATCAATTTGTTCACTCCTACAATCCCCTAATTTTGTTTCCCTTTTTAAGTGGGAACTCTTCTTTTAATGACTCAAAAGAAAAGCTTTGCCGAGGAAATAGTTTCATATTGTGGAAAGGCAAGGGGCGGGAGGACAAAGGAGTAAAGTGGGACAGTGGCCTGGATCCAGATGTCATGCCTGCTGCTTCTGCTGAGAGAGGGTTAGTAGGCACCCCGTTGTGCAGCCTACCTCTCGTTCACCTTTCGCTTCAGTCTCTTGCATTTGGAATCTTGCCAATAGCTGGCTATGAGACACGAAAGAAAACTCCACTTAATTCTCGCATATGAAATTGAAATAATCAGAAATTTGGTCCCAAAATCTGACATCGTTTCCGACATGGAATTTTTCAACAGGGCGAGTCGAAACTTAAGTCTTCCTTCAGCTCTTTAAATTCTCTGCCCTTCGAGACTTCAGGAGGATCAAATAAGGATTTATTTCAATAGGATCTAAGTCCTGATTAACCCCTCGAAACATGCAGATATTTCTACTTCTGCGTGTTTTGAGGACCAAAAATAGGCTTGAAAGATTCTCTTTTGAACGTCGTAGACGCTCTATTTAATTTTGTCCAGTCTAATGTGCATGCGCCGTATAGCGCGTATTTAAAATTGAGTAAATGTTAATATTTTATGTGCCTCCGGCGCGGAAACTCGTTTTTTCATTACAGTTAAGAGTAGCGCAATGTTGTGTATTGCGCTACAGAGGAATGAAATGTAAAAATTGAACTCCGAATGTGCCTATAACCATACAGCGGAGCAGAATCTTCTTCTTCTTCGTACAGCGTTAGCACCCTACTGACAAAGCCTTGCACATTTAAACTGCGCATGCTCTATTACAACAAACTACTACTACTACACAAGATTGTCAGTACGGTGCCAACGTTATTGGAAGAAGAAGAAGAAGACTCCACAAGATCGATAAAATCAAAATGGCTGGGACTAGTCGCGAAATATCAAGTGTAATGACTAGCGCCGCAAACAACTACAATACTAGTTTAGATTCCAGTGTACGCATAAAAACTCGTATACGCACCGAAGTCACATAAAATAGAATACGTGCCAATGCACACAATTCGGGAAATTACGAGACTCGCGACAATGCTCGCAGGACTGATAGCGCCTCGGCTCCGATCTCCTGCGAGCATTGTCGCTCGTCACGCAATAACCCTCATTGTGCGCCTAGGCATGTAATATACTATTCTTTACATTATGCTTGTTTTACAGTTTTGATAATTTCCATATCCGCCTTATTCTTTGAGTGTAAGGCTTCAGTGCCTAAACACTAGAGGCCCACCTTTGGTTTTAATGATGTTGTCCTGAGTCTAAGAGGTCTGGATATAAAATAAAATTGTAGTCTCTATTGTGAGAAAGTCTGCTCTGCGCTCCTATCGTCTTTCTGAGGAACTATCATACCCCCTTTGCATACCATATATTTTGTTTGCATGAAACAATTCATTGAATAATTATACTCCAGAGATTACAGAGGATTAAAAGAGGTTTTAAAATGTTACAGGAACCTTAGAGAAAGAAGCGAGGGTGTTGAGGACTAATTAGAACTAAAAGAAGATTTATTATGCGCTATGGAGGATCGACAGAGGACTTATATTTCGATTCTAGGTGTGGTACATACACTGTGAAAAATTTCTGTCTGAATGGTTGAATAGCAAAAATGGTTCACTAATTTCGCTTCACTTATACTTTTACTGAATTAGATTTACAGGGTAAGAACCCTTAAAACTTTAAATGAAGTAATTGACATGTAGATTATAGATTACAATTTTTAGATAATAAGAATGATGTCCTTTTTCTTTGATCGTATATTCTTATGTCCTATACTATTCAAACTATTTTATAAAATAGACAACACCTTTCTCTAAAAGTAGAGAAAGCTAATAGAGTTTTTTGTTTGCATTTAAAAGTAATCACAAATTATAAATGCAAATTTTTCTCACTATCCTAATTTTGTCCGGAAGAGCCCTAACATTTGATTCTGAATTTGATGAAAAGAATCAGTATTTTGAATTTTCTACTTCTTGCATTAATTTTTTCTGAAAGGTTTTTACCTCGTCGACTACAATATCATATGAGACTCGTGTTAACCCTGATGAAGAATTTGATTAGATTTGATAGAAAAGCACGAAAAAACGATTGAATTTGATAGAATTCTTATCAAAATAGAATCGTATTTTGTATCAAATTGAGTTTCTTCCATCAAATGTGATGCAATTTTTTCCGTAAGGAAGGACATCGGGCCAAACATAAGAAACCACTTGTAGGATAAAGAGTTAAAACAACATTGCGACGACTATAAGCAGACATCGAGAACAGTTGAATATAAAAATTACCTTTTATACTCAAACCGCAGTATTTTTAATCAAAAATGGACTAGAAAAATTAGTGCAAGGCTTATATAACCAAAAATAATGTGGATAGATAATAAAATGTATGATTTTGAAACTATTAGATTCGGCTTTATCTAAAATTTAATCGCATTCAAACAGACATTTGATACCAACTTTCTCATAATGATCCCCCCGTTTCAGCAATCTATTACATTTTTATACTTGGATTGCTGGAATTTATTGTAAAAATACTGACACACCGACATCAAAAGACTGTTAAAAGTTTCTAACCAACAGCCTGACTTAAAACTTCGTATGCACACCAATGGGGCATAATTTCTCAGACTTTTGATGGGAAGCCTCTTCTTCAAACGAATATAACTTATTTTTTTTGCACAAAGCAAAATTTCACTTTATATGCTTTCTTCAGTCTTTTTCGTTATCTCTCAACTGGTTGTAACCATTTTTGAAAAAAGTCCAAATTTGACCTCTATTTTCGAAAATCAAAAATAAATTTGACTTTTTCTCAAATTTGGACCTATTTTATTTAATTTAAAATCATCTAGTTAAAAATCTGAGATTTTTTCCTATAAAATAGCAAAATTTGAGGATGTCGTTTCTTTTTGTTTTCGAGCAATTGTACGATGAATAAATCGGATGCTCTGCCGGAGCTGAGGCCGCGCGACCGTTCGCTAACGTCTTCACGCCGGAGAACCCATAGAACACTAGCGATGGGCGATTCTACTCGATTCTTTTGAATCATTCGATTCTCTTGCCTTCAGAATCGATTCTGGAATCGATTATTTTCGAAAACGATTCTTGAAGTATCGATTCTGTTTCAACGAAGAATCGGTCAACCAGAATCGACTCACTTTTTAACATTGTGCATCGATGTGTATGTCACATTCTCTTCCGAAATTTCAAGTAAACAAAGGTAAGTAAAGAGTTCATGTGATAATAAATAATAATTACTTTAATCATTTAACAAATTTTCAACTTGACAATTCAAAGTGCAAGTGGATTTGGATAGTATATTTGTTTAATGTGTGCGATGTGTTTGTGATTACCGATGTCGGTGTCTATATTTCGAAAAACAATTAAAATTAAAGTACAATTATCCCAAAATTGAATAATTGTATACACATATTATTAAGAATATTTCTAATATTTTATTTATGTTCTAGATTCCACGAATCAATAAAAAAATGGAAATCAAGTATCCTAAATACATTTGCGTGGATATATTTAAATATATATATATAAAATATATCCTTGTTTTGAATAAATGTCCTTCCTATTTTAGATTCTTTAATTTACAAGCAAGTTTAATATGGGATTGGCAACTTCGATTTTTTGAATTTTTTCTGTATGTTTAGAACGATATTTTATATTTTATACGTGAATTCTAATTTTGAAGTACAGTTTTAACTTTTTTTGTGATCAAAATGCGCTAAAATCAATTTCTTTGTACCTTTAAGTATCGATTCCTCAATTCTTCGATTCTTTAAAAAAATAATCGATTCCTTGGTATCGATTATTCAAAAGTATCGATTCTGAGGTATCGATTATTTTTAGCAGAATTGCCCATCCCTATAGAACACCCTCAAGCTAATTTTTTACATTACATAATATCATACGCGGTTAGTGTAACTGCTCTCTGCATTTACAGAGTTGGGACTGTCATCGTTAAGTTGCAAGTTATAATGCCTGAATTACAGTTAGTGTAAGATTAATTTGGAATATGTTTTGGAAATTAAATCTATTGAATTCATATCTAGTTATTGAATGTGTAGGAAAGTGATATTTCTGTTTATCTGGGTGAATTATTTGAATGGGAGTTTGATGGATTTTGTTTTTTGGAACCTGCTGTCTTTTTATACATAGCTTATTTCATAGAATTGTATTTCTTGGCGATTTTTTTCGCTTTTGGAGGTAATTTCGGGGGCCTCTTCTGCGGTTTCTTTTTTGGCCTTTTGGGAAGATGTCATACTTTTCAAAAAATGAAAACTTTTTCATTAAAAGTTTTCTATCCTGAGTAGAAATGAAAGCGTGGTATTGCAGCGTACCCGGAATCGTTATTGGTTGGTCAAATCGTCCTTTCAGAATCTCGGTAGCTATGGCGTAACTTTCTTTGCTGCTGAAGAAAATTTCGGTTTCTTTGCAATTACTCTTCGCTCACTGGAATGAAGTTTGAGGGGTGAGTATGTGATGTTTTGAAGAACATTGTAAGCTAGAACGAGCTGCAAATGTCTTTATATTCGCCCCTATGCCACACACTTCTGAGATGAATTCTGAACTACTAAGGCGTAATTCTCTGCAAAACCGAAGCAAATCAAAAACTCACCTGCCAATAAATTTTTCTTAGCTTTTTAAAAAACAAAGTCTTAGAAACAAAGTGATGAGTTTTTAATTTTAACAACCGTTTACAGAAACCATCCAGGAATTCATCGGCATCCATTACCAAAGTTTGCAAAGTACACCTGTCAGTTTGTAGCCAAATTTCGAATCTTACTTTATCGATTCCATGTTCATTGAAAGCGTTTCTCAAATTTTCCTTCAACTTCGCAGTACCTGGGCAGATTTCACACTCTCCTAGAAAATAGGAACTTGAAGATTCAGGGCATACAATAGAATCCAGACAATCGTGATAATTGTTTAAACTCGTGTCAGTATCCTCTGTCAAATGCTGAATATTGATCTCTTTTAACATCAACTTGATATTTTTATGGTGCATACAAACGCACACATTATGACTGCTACTGCTTCCTGACAGAAGACAATGACTAGGTCTGAGTTTTGTAAATTTTGAAATACTTATCTTCAGACCTTGGTGTTCTGCTGTAAATTGTGCATACAGCTCATTGATATTACATAGTAGAAGTCTTTTTTGGACATGTGAACGAGTTCCATTATCATTTTTTACCGACACAAAGTCTTTAATTCCTGACATCATTCGACTAATGTCATCGCGTTCATAAAAAGTCTTTACAAGAGTTTCAATTTCCAGGGGCAATGTTCTTACTCTTTTTGGATTCAGGAGTATAAGAATTCCATGATCTGAAACTAATTGTTTCACCTTAATTGCTTACCGCACTGACGTACCAAACACCTTCCTTAGTTTTTTGCGTCCCCAAGATTTTGGGGATTTCACGCGTAAATTGTCAGAAACACGGCAAAGGGTTGTTCCCTTATCTTTCTTTTTTTGGAACGGATTAATGCATTTATGCATCCAAATTTCGCGATCTTTTTTGGAAGACATCAGTAGAAAAGTATTTCTTCGCGATTTAAAAAGGAAGCTTACATAGAAAGTAATATACGAATTAAAAGGATAAGAAAAACAGAAAAGGAAACAGAAGGAGGAAAAATGGAATATCGCAACTGCAGACATAATTGATTTTTGAAATTAGAATAATTCAACAGAATCAACAAAATTATATTATGAAATTGAATTATTTCTAAAGACAAACCTGCTTCAAGAAACTCTTTTCAGATGAAATCTGGAAATAATGTACCCAACTCGTATGCTGGGATATTATGCTGAGTCAAAGTATTTTCTCTTATGGGAAACGAAAATAGTGGAACTCTAATGGTAGAAGTGACGAAGCAACGAAACAAATAAAGACAAATGAAGAAACAAATAGGCGAAGAAACAAATAGGCAAAGAAACAAACCCTGCAACGTGATTTTGATGTCTCGTGATAAAATATCATATATTTAAATTTTTAGTACCATCAAATAGGACTCCAATCAGCCAATCTTTGAATGACACCCATCGTACACACAGCTTTTTCATTTGCAATTTTTCATGCAGGATAGTATGCACCCTGGCTACTAAGACGCTTACAATCTGAACTATCTTGCGAACCTTCATTTGGCGATCTTTCATAACGATACGATAGATTCTTTCATGCATTCCTGGCGTGATGATCTCAACTGGGCGTCCAAGGCGCACTTTATCTTGGATTGATGTTTGCCACGTTTGAATTCATTAATTCAAAAGTAAACTCGTATAGTACTGAGGACCATACCGCAGCATTGGTCTGATAGGAATATTTTCTGGTTCTGAGGACCAAAATATAGTTCTCTCAGCTATACTGTTTTTTCAGTGTACTAATTCAAAATGTAAAGAGCGAATAATTAAAAATTTATGATAGATGTATATAACTTGTGAAAATGAATTCTTTTTAGTTAAAACATTTTATGGTACCAATTTTCCTGTAATAAACTCCGTCAGTTTTTATTGGTAAAGGAAATTACTATGCACGTCTACGTCGTGGGTGAGGTAATACATTTTTATCGTGGGTAGTACAACCCGTAGGTGGTTTACCCTCGATGGGGAAGATTTATTTTAAGGGTGGAAACAACTTTTGAAATTCCATCTTTGTGTTCATTCATTTCCTTGCAAAACGACTCCAGAATTCCTGCTAAAATAAATTTATGTTTTTCAGAAATTTTTTTCTAATGCTCTAGGACCGCATAAGTTTTGTCTAGTTTTAGTATTTCGTGATACATCTTGGAATAGTTCAACTTGAATAGTTTTATTCAAAAATTCTCCATTGTTGCTTGAAATAATTACATTTGATATTTTCGTTGCGTTAGAAAATTAATAACCTTCAATATTTTTTCTTTCCTAAACCTCTTGACGAATTCTTAAACATTTCATTGATAATAAAATATGTACATTATTTTTAAAATTGATATTATGCTTTTGCGAATATTTATTATTTGTTAGATAATTTTATTTTAATAGCCTTTTAATATTTACCCAAAATACAAATAAATTAATTTGATAGATTAGGGCCGGATTACTTCACCATCAAGAAAGTTTATGTACTACGTAAATCAAAGTTTAATATCTTCGTTTTCTTAGAAGATAAAATTTATCTCTCGACCTAATTATTTCCAAGTAAAAAAATTAAAGTTGTGCTAAGTTTTTCATTAATCATTTTTAAAACTGTAACAAAATAATAGAGTAATTTTTTTAGCCAAGCAGTTTTATTCTCTGTTTTAGACTTCCAAAATAAATTGCAAATACACATTTTTAGTATTCATTATTGAAGGAAATATTAATTTAGAAAATACATATCTAAGGGTGACTTGACGTCTTGATCGATTTATAGAGAGTAGCATGACTCTAGTGAGTTCTCGTACATTGACACCGTGGGTTACGCTAGTATACGAAATGTATTTGCAACTTTGCCTGGCCAGATTCCAGGGTCACAGCTCTATATCTGAAAAACGGATTCGGTAATAGCGATGCAACGAGGTCACTGTACTCATATCATGTCGGCCCATCCATTTGCGGTGTCACTCGGATTAACCCTTTTTAACGTTCTCGATCAAACTTTTCACTTTTTTAATACTGTTTAAAAATATCATTAGATTCTAATTGAAACTTCACCATTTTTGCTGCATTTTAAAACTCCGAATTCCATTATTTTGGGTCGCTTCTATCCAAAAAATTATGAACGTGATGACTAATTATCTAAATGAATATCATTATAAATCATCTTCAAAATGAAACGCAATCGATAAAAATTAAATGAATAATTATATTTATATATTTTTTTAAAATCTCTGACCAATAAAGGGAATAAGTGTCTTCTTAGAGAATTTAAGTTAATAATTTATAGGCCACTTATAATTTTGGTGAAAAAGTTGTTGTCAAGGGATTTCTTTTTGATAGAATTTACCGTCAAAACATCGAAATCGATAAATGGGTCAACCCCGCAGGTTGTTCGTGAAATTATATGAACCCGAGAAACACAGACGAATACACAGTTCTCAACTGGGTTATTCATTCCTTGTTTCAATAGAAATATCCGGCATGGAAATGGAGGAATTCACGCCTCTTTGATTAAAACATAAATTTATTTTTCATAATTATAATTATATATTTATAGTTAATCTTTTATTGCCATCCTTATTATTTAATCATAATTCTGATACTTTTATTGATTATAAATAAAATTTGTTTAGAGTTTTATTCAAATTTTAAACGAATGCTGCCATAAATGAAACTTTAATATATAAAATATAATCATCTGCTAGGAAAAATACTATAAATTAACAATTATCAAAACCATTTCATACGTAAAAATACCTTTTTGAATTGAATAAATTAAAAATCAGTAATTGACTTCTTCTTTTTTAACTGAGAACCAATTACTTTTGAATGATTAAAAAGCAAGAAGTCAGAAACTGATTAAAATTATTAAAATTTCTAACTGATTTAGAGTAAATAATTAAATTCAAAAAAATAATACGTATCTTTATTTTTTAAATAGTACAACATACTTTTCTAATGAAAAAAGCTTGTATGAATGATAAATTATTCATTTTTTTTCGTAAATGTATATGTAATGCCAAATGATTTTATTTTTAAATTCTCTACTTTCGAATTCTGGCCATACAATTCATGAACTAAATAAATTTTCAAAAATACAGTTTATTTTCGCAATTGAATTACGAATCTCACCTCACTTTCTTAGCATAACAATTTTTACTATTTAAATTCGCTGACGACCTTATTTTCCAAACTTAATAATTTGAGAAAAGCAGATTTGAAGCATTAAAGTTTTATTATTCCAGCATATTTATAGAACTTTAATAGTGATATGATAAACATGTTTTTCTACTAGCGAGTCATAAAGTGGATTTTATTGCCACGTGTGGGTCAAACAAATCCATTTTTTGACCCTCTAGTAGAAAAAAAAAATTAATTTTACTCGTGTGGTTGTTGCCCTCGCTTTGCACGGAAATCAAACTTCTCACTCGCAAAATAAATTTTTTCTTTCCTAGTTGCACAATATACTATTTCTTTATTAGTTATAAAATCCTGACTTATTGTTCCAAAACAAATGATCCTATATCTAATACAATGTGTATCTCGAATACGCATCCGGCTAAAAAAAACAGGGTCGTTCATTCATGATACAAATGGCGGCTTGATCAGCTTGTAATGTTGAAAAAATACCCATCTGTTAAAATTTTAACAACATCCAGATGGAACTTAACTGAAAAAACTTGAGTTCTTTAAATCTTTCAATAGTAAATTCAGTTTCTGTCCCTTTATCTTTTCATTTGTAATTTTTTTTGCCACTGTTTACTTTTGTGTATGTAAGTCATCATTTGCCTGTGGATTACTCACTTTATCTGATGGAATGCGTCGATTTAACTTGATGTGCTTTTGAAGATATTTTCTTTTCCTAACACAATTAGACTTCCTTCAGTTCATGCATTGAATTGTACAATTTCACTTATCAAGATTCAAGACGCAACCGGCGAGATCGAGGAAAGTCGTTTTAACGGGGTGCTGGTCCCGTGAATACTGAGAAAGCTGTGCGAGGTCCGTGTCCTGGTCGATAAGACACCCCCTAGCCCCTAACCGCCCACTTGCCTCCTGCTAAGGGTACTTTCACACCGTCCAGGGCTGTGATCCCACAGAATAAGCAAAAGAGACAATTTGTTGCTGGGAAATTTTTAAGGGAGTAAAAATGAAGATAGTTCAACCACGGAAATTAGGCCTCAGGCAAAACTACATAATTTTCCTTTCAAGAATAGCAATATTATTATTGTAGGGGTGATTTTTAAGAGAAAAGATTATTTTCCATTAATAAAATTTGAAACATGGAGAAATAATGTATTTAACAAATTTTATTTTTGCTCGAACTTTTTTTCATATCGCTCCATACCAAATTTTGAAAAATGATGCTGTTCTAATGAATCACGGATCATTTTTTCAAGAAAAAATTTCTCTACAACTTGATCGTTTATAATTTTAAAAAATGAATCAATTATTAGCAGATTTAGCAATTTGTTTATAAATGTTTTTTTTCAATGGGTTTTTAATGGTTTTAGCCATTAAAGAATTTACTTTCGAAAATTGGAGACGCTAAAGTTGTGGAGAATATTTTCCCTGAAGAAATGATGCGTAATTTATTAGAATCGCATCATTTTTTGAAAGTTGGTATGAAGGAATAAGAAAGAAAGTTTGGACAAAAAAAAATTGCTAAATAAATTATTTTTCTGTTTCCAATTTTTTCATGGGAAATAATCTTTTTTCTTTTAATCCCTTAACTGCCGATAGTAAAGATCTTTGCCATTTAGGACTTTTCCCAGACTGCCGGAAAAAGACAAATCTTTGCATTGAAATATTTTAGTGTATTTAAGTCTACAGGTGTTTTAATTAACAAATAAGAGTATTTTTTAAATATTTTTGGATATTCAGATCACGATTCCATAGCTGCTTGAACAATTTTTTGTGTTCAATACACACCACTTCCAAATGCCAATTATATCAGAAGCCACGTGATGAATGAAAAAATGTGTTGAGATAGTCGCTGAAACCAAATCTGTAGTGAAAACTAACAAAGTTATGCATTTGTTGATTAAGGTTGCTTAAACATTTTACAATTGTTGTCTAATATTAAGTTATCACTCAAGAGAACCATTGACAAGATATTTGCAGTCACATCTGCATTTTAAATGAATTATATTTATTAGATAATGGTCAAAATGTGCATTTGCTTATAAAAATTGTTTAAATAATGATTATTAATGTCCGTTTGAAGCAACAGAGAGTACCCAATTCCCAAAAACCACATTTGTGACGTGCCACGAAGAAAGTGCCCGAATGCGCCGAGAAAAATTAATTAATTTTTGCATGTATCGATAGATTAAGGTAGTTGATCCACGAAAATTAGACCTCAGGCAAAAATAGATAATTTTCCTTTCAAGAATAGCAATATTATTATTGAAAGGCTATTTTGGAAGAGAAAAGATTAATTTCCATGAAAAAAATTTGAAATACAGGAAAATAATTTTATTAATAAATTTTATTTTTGCCCCAACTTGTTTTATTATCGCTTCTTACCATATTTTAAAAAATTATGCGATTTTAATAAATGACAAATCACTTTTTCAAGAAAAATATTCCCTACAACTTAACCATTTCCAATTTTCGAAAATGAATAAATTATTATCAAACTCAGTAATTTGTTTATAAAAATTTGATTCGGAAAATGTTTTCTTAATGGTTTCACCCATTCAAGAATTTATTTTTAGATTAATTAGTTGAGTTTGAAATTTTTGTCACTGCCTACATTATCGGAGGATCACTAGTCGCGTGTCAGATAGGATACGTTGTCGACAGGTGTCCTCGTAGACAATTTCAAACTCTTATATCGCAAATAATGCAAATAAATTTAATATTTTAAGAATTTGAAAATCTTTCTGTGGAAAAAATGACGCTTTCGACTGCGCTGGGATTCGAGCCCAGGTCTTTCGATTGCCGGTCGACGCTGAGCCACTAGGCGATATAAGGAGATCTTCCTGTGGAGAAAGGGATGTCGGACGCCTGTGTAGCTCAGTGGTCAGAGCAGTCGACCGGCAATCGAAAGACCTGGGCTCGAATCCCAGCGCAGTCGAAAGCGTCATTTTTTCCACAGAAAGATTTATTTTTAGAAATCAGAAACGGTGAAGTTGTGGGAAATCTTTTCTCTGAAAAAATGACTTATGATTTATTAGAATCGCATAGTTTTTTAAAATATGGTAAGAAGCGATAAGAAAACAAGTTGGGGCAAAAATAAAATTTATTAATAAAATTATTTTTCTGTATTTCAAATTTTTTTCATGGAAATTAATCTTTTCTCTTGCAAAATAGCCTTTCAATAATAATATTGCTATTCTTGAAAGGAAAATTATCTATTTTTGCCTCAGGTCTAATTTTCGTGGATGAAAACTACCTTAAGTATTACTCTATCAAATGAAAAAATCAGAAAAATTCTAATCACGATACTTTTTCTATTGTAAAGCCTAATGGGTTGCGTCAAAAAGTATGTTTTCTATCAAAACGCGGGTCCCGTAGAAACACCTATCACCACTCACAACCACTCTCACGCGCGCCGCGTTAGTGTTGCTTGCAGGTACGCACACGGATGCCAACGCGACTAGGTTAGAAGTAGAGGGGGTGATTTTTGTGGGTTGCGCTCCTCGAACGTGATTCTCCTTCGTTGCCTTTCCCTAAATCGCCTCTCTTGTAAAATTCTCTTTAGGTGCGTTCGGGGACTTCCTTGGTAGCACGTCACATTTGTTCAATAAATTTTTTATAACAAAAAGAAAATGTTATAATAACATATTGGGTTGGCAGCAAAGTCATTTCGTTTTTTTCATGATTTTCAAAGCAAGTTTATTAATACAAATAACAAACATTAATCAATTATTTATTGACCATTTTGTTCGATAACCTTTTGCCACCTTTCAGTTAGTTTCATAATTCCGCTTTCGTAGAAAGTTTGGTTCTTTGGGGCAAAAACTGAATCAACTCATTCTTGACAGCCTCATTTGAATCGAATGTTTTTCCATTCAAATGGTTTTGAAGTGAACGGAAAAAATGATAATCGGAGTATACGGTGGATGAGGCATCACTTCCGAGCCTAACTCCAATAATTTTTGCGAGTGACCAAAGATGTATTTGGTCTGGCGTTATCTTGATGGAAGATGACGACTTTACGAGTTGCCAGTTCTGGCCGCTTTTCCTTCATTTCTTTGTCCAATTTCATGAGCTGGCGACAGTAGACATTCAAATTGATAGTTTGGTTCCTTAGGAGCAGCTCAAAATAAACAATACCTTTGAAATCCCACCAAACACTCAGCATAACCTTCTTTTGATGAATATCGGTTTTTGATGTCGATTGTGCAGACTCATCTCGCTTACTCCATGATCTTTCTCGCACGACATTATCGTAAACAACCCATTTTTCATCGCCTGTTATGATACGCTTTAAAAATGAATCGGTTTCGTTACGTTTTAGAAGTGAATCACAAATGGAAATTCGTTTGGTGAGTTGAATTTTGTTCAATTTGTGAGGAACCCAAATATCAAGCTTATTAACGTAACCAAGTTGTTTTAAATGTCTTTCAACGCATGCATGTGATATGTTGAGCTTCTTTTCGACCTCTCTTGTCATACTATGCCGGTTATTTTCTATTATTGCTTTTATTTTGTCGTCGTCAACTTCAGTTGGGCGTCCAGAGCGTGGTGCATCTTTGAGGCCAAAGTCTCCGGAACGAAAACGAGCAAACCATTTCTGGCACTGGCGTTCTGTTAATGATTTTTCACCATAAACATCATACAACTTTTTCCGAGCTTGCACTACGTTTTTACCTTTTCGTAAGTAATAAAGTAAAATGTATAAGTTTCATGCTTTAGCTCGATGATCATAATAAATAATAAATAATAAAATTTTTTTAAATGTTCAATTAAACCATCGGGAAAAATCAAGGTGGCAACCTTGTTGTTTAAACATCGAAGGCAATATATCGATACCCACGTTCTAATATGTCGTATCCCACAAAATTTGAGAAATTGACTTTTTTTTGATAAATGGATTAATAATAATGTTTTACAGCTTATATTAAAATCTTGTGAGTAAAATTGTTTATTTAATATTTTTAAATAAATATTCTAATATGACGTATCCCACATGCCGATTTTCACGAATTCTAATATATCTAGAGCATCCGCTGAAACCTCTGTTTGTAGATCGATTAAAAAGAACTAAAAGTAAATGGCAACAATTGCAGGCATTAAAAAAAGTGTTGCTGAGAGATACACACTGCTTCTATGGTAATATAAAATATATTGATCTCACTAACTCTGCTTCTGACCAATCTCCATCAATAAAAAATTTGGAAGCCGAGAGTAAAAATATAGTTAAGGTAACTGAAAATACTAAGAGTAAGAAACGAAAAGCTAATCAAGTTGATCTTGGTGTTAAAAGCAAAGTACTGCGTACTAATAATAGATTTAAAAAACCTGAAGATAATGATATTAATTATAAAAAAAATTGTGATAATACCAGACGAAAGAGGACAAGAAATTTTCAACAATCTTAGCAAGAAAATGTACCTGAAGTAAAAAAAGAAAAAAATTAAGAGTACTTAAAATGAAAAAAAAAATGTTTTAAACAATATTGAAGATAGTAAAAATAAAATGTATCAATAATGTTATATTATAATAATTATGAATTAAACAATAAAAAATAAGAGAGAAAAATGTTACGTATAGGATCAAACAATATTTAATTATAAAACGATTAAATCAATTTTCTTTCTAAAATACATTTTAATTTTTTCTTCTTGCATAACCCACATAAATATCATAAAATTTATTTAAATAATTTTTTTTGCTTTGATTATTATTATTTATGCATTTTTATGGGCGTATAAAACAAAAATTTGTTTACATTTAATTATTTGTGCTAGCAAGGCGTTTTTATCGTTTCCTGAAAAATTTTCCAAATGTGGGATACGACATATTAGAACGTGGGTATCGATATCTATTAATCATTTTGCCAATTTAGTTTTGGCCCGATAAGCATGTATTTTCTTGTTGGCTTCTAGACTATCTCCTGTACCCTCTTGAATTGAGGAGTTATATTCAATAAGGCGACAGGCGCTCGAAAACCTGTAAAAGTATTGTCCGCCTCGTGATGTCATAGTCAAAAATTGGAAATCACATTTTCATCGCACGCCACTCCTACTCTCTTTCTCTATCTTCCTTCGCTTCTACTCATCGGCGCGCCTGCATTGCTCGTAACAAAACCGGTAAAATCGCATCAAAACCTAATTCGCATTTGCGTTCAACTCGTTGTATTTTCGAAAGTAATTGTTCAATTGAGTTGATATTTTCCAAAAAGTTGCTCCATATACTAATGATCAACTTGTTCACGGGAAGTTTACTGTAGCTCAAACTTCCTCGCTCACTTTTTCGGTCCGAAGCTTGAAAAACATAGTTTTTTCTTCGGATTAAAAAAAAACCATTTAACAATGAAGAAAAAAATTTTTTGCAATCACCGTCGCCTCCGCCAGAGATTCACGAGTAGAACGCAAAAAAAAGTTCCGCAATCCGTTAATTAATGAATTTTTTGAGGCGAGTGGATTGAAATAAAACATGGTTTCTATGCTTTAAAACCAACACACTTTTTATTAATTTACTCGAAAATTTGCAACGTTATAAAAAAACTGTAAGAGGAAACTAACATTCATTTTTCACGAGCTATAAAACCATGTTTTTGGTTTTTTCGAATTTGTATTTTCAATTTTTGACTATGACATCATGAGGCGGACAATACTTTTACAGGTTTTCGAGCGCCTGTCGCCTTATTGAATATAACTCCTCAATTGTTCCTGCCAGTCCCTCATGTCTTAGTGTGTGTCCTATTAATCTGTCGCGGCGCCTCTTTATACCAACATAAAAGTTTTTCTTTTCTTTCACTAATTTTAAAACTTCCTCATCTGTCACCTTATCGACGCAACTCATTTTTAATAATTTCTTATAACACCACATTTTGAAAGCCTCTAATTTTCTTCTTTCTGTTATACCTATAGTCCATGCTTCGCAACCATAGAATGCTCTGAGTAACAAAATTCGTCAATCTTCCCTATCTTTTCAATTGTCTATTTTAATGTTCAAGCGCTTCCCGTGCAGAAATTTTGGTGGGGCGCCGATCGGGCCCCGATCGGGAAAAATGTGGCCCCGATAGGGTAATCTGTCTAGCGCCAGACCAGAAATGAAACGCCCTAACCGATCGGGTCCAGATCTGGGCTTGTAAAATGGGGGCCCGATCTGGTCCAGATATGGCCCCTTCTAATTTTTTATTTTTAAAAATAGTAAAATTTAAAGGCTTTTCGTTTAATAACAATAAATAGTTGGTTCAAAAAAATTTATTTCATAAATTCAGATTAGTGATGCAACAGTATAATTAAAAGTATAAAAACAGTATAATTTTTAAACCCATTTTCGTAGTCTGTAGAACTATTCGATTCTTCTGAATCTAAAAATATATTACATTATTAATCATTTTCTTTCTAAAAAATTCACTTTGGAAAATTGAATATACGATATGAAAAATAATGAAACACAGTAACGTTCTACTCTTAAAATTATAATTTTCTTTTTAAATTACCGTTAATATTAAAAAATATTTCCGGACTCGCCATGTACTTTTTGCTTTTGGCATTTTAATATCAATATAGTCACTATACAATATCAGGACCACAACACAAAATTCGAAAATAATCTTGTCTATCATAATCCGATGTGGTTCCAACCCGGGCCACACCATGTGCCCTCCTGCGGCCACATGTGGAAAATCCGATCGGGCCCAGATCGGAACTTGGAAACAAATTGGGCAATTTCTGCACGGGTTCTTTCCTGATTTTGTTCTACACGCGATTACTTTGATTTTTTCCATGTTTATTTTGCATAGAGTTATTACAGATAGAGTCGACAAGCCAGCCTGACACCTGTCAGCTCGGGCTAGAGAGAGAGTGATTAGAAGGGTTAGCCTGTCTCTTTCTAACGCGGTACGCGTAGACAAAGACAAAAAAACCTCCCATCGTCTCTCTCTTTCGCTCTCACCGAGTTTCCAGACTGACGTTGCCACTTATAGAGTGGCCTATGGCTTGTCGACTCTATCTGTAATATCTCTATGTTATTTTGATATTATAATTGTTAAAAACTGTATGCGCTACATTCAACGCCTCTTCTAGTTCTCTTTCGGCATTCGCTAGCAGAGCAATATCATCCGCAAAACGTAACATTTTGATTTTTTTCTCTTGAACTTTGACGCCTATATTCTTAATTTCTTCTTTAATTCCATTAATAGCTTTCTCTGAGTATAAATTAAACAGAGATGGTGACAAAAAGAAGCTTTGTCTTACTCCTTTCCTAATGCTTGCTTCTCCTCGCTCCCACTGCATTGCAATCACTGCTTTTTGGTGAACTAAAGGGTTTTCCAATAGGGACATAACAATTTTATCTATGAATAAAACACAGAAATATTTAAGATATTGAGTTCAAATTTATTGTGGGTGGAGTGCAAGCATTACATTTTATGAATGAAATTCGATATCGGTCATATGACAGCCACGAGCAATTTCGCGTTGGATGTTGTCTTTGAGGTCGTCTAAAGTTGCTGGCTTGTTGGCATAGACCAGTGACTTGATATGGCCCCATAAAAAGAAATCCAATGGCGTTAGATCGCATGAACGAGGCGGCCATTCGACCGGACCATTTCTCGAGATAACACGTTCACCGAATTTGCCTTTCAATAAATCGATTTTGACACGTGCTGTGTGGCTAGTGGCACCGTCTTGTTGAAACCACATATCATTGATGTCAAGTTCATCCAATTCTGGCCACAAATAATCTTCCAACATAGCACGATAGCTCTCTCCATTGACGGTAACATGACGGTCGTTTTCATCCACGAAAAAATACACAGTCACTTTTTGCGGATGAAACGTTGTCTTAAGAAGCACATTTGGGTTTGTTGCTGACCAATAACGCATATTTTGCTTATTAACAAAGCCATTGAGCCAGAAATAAGCTTCATCCCTGAAGATGATTTTTCGATGAAATTCTTCATTTTCTTCAAGCTTTGCCAGAGCCCAATTGGAGAAGTTTCGGCGTTTCAAATGATCAAGTGGTTTTAGTTATTGAGTCAATTTAATCTTGAAAGCATGTAGGCCAAGATCTTTTCGCATAATACGCCACAGTGTCGTTTGAGCGATGCCCAATTCTTGAGAACGACGTGGAATCGACTGATTTGGCTCATTTTGAATCAATGCACTTACGGCTGCGATTATTTCTTCGTTTCGAGCAATACGACGTCTTTTTGGAACCGGAACGTCCAATAGTGTAATTTCTTCCCTAAAAGCGAACTGATCTTTGTGGAGTGAGCTTTCTATTGCTTGTTTTAATCTTCTATAAATTATTATAATTAGAATTTTAAACGCATGTGTCATTAGGCTAATAGTACGGTAGTTCTCGGATATATCTGCCTTTACTTTTTCTGGTATAGTAACAGTTTTTTTAACCTTCTGCCGTCCAAAGTAAAAAAATCGTTAATTACATTTCGATTGAAACTAAGAAGAAAGCCAAAAAATTTTTTTATCAAAAAATGTGGCAATTGACAGTTTTGTCATCTTGAAGTCACTTGGTCGTTTTTCCTAGGAATGGCAATGTCAATGGACAATGGACATTGACGCTCTCCTAAATCTGTAACTGTAACGTATTTACAAGCGTTTCTAAAATTTGTGTCAGTTAACTCCTTTTTCTCGAATACGATTTTTAATTCAATTGGTCTTTTCGTTCTTTGCATTGCTACAATAAAAAAACTGATGCGTTTTTTTTTCAAAATTTCAAGCGCAGTTAAATCCAGAATTTCTTCAAGATTCTAATGATATAAAAAACTCATTTCCGCCAAAAATGTCAGTTAGAGGTTTTTTTTACCTTAGACAGCATCCTTGTAATCGTTTGGTACTATCTGTCCCTTTTTAAGGTTTTATTTTAATGGCATTTTAAAAGGGTACTCTTTGAATCTGAATCAGGCAAAATTTGACTAAATTGAAATCAATGACCCATTTGTGGCTATACAATTAGTCACTTTTAAGATCGCAATATCATTTTTTATTTCATGATTGAAAAGAGCCCCTAAAAAAAATGCAGTACACTGCATTTCGCGCTAACTAACTAATTTTAAAAATTGTGGTCGACTATGTATATTAAATCAATCATAAAATCATCATTTGAAATGTTAATCACCAAACATTGTTCTACCTTTCCATAAAATTAAAGACTATGATTAATTCCAATCACTACAGGCCAAGTGTTTCATTGGATTATTCATCTAACCACTTAATTGCATAGACCATCATCCAATCCAGCGAATATGTGCAAGTTGACAATATCATTATCTTTGATTATAATTAACTATCGTAGGCAGTCATAACTTAAATTATTCGAAAAGGTTTCTGTGTTGTGACACTTTGTTTTTGTTTTGTATAACTAATTGTTGAGATATATACACATGTATATGCACCTTGTATTCATCATAGAGATAACCTAGTGAAAAATTCAAGTTCTAGTCAATCAATGATTAATAATTTTATTATCTAATAATGACATTGATGTTGTTTTTATTTTATTTAGAGAACTTATGATGCCGGACGCTAGCGTTTACGAATTTAGGCAACCTATTATAATCCTTTCATTATGCACACAATTATATTAAAAACGGGAAATCACACATGATTAAACATTCTTAAAAAATATCAGTCATATTACTTAGCATACGCACTCGCAATTTATAAAATCTCAATCAAGCACCGACGGCTATGATTTCAACAAACATTCAGACACAGATAATTCATACAAACAGTCCCATCATTTTAACAATAAAGATTATTAAGATTATCAAACTTACACGTTATAAAACAAAAAGAAGAATCCAACACCGGGATAGAATAGGAATAATCCAATAATAACTTGAAATTGTTAAGATGCTGATCCTGGAATTGTTTAAATGATGTTTTTCGCAGGATGGTTTTTATTCCATAGCTTAGGCGACATCCAAGATACGTTACTGAGATTAATAGGATCCGTAGCAGGTTCTCACAGACGTTTTGTTGTATTTTTAAACCCACGATATAGATCCATCATTTGCAGAACGATCTTCAATTACCAAACTCCATGGGATTATTTTAAGATGATTCCTTTACCTCTAATAAGGTCAATTACAACTACAAGCTCCTTATTTTATTATGGAATATATCACATTCAGCGACTCTCATTGAGGCAATAAAGTGTCGCATGGATTCAACAAAATGATCTGTATGGTGTTAGATCTTGGTATCGACTAAATTCCTTAAACTCAATCCTTGCCAGGTTCAATTACGGATTCGCTCGAATCGGCCTTCGACAATCTACGTCAATCACACGTCACGATACATCATCAGCGATATGTCAACGTTAATCATATATTACATGATAAAAATATCAATAGAAATAAATAATTCACATAAAATATAAATACATAAAATTCTGTTCTAGGAGATGATT
The DNA here is from genome assembly GCA_030998225.1 of Diplolepis rosae. Lineage (NCBI taxonomy): Eukaryota > Metazoa > Arthropoda > Insecta > Hymenoptera > Diplolepididae > Diplolepis > Diplolepis rosae. Next base: position 18,965,144 of record JAPYXD010000701.1, on the reverse strand, counting down.
CTAATGGTTATACTGTATTATTTTATTTACTCTTTACGTGAACTTTTTTCATTGTTTTCACAAAATTAAGAATTATAAGCGAAAATTATCGTAACTAGCATGAGCTTTGAGAAGTCTTGACTTTCCCGAACAAAGCTTTTGAATTATATAGAAAACTTTCAATCAACACTATACATTTTAAAAGAGAGATTTCATATAACAGAGAAGTTTTTTCAATCATCTTTGTAATAAATAAAGTCGTTTTTTTTTGTGTGCAGAATTGGGTAAGTGTTAAAATCGAATATTTATTTGACGACAAAAAGACGTTCCTATTCATGAAAACTAAATAGTTGAAAAGTTGGAATTTTGAGGTTTTTAAAAAATAGTAGTGACGACCGAAACTTACAGATTTCGAAAAACCCAATTTCAAAAAAAGTGGCACTACTTTTGCATTTTCACTCTTCAATTGTGAAATCCAGTGTAAAATATTAATGAGAAAGCAGTGCTTGAAAGTGCACTTTATAGACAATGATTAATAAATTATGCAAAAAGCTGTAATTTTTAACCAGGTTTATTTTTATGCAGAAGTTTTCTATACGGTTATAAAGACCAGTTCTCTATTTAGGTCTAGATTATTGTAAAATAGCGTCTATTAAATCGTACTTTACGATGTAAAGGTCGACTTAGTAGTTATAAAAGAAGGAATCATACCGAAACAGACACTTCGCTAGTGGAAACATCCATATCAAGATGAACTTCCCACTTCTTCCGTTATTTTTAGGTAGGATATACAAATTAAAAAATTATTTCACATATGATAAACAAATTAATTTGATTAATCTTTTCAAATTTAAGTTAAAGAAGTAACATAAAAATTAATATATACTGCGTTTATAAACAAATAATTCGTTAACCTCTTCTTCACTTTTATTTGAAGGTCTCCATATATTTTCTTAAAGTTGTATAATCATATCTTAAAATAAAAATGAATAATGCTTTCTTGAAAATAAATTTTCATTTTTCGGAAAATATCTTTCATCCTTAGCAATATGGGTTCCAACAAACGACGAAATCTGGGAACATGGACCAGAGTATGAATTTGAACTGGAAGTGAACATGATTGCTGCCATGAATATGGATAATGGGACATTATTAGGAACGAGAATGTCAGGAAAATTAAAATGTCGCCCTAACCCACAAAATTCTCTAAGCTTAATTTGTAAAACAGAGAACACTAACATAATTCGAATTCATCCTCAAGGATTCCACACCTCAGGACTTGAGGTTTACAAGAATATATCCTATGCTCCAATTGGATTAGGACGTGATCAGTTCCAGATTAATTTCAATAAGGAAGGTATTGAGAATTATATTTTAGAAAATACAAAACGTCCTTCACAAGCCGCCGTAATCGATATGATCAGACTTATTGCCAATCAGCTAAGCATCGGTGCTGACCTGGAAAAGCAAGGCTTTGACAATCAGTTCAAGAAGATGGAAAATTTTACTGTGGGTGAATGTGAAACCGAATTTCAGGTAAATCGTAAACCAATCGAGAAGAGAGAGATTCGAAGGAAAATGAAATACAAGATCATTTCAGCAATGACAGAAAAACAATTCGATTTTTCTGATAAGGAGAGAATAGAAATTAAGAAAAGGAGAAATATTGAAAAGTGTTCTCGACGTAAAGAGTATTACTTTGGAACTCGTTACACACTGGGAATTGTTATTAGGGATGTGTTCAATGACCTTGTAAGTGCTAAAATCAATTTTATTGAAAATCAATTAGTCACATGGTGATTTAAATAATATTATTTTTAAACTTAGTAATTGTATGTTTAAGAATAACAGGATTTTTACTCCTTCATCTCGTCAGAATAATTTGGAACCATGAGGATACATTTTTTACATTAATTTTGAGTTATTTCTTACTGCATATGAAGAAAGACCATAATCGAAATTTTGCTATTGCATTATAAGAACTTTTGAAATTTGCATTTTTATATATTTCTAAATATAGAAAATTATCTATGTGTTACAGGAACATGGAGAAAATACTTGACATTGATCAAACAGCTTTTTGGTCATAATTTTAAATTATTATTTATTATTGTTACCATTATTTTCGTAGACCTTGACGTCATCAGTATTTTCCCTTGAATATTTATACCATCATTCAAATAGTTAAAAAATAACATAATTTAAAAAAAAGAACTAAGCACTGGATTTCTTGAGTCACAAATTGACTTACAATATAGGAATTTATATAAAAAATGTTCAAATCGATATATATCATTTCAGAAATCTTCATTCAGCCAAATAGTGATCTCCAAAAATAATTTTACAACTGAAACAACAAACGAATGTGAAATCTTTGATTTAGAGGGAAATCATTTGGGCAAAGTTTTGGATCATATGAAGCTTTCTTTAAAGGATGTTCAGCCGGCAAAAGAGGAGCTCCTTCCAATTGTTAAACCAAAGTCGTTTGATATTCTTGCTGGTGAATCTGTTGTAATTTCAGAAAATCATTATAAGATGCTTTTTGATTCCTCATGAAAAAGGCATAGTTCATTAAGATATCAAAATAAATTTGTTTACTTTCGAGAATTCATGGTCCACGTCATGACTGTCTGTAAAAATGTATTCCTGTAATTGATGCTTTCTCCTACATATTTATTTCATTAAAATGTTTGGATGATTTTTCATTTCTTATATCCATTGCAGAATATAAACAAAGTTATTTCAATTTTCAAAAATAAAGATTACTTAACTTATTTTTTAGGCTGTAAATGGTTAATTTTTAGATTTTATTTGGTTTAATTAATGGTTATACTTCAATAGTCAAAAAATAACACTAATGCAATTATAAATTATTCTCTTTTTACCAGATGCATTTCTGTTAGTCTTTAAATAAATTATTTACACAAATGTGTTAATGATTAAAAAAATTTGAAAGGATTTTCCATTCTTCATGCTATTTGAAATTGTTTCTTTCTTTTGATAAAATAAATGTTTTAGCTATTAATGAATAGTTAATGTTATTGAATATCGATGCTTGTTCCATTTTGAATAAAAATTGTAATATTATAATACATCATAATGAATTCTGGCATATAATTATAGTATTCAAGTTTCAAATCAATAAAATAGAAATTATCCAATTAATTAATTATACTTCAATCTGTATATTGCACTTGAGATTAATCCATTTTGTCACTCCTAATTACAGCTATGTTCTAAATGGTTCTAAGTAGACAGATGAAGCCTATTGTAAAGAGCATTTATTGAGTCGTTATATATACAGCAAAGGTCGGCGACGTTGCTTCTCTATGTTATAAAAGGAGAATTCAGAGCGAAACAGACGTTTCTCTAGTTGAAAGATTGTCACCAAGATGAATTTCGTGCTGCTGCCATTTGTGCTCGGTAGGACAGATCAATTTCATTTCAAAGTGTTTTTATGAATTATTCATGATTTTATAAATAGTAGTGCAGTGGAATCAATATTTCTTGCTGATTGAACAAATTCAATTCAGTGAAATATGAATTAAAACAGACTATAAATTTAAATAATTAAAGTGGTAGATTGTATTGACCCTTGATTTAATTTATAAAACTTGGTACGTTTGCATTGGCTTTAGGGTCCATAAATGAAGAAGTCTATTTAATCAAACGTTTCGGCTCTGATCGAAGCCCTCATCAGTGATATTTATTAAAATCTAGAAAATACAAAAAAGATGCTGTCGCTAATTTCACATATTTTTTCGGAATAATTAAAGTACTTAACATATGATACAAAAAAGGAGTACTTGATATGTTAATTTAAATCTGTAATTGAAAGTGGAAAGCTTGGATATACGATCAGGAAGGGGTGTTAGCTTTGATTTCCCCTATTGTAAGCACTCTACAAAGATGTGCTTTCCCTGAAACTATTTTAAACCTATTTATAAAAATATTCATATTTTTGACTGTTTTATCTATACTGGTGTCTACAAATGAATTGGTTGAGGCTACTAGGGTTTTTTTTTTAACTATTTTACTTAAACTATTTTAAAACTGTGTTGAGAAATGTATATATGCTTTTTGGTATGTCCTATGCATACTCGTATTACATTTCTTAAAAGGTTTGCAGGGATTCCTGGAGAAACCATGAAGTTATACAATTAAGTTTGAACTCAAATAAATTGGTGCGAAGCTGAATGTCAATAGCTTGATCTGCCCCATTGAGGCTATTTTTTGAACCTATTTTAAACCTATTTATAAACTATTTATAAAAATGTTCACATTTTTGACTGTCTTATCTATACTGGTGTCTTACAATTGAATTGGTTGAGGCTGTTAGGGCTTTATTTGAACTATTTTACCCAAACTATTTTAAAACTATGTTGAAATATTTAGACTTCTTCATTTATGGACCCTAAAGCCAATGCAAACGTACCAAGTTTTATATAAATTTAAAGTTTGATTGAAATTTTTCATTATTCAGAGAAAGCTTATTTAAAAATTATGGTACTTGTTTTTCGATCATTTTAATTTATACTTTACGTTAACAATGTTTTGTCAATCTTTCTCCTCTTTTGTTATATTTTAAATGTCTTTCCATATTCAATAGGTTTCAATCATATAAGTAATTAATAATAACATCTAATTAATAATTAAATATTATTTAATAAACAATAATTAATAATAAAAATAGATGAAAAAAATAAAAAATATTTTAGTGTAAATTGAAATTTCACTCAGAAAATATCAATTTCAAAACTTTTTTAAAATGGTTAATTATATTCATTAAAATTAGTGCCTCTATTTCAAGTGTGTGGAAAATTAAAACAAACTTAAAATTTTCCCGCACTAGTGCAGGAAAATCAACTTTCCGCAATGCAAAAACGCTAACTTTCGGTATACAGCGAACAGAAAATATTGTTCGTATCACGTGCGGAACGTATTTTAATGCGTTACCGAGTCGCGACTCGCTCTTGCGTTAAAATACGCCTTTCCGCACTTGATACGAAATATACTATAGTAGAACTTCTTGTACATTCCAGGCCTGCTTCATAATATTATTCTAAACAGTGAAGAGGTTAATAACAATTTTTATTTTCTTCAGCGACATGGATTCCAACTAATGAGAATAATTGGAAATATGGACCAGAGTATACATTTAGAATGGAGATAAATATGATTGCAGCAATGAACATGAATAATGGAACATTATTAGGGACCAGAATGTTTGGAAAATTAAAATGTCGCCCTCAGGATTCTCGGAGCCTAATTTGTCGAACAGACGACACTAAAATAATGAAAATTAAACCCAAAGGTTTTAACACTTCAGAAATGGAGATATTTGAAAATGATTGCTGTTCTCCTTATGGATTGGGGAGTGATAATTTTGAAGTAAAATTCAACGAGAATGGTATCACGAGTTACGTTTTGGAAGACACTAATCGTCCGGCTCAAGTCTGGATAATCGATATGATCAGACTGATTACTAATCAGTTGAGCATTGGTTCTGACCTTGAAAATCGACGCAATGATGAACAGTTTAAAAAGTTAGAAAACTTTACTGTTGGTGAATGTGAAACTGAATTCAAGATTAATCGAAAACGAATTACAAAAATGGAGAATCAAAAGGAATTAAAGTACAAAATTGTTTCCATTTTGGGCTCGAAGCAGTTTGATTTTTCTGCAGATGAAAAAATTGAGATTGAGAAGAGGAGAAATATTCAAAACTGCCCTCGACGCAAAGAATACTTCTTTGGTACGAGATATAACAAAGGAATTGTCCTCAGAGACGTTCATAATAACCTTGTAAGTCATGTTATCCTTTTGGTCCATTTTCTAGTGGATAATTAGTCCAGGGATTTATTTAAAAGTTCTTCTGTATTCTTATAAGATTCTTTTTATTGCAAAACTCGCATTTAGAAATATTCAAGTCGATGGTGGTTTCTATTTATTTTCTTTAATAGGATGATCATAATTATTAATTTAAATAAGAGAATATTAAAAATGTCATGCTTTTTTCAGAAATCTTCTTCTAGTTGTATTGCGTTCTCGAAAGATAGCTTTGTCAGTGAAACAACAAATGAATGTGACATTTTCGATTTGGAGAAAAATCGTCTGGGTAAAGTTCTGGATCATATAAAACTTACATTAGAGGAAGTTCATCCAGCGAAAGAAAAACTTGTCTCAGTTGCTAATCCAAAGCATTACGATATTATTGCAGGGGAATCTGTTGTTTACATAGAAAATCATTACAAAAATTAATAATTATTGTTAATATCCATTTTTTCATAATATTTTATGCTTGTTAAAAAATAAAACACTGCAAGAATAAAAACTTATTTCAGGTCTTGAAATCGACTGATATTAAGATATAACAAAACGAAGACTCTTAGAAAGAGACAGACTTATGCACTTTTTTACTGGGCAGCTGATTTTGAGACAAAATCTCTTGTAAGCTGTTACAAATCTAATGTTTTCTTTTTACTATGAAGCTTGCTCAACTACTGAAACTATCATGTCTTTTATCTCTTCCGACAGATAATTTTTATCAGGATATTATTTATTGCCAGTTAATCAAGCATTATAATATGCTTAAGAAAACATTATAGATCGCAATAAATTACAATATTTGAAAAAAAATGTTTGAATCAAAATGAATCAACTATTTGTTAAAAAAAAATACAATTTATTAAAATTTTGTATTACAGTTTGTTTTCACACATGTGAACATTTTCTTGAACATAAAGTTTTCATAAAAGACAACACGTTATTAGATGAAAAAATCTTATGCTTAATCATTGATCATTTTAATTTCTTTGACAAGGAATGTTTCCCAGGTATCCGGCTCCGATTTTTTTCTATATGTTATAGAAGACCAAAAAGTAATCATCACATGTTCTTTTTTATTGGCCGTTTCTCATATTTAAGGGGTAAAACTACCCCCTCCAGTTTTTTTCGGAGAACAAAAATATTTCTAACAAAAACAATTCTTTTTCATCCTATTTTGCTTAAATTGATGAATTGATAACTTTTTTATTTATTACCCTTATTCATGTTATAAACTTCTGCTAATAAAAAAATACGTGTGCAAAAATTGAAATAATCAATTGATTAAAAAAAAAAAAAATGAATATTATTTTGTGATGTCAGAATACTGATTAAACAACTTCTAACCACCACCAAGGGTGAAATAGCCCTAATTAACTAGTTACATATGTCTTACAATAAAAATTTCAAGAGACCCGAATGGTTGGACAAAAGCAATATTAATTATTTTACAAATTGTCATTTACCTACAATAGGTTCAAATAGTTTTCTAGAATTAGATATATTTTGGAAAAAATCAATATGGATAAATCTTTTTTTACTTTCATTTTATCCAAATTTTTCAATGGCTTTCTTTAGAGTTGTTACCCCGAGTCAAGCTATTGATTCTCTTTTGCTTCTCTTGATACTCTCTTGATTCTCTTTTGCTTCTCTTTATACTCTCTTGATTCTCTTTTGCTTCTCTTGATACTCTTTTGATTCTCTTTTGCTTCTCTTGATACTTTCTGGATTCTCTTTTGCTTCTTTCTCTGCTCTTTCTGTCATATACAGTCTGTTCAACAAGAGCGAGTTCTCGGTTTTTCGAAAACTATTAGAGATTTTTGAACTTTTTTTTTAAAATGAAAGTAAATTTAAAGGACTACGGCGCAATTACCAAGGCGATTCAGTAGTTTTCTACATATATGAACTTCGAATTTACATAGGCAAATAAATCTAGATTGTCTACAGCTAATTTGTAATTTCCTGCAAATGATTCTCCCTTAACAGTCTCAAAAATGACTAACTTAGGATGTTCGGTGCGAAATACCGTATATCCGCAAACGCTATCCGCCGATTTTATCATCAGAGTGAAGGTTATGTCATCTGTTGCTAACGAGTATACAGTCTGGACATGATTATGAACCAAATCATTAATTTTATTTGAAATATCCTTCATATAAAATGCTATACTTGTAAAATTTACAGTTACTTACTGGGATGGGATTCCAAAATGTATACCCACCTTCTACGTCCATACAAGTTGCGTCTGATAAGGTGCAAGGTGTACCGGAGCGTAAATGTATCAGATTATTGGTTAAATCTACTTTAGCTCTCTGCTCTTGCAGGGTTACTTTTATTGTGCCTTGAACTACTACAGCTTCCCAATCTCCATAAGGATCTGAATATGAGGCTCCGTTACACCTACCTTCACTATCTAGATACCCTGCGAAAAGCATGGGGCGCGTTGTAGTACTATTTATTTTGACACCGCTAATAATATGATTGCCGAATCTAAGTATTCCGGTGGTATAAAGTTGTCTACAAGTTTCTTTGCTAATGTCGTATAAATAATCATGTTCTCCATGTTTGACAATTGAGATATGTGAATACATTCCACAGTAGAAAACCGTACGATGAACTTCAAGCTTACATTGAATAGCCTGAGTTTCTACAAATTCATTTACTTGTAATAATTGTACATATTTCCTTGATACATTAAGTGTATTCGAAGGCATTTGACATGGCCCTAGATCTAACAACGATATTGTTGTTATATTCAACGATCGCGATCCGCAGTCATACCCAATCGGTGCTTTTGTGGGTTCAAACAGCAAGACCAAAGATAAGATTGCGAACATCTGTAATCAGAACATGAATATAGTTATTCATCTTCTGAGCAATCCCTTTTTGGTTTTTTTCTTTTTACTTTGATTTCATGATTAATATGTGATATTCTCAGTCTATTGGCATGTAATATTTTACTATTTCCCTTAAACTGGATTTTAACGTTATTTTTATTAATAAGTTCTAAAATTTTATGAGGACCTGTATAATGGTCCCCGAATTTTCCAGGATTAGGTCCCCTTAATAAAAAGACGTAATCTCCCACTTTAAAATTTACATTATTTACTTTCTTGTCATAATAATTTTTGGACCGTTTTTTTGAATCAACAAGATTATTATATACCACTGTTCTTATTCCCGTGAGGCGGGTGACAAGGTCCTTAATATACCCCTGGTAAGTTGGTTGTAACTCGTCCTCTCGGAGTGGTTCGCAGGATGGTGACCTTGCTAGCCGTCCGAAAACCACTTCGAAAGGTGTATGTTTTGTATCTTCATGTACACAGGTATTATAATTAAATATTGCTATGTCTATCCACTGATCCCACTCACAATCCTTGTCAGAGTATTGCTTCAAAAATTCACCTAATGCGTGATGTAAACGTTCTAGGGAACCATTGGATTGAGGGTGTAATGCAGTGGTTCTTACTCTTTTGAATCTTTTTGCTATTTTCTGAATTAAGCTGCTAAGAAAGTTTCGGCCTTGGTCGGTCAAAACAACCTTAGGTGCTCCAAAGATGCAAATGAATTTCTTTATGAACGCGTCAGCTATAGTAGTAGCTAAAGCATTTGGTAAAGGTGCTGCTAGACTGAATTTTGACAATTGGTCTTGTATAGTGAGTATATACTCATTATTATCCTTCGTTTTGGGCAGAGGGCCCACTATGTCTAATGCGATTTTTTCGAAAACTGTATACATTGTTGTATTCGTCTTTGTATGTCTTGTTTTAAATTTTCCCAGTAAAAGTTTTGCCGAATCCTATTGAAAGATTTGGAAACACCCCTATGACCGCCAATTGGTGAATAGTGGAGTTCCTCAAACATTTTATCGCGTCTGTCTTCAGTAACGTATTGTAACGTTCCTTTACAAATAATTATTTTTATGAAACTGTTCTCGAATATAACCTTTATAAGCTCTACTATGTCATTCCAAGGAATATTTCCGATATAATAACTCTTAGCTATGCTAAATTCTTTAATTTTTTTGGTTATTAAAGCCTCACGAAGGAGTGTAAATGTTGCGCACAAGTTTTCTTTAATTGTTCCCAACGACTCTGGAGTTTCTCCTCGCACGCATAATCCGAAAATATACTTTATGTGCCATCGACGCGCAAACTCGTTTTTTCGCTGCAGTTAACAGTAGCGCAATGTAGTACATTTCGCCAGAAAGGAATGAAATGTAAAAAATGAACTGCGCATGCGCCTATAGACATACAGCGGAGCACAATCTTCTTCTTATTCTTCTTCTTCTTCGTACAGCGTTAGCACCTTACTGGCAAAGCCTTGTACATTTGAACTGCGCATGCGTCTACTAAAATCCATTACTACTACACAAGATCGATAAAATCAAAATGGCCGGGACTAGTCACGAAATATCAAGTGTAATGACTAGCGCCGCAAACAACTACAATACTAGTTTAGATTCCAGTGTACGCATAAAAACTCGTATACGCACCGAAGTCACATAAAATAGAATACGTTCCAATGCACACAATTCGGGAAATTACGAGACTCGCGACAATGCTCGCAGGACTGATCACGCCTCGGCTTTGCCTCGACTACGCCTTAGCTTCGATCTCCTGCGAGCATTGTCGCTCGTCCCGCAATGACCCTCATTCTGCGCCTGGGCACGTAATGTACTATTCCGTTACTCCTTTTGGACTCGCTTATACTACCTATTTGTAACGTTTTTTTACGAGGGATTTTATTCGCTTCTATTAACCCGCGACTGCCCTCATCGCAAGGACTTCCATCGCTAGCTACAATATATACGATATTGTCTTTACGGAATTGTAATAATTCTTTAGTTTCAACCAGATTTCGAGAATACGGAGTCTGTATCGAAATTTCTGTTTCTGATTGATGATTACTTCCGCTCGTCGACCTTTTCCTTAACTCCTGCGGGCTGCCAATTTCTTTGTCTGTTACCTCTTGTCTTGAAATAGCATTCTGGTTAACCTCCGTGTCTGTAGAGGATAGTTCAGATCCTGTGTTCTTGACATCAATGTCTAATCCCTTGAGGATCGTTCGATTTTGACTGGGTTCATCATTGGTGGGACTAGTTTGATAATTTTTTAAAACTTTCTTCTTCTCTGGTAACCTCGCTTCTGCTTCATAATCGCTTTCAATATCGCTCTCGGCGTAATTTATCACTTTGTTCTGATTTCGTTTTGATGTTCGTGCTTGTATTTTGGTTGGGATGACCCTTTTGGACTTTGGCTCTTCCTTTTGGGCGTTTGTTTCCTTTACACTACTTTTCATCAAGGATTGCCTACGAGTTATTACGTTAATTTGTTTATACTCAACTGGGTTTCTTGAAAGAGCATCTGCGTTAGCATTCATTCTCCCAGGTTTATATATAATTTCATAATCATACTCAGATAACTTGAACCGCCATTTTTGTACCCTGGTATTTATATCAGCTGTTTTAAACCATATTAGGGGTTGGTGATCCGTGACTATCGTAAATTTCCTACCGAATACGTAAGGCCGAAATGTTTGTACTGCATGAATTACTGCTAGTGCTTCCTTTTCATAAGTATCGTATTTTAGTTCTGGTCCTCTTAATACTCGTGATGTATAGGCTACCGGCAGGTCGCTTCCAATTATTCCCTGCGATAGAATCCCGCCGACAGCATAGCCAGACGCATCAGTTGTTATTACAAATGGTTTACTCATGTCTGGAGATTGTAATAAAGGTGCAGTACACAGAGCTTCTTTCAATTTTGTAAATGCCCTTTCCGCATCTTCAGACCAATTAAAACTTTCATTTTTCTGTAATAATTTGGTTAGTGGCTTAGCAATCCTAGCGAAATCTTTTATAAAACGCCTATAATACCCTGTCAATCCTAGGAACTGTCTAACTGCCTTTACGTTTTTAAGTCTGGGGAATTCTTTAGCTGCTTCTATTTTCTTCGGATCAGGATTAAGCCCTTTTGCGCTAATAATGTGCTCTAAATATGTGACTTCTCGTCGTAGTAATTCACATTTCTTTGGTTCTACCTTCGAGCTTGCTCTACGTAGACGATTCATTACCTCGTCAAATATTCTTCCATGTTCTTCAAGAGTTTTAGCATAAATGACAATATCGTCTATGTATACAAATACGCCTTTCCCTATCATGCCATCAAGAGTTATGTTCATTGACCTTTGATATTCTGGTGCTGCATTACGGAGGCCAAAAGGCATCCTTACAAATTCGAAATGTCCACTTGGAGTCGAAAATGCTGTTTTATGAGCATCAGCATCGTCCAAGGCAATTTGATGAAAACCCGAAACACAATCTAGCACCGTAAAGTATTGTGCATTACCCACTTGATAAAAAATATCGGTAATGTTAGGGAGCGGGTATGCCATAGGGATAGTTTTTGCATTTAGCGGTCGAAAATCTAATACTACACGCCATCTGGGTTTGCCGCTTTGGTCTGGTTTTTTTGGGACTACCCATAGGCTGGTTTTGTAGGGTGATTTTGACGGCCTTATAATTCCTCTCTCTAATAATTCGTTTACCTGTTTTCCTACTTCTTCCCTCAAACTGTGAGGAAGTCGATATTGGTTAGTATTGACTGGATAATCGTTAACAGTGAGAATTCGATGCTTACTCACGTTGGTACAAGATAATTCGTCGCCTTCTAATTGGAATCTATCCGAATGTTTCTCAATTAGTTTATTCATTTGTTCTCGTTCTACTTCACTTAAATGATCCAGTTCTAACAATTTATTTAACTTCTCGAGACGAGTTTCATCCATGATGCCGTTTCCAGGATTATTATCCTTGTTAAATATTGAAAATATTCCTAGATGATCCACACCAATTAAGTTCACCTTTTCTGCAATCCCTAGATCTTCCAACAAAGTTTGGTTGTTGAACTGAAGATGGTATTGTTTCGCTAAGCTAATGTTATCTTCTCAAATATTAGTGACACCGTTATCTGACCCATTATTTTGATATTCGTTTATTTGATTTAATCCGTTTGAAATATTGCTCGTTTCTGATTCTGTTGAAAATACCTTTGGTTCAGAAAAACATCTATCTTTGTACTCGACTGGTTTCCTAACCTTAAATATTGATCGCTTTTCACCGACCTTTATAAATTTATTCTCAAAATCTAACAAAGCGTGTGATCTTTCAAGGTATTCGACGCCCAATAATCCTTCGCAAAGGATTGGAAAGTCTTCTGAAACTATCTGAAAATTTGTCCGATGACCAAATATTGTAATCTCTGCTGAACCTAAAGTTTGAATCACGTCTTCGCCGATCCCTTTTAAATATACAATTTTTTTAATATCTGTCTCACAGTCCGCCGGTAGGGACCCTATTTTTATCAAATTCCCTTCTGACCCTGTATCTATTAAAAATTGTCCAATATATTTAAATTCGCGATTCAAAACATCTATTAATGGTAATGTCTGTTCACTTAGAAGTTGGTTGACACTGAATGTCCTATCAATGTTGTTATGTTTCCGTTGTCCCTTACTTTGCTTAAATGGTATCTTATGGTTGCTAATGTATAAATTTTTATTTTCGAAGTCTATGATCACCTTATTCTTGTTAAGAAACTCTACTCCCAAAATGCCATTATAAGGGATCTGTATTGAGTCCTGAATAACATGAAATTTGATCAACTGGTTGAACAATTTTATATTTACTGCTCCAATCGTAATAAACGGATCATCCGAAATTCCTTTTATCCATATTCTTTCGTTATGATTGACTTTAACATCATGTGGCAGAGCATCTGATTTTATTACGTTCCCTTGTGATCCAGAGCCTATCATCACATCTATTTTTCCCTCAATGTAGGGATACTTAAAAGATATAAACGGGATTAATTCGTACATCTTGTTTATTCTAATGGTAAAAGTTCGCAGTTCTGATTCTCTGTCTGGAGAAAGAAAACAATAATTACAATTTTTATTAATGTTTATTCGACATGTAGCGGCTGTATGTCCAATCCTCTTATAAACTTGACAGCTTAAATGTGATCTGGCCTCCATTTGCGGGTTTGGCCTGCCCGTTGCGGGTCTCGATTGGAAACACCGACTCGCAAAGTGTCCTACCTTGCCGCATATTTGACAGCTGTCTATTCCAATGCTTTGAGATCGACATAGCCTTGCAGAATGTCCTTGTTTCCCGCATACCTGGCATTTGATTAAACTCCTACATTGATTTGCCGCATGGCCTTCTTTATTACATATTTGACAGACTATTTGTGCCAAATTAACTCTACTAAACCTATTGCGACACTTATCCGCCGTGTGTCCTGTCTTACCACAAAATTGGCAAATAGTTGATATTTGTGGACCAAAGGTGTCTCTCACCTTTTCGCGCTCCTCTGCATTAAAGATTTGGGATACATATGTTCCCTTTTTCACTCCCTTATGTTGAGATGAGTCTTCAAATTTACGTCCACCTCTTCTTAATGCCTTCCTGGCTTCTACTAACCTTTCCGCCTTAATTGCGTTTTCCACAATATGCTGCATGTCTTCAGCATTTTCTATCCTTTGTTCAATTTCAGTTTTTAATCCCCGCTTGAAACACTCTACTGAGTTACTTTCAATCGATGCCTTGAATCGTGCTTCGATATTTCCGGTATTTACCCTTTGCGTCTCAATAATACCCTACCCAGATCGCGAATTCTATTTGCAAATGAAATTACCGTCTCGTTATCCCTTTGATATTCATTTCCCATTTCTCCTAAAAGTTGGTGTACTGTTTTTGCAGGAGCGTAAATTGCTTTGATGAAGTCTTTTAGTTCTCCTATTGTTGCAAATGCCTGGCCATAAATAGCCTTGCAAGCTTCCTCCGTCAATTTCGACCTGATTAGTTTTGCCAAATTCGGCTCGTTTTCATCTGTTATCATTTACTTAGCTTCGTCGCATCCTTCTAAAAATACGCTCAATGGTATATTTTCACCATTGAATTCTGGAACCACGGTTAAAACGTCTTTTAATGGTATCGCTTGAACCGCCATTGTTGATTTGCTACTCCCTGGTAATGATTTATCTAGGGTTTTGTCTAGAGCTTTAGCCTTTGGTTTAGGTTTCGATTTAATTTCTGGTTCCGTTTCAGTTTCCTTGACAGATTCTGAATCACCGCGGGGAATTGATCTAGTTGACGTGAAAGGATCGAATGCCTCAATTTCTCTCCTAAGTTCCTCGTCGCCTTTTGCTAAATTCCGAGTTATTCTCGAATTATTCATTAATTGATTTTTATTTGACTGGATTAAAAAAAAGATTTTTGTTGTTGTAAAATTAATCAATAAAGATATAACTAATATTACCTTATTTAATATAAGTGAATTCAAGTAGATAACACAATGAATTAATTTAGACGCAAAATTGACTTTATTCTCATTTATCTAATTTTATTTATTTATTTGTCTTACAACTCAATCGGAGATGTCTGATTCTCCGAATAGGTCCCTAAGTCTATTCCTTAACTCTATCTCTTCCCTATTTCTAATAACATGGTTCCTAGGGTTTCTCTCAAATTTCGGTACGTGGCTTACATAAAAATAATTTCGTTCGAAACAACTGTTACAGAAATTGTCTTTTGGTTTCACCGTACACGTTGCACACATTAATATTGGGCGAGAATTGATTACATTTGGATTTTGAACCCTTCTACCAGGGTTAAAATGTACCCCCTGACGCTTGGGAGCAGTATTTAAAGTAATAATGCCCTTGTCAACAGGCCGCGAAAGATCCTTACAATTTTTTTCCTCATCCGACCGAGGAGGAGTGACTAAACATATTAGAGGTGGTTTGTATACAGTTTTTAATACCACCACCTCAGGTGAGGTTTGTTGTGATACTCTAATGTGATCTCCTAAGTCTTCTATTTTATATTTATTTACAACCGCCTCATTACTAATAATTTTTGGACCCCTTTCTATATTGTCCCGCTGTACCTTACGGGGAGGACAGTTGATGACGTCTCTGAACGTCGCTATTAAGTTGAGTCCTTCCTTGTCGAATTCTTCTTGTAATTGTTGTCTCCGCCTCCTAAGTCTTTCGCGAGTCTTTTTATTATACTTCCTCTTTTTAATTATGGTCTTAACACCAAAATCTTGTTTCTCCACTGAAAATAAAACAAGCTATGTCAAAAATTGTGTTAGACCTTCAAGTTACGCAATAAGGTTAAGATTTCTTCTTGAAATTCTATAGTTCGCGCGTAATTTTCATTCAATTGGGAGATTTTTTCCTTTAAATTTTTATTTTCCTGTTTAAGTTTCTGGTTTTCTTTTTCCAATTCCTTAAAACCCTTTTCAAGTCTTTCAAAATTACTTCATAAATACGCTACAGTAGTCCAGCGATCCTCATCTAAATCTTCTAATTCCGATATTCTTTCTGCAGCCTTTCTTAAGTTCTCGAAAATAATTACTTCCGAAATCGACACCTCTAAATCGCTCAACATGCTATCGGATTGTAAGTACGTTTGCCCATTTGGGTACTTCGTACCTCCAAAAATTTTCTTTGTTACGTCCGAAAACGCACAAATGTACATCACGTGAAATGATGTTTGCTTTTAGGTCAACGCCCGCGCGCTATAACCTAGGGAACGACCTATCGTGATTAGAGGTTTCGGCAACGACCTTAATCACTAAGAGAATAATTTAACGCTATCCGTTGACTCGTGATTAGTTTTTCTCAAGACCAAGGGTCAATTCATCAATCAATTTATCACCTATCCCAAATGTCCTACTAAAGCATTTGATCTAATTAAACCGATTCAAGGCAATGTGTGAAAATGCTCGGCACTAAATTCGGTATAGATTAATCAAGAAATATCGATATTGAAATGTATAATTCCCTTGAATCAGTGCAAACTAAAATTGGAACGGATGACACTAGATTTAGATTAGAAGCATAAAGAATTATTTGATATTAAATGTTCTATTCGATTGAATCAGAGCAAACCCGTTACTGAGACGGTTAGCTCCGGATTTTGATATTGAATGTTCTATTCGATTGAATCAGTGCAAACCCGTTACTGAGACGGTTAGCACCGGATTTAGATAAATGAATAAAGAATTATTTGATATTGAATATTCTATACGATTGAATCAGTGCAAACCCGTTACTGAGACGGTTAGCACTGGATTTAGATAAATGAATAAAGAATTATTTGATATTGAATATTCTATAGGATTGAATCAGTGCAAACCCGTTACTGAGACGGTTAGCACCGGATTTAGATAAATGAATAAAGAATGATTTGATATTGAATATTCTATACGATTGAATCAGTGTAAATCCGTTTCTGAAACGGTTAGCACCGGATTTAGATAAATGAATAAAGAATTATTTGATATTGAATATTCTATACGATTGAATCAGTGTAAACCCGTTACTGAGACGGTTAGCACCGGATTTAGATAAATGAATAAAGAATTATTTGATATTGAATATTCTATACGATTGAATCAGTGCAAACCCGTTACTGAGACGGTTAGCACCGGATTTAGATAAATGAATAAAGAATTATTTGATATTGAACATTCTATACGATTGAATCAGTGCAAACCCGTTACTGAGACGCTTAGCACTAAATTCAGTATGGATGAATAAAGAAATATCGATATTAAAATGTTTTATTTAATTGTATTAATGCAAAACCCATTATTGAACGGTTAGCACTAAATTCAGTATAATTGAATAAAGAAATGTTGATATGAAAATGTTTTATTTAGTTGAATTAATGCAAACCCATTATCGAACGGTTAGCATTAAATTCAGTATAATCGAATAAAGAAATATTGATATGAAAATGTTTTATTTAATTGAATTAGTGCAAACCCATTATTGAAACGGTTAGCACTAAATTCAGTATAGATGAATAAAAAAATATTGATATTAAAATGTTTTATTTAATTGAATTAGTGCAAACCCATTATTGAACGGTTAGCACTAAATTCAGTATAATCGAATAATGAAATATTGATATGAAAATGTTTTATTTAATTGAATTAGTGCAAACCCATTATTGAAACGGTTAGCACTAAATTCAGTATAATCGAATAAAGAAATATTGATATGAAAATGTTTTATTTAATTGAATTAGTGCAAACCCATTATTGAAACGGTTAGCACTAAATTCAGTATAGATGAATAAAAAAATATTGATATTAAAATGTTTTATTTAATTGAATTAGTGCAAACCCATTATTGAACGGTTAGCACTAAATTCAGTATAATTGAATAAAGACTTGGAAAAAGTTTATTTACTTAACTTTAACTTTAACTTTAACTAACAATGCTGACTTACAAAATTCAGTTTTAGGAAAAGTTAGACTTGAACTAGATTTGGAGATGGGACGAGAGCCCAAGTTGAACTGACTTCTTCCAAAATTCGTCGCTTATTTATATGATTTTGGTCCTACAGGCCCTTTGAGTAAAACAAAGAGAGCATGAGGGATGTTTAGGTTTATACCGGGTGTCCTCATATTCACTTTGCCTTTTACAACATTGATCAAAAATAAGCCTAGTTTCTTAAGTTTACGCTCATTTAAAGTCCTATCCGGTAAATTGCGTTGGAGTTTAACTCAAGTTGCAATTTTAAATCATTCGCAATGGTGAATTTCCCCCTTTCTTACTTGCCCTTTTGTACTTATTACAGTTAACTTATTATACAACAATTCTATATAATTATTTATTAGTTCATCTTATGCTTGCATATTTTCCGCATGCAAAATTAACAATGGTGCTCTATTTGTAAAACAAAACAAAAAACCCTTTTTCATATGCAAGTTCTTATTATTAAACTAAACTTAAATAACTAAAGTGAGATTTATAAAACTTCTGAACATATAATTCGAAGTTGTTTGCGAAACTCTATTGATGAAATAGTGAAAATTAAGAAAATTCTCAAAATATTATTCTGAAGAAAATCTGTAAAAATCTGTTAAAATCTGGAAAATACTCTAAGTGCAGTGCCTTGAGACTAGGGGAGCGTCCTTATCATGCACTTTGGCATGTTTATTACCCTCCTGCAGTCCGGGTCAGCTGCATACAAGTGTTCATTTCCTGTATATACTGGGTGACCGAAATTCTTCAGAATCACTCTATTTATTCCTTATTCTACATAATTTGATGAATATAAACCTATGCAGGATGTAACACAATATATTCATCTTTGGTTATATAAAACTAATTCTTTGATTAAATCAACTAAGAATTTTGTTAAGCGTATAATAAGCAGACTATTTGGTTAATGCAACTAAATTTTGTTTGGATCAACTATGTATTTTCTAGATCGTATCTGCAAGAGTTTAATGACAGGAAAAGAAATATTTATTGCGGTTTTATTATAAAAGTTGTTTGGCGTTTACAAATATAACAGAATTTTCATAGAACATTCGATTGGAAATCGGAAGATTCTAGCCTCGATGCCTAACAGAATCAAAGTGTTCCATTTTCTCATAGAATAAATTTTCAAGTAATCGTGAAACAAGAAAATAAATATAAAGTGCCTGGTCTGAATTTCAGAGCAAGTTTCCGTATTTCTAGTTTCTAATATATTATGTATTTATAACAGTACGGGCATATTCAGCAAGAATCAATGTTTTGATCTCCAATGGGATGATGAAGGCGTTCTTTTGCTTCATTAATATACGTTAAGTGTTTGTAAACGTTCGTGTAAACAGTATAACCTTTTTTTGGCTCTGAAGTAAATGTTTGTAGTCCCACAACTACATCACCTTTAACTAGAACATCCCCCTAAAAGTGAATGATAATTTATACTAAGAACCTTTCAGATGCAATTTGAAATGAATTTCACACCTTATTCTACTATTTTCACTTAGCAAAGTAGGGATACAATAGTATATTGTGCAACTAGGGAAAAAAAAATTATTTTGCGAGTGTGAAGTTTGATGCCCGAGCAAAGCAAGGGTAACAACCACACGAGTAAAATAAATATTTTTCCCGTGTTGCACACGATTTTTTTTCTACTATAGGGTCAGAAAATGGATTTGTTTGCCCCGCACGGTGCAATAAAGTCCACTTTATGGCCCGCTAGTAGCAAAACTTATTTTTGTGATATTTACTGCAGCCAATAGTTACTTTGTAGCTGCTTCTTGAATATGAGAAATATCTAAAATGATTACATTTACTGAAGAATTATTTCAAATATTGAAGCCATTCAATTCCTGAAAGACATCTTACTTAACCAGATGATTATCTCATCTAATGGCGCTCTAAACACAGACATAGGCTTGGCTTAACTTACATTATGTATAAGACTTAACTAATCGCACACGCAAGCTGCATACGCATACGGTAAGGGCGTTTCCAAAGAAGTAAAAGATAAAGCATAAGTACGGGTGAGCAAAGTATACGGAAAAAAATGCACGTAGTTGTTTTAGCTTCAACGAATGTAACTGATTCAAATGCAACTACAACAGTTACATTAATTTGCTTTATTACACTTTGAAGGGTATAACAGGATAAGCACGTATGTGCTGCCCCCGTTCCTATCAGGTGAATATTTTCATCATAAAATGGCATCGATTGGTAGTGAAATACTCTGGAATATTATCTCCCAGAAATGATTTTTATGGGAGTTATGGGGGTTAGAAGGAAAATCAAAAAAGTTGTTTTTCTCGAGAATGGCTTGACCGATTTTAAAGAAGTGTAAATATTTTATGGGACTCAATAGTAAGATCGAAGGATCGAAGAGGTAGAGAATAGTTAGAAAAATGAAAACCGTGAGTGCACCGTACACTGGGTGCTTTACATTGTGAAATGGGTATGTACAGCAACGACTTTCACCAAAAATGTCGTTGAATACTTCAAAATCTAGAAATCTACTCGAAAAGATGGACAGTCTCATTGTTAGACAAGTACCTTGCATAGTCTTCATGCGCTGAGCGTTACCTTGTGAGAACTCCTAGCATCGCAGCATTTGTTCCGTCACTCCAACTGTTTCAGCAACATTCATTTGTTTTTTCGTTGTTGGTTCACTTTTCAATAACGTCTGTTCTTTCACTGGAATTGAAAGTACTTCCAGCGTCGCAGGATTTGTTTCGTCACTTCAACTGTTTCAGCGATGTTCAATTGTTTTTCCGTATTTGTCCTATTCTCGACATCGGTTAGTTGGATATTACATTCTCAATTCAATACCAAAATCACATTTTGGTCACTGCAACTATTACCGCAATATTCATTCATTTGTTATTCGTATACAGCGTAGTACTTATTACGCTGGATATTTTGACTCTGCATTCACAGTTGACGATTTCACGCATAATTAAAAAGTCACTCGAATAGCTATCAGTCACGTTTCCTCTACCATTGCACAATTACCATCCACAACATTGATGCACGAACTTCTAAGCGATAGATACTCGATTGCTCCGATCAATTACTGTAACGATTGAATTAAATTACTTGAATTAAAAATGTCGGTTTCATTTTAAAAAACCCAAATCCGCTGCGAGTGATAAGTTTTGCCATAAAGTGTCTGGTGAGAAGAAAAAAAAACCTCCGAGTCTTTTGAAAAAGGTAGAAAAAAGTAAATTTTGTATGTTGATTAAACACTACTGTTTTCAAAAAAACCTCCGAGTCTTTTACAAAGGTAGAAAAAAGTGAATTTTGTATGTTAATTAAACACTACTGTTTTCGTGGGAAAACCTTATCAGAAACCAAGGCCAAGCTCGGTAAATATTATTCGGACAATGCTCCGTCATATAGAATGGTTCAGAAGTGGTTTAAAGAATTTTGTTGTGGTGGTACGAGCACGGAAACCATACCAAGTCCAGGTCGTCAAAATGAGATTACTACACCAGGAATGATCAATACAACCCATGATATTGTTTTCTAAATCCTTTTTCTAATCCTAAAGTGAAAGCGCGTAAGACAGCTGAGATCGTATTCATTTTGACTGAGCGTGTGGTCCATATTTTGCATACACATTTGTGCATGAGAAAGCTCTGTTAAAGATGGGTGCCGCGATTGCTCACAATCGACCAAAAACGCATTCGTTTGACCACTTTGGAGCAAAATTTTACTTATTTTAATCGCAATCAGCAAGTTTTTGCGTTAATTTGTGACGTTGGATGGAACATGGAACCACCACTATACTCCGGAATCACGTGAAGGGTCAAAATAGTGGGTTAAACCTGGTGAAAGTGCACTAAAGCGTTCGGAAACGCAACAATCGGCTGGGAAAGTTATGGCTAGTGTTTTCTGGGATGCATACCGAGTAATCAAGAAGGAAATTTTTTTTTTTTCATGACAATGCATCATATCACGCACCAAACATTCCACAGGCAAAAAAGCATGAAACCTCAAGAGATGGCTATATGGTAGGCGTTTTGAGTCGAACGAAGAAGTTGAAAAGGATACAGAATGGTATTTTGGAGGGTTTGACGAATTGTATTATTTGCAAGGCATAGAAAAGTTGAAAAATCGCTGGAATCGTCACATCGAGCTAAAAGGAGAATACATTGAGAAATAAAACCGATTTTTGCAAAAAAATTAATTCTTGTAACTACAGGACTGTAAGCAGACACGAAATGGGTTAGCGGTCTTCTTACGAAAGGGTGATATGAGGAGGTGCCTATCGTTTGGAAGCTACTAGTCGATTTTCAGTACAGAAATACTACGGTTGGCACAATAAGCATACTTTGAGTGACGGAGGGTTGCATTAAAAATGGGCCCCTCACTCTCCATTACATAAACACAAACAAACCTTTTACAATGCACCGTACCACAAGTCCATGGAAACGATGGTCAAATTGAATGAATTAAGCTTCGAATTGCTTCCTCACCTACACTGAGAAAAAATCCTGAGCATAGTGACGTGATATATGTAGTTGAAAATGGCCTTAACTACTTTTTGTGGTTGAATTCAAGCAATGGTTGACCCGCCAGTGTACCCAATGGGCACACGATATTAGAAACGTTTATGTAACATTCTGCAAACGTTCTAGGAATATCCCTATGTCCAATGTCCAAAACACGTTCCAAAAACGTTCTAAGAACGTTTGTAGGGCATCGAACATAGAGACGTTCCTGTAACGTTTGTAGAATGTTACATAAACGTTTCTAATATCGTGTGCCCATTGGGTAGGTACTAAAAGTAATAGCCGTGACTAAGTAATGTAGTCACAGTGATTATGTAATTTTGTCACAGTCACTATATGTACCAGGTCTAGAAGTATGAAACCGGAATTTCCCTGTAGATTGTGCTTGCCATCAGTTTAGGGACCGTACGACCGCTTCTGCAGCGCCATTTTCTCCCTCTAGCCAGGCATCAACATGTCGAGTTTTGTGCCTACGAACTACGATTTGCGGACAGCACTGGTTTTTTGTTATCACTTGAAGAAAACTGCTGCAGAATCGCATCGAATGCTTGTCGAAGCTTACGGCGAACATGCTCTTGGCAAAACACAGTGTTTCGAGTGGTTTAAAAAAATCAGAAGTGGTAATTTTTATGTGAGAAACGAAGATCGTGGAAAACCACCGAAAAAGTTCGAAGACTGGGATCAGAAGGGTGTTATCTATTATGAGCTGCTAAAACCTGGTGAAACTGGCAACACGAATCGCTACCAACAGCAAATGATCGATTTAAATCGAGCATTACAAGAAAAACGACCGGATTATCGAAGAAGGCAACACAAAGTCATTTTTCTTTACGATAATGCCCCATCACACACAGAGAAACGGGTCAAAGAAACGATCGAGACGTTCAGTTGGGAAATACTGGCGCATGCCGCATATTCTCCAGACTTGGCTCCGTCGGATTACCATCTGTTCGCATCACTGGGCCACGCTCTCGCTGAACAACGCTTCACTTCGTACGAAAATGTACGAGAATGGCTCGTTAACTGGTTTGATTTAAAAGACGAACAGTTTTATTGGCGTGGCATTCATCACCTTCCGGAGAGGTCGGGAAAATGTGTAAATAGCAATGGAGATTACTTTGAATAAAATATTTTTCATCATTTTCATGCAAAAGTCGTGTAATCTGTTTGTCGGCATCTGTAGAGCGGGTTGAAACTTTAAAAGTAGTAGGATTTAAAATCACAGTTTCGAGCCGCTCGACACTTCAAATCAAATTCTCAAAAGAGTTTCTATCAGTTGCTATGAAAAATAATATGCATTACTCGAAACAATACACAGCGAATTCAACGAGTGTGAAGTTTGCTCCACTGGTTATAGCGACTACGTTATTCTAGCTATGACAACTCAATGTTTCAAGTTCACATAGCTAGGTTTAAGAGTTAAGGACAATTTCAACGATGTAACTAGTCGCCACGATCAGGTATTCAAAATATGGCTACCATGGCTATAAATCATGTTTCTGTAGCCATGGGTCAAATACCGACAAGTCTCCCTCGTTACAATCACTTTTTTTTCCAACTACATTATTCCTAATTATTATGACCAGATGCTATTTTTCTCTGTGTAACCGAAATTGACGAGAAATGTATTTCTTACGACCCAGAAAATTCCTTTCCTAAAGTATTATTTGAAACCAAATTTTTTGATTAGTATTATATTTCATCACTATTGTACTGTTACTAACTACTATTGTAACAAAATGTGATGCAGTTGCTGAATTATCCCTACTTTGCAACTCATTTTAGTAATTTTTCATGATTTTTCTATAAGATCTTCAATAAAAATTGCCCGAAGCTTGCAATGCAAAGTTCATAATACTACATTGACATCTTCGGACGAACATTTAGAGAAGTAATTCTTGAAAGCTTGACCTGCAATATTCAGGCAAGGTTCTAGAAATGTTCCTAACCTGGATGAGCAGTTACTTCCTTACATGAAGCTTTCCCAAACATGTCAATGCAATATTATGAATTTCGAATTGCAAGCTTTAGAAAAATTTAATGAAACTTCTTTTTCGCACAGTTATGAAGTGTTAATTACTTATATTAATTATTTTAATTTTACATGTATACTCACTTTCCAAGTAGCCATATCAGCTTCGCAATCTTTTTTTGTGCATATTTGCTTTGTGCCAAACCTAAATGTTTCTTTAAGAGATGTCTTGCACTCAGAGTTTTTGGTTAAAATAACATTATGGAGTATTACCATCTGACGAAATAGAAAAGGATGCCAAGTTTTAACACGTCTATATGCCAACACGGAAAATTTCTCTCCTTCAATAAATGGACTATGTGCTAATGGAGCGACCCCTACTTCCAATGTCAAATCATCTATTCTTTCTAGCTACAACAAAATTACGAATAATGTAAGGAAATTAGAATGTCTCAAATAAGATTATGCCTACATAACTATAAAGCCCAATTTGTAAGTTAAACGTATTCAATTCTTTACTTGGTGATTTACCAATGCAACTCCAATATCATTACTAATATTTATTGATGGTTGTTCATCAATGGAAAAATCAGGATGAACATCAATGGCTAGAATAGGGTAACTGCCATAATTCATTTCTGAATTAAGAATTCTCAAATAAACGGTGAAACCTTGGATTTGTATTTTCGGATAATTCTTTTCAAAATAAAAACATTGAGGCACTATTAAAACATGTATCTTGGATATTAAGACTCCATTACACAGGTTTAACGTTGTAGGAGAATATACTATAGCAACAATGTACGAGTAATCATAAACATTCTTTCCAAACTCAATATCTGTTGAGTTATCATCTGTCGCACCATTATTTACTGACATATAAGACATTTTATGTGTATTACTTCCTTTACCCTCTAAGAGCGTCGAGTTTAATTCTAATCAAACACAATGAAAAAGGTTTTTTAATCATCAACTTGTTGAGATTATTCATATAGAAAAACATTTTGGTTCTGAATAGGTCCATACTACACAGCTTAGACCCCTAAAGAGGAGGTGTTGAAATTTACAATTTTAGCTTATTTAGTTAAATGTTAATTTCATTAAGGGGTCACATTACCTATGGACGTCTGAATACAGGGTGATTATTTTACTAAATAAAAAAACATTGTGTAATTTATTCTCAAGGGCTTTATTTGTTTTAAAATGATGAAAATTTGAAGTGAAAATTTAATTAAAAAAAAAAAAAAATACCACTTTAATAGCTTCGAGGCATCAATAATTTTCAAACAAATATAGAAAATCGTAGGTACTTCACTAGATAATTTAATGCTATTTCATTTAAAGAAAAAGCATTTTGATCGGTTGATAATTGCTAAAGTAAGAAAATTCTGGAGTGTTTTTATGCTTAATAAAGAAAAATACGCGTTACTTAATGAAAATTGGTGTTGA
Organism: Diplolepis rosae; assembly: GCA_030998225.1. Taxonomy (NCBI): domain Eukaryota; kingdom Metazoa; phylum Arthropoda; class Insecta; order Hymenoptera; family Diplolepididae; genus Diplolepis; species Diplolepis rosae. The sequence goes on along the minus strand of JAPYXD010000701.1, from coordinate 18,939,068 downwards.
AATATATGATTAAGATGATATGTGGAATTTTTCAATTGTTTGGAGCGATATATCCGTTGTAGTTGCTTCTTGACCAAAGTTTAGAATAAAATTTAGTATTTTATATTACTGAGATAAAATGTTATTACCTTCAGCTTCTACAATATTTCTTTGCTTGAAAAATTTTTCAGGCGTAAATTAGAGGGCCGCAAAGTGAGCCGGAATCCCGAAAAGCTGGCCAAATGTTCAAAAATCAAACTTTGATTCTTGAAATTTCAGGTAGTGGGTCTTATAGGCAAATGTCCCGAAGTTTCAATTTTACTCCTTAGGGGTTCCCAACCTGCTTAGATGTATTAGTTCAAAAGTAGGTTCGGTTACGGACCATACCAGGGGTGTTAGTTGAAATTTGCCGGTTTTACTCATAGATGTCGCTAGAGATATGTATACATTTCTATGATTTAGCATCTATGTCATATTTTTCTATGGACAATAACCTTGAAAAATACACAATTACATTCTGCCAAAAGAATAGCATCATAGTTGTTACCTCAGTGAATATGTCGAGTTTCGTTCCAAGTAAATCGCATTTGCGGCAATCGTTGCTTTTCTTATTTCATAAAAAGAAAAAAGCAGTTGAAGCTCATCGATTGCTGGTAGAAACTTATGGTGAACATGCTCCAGTGATTAGAAAATGTGAGATATGGTTTCGTTAATTTAAAAGTGGAGATTTCGATTTAACAGACAATGAACATCCTGGTGCAGCAACAAAGTTCGAAGACGAGGAATTGCAGGCGTTATCGGATGAAGACCCAACCCAATCGCAACAACAATTGGCACAAACACTAAATATGACCCGAGGAGCAATTTGTCAACGTTTAAAAGCCATGGGAAAAATCCAAAAGTATGGAAAATGGATACCACACCAACTGAACGATAGACAAATGGAAAATCGAAAAACCATTTGTGAAATGCTGCTTCAACGGTTCGAAAGGAAATCTTTTCTGCATCGAATCGTCATGGGGAACGAAAAATGGATTTATTTCGAAAACCCGAAGCGGAAAAAATCATGGCTTTCACCTGGTGAGGTCAGCCCATCGACTCCATGGCCAAATCGCTTTGGCCGCAAGACAATGCTCTGTATTTGGTGGGACCAGTGTGGTGTAGTGTACTTCGAGTTATTAAAACCTGGTGAGACGGTGAATACGGATCGCCACCGACAACAAATTATCAATTTGAATCATGCGTTGATCAAAAAACGGCCGGAATGGGCCCGAAGACATGGCAAAGTTATCCTACAACATGACAACGCACCGTCTCATACCGCTAAAGTGGTGAAGAACACATTAAAAGCATTGAATTGGGAAATATTATGGCACCCGCCGTACTCTCCAGATCTCGCCCCGTCCGACTATCACCTTTTCGCATCGATGGGACACTCACTCGCAGAGCAGCGCTTCGCCAATTTTGAAGAAGTCGAAAAATGGCTCGTCGAATGGTTTGCCTTGAAAGAGAAAAAGCTTTTTTGGAATGGTATCCATGATTTGCCTGAAAGATGGGCAAAATGTGTAGAATCTAATGGTAAATACTTTGAATAAAATTTTTTTGAGATTCCATTGAGAATTAAGTGTTTTCTTTATTGAAAAAACCGGCAAACTTCAACTAACAATGAAATTGACCGATTTAAAATTCAAAAAATGGAGACCTGCTGAAAGTAAGCAAAATACTACTATATTAGTTTTGAAGTTTATAAATCATGTATTGAAGAGTTAAAAATTCCTGAATATAATAAAAAAGAATGAAAAATCGCTACGAAAAATTATAAACATGTAGAGAAAATCTTCAAGATCCTGTCGGATTCTGCGACCGGACCTATTGTAGGTTCTATATTAGGATATCCTTTAATGAAAAATCAAAAATCTAGCTGCTCTATACTGCTCCCCTGATATTGAGCACGGGTTTTTTTATATAAAAAAAACACATTTTTTGTTAGAAAAAGTACAAATTGTATTTTTTTCTCTAGTAAAACCCCATTTTTCATTATAGATTTCAAATCTATGCCGTAATAAACGAAAATTATGCATTAGAAAGCTTCTGTCTAAAAATCTTTTAAAAGGCCTAAAATAGCATTTAAATGTATGTTAATTAAAGAAATAAATACAAATTCAGGCCTTTTATAATGGATTTATTAAAATATATCCAAGTATAAAATGCTTTCATTTTCAAGCGTACATTCGAAAACCGCAAAAAAATTGATGTTAATAGAGAAAAAAATTATTTAGGCAAGATTATGTATAAATAGGGCCCGATACCTACAGGTGAACACAATACTGTATTGATCTCTCGGAAGTGTACTATTTATATATTGTAGTAAACGTTGTATCATATTTTGTTAAGAAAACATCAATAAAGAGACAAATTTTAAATACTATGATAATTAATGAATCATAAATAAACGAGTTAATCAAATTCAGATTAAATTTGTTTGTACGCATTTTATTTACAAATTTAAAATAATAGCTTCTTTTAAATTTTCAGTAATTGCAGGCTTATGTCTCACAGGCAGCTCTCAATTTTGCATAATTGTATCCGTGGTTTTACATGTCCACTTTAGTGCAAAAAGTCTGATTTCATGGCGTAAAAATAGCTAACTCCTTATTTTTAAATATAGGGCAAATGTCTGAAGATGCTCAAGAATCTTGTAACAAGTTTATTAAGAGGTTCAGAGAAGATTTCGCGCGTAAATTTTCCCGAGAAAAAAATATGGAAGACATTTTCTTACGATTGACGTTGATGTCTGATCCATTTATATCCAGCATGTAATCACGAGCAATGGCTATCATTGGCTCTTCGATTACAAAACTCCACTCAATGGAGCGCCGAGCGGAGAAGTTTCAGACTTCTCTATAGAATCCGTCACCTGATAGAAGGCTTGCTAGAGATTTTAGTTGGTTATTAGCCGCTAAGAAGTTTTGCCAATCGTCCGTGTGGATATGAGTACTTTTTCCTCTACGTGATATAAATCTCTTTAACGTATTTAAAAAGGCATCCGTGCTAGCATCAGACACAACTTCAAGGTAAACTGATTTTGCAACGAAGCAGACAAAGACATTAAGGTATACGCTTTTCCGTTCATGTTTCGGGAGATCCTTATAGTAAAGGTATTAGGAATGGTTAAGCTCGTATGAGTCGTGTTACTGACAAGTTTTCCATCAATTGCTGCAAGTGAGGTAGACGAATACTTGAGCACAAAACGAATTCACGAACGATATTTTTGACTGCCCTTTGACTCTTGAGAATTCAAAATTGAAGTTGTATCAAGTCGCGAGATCTCGAGGCCTTATATAAAAATTCTTTTAATGCCCATCCCTTAACCAGTTAACTGTGATTGACGAGTATACTCGTTATAAATACATGGAACTCTCCATGGTTGCCACAGTTAACTGGTTAAAAGCAATTCGGCGCAGCAGTGATGGTCAGGAAGAATGATTGGATGTATCTGCGACTTAGGCAGATCAGCGAAAGATAATCGACCACCTACCTTGAATATTCCTTCGTCTAGATAAGAGTTTAGTGCCAAAAATTCACTGTGTGCGTCGAGCACCTTCTTTTCCAGTAGAAACTTCAATTTTTGAGGAAATCCCTTCATTTGGCACAATGTGGTCAATACATGCTAAAAACGCAAAATGCCACGCGTTTTCATTTTTCGTAAGCCAACTTCGTCCATTTCAAGTCAGATTGAGATAACTGTGCAGGATCGGTGCCTTGAGGTAGTATATCAGCGAGAATGTCTTTGGATCGAACATGCCTCTTAATGGCATTTGATACCAGTCCCTGGATTTCGGTAACGCTGTTAGCTACGTTATGGTAGAAACGCACAGAAGGTGAATATTTAGGTATCTTCTATCTTCAGGTCCAAAACTTGGCAGACGTTGCCGTTCAGATTGGCCAAAAGTACGGTCCAATATAATCATAGTCTCAGCAATGAGAATTGTTTGTGGCGCTACTTTTAATTTAACACAAAGTAAGTGCACGTGATGTATTATCTGGTTAAATTTGACCGAGACTGTTCCAGTTAAACCGCGCGCGTAAGCCGAAATGGCAAAAACTTTTTTTTCTAGGTCGGTAACACCTTCTTTGACAGTCGTATGAAGTTTAAGCGGGAGAAGTCCATTAGTGTGAGTTTTGCAGCCATTGGTTTTAGACGCGAAAAGTTTGTCTGGAGATTTTTACCATGAAAAAAAAATTGATCAACGAGTTTGGTTGAAATTTTGTGTTTCCAATGAAAGGCCGTAGCAGGATAAGCATGGTCTGGGTGCCCCCGCTCGGATTTGATCCATATTGCGAGGGTAAGTGGCTACCACTACAAGATGAATTTACACCAAGTATCAACTCGAAAAAAAGCTTTTTACAAAAGTTATGAACGAATTTTGAAAAATCAAAAAATCTAATTTTCTCGAAAACGGCTCAACCGATCTTGATGACTAAAATATATGTTATAGAGGGTACTAAAGAGGTTCTGAAAAAAATTTAAGAACCCATTCTGTTTATAAAATGGGGGTAAAAATTTTTTTTTAAATTTTTGCATGTACCTCGTGCCTTACTGGATGTTCAGGTAATGTGCATCATATGCTTTTTATCCGGGTACTTGCATCATTTAATATTTTTCCATTAAACATAACAGAAGTGGTGATTGAATCTCTAGTTGCTATCTAAGTCTGAAAAATGTTCACTAAAAAGTCAACAAATTAGTTTTGAACAAGGATTTTCCAAACTGAATTTTCTTCGCGGGAACAAAGAAATTGTAAAAAAACATGATAATATATTTGATGACCACCTCACTGAACAAGACCTAATCAGACCACATGGACTTTCCATATTGTTTTCACTGACATTACAACATACATTTTTATGAGACTTACCAAAGGCAGTAGTTGCAATTATAAAAGCACACATCGTCGTAGAGAATACTTTTTTCATCATTACTTGTACAGTAACACAATTTATATAGATTATTTCACAATTCTCAACTGTGAAGTTTTAAATGACGATGGTTCTTATTTATACTAGTGTTGTCCACTATTGGCTAAACGTTTTGCATTGTTTGAACGAAGTGAAGAAAGTTCCTATGTTTTCCTAAGATAATTTCAAGGCCAACTTTGTTTGATTCAATGAGCAAATTTGCACTTATTTCTGTAAAACAAAAGTTTATGTAATCTACTTCATATAAATGAAGAGCTGTGTAAGTTATTCTGATAAATAGAATTAATTTAGCAATGTTTTTATCTTGGTCTATATGGAATCGTGGCTGTGAAAATTACGACGATTGCTGTAAAATGAGTCAAACGATCTTTAAATAGATTATCGAATACTCACCGGAGGCTGAATAATACACAGAAAATATATGTTAGAAGGCCTAGCACAAAATTTAATTTAAGAGTTTCATAATAAAGGAATTTAGTTTGATTGAATTGAAGATTGAATCAGCGCTTCCCTATTGAAAATTCCGACGTTGGGAACGACATCGGAAATGACATAGGAAACGACATCGGAATCGTTATCGAAAGCGATATCGTTAACATTGTTGTAAGTGATATCGTAAACGACGTTGGACTTTGGGACCATATCCGATGTCGTTCACGATGTCGTTTACGACCTTTTTTATATTAAATAAGACAAAATATCTTATTATTGTTAAAATTTAAATCTATTTAACTATATGGAAGGAATATGAAGACAATGGAAACTGATATAAATATATTTGTTCATTAAAATTCTCATTATAAAAAAAAACAATTTTTTTTCGCGTTTTAAGGACAAAATTAAACCAATATGTTTATAACAGTTTCCATTGTCTTTGTATTCCTTCCATATTGTTAAATAGAATTAAATTTTAACAATAATATAATATTTTGTCTTATTTAATATAAACAAAAGGTCGTAAGCGATATCGGATATGGTCCCAAAATCCAACGTCGTTTACAATATCACTTACAACAACGTTTACGATATCGCTTACGATAACTTTTCTGATGTCGTTTCCAATGTCATTCCGATGTCGTTTCCAACGTCGGAATTTTCAATAGGGTTAGCAATGTTAGAGCGCCTAGCACAAGATCCCATTAAATTAAATAATTGACAATAAAAAAAATTTAGTTTGATTAAATTTAAGATTGAATCAGTGCTTAGCAATGTTGGTACATTTAGCACGAGATCCAATTAAATTGAATAATTGATTACGAAGTAGTTTAGTAATTTAGTAATTTAGACAGTGCCTAGCAATGTTAGAAGCCTAACACAAGATTCAACTGAACAAAATAAAAAGGATTCGGAAAAATATGTCAGGGCTTTTAAAAAGTTGCTTGTAAATCAAATTGAAATTATAAAATGGAAAGATAGAAGAAATTAACGTTTTAAAATCGATTTAAAGAAAAATTAAAGAATTTTCATTTACTTGTAAATATTTTATTGAATAAATTAAAACGAACTTCAGCGCGTTGCTTTCTAAAAGTATAGATATTGTTTCACAGAACGATTCGGAAGTAGTTTAGATCAGAACTCAAACTTAAACTGGGACTCAAGTCAAAGTTGAACTAAACTATTAAAAATTTGTCGCTTATGTATGTGGCTTCGATTCTACAGGCTCTATGAGTAAGACAAACAGAGCATAAGAGATGTTTTAATTTATTCTCTCTTTCTTGTTCTCTTTTTTTCAACTCAGAATTTTCAGTTATTATTAACAATTTAAATTTTAAAGAATTTGAATTTATTTGCATTATTTGCAGCATAAGAGTTTGAAATTGTCTACGAGGACACCTGTCGACAACGTATCCAATCTGATACGCGACTAGTGATCCTCCGATAATGTAGGCAGTGACAAAAATTTCAAACTCAACTAATTAATTTGAAATTATTAACAATACTATTTTGCTTATTTATTGCATTACATTGCATTACATTGGAGCTCTTTATTTATTGTGAACTACCCTTACAAAATGTTAAATTTTTATTCGTAACCTAAGCGTAAATGATGAAGAAAAAAAATTTGCCACACCCTTAAATTTATAGTTTGAAATTCTCTTGATTATTATGCGGCTCTATTTTTTAAATAAGAGTTCAATTTCAAAAATATTAGAGAATATTATTCGCAAGCAAAATTCCAAAAATTTGGAAGTACTGAACTTAAGTTCAGTACCTTGAGATTGAGAGAGCGCCCTTATCTTATGCACTTGACATGTTTATTGCACTCATGCACTCTGGGTCAGCTGCATTCAAGTGCTTACTCCCTATAAATACCGGGTTACATGAAAAATGTTTTAAGCTTATGTAGGCTGTAACATAAGCAAGGTGATCTAGAGCAACGGTTGGCAACCTTTTATATATTGCGGACCACGAAATTCGCAATTCAAAATTTCGCGGACCACTAACATAATTTTTAAAGATACGAATTAATAAGAGCATTGAGTATGATATATATATATATATATATATATTTATTTATATATTCATAATTTTAATTACATTTATTTGACGGTAACACAAACCATTAAAATTAAGGATTAGATCTCCACTAGTGTTGTGAGCCGGTAAATTACCCGGTTAATGAATCGCAGCTAATTAGTATATTTTACCGTCTATCAAATGTGACGCGATCCGAGAAAAGGGACCTACTATCCATTTGACGTACGGTCGCTTTTCTAGTGGTTAGTATATACTAAAACGCTCTTACGTCAAATGGCTGGTAGGTCCCTTTTCTCGGATCGCGTCACAAATATATTTCAGTTAGTACAGGGTTTTCTTATTGGACGTTTCATTTTTATTTATAAGAAAAACGCGTGTTTTTTGTGAAAATCATTTAATTTTTATTTCATTCTATAGCGAAAGGTTTGCCATTAATAATGAAAAACAATATCATTCATATGGCCTCCACGGCTACGTTTGTAGGCCCATGCTCTTTTCATGAAATTTCCTATTACATTTTCGCATATTTGGGGCTCTATTTCTTCGATAACGGCACGAATCTTCTCTTTGAGTTCTTGAATTTTCTGAGGAGCATCAGCATAAACTTTATCTTTTACGTGACCCCAATGAAAAAAGTCTAGAGGTGTTCAATCCCACGATCTCGGCGGCAAATTGTAATCGCCGTTTCGTGAAATCACTCGGCCTGGAAAGTTTTCATGCAAAAGACCGATGGTTTCGCCACTTGTATGGCACGTAGCGCCGTCTAGTTGGAAATAAACGTCGTAATTTAAAATGTCTCAATTCTCATCAGTTATCATTTCCAACACTGTATTATCTTCATTAATTTATATTTTAAGGTGAGTTCATTGGGAAATCTTCGATCTGGTCGAACCAGTCGCTTTAAGAAGCAGCAAAAAGATGACCCTAACGGGGTGGTGGAAAAGATTCTATGCTAGACGAGAGCTCATGAAATTAGCCGTGATCATATACGAACGAAGACTCTGATTTCGATAACGCTGAGTCTGAAGAGGAGTCCAAAATGGAAGAAAAATGGCTTGGTCTAAACCTTTTGAACGAGGACGAGTAGAATGCCGAAGAGTAGATGATGAACACTAGTCGAGCGAACTAAGAAGCAAGTACTCGTCATTCGAGATAGTGGGCACTACTCGTAGGACAAAATCATTTAATATAATTTATTTAGCTCATAGGTATGCAACTTTCATGTCATGTGATAATCAATGTGATTATTTATCTCTGAAACGACTAACTAATAAAGTACCTAGCATGGAAATATTCGGTATTGCTTCCAAGGTATTATTTAAGCACATTTCATACTTTAATCTTTAATACGTGATGATAAGTGAGTTTTAAAGTTGGTTTCTATGAACAGAGTATTTGTAGCATTACTTGAATTACTTCGATTACATCATAGTTCTTGAGAAAGAGCAATATACAGGGTGAGACACATAAAGTGTTACAGAGCGATAGCACAAACTAATGATCATATCCAAAAATGTTCCAGACAAAAGTTTTAGTGTTCGAGAAGTCCGTCATACTGGACTACCCTTTTTTTTTATCGTTGGAGGCACTGAAGCTACGTCAAGGTCAACTTCACTTTTTTAAATGGAATCATGTATTTTTTTTTATGACATTATTACCGATTTTAAGACGAATTCAGCGACCTACAACACAAAGTCATTCTAGTCACGCAAAGTATGAAAATAATCAAAAAATCGAAACATATCGAAATAATCACTTTCAAAGGATCTAGTAACCTTGGTTTTGGTCTACCTACAGAAGATGCTCGAAGTGATGACCCTCGACTTGTAAGCACTTGTTCATTCGCTGGTGAAAAGACCGTCTAACTTCCGCCAACATTTGTGGTGTAATTTCGGTACATGCTCGGCGTATTCGCTTTTTCATGTCGTCAGGCGTGGTAGGTGCTACCGCCATTACGCTTTCTTTGACAAAACCCCATAAAAAGTTATCTGGTGATGTTAGATCTGGGGAACGAGGTGGCCAAGCTACAGGGCCGCCTCGTCCTATCCACTTTTCGTCAAAAATCTCATTCATCACTTGTCTTGAACACAGAGCATAATGGGGTGGTGCACAGACGTGTTGCATCCACATGTTTATGCGAACATGCAATGGCACGTCTTTCATTAATTGAGGCAGTACGTTTAGCAGAAAGTTTGCGTAAACTTGCCCAGTCATGTGACATTCAAAAAAATATGGACCAATGACGTGATCGCCGTCAATGCTGCACCAACAATTAACGGACCACGGATGTTGAAATGGTACAGTTCTCATCCATCGAAGATTCTCATTTGCCAAATGATGCATATTATGCCTATTCACATTTCCCGTATTTGCGAAGTTAGCTTTATCAGAAAAAAGCACATGTCTCAAAAATGAGACATCTGTGCGCATTTTTCTACGAATCCAATTAAAGAAATTGACGGGTTTAAGGAAATCATTGACGTGCAAATCCTGATGTAATGACATACGATACGGATGGAACTTGTGTTGATGTAAGATTCTTAAGGGGGGAAATCCATGTAAAAATTACAAAAAATCGATTTCTTTTTTCCTATAATCTGAAATGAAATCAGTTTTTTGAAGACTCAGAAAGACTATTGTATGGACCTGGGATTGCAGATTAATCGGTAGGTAACTAAAACTGGTCGTTATACTGTACTAAAACTTTAAACGCGATTATCTCGAAACTGTATTTTTAAAAACTGCTCGTGTTTTAACTCGAAAAGTTATCGACCTATTCGTCTGAAATTTTGAGAGGCTTTTCTCTACATTATTAACGGAAGGATAAACCTAAAATTTCAGATATTTCGTGTTAATAAAATACTTTTTTGGGGTCAAAAATGTCGAAAAAATAATCCAAAATTCTAACTTATTTTTCAAAGGCTTATTTTATATTGAATTTTATGTTTTTTTTAGTGTTATAGGCTTATCCTTCTCGTTAATATGTTATAAAAAGAAAGAAATTTAATTTTTTTGTTTCTGATCAATGATTAATCTGTGATAAAAAGAGCACTATTGGACCTCGCGCCGAAAACAACAGACGAAAAATTATCCTGAGCCGCCATTTTGGAAGGAAAAGAAATGTTTATACTTTAGAAAGGTTAAATAAAGTTATGTTAAAAATTTAAAACAATAAAATTATTTTATCACCTTCAAAAACATTTTTAAAATATGACTGAGTTTGAGGCGTTTACATGGACTTCTCTCTTAATACAGATCGCTGACTAATTCCACTCTTTTTTTCCATTTGCCTGCTGCGCGCATGTGGATTTAGTGCACCAAAAGCTAAGATACCAGCCGCATTATTTTCATTAACAATTGGTCGACGTTTGACTCGTGTTTGTTTCACTGTACCGAAGCGACAGAAACGGTCAGCTAATCGCTTAAAAGCCATGTGCGATTTTTGTTGCCTATCCGGATAACGAGCTGCATACAAATCTTGGGCGTTTCTGTAATAGTTATGCCATTTCCCCAGCATCATCAGCATATCAAAATATTCAAGAAAATCGTTCATTTTCGCGTCCCGATGTACTCACATTAGAAGGTAATGCGTGACTAACTGATATGTCAACAGAAAATGCTTACTTTCTGCCGATGTCAACAATACCCTATCGATGTGTATTATCATGGGTATCGTAAGAAATGAATGATTTTTTGATTATTTTCATACTTTGCGTGACTAGAATGACTTTGTGTTGTAGGTCGCTGAATTCGTCTTAAAATCGGTAATAATGTCATAAAAAAAAAATACATGGTTCCATTTAAAAAAGTGGAGTTGACCTTGACGTAATTTCAGCGCCTCCAGCGATAAAAAAATAGCGTGGTCCAGTATGACGACCTTCTCGAACACTGAAACTGTTATCTGAAACATTTTTGGATATGATCAATAGTTTGAGTGCTATCGGTCTGTAACACTTTATGTGCCTCTCCCTGTATATCATATAAGGTTATAGTGTTGATGTTAAATCGTCTGAGAATCCATATTTCATAAACATATAGAGTTGGGTAGAAAAAAAACTTCTTCAGACTATATTGATAGTGGTGTATTATTTTCAACATTTCGACGTCATCTACGACTTCCTCTTCAGGACAATTGGGATTAGTCAAACACAAATATATATATAATCAAATGAATTATAAATATATATAATTGATGTTGATGGTCGTCCGGGGCGTTCCAAGTCATCAACACGTTCTCTGCCTTCTTTGAAGTCTTTGTACCACTTATAAACATTTTTATGCGACATGGTCAAATTACCGAAGGCCTTCTGCAACATTCTGAACATTTCCGCAACTGAAATGTCATCCCGCAAACAAAATTTAATGGCACTTCTTTGCTCAACAAATTCAGACATTGTAAAAATCGAAAAAATCACTTTTAGTCGTTTAGAAAACACAAGCGTAACTAAAGGGTTTCCCAATAAGGGTGATATGTTTTGAAATTGAAAAAAAACACTGAATATTCATTCGGAATTAATCGAAATCTTTTTTATTATATTGGATATTCTATGCCATTTATGATTTAAAGAATATATCGGCCAAATGTCCCCCGAGACTTGAGCCAAAAATGCGCCTCATCAGAAAAGATGATTTTTTGATGAAAATTGGGATCATTTTCAATTGATTCCAGAGCCCAGTCCGCATACTCCCGACGCAAACGATGGTCATTAGGCTTCAGTTCTTGGTCCAGAATCATCTTATAGGGATGCAGGCCAAGATCCAATCGCAAAATACGCCAGGTAGTCATCCTGGACAGGCCCAATTCCTGAGATCGGCGTGGCACGGAAAATTCACGGTTTTCCTCGATACTGGCCTGTACGGCGGCTATATTCTGTGTAGAACGTGCGGTACGCATACGATTTTTAGGCTTAGTATCCAATAGAGTAAATTCACTCTCAAACTTATCGATTATTCGACGAATTGAGAGCGCGGATGGAGCAGAATGACGACCATATTTTGCACGATATGCTCTTTGAACACCGACAAAACTTCTCGAATTTTGATCAAATAATTGGACAATTTCCAAACGTTGTGGAAGCGTGAACCTACTCATGATTAAATGGCAAACCTTACTGATGACAACTGACAGCAGACGTCAAAAATTTCAGTTCAAATGAGCCCGATAGGGACATTCAAAATCATATCACCCCTATTGGGAAACTCTGTATGTAATAAATGATGACATTGACATGAAATTTGCCACAGATGTCAGTAACAGTAGGACCAACATAAAAATAAAAGATTTTGCCCGAATCGGTTAGCCCGCGAAGTTTAAATTAAAAATTCACCTTAGTTTTTGCCCACTGTAGTAAATTACCTAAAATCCATGTGAGATCATATAATTAAATTCATGAATTCTTAAATAACAGGACGTAGTCAAAATGGTCATGGAGATGTAACAACATGTTAATAACATCATATTAAATAATAAGAGTATTGTACGTAATGCGTGTCAATAAGATAAGAGTTAAATCTATACTACAAGGCGAACAGAGAGGCGGAGAAAATGAATAAGAATACAATAGGTTAACTTGCTGATCAGAAACCTGGAAATTGCTGTAATTGAGAAATGAAAATATATTATAAATTACTGATTAATAATAAATTGATAAAGATTATGAAACATTTCGACCTGTACGATGTTTATTTAATCGATTTTCAAACATTTATAAATCTATTTTTGCCCGACTTGGTCAAAAGTTTCGCTTTTAAATTCTGATTTTAAATTTCAAATCGTCAATTTTTAATTACCTTAGTTTACTGAATTATTAAACAACAATTTTGCCCCGTTTTGAGACAAAATTACTTTCGAAATTTCTGAGTGGGTCACACGAAGGGTGAAAATTTCGCGAATTTTTATTCTTTATTTAAAGAGTAAGAACGGCAAAGAAACTCACGATTTTCAGTTTTTCGGAATGAGAAAAAGTAAGACGGAGGAATCGTCGAAATGTTGCCCGTGTTTTATAGACTTCGTATCTAGAATTCATAAACAAAATTTCGATCAATATTTGCTGCGTTATTTCGTACAGTAGTGCCTTCAAAACACGTTTTAATTTTGGGAATTCCCTACTCCTGAAAATAAAACTTGGTTGACTGGCAGGCTCTTTTTAACATGAATTTTCCCTTGTTCATTACGATTCCGTTCTCCACCCTCGAAGTATTCAAACACTAACAAGAACTAATTTAGTCTTTCGCTTGCTCAAATTAAGAAAATCTTCCAGATTTATAGCATCAGAGGTTTTGTGGTGACTAAAAGCACTTTGGCTTACACTCACAGAAATTTTCATCATTTGCGTTAGAAGATGCGTTCAATTCCTCAATTATCGAAATGAAACCCTCCCCACCTGACCACGCGATTTAAATCCCTCACGTAACGCCGATGTCAAGCCTAAAAAGAAAACCAGTAAACCGCGACAAAATCCAATCGAGAAACGCGTCCAAAACCAAAAAAAAAACGTGAGCCTGCTAATCCCTATCTTAAAAGGGGGCTGGGTAACATAGACGATCAGATTCTCCAATAGTCAGGTGCGGTGATGCTAAAATGCACGTCACCTGACTATGAGCTCTGACCTGAAATTTCGTCCAAGAAAAATCGCCGCGACGAGCGACAAGTCCTCACCTTTTGCAGGTGCGGAACCGGACTAAATTTTGAGGATCGACAATCAAGCACGTCGCCTCGGTTTTCCACCTCTTTAATAATTTCCTCCCTTAATTGATATGCGCGCGCCTCAATTAGCGACCGCGATCGAGTCCAATTAAATCAATAAATTAATGATTTTATGCACGATGTTTTCCCCCTTTTTTCGACCGTTTTCGGGTTGGAAATCAGTATCAGGAAAAAGCTGACATTTTCGAGATCATGATGACGTTTTTCAAATTTCAAATCGTTGGACTTTTCGTCTCGTAGAGGTGTTCAAAAATTGATATGCGTTGATAAGAGAAAGCATGCCACGCGACGACGAGGAGAAAGCCTTTCCCCCATCTCACCTCCCGCTTGGCGCGTGCTATTAGCGTAGGCGCGTGGCTCCCATTGGACAACAGTGTGTGAAGGTTTGAACGTTGTTAGAAAATTCAAAATCTTCTAAGAAAGATTGAAGAGATTATTATTACATGCTGATAATTCTCAAAAATAAAAACGAGCCTTTAAATAAAAGAAATGATTAGATGGTCACGCATTGTTCATTTGCCAATTTGGCATTTTGATGATGATTTACCAGTCAAAATAATTTTCAGATAATCAATGCTAACCTTTTGTCATTTTCTGTTCAAATTATAACTGTACTTGTTTATTGTATTTAATATTAACCAAATTTACCACATGACAATAATTATCTTTATTTATAATATTTGATTATTTATAATATTTCATTATGCTGCTTGACCTGGGTGATCGGTCGTGTGGCAGCAACCACAGGTTAGTGTGGCGCTCGCTGGGAGTACGAACGAAAATGTCTGTGAAAACCAGACTACCTCGTTCTCGCCGCGTTCACTTCCGGTTTGGAAGTAAATCATTAATTGCTGCTCGAATACTGGATCATACCTCGCAATTCTTATGTGCGAGTCTCGTGGGAATCTACTTGTTCCTAAAGTGGCCTTAGTTTCGCGGATTTTACCCCCGTTTCGTCGCAAAAGGCGGATACTCGGGGCTGGGCCGTCTCAATTAATAATAAAAAAAAGAAGAATAAAAACTAATGAAAATATGGAAACAAAGCATGAGTTAATAATATCAGAAAAAATATTAATTACATTTGGTATTTAAAAGTTTTTCCAGGATCACGTTATAAGAAGGAATATAATTCTTCAAATCTGTGATAAAGTTTAAGCAATTTCTTCCATCTTTTTTTATAAAAAAAATATCTGCTAAGCATCTTTTAAAATAATTGTTTTCTTCGTGTAAAATTACTAGGTTGTCCCAATTAAAATCATGATCAAATTGTACTATATGTTTGCTAACAACATTATGATATTTCTCACTGAGATTGATATTATTACAATGTTTATTTCGCCTCGTTCGGAGCAACCTATCCGTCTGACCTATATATGTTTTTTACATTGTTTACAAGTAATCTTGTAATCCACGTTGGATTGTTCGAATGTATCCAATGGATCCTTACCTAATTTAATCATAATTTCTAACTTGGAATCAACTCTAAAAAATTTTTTTATATTAAAATCAGATAGTATTCTTTTGATTGTAAATGAGATATTCCCAAAATATGGAATAGACACAATTCTTCTGGTGTCATATTTATTATTATTATTATTGTTAGTAATAGTGTTATTATTATTAAGATTGTATAAAATTCTATGTTGTATATGATAATCTATGAATTTTAGAGAATAATTATTTAGTTGTAAAAGTTTCCTAACTATTAATCAATTTTTTTGGTGGAAAGAAGGGTGTGATAAAAGTATCGCTGAATCAACTAAATTTTGAACTATTACAGATTTTTGTTTTATGGGGTGATCGAATTGTTATTCTCTATTTCATGTAAATTTTAAACGAGGATGGTAGGAGTTAAACTTCTGTAAAACATAATTAATTTTATCTTCAGGAATAATGAGAAAAGTGTCATCAACATAACGATAATAAATATGTAAATGGAATTCTCGGCTATTGATAACTTTATGTTCAAGGTCTTGCATTACAAGTACAATGTCAGCTAAAAGAGGAGAATTAGGCGAACCCATGGGAGTACCATAAGTTTGTTTGTAAAAAGTTTTATTTAACTAAAAATAGGTATGTTTCATTAGAAATTCAACAGGTCTGCTATTTCAGCTGGTGTGGACGACGAACACAAAATAATTATTGGTAAATGCCACAAATGTGGAGCAGAAAACTGCTCTGTATACATTGAAAGTTATTGTTCACTATGTAAAATCTCTCTCCGCAAAGAACACAGAAAAAATTATGCCTAAATGTCTTGTGCAATAGGTTCGAGTAAAATCTTGATTTTCGAATAAACCTGAGTGTTTTATTTTCTAACGATAATACACTAACAAAATAGAATCTGACAAATAAATGATATAGAGGTTTTCGACTTGTTTTTCCCCGTGGAATCGATTGGCATTTTCAGTTTTTGCAAATTGCAAAATTTTTGATTATTTGATTAAATAATTTCGCATAAACAATTGGAATCGAAAAAGAAAAATCACGGGTAATTTTTTTTCCATTTGGACAGTGATCCAATAGTTAGTTGGGTGCTATCTATCCTGGATTTTTTTTTATTTAAGATAATAATACGCCTGATGCTCATTTTACTCAACTACAGTTTGAAACTCCTCAAGCGTCGGCGATATATTAATACATTTCATGTTAATCCACGGACGAATGTTGGTACCCTGTCGTCGATGACGTTTTACTCAACTGTTTACTATTTCCTATGTAACGCCTATTGTTATTCACTTTGGGTAAATTAGGTATTTATCAAATTCATTTTACCCGACTAGGATTTAATAAATGCTCAAATGTCCTTATGTCCCAAGTTTAATCGACAGAGTCGAGTAAAATTACCTCAACCATTTCTCTCCGTATCTAATACTCTTATCATTTAATATGATGTTATTAACATGTTGTTACATCTCCATGACGATTTTGACTACGTCTTGTTATTTAAGAATTTATTAGGTGCGCAACTAAGTTCCCGCTGTTTATAAATAGATGGCTCCAGCAGTAAGTGCTGTTCTATTTTGATATATCCAAAACGTCATGAACCAAGCTTAGACATATGGTAAACAAACGGTTTTGGCACATTAGTGATTTTGTTTTGGCGCATTAGTGATTTTGTTTTGGCGTCATATACTTTCGGTTGTGTGAAAATGTCTGATTTTGTGCCATATAATCGTCATTTGCGGGAAGTCTTGATTTTCTTCTTTGATTCGAAGAAAACGGTGGCTGAAGCACATCGAGAGCTCCAAAAAGTTTACGGAGATGCTGCTCTAATTGAAACAACGTGCCGTGATTGGTTCCGTCGCTTCAAAGACGGTGATTTCGATGTTGACGACCGTTCGCGTGAAGGAAGGCCAAAAACCTTCGAAGACGCTGGTGTAATTTATTATGAGCTGTTTGAGCCGAGCACTGCGCGAAAAACGCCCACAATACAAGCAGAGGCACGAAAAAGTGATTCTACATTATGACAACGCTCGGCCTCACGTTGACAAATCCGTTAAAACCTACCTGGAAACGCTCAAATGGGAAGTTCTACCCCACCCGCCGTATTCCCCAGATATTGTGCCGTCCGATTATTATTTGTTCTGGTCAATTGTACATGGTCTGGCTGATCAGCAGTTCCGCTCTTATGGAGACATCTAAAAATGGCTTGATTCGTGGATAGCCTCGAAAGATGAACACTTACCATAACCGTATTCGAGCTCTACCAGAAAGATGGGCAAAAGTTGTAGCTCATGATGGGCAATACTTTGAATGGTTCATTTGTAACCATTTTTTCACAATAAAGTTGCATTTTCCTAAAAAGAACAGCGCGAACTTAGTTGCGTACCTAATAATTATATGATCTTACATGGATTTTAGGTAATTTATTTCATCTTTATATTTTTAATTTAGTCTCCGTTTAATAATTTTTACTCTTAAACAAAGTGTTACTTTTAATATAATTTATGTGCCACAGGCGCGCAAACTCGTTTTTCGCTATATTTAAGAGTCGCGCAATGTAGTATATTGCGCTACAGAGGAATGAAATGTAAAAATTTAACTGCGCATGCGCCTAAAGCCATGCAACGGAGCACAATCTTCTTCTTATTCTTCTTCTTCTTCGTACAGCGTTAGCACCTTACTGGCAAAGCATTGTACATTTGAAATGCGCATGCGTCTTTTAAAATCCGTTACTACTACACAAGATCGATAAAATCAAAATGGCCGGGACTAGTCGTGACATATCAAGTGTAATGACTAGCGCCGCAAACAACTACAATACTAGATTAGATTCGAGTGTACGCATAAAAACTCGTATACGCACCGAAATCATATAAAATAGAATACGTGACAATGCACACAATTCGTGAAATTATGAGACTCGCGACAATGCTCGCAGGACTGATCGCGCCTCGGCTTCGATCTCCTGCGAGCATTGTCGCTCCTCACGCAATAACCCTCATTGTGCGCCTAGGCACGTAATATACTATTGCTAATACTTTTCAAATTCCTTTTACACAGAGAGACCAAGAAAATTTATGACTGTACTTTTTATTTATTTATTTACTGCGTTTTCATGTTAAGTCTATGATGTGACTGATGATGTGCTTTATATTTGTGTTTGACTAATGCCAATTATTTTACCTCTGTAATTGTTTTTCTTGAATAAATAAATAATAAATCATATGTATAATTAATTCATTATTATATATAATTATATATCAATTAATTATTTATGATTAATAATAATTACGTCTTTATTGATACTATCAGTTTGTACGTTAAACGATTTGCAATTGATTATTCGAATCTAAATTCATAGTCAGATTTTGTGTATTGGTAGCACTGTCTTGACCAAATTTACCGGTTAATTTAGTACAGAATATATTTTACCGGTAAATGCACGACACTAGTTCCCACTACTCCTCTTTGATTTCACGCTGTCGGTTATCGAATCGAAATTAAGAATTCTGTTTCTCTTTACTCCGTGCTGAAGAGGCACGAAGCAGACGACAATTTCAAATTCTCTAAATCTGAATCAGTGAGGTTCTTACTGAATTGAAATCAGTGATCCAATTCTGACTTGACAAGCAGTGGTCTTTTATTGGTTTTCAGTAAAATATTCAAAAATAAACTTTCAGTAAAATTGGATGTTAATAAATATTTAAAATTTAAATTAATACATAAGTTTTAAAAATTTGTAGCTTTTGAAATCAAATCTAAAATCATAAATTAAATTTTTTTTATGATTTCGGTAAATTTTTATAAACTTAAAAAACTTACAATTACAGAATTATGTACAAAGTATTTTACATTAAGAAGAGATAAACTTGGCATTCAAGTTCGAAATGTACATTCTTATTTTTATGGTGAAATGATTTTTATCATACTTTTTTGTGCCCTAAGCACAAATTTTCAATTCAAAATATTAAAATGTTCTACAGAATATGTCCTTATATGTGAGAGAAGAACCTACAGAAGGGCTCTCTCTTGAGTGAGGCTCAGAGCGAATTGTTATATGGAATCTCCTGGGGGACACTGCAAAGCCTCCGCAGTCTGTGACCAAATGACCAAAAGCCGAATGGTGCCTTCCCCGGCCCACGAAGAGGCGAGGCTGATGTAAGCCTAGCTCTCCTATGAAAGGGAAGGGTAGCACTTCGCCCACATACGCTGCGGCCACCAGAGGCCAGACCCCACAGAAGGATGGGGAATGGCAGCTGGTGGACGAAAAGAAAAAAATAAATAAGAAGAAGGAAAGAGAGGTTCCTGTGCCCTCTGCGCGGGACCCTAAAGATAAGGGGAATTTGCCAAGGCGCTCTCCGGCCGCCAGGTCGGGCGACGCTATCAGGGTGTCGGCGAAGGACAGTGAGTCCTACGCCGAGATCCTGAAAGCCATGAAGGCCAAATTGAACCCTTAGAATTCAGGAGTGGAGGTCGTCTCCATCCGAAGAACCAGGAGGGAGAAAAAACGGGAGTGACGTTTCAGCCTTCGAGAAGGCGCTCGATCAGACGTTCGGGAAGAAGGCCGATGTGAAGTCTTTGGTCTCAAAGAGGTCTCTTGAAGTTAAGGACCTCGACGAGACCGTCACAAGGGAAGAGGTTCTTGTTACGCTGTGCATCACGCTGGGCAAGCGAGACCTCGGGGATGAGTGCAGGCTGTACAAGCGCTTCCGCGGTGTGCAGACTGCGGTGGTCCGTTTAACAAAGGCGGACGCTTGGAGCTTGCTCGGGTTCGGTAGGCTAAGGGTGGGGTTGGTGAATTGCTGCATCCACAAGCATGCCGAGGTAGCCCGGTACTTCAGGTGTCAGGGATATGGCCATGTGTCGCGCGGCTGTGCGTTTCCAGGCAGGAAGGATGCCTGCTGGAGGTGTGGGCGCGTTGCACGAGGACAAGGAGTGTAAAGCTGCCCCTAGGTGCCTAACTTGTGCTGATAGGGGCGAAAAAGATGTCGCCCATTCTTCGGGGATTGATTCTTGTTCAGTATTCAGGGCGGAGTTCCGGAGGTTGAGGGGTGGAAAGTGAAGTTTCTATAGCTCAACCTCGGGAGAGGGAAGGAAGCCCAGGACCTTCTGATGCATACTGCCAAGGAGAGGAGGGCCAATGTGTTGCTCATTAGTGAGCAGCACAAATGGTCCGAAAACTCTGATGGGTACCAGGATGCATCACGCAGGGCTGGGATCCTTGTTTGTAGCCCTGATTTGAGCATCGGGAACTTTCTGGAGACTGATGCGGGGTTCGTTTGGGTGGAGGTGGCGAGGGTGCGTGTGTACATCTGCTACTTCTCGCCCAACGATCCTTTCGAGATCAAACCTCATGATTTTGATTAGAAACAAATAACGAAAATTCTGATCCCATGTAGTGTATACTATTTTTGTTGCTACCCGGTCGAAAGTACGAAAACAATTGCATGTGTCCATTGGAATATATTGATGCCTGCCCTGACATTTGCGGCACGAGCGGAGCGAGTGCTGCTGGTCGGAGCGGCAGGCATCAAATACATCTATAAATTAAGGTTTAGATTTCTATTTTCTTGTTTCCATCTTTGGTAATTATCATAGACTAGCATGTATCTGTCAGCGGACATTTTGGGTAAGGTGTCAGTTTCTACTATTAATTGTGCTTCAGTTTCAAAGTTTTTATTCATTTCTTCTTCATCTGTCGATTCATCAGATGATATGTCATTTTTTTATTTTTATTTTTGTTACACTTCAGTCACTACTATTACATTCTAAATAATATCCACTCATTGCCACTAATAAACATTAGCAGAGAGCGGAGAAATTTTGACGCTTGAGGTTATTGACGTTTTTACTCCCGCTATTATAGAGGGCGCGCATATAGCTTGAATATAGCTTTTTATTGAAAACAAATAACTAAAATTCTGACCCCATGCCTACATAAAATAAGATATTCCAAATATCAATTATTGAGGGTCAATAAAATACTTGGCACATTCATCGAGCGTGTCACATTATAAAAGTATAAAAAATATTTTGTTGCTTCTTCCAAAGTACATTGCAATTGATTTTCATCCTCCTTTTTCCTCCTATAATCTGTTATTGTTTGTAGGTAAATATATGATTTAGAGATCTGAATGTAATAATACCTCTTTGTTCTGATACTGCACAACCAATAAAAGAATAGTAATAATGTGGCAATCTTTTAATTGAAATATTGTGAAACTCTTAATTTGTCTGTTCTTGTGAAATCGTAGGAAGATTTTGACACTAAATAAAAAATTTCCCAGTGGATTTTAAAGTCAATAAATCCTTAAAGTTTTATATCAAGATTTTAATCAGAAAATTTTAAAGCTTTGTAAATCAACTACTTCATTCGGGAAATTCTTCTGTTCTGTAGAGCGTTTTAATTGTTGAATTAAAAATCTGTGCTTAAGCCACAAAAACGTAAAATAAAAATAATTTCAGCATAAAAATAAGAATGTAACATATCAACCAATGAGTTTGCGCTCTAACTAAGAAACACAGTTTTTTCGAGTAATTTGACTTCATTCATCAATATAGTTTCCTTCAAGCGTAATACATTCCCCCTTTAGAGATTGATCTGCAGAAACCATATCCCTCGCACCTCAACCTCCTTAACAATTTTTATATATGCCGTACTAGTTTTGATTGTCCGCTCTAAGTGTTTTATTTTCTGTAATTTATCAGAGCTTGACTTTATCCTTCTGTTTTAATACGTCCCGTGCGACGTGGGGCGTATAGGACCCACGCTGTGGCCTGATGTAATGACTTCAAAAAGTCTGTCACGGAGCGTGTTGATATGAAATTAGATTAATTTTCCTTGAGTGATTTACTGGGTCGTTTTTTAGCAGTTGGTCGACTAATGGCATCTGCAATGAACTTTTCTTTTACAAGACAATGTTCAACCTGAATCTAAAAGTCTTGAATTTACATGATCCATTGAGTTACTCTTTTACTTAGATGTTTGCAAGGACGTAAAAATGTTAGTGCCATGTGGTTGATTTGATGAATTATAGTCGTCTCTAGAAGTAAATTCCAGTATTTTGGGAGTGTCTGAACCAAAGAGCGTATTAACTTAGTTATCCAGAAGGTTGTTCGCCGGGCCTCAAAAGCCATGTACGTAGTACGCGGCAATTACAATAAATTATTGCTCCTGGAATCGTAACGAGTGCGTTGAAAGTCGCTGATTTGATTGTCTTTGGGGATCAATGCATTCACGGATGTGATATTTTGATGTAGTCGTAGGAAATTTATTTGAATAATCTTAGATACAAGGTATTCCGTGAGTAGTGCACTTTTGTATTTTGAAAAAAATGGTTACTATTTTTTCGGTAACTTGTAACTTTTTTCAGTTACTTATTCGTTAATTTGAATATCTTTCATGATTGCCGTTAAGGTTGTATGTAAAAAAATCGATCTCTGGTAGTATTCTCTAAAAAAAGAAGCTGATATTCAAATAGAATAATTATTTATATGCTAAATTAATTTTAAATTTTTCAACCCCACCGATGCAGAGATAATTAATGTTAAAGTTGACTATTTTAACACGTAATTCATGGCCAATGCATGGGCACTCTCCACATTTTAATTTGTACTAATTAAACGTTCTGGTAGAGAAATTTGAAAAATGTCGGTATTTGTGCTGCTTGAAAATATAAATTAAAAAAAAAAACAACTCTCTCCACCGTGCAGATTTATAGACACACACACACACACACACACACACACACCAGCTTGGAAGTATACGTTTTATAAAGTTTTATTCTTTATAAATCTTCCTTTCCATCTCACTTGACCTGACATTTTTTCAACTGTTAACTATAACCTATTACGTTCAGCTATTCAAACGCATACCACGGTTAGGTTTAAATTGCAGTGTTGTACGATTTTGATAATTGATGATGGGTGCTCAAGAACTGATAGATGTCATGGCAGATGCCATTCCTTGTAGTATTAATTCATTACAAGATACAAGAAATCTTCGCTTTGGAACTGGACCAAATTCCTTAACATTCAAGGTAAGTTAATGAGCAATTATTGCATTACTAGTAAAATTCATATTAAATTCAATATTCGTGACCGCACAATGTCGTCTCTCAATCGAATGTAATTGAAAAAATTAATTCTAATTATATCGAACTTTCGTATACTGACAGAAATATTTACTTGATAGAAGTACTTCAGTTTGTAAAATAGGCCACATTTAGGTTCACATCTTAGGTCCACATCTTAGGTTCCAAAGGATTTGGGATGATAATGGAAATGGACTACAAAACAGAGTATTTCGCTTGTGGGATCTACGAGATACATCTGAAGTCGAAGGAAAAATAGAAGAAATTTCGGAAGAGGTATAAGTAAAAGTAGAAACGGAGGAGAATGAAGAAGAGAACAAAATTGAAGAAGTAGAAGAAAATGTAGTAGTTGATTTGAAAGAAGTAGCGAAAGATAAAAAAGAAATCAAAGGAAATAGTGTAAAGGGTGAACGTAGGCAAGGAAAAAACAATGTATTTCTTATTCCTGCTGTTGATGGTGATGTCATAACTTCCACTTTTGAAGACAAGCATCCTTCGATTTGTGTTTATGATGGTGATGTTAATGAAAAAGTAGCAGGGAAACAATCATCTAAATCAGTAAGAAGTAATTTAAAAATGCAGAGATGCGACACAAGAATTTTAGAATCTGATGATTCGTTAAGTTCTTCAGCATACATTGCTGAAAATCCATGTAATACTGATGTGGATGAGCTCAAAATGAAAACAAGCTCCTACAACACAGGAGACTATAGAAATAATGAAATTGAGAAATTACATGACAATTCTAAAGATAGTCAATATGATAGTGTGAACGATTGTGAAACAGGTGACGGAGATGAAACTAGCAATACCGATAATAGTGATGAACGTAGCGCAGATGCTGAGAATAATAATGAAATTGCTCGACCGCAAGTTCATCCTTACTTGCGAACCAACTTTGCTTAAACTCGTGCCACTTTCGACCGTCCCTGTGAAGTTGGTGTCATACATCACGAAACAGGAATGCTAAACGTAGAAAATATGCGTTTGCTTCTAAAGAAAGCTTTACCCTCGAAAGCAGGAATCAAAAGCTACCTCAGTTTCTATGGAGAAAGGCATCCGTGCAGAAATAGTCCAACTTGTTTCCAAGTTCCGATCCGGGCCCGATCGGATTTTCTACATGCGGCCGCAGGGGGCACATGGTGTAGCTCGGGTCGGAACCACATCGGATTATGATAGACAAGATTATTTTGAAATTTTGTGTTGTGGTCGTGATATTGTAGTGACTATATTAAAATTAAAAGGCCAAAAGCAAAAAGTACATGGCGAATTCAGAAGCACAGAATCGTTGGTGAGATTTATATATACACATTATAGATCAAGGTAAGTTAATTCACTAGATTGATTACATAAATCCTAACATTGTAGGTTATCTTTTCTAGACGGTTTATTTTGTTTTTAATGTACGTAATTTATCAAAAATATTTCCATTTTCTTCTAAGACGTAAGTATGGTAAATAATAATGAGAAGCATTGCATTACAATAAACATGAAATAGCATGAATTGATAATTGCAGTGATAATAATACTACAAATAGTTGTAAATGCTGAAAACGAAGATGAAGGAAGAGAAGTTTCTGTCTTGCAAGCCACTAATGAAGAGGAAATTTCAGTAGAAATGGGACCAGGGGATTTTCAAAAAGTTTTAGAGGAAAATGAAAATCCTATTGCTTTTGACGAAACTTCCAGCAACGCAGATTCAGGTAATGAACTAGATTATTACTTGAAATATTTTTTTACTAACGGTAATTTGAAAAGAAAAGAAAATTATAATTTTAATTGTAGAACGTTATTGTGTTTTATTATTTTTTATATCGTATATTCAATTTTGCAAAGTGTATTTTTTAGAAAGAAAATTATTAATAATGTAATTTATTTTTAGATGCAGAAGAATCGAATAGTTCTACAGACTACGAAGATGGGTTTTAAGATTATATTTTTTGTATACTCTTGATTATACTGTTGCATCAATAAACTGAATTTATGAAATAAATTTTTTTGAACCAACTATTTATTGTTATTAAAGGAAAACCTTTTAGATTTTATTATTTGTAGAAATACAAAATTAGAAGGGTCCAGATAGGGACCCCATTTTACAGGCCAGATCTGGGCCCGATCGGGTAAAACGTTTCATTACTGGTCTGGCGCTAGACAGATTACCCTATCGGGGCCACATTTTTCCTGATCGGGGGCCGATCGGCGCCCCACCAAAATTTCCGCATGGGCAGAACAAGGCATGTTACGTTATGTACGCAAAGTGCAGATACGTAAAATAAAATTTGAGATCGCACATTATCCGCTTATGCCTCTGACTATATTTATATACAGTACAGAATGTAGTGACAAAATACACCCTCAAGATACGCAATTTTATTATCAACTTCGAGGACAAGAGAGGAAAGTAGTCCAAGAAAAATTAGCAAACATAATTCCAAGAAAATATGAATTGGAAGTTATCAATAAGAAGGTCATAGACTTGGCAAGATCTGGCAACATGCAGGAACTAAAAACATTGAATGTATACCAGAAGGCAAGGTAAGAAGTCAATTGCCAGTATGATTTGATACTTCATTCTTTGGATTTACAAGACTTAATGCAACTGTGGGTTGTAGAAAGAAGCCTAAGTGACCTTATCTTCGGTATGCCAGTGATGTGGATGCAATCATGTTTTGCGAAGAAACAATTCGTTCCATAGGGCCCGGGAAGATATTAAGGGGTGATGCAACTGAGAATTGTTGCCCAGCTATTGACGGCTTGGATTCCAAACGTATATTATACTATGCGTTTGCAGTGTACGTCCGTAGAGTTGTCCCACCCGTTTTAGAATTCATTTCAACGGAGCACAATGTGATGAATATTAGTATTTCCTTGAAACGCTTCCGTTATTTCATTGAGTCGTTGGAAGGTGTATCGTGGCCTCACTTCAAAATCGTCATTGTAGATTGGAGTTGGGCTCTAATACATTCAATTCTAATTGAATGGAACGCCACTGATATATATACGTACATACGACGAACATGTAGGTATGCTTTATATGGCGAAGCACTGCCTGAGAAATGGACAATAATTTACAATTGTTCGGTACATCTGCTCAAAAGATGTTCTGATAAATTTTACGAATTTGACAAAACTTTTGCTGCAAAGGGATTCGTCATGGATTGCATTGCTTTCATGGTACAGTGCAAAAATCTTGACGAACTGGATTCCATATTTGAAAAAATGGTAACCGTGCTGGTGACATCATATGAGAATAGAACAAGTGAAGTACGCGATGAATTGAAAAACCTGCGCTTAAAAGGATTCGAAGAATTAACTTTAGAAAAAGATGATAGTCTATCACCAACTGAAGCCAAAATAAAATTTTGAATGTAAAGAAAATGTGATTTATAAAAATTCAACATTCTATTCCCGACACTTAGAAAAACTAAATAATTTGAAAAGGTCGTCTTGTTTGACGGCTTAAAAATTACTCGAGAGCCTTAACGAAATCCATTCGTTTTGGTGTCGCAAGAAGAAAGGGTTCTGAACTAAAATCACAATTCTCACAGAAAGAAAAAGATGTCCCAAGTCCAACTGATCCAACTTGTGAGGAGGAGTGCAAAAAAGGGTCACAGAAACGCAAGGGAAAAAAAGAACTCATTTTGAAGGTCGTTTTTTTGAAAAAAGAAAGAATAAGAAACGTTTCTTCAAAGGATCAAAGATCAGGGAGAAAACATAAAAATGATTCTAACCAAAATGGGAAGAACAATCTTGTCTCGCACATTTCATGTAAACGCAGGAGAGTAACAGAAACTGCACTGCAGCCACTGCAAAAGGAGAAGACTAATGTTCTTCGTACTTTATCAAAAAGAGAAGGACTTAATGAGACTGCTCAAAAGAACAACAAAGTTTGTACAAATAATAAAGAAAATGATCTTATTGAAGTTTAAAAGATGCCTACAATAACATGGTCAGATGCGTCACCATCTATTCTGAACCAGAGCGACACTTCAAATCACCAAGACGCATTAGAAAATGGATTATTTATACGTACAAAAAATCAACGGTACAGAAATGGATAGATGGTCTCGTCATAGATGCATTTGGGTATGCTAACATGGATGAATGGGAAAAAGTTTCCTATATACCGACAACAAGCACCTTGGATATGATAGGAGAGCAATATTTTTGTAAACAAGGTGTTTTAGAAAGAGAGGAAAACTGTCATTGGCGTCTACTAATATTGAATATAACTCATAAGAGCAAAGAAGTTAAAGCAACACTACTTGATCCTTATAAAAATAATGAGGCTGAATCAAAGGAATTAAGGGTTGCTGTACAAAAATTGAAAGCCTTTCCCCGGGTATGTGAAAGAGGCAGCATTATGCGCAATGTACTTCAAATGACCTGGAAATGCATCAAGTACAGAAGCAATCGACCCATTCAAAATGATGGGTACAACTGTGGAGTCTTCGTCATGTACTTCATGCACTGTCTTGGTAAAGGAGTGCAGATGAACCAGTCGTTTGATCCGAATAAATTCAGGATTACCATTCCATCAAATTTGCTTACAAAATTTTTGGATATGAAGGGAACATGTTTATACTGCTTCGGTGAAAATGGAACACAGCATGTAATGTGTAAGTATTGCCGTAGGTACGCTCATTTAGGTTGCGTTCCTGGCAAGCGAAAAACGCTAGCTGAATGGGGGGAACCAAACACAGAATTCATTTGTAAATTATGTGCTTGCAGTGTTCGAGAGTGGATGATACGCCACTAAACAATCGTGCCTGTTTTTCTGTTGACACAAAACGTGCGTTAACAGAAACATATGTGCAATAAAAACAGCAGGTCTGCATGATTGAAAAAATAATTTTTATTTGTGTATTTTATAAATTGATAAAAGTCAAATTTTTTAGCATGCACATCGCTATTACTTATTTTTCGAATTGTAGATATTTTATCTTTCAGCAATTACTGCTATCTACCGGACTATGCAAATAAGATGCAGAAAGTTTTTACATAGTTTGCACTAAAATTATTTAAACACTTTAATTCTCTGCATAAAAAAACTTTTATTGATAATAACATAAAATAGACATGAGTTGCATGTTAGTTATTTTCTTACGAACTTCGAAATTTTAATATGTTATGTTTGAAAGAAGTTCACTGGTAGTTCCTTCATGAACGGCCTACCAGTGTACCTGAAAAATAATTAATACCGTACTTTATGAATATACCATACATTGGAAGTAGTGCGCCACACAATATTCATTGCATGTTGATTTATAAACTTCCTATTAAAGTAATTGTGGCGCATGAAGTCAATACACATTTCTCAAGTAAACAAGTTTAAAATCACAATTGGATTATGTATTATAAGAACATAAGAAAATACTAACAAAAGTGTACAATAATCAATTGTATGTACTGAATGGAAAATTCACTATATTGCACTGAAAACAAAAACTTGTTAGTACACTTGGTGTTTCTAATATAGATTACATTTTTAGGGGACCAAAGATTGATAAAATTATATTGTTAAGGCCATGGATTAACTGAAAAAGCTTACAAACATTTTTTAAATTGTTCAAAACTAATCAAAGTGTACAGCCATTCGTTAATATGTCATTTGTAATATCTCTCAGTTTCAGCTTAAAAAATTCTTTATTTTGGAATAATCTTGGGGGAAACTAATTTCACTGATTTAGTCAGGTATTTCGGTTGATCCATGGCCTTAATTGCATTAGTTCTTAATATAATGATATCAATAAATCCTATTCTCACGTCCACGAAGGCAGATGCCGCGTGGTCCCCGGGC
This sequence comes from Diplolepis rosae, assembly GCA_030998225.1. Classification (NCBI taxonomy): domain Eukaryota; kingdom Metazoa; phylum Arthropoda; class Insecta; order Hymenoptera; family Diplolepididae; genus Diplolepis; species Diplolepis rosae. Next base: position 18,909,586 of record JAPYXD010000701.1, on the reverse strand, counting down.
AATGCAGGAAACGTATATTTTACATTGTACAACGAAGTGTAATTTACAATATGGGATAATTACTGTAGTGAACGAGAGAGGGTGCGAAATTGGAAATTATACTTAAAGTATCTGATTATGTAAATAAAACGAGTGATGAATGAATAAATTTTCTTTGAGTTAAAACTAACCCGATTTTACTATCCTTTCCACGATCTTGATCAATATTTTTTAACTGTCCGAGTCCGGGAAGGAAACAGGTTGTGTAATTCCATCCATTTACTATCCACATTCATATACGCGTTTCTGTTTTCATTCAGTAGCCTTATTTGAAATATCCTTTTTCACGATATGCTCGATAAACAAACTGCGTTCAGTGTGCATTTTTCAAACAAAGGCTGTAGCAGAATAAGCATGGTCTGGGTGGCCCCGCTCGGATTTGATCCATATTGCGAGGGTAAGTGGCTCCCATTACAAGATAAATTCACCAAAAGTATCAACTCGAAAAAACTTTTTTTACAAAAGTTATGGACGAATTTTGAAAAATCAAAAAACAGGTACTTCATACTTGAAAAAAAATAAAAACTTCTTTGGCCCTTACAATGTATGAAACAATTAATACCCTATGACTCTTTGAAGCAATTGTTTATATACTCATGAAAGTTTTACGTTTGTCACGAACAATATCTCCTTTATTTCAACGTATTTGCTGCATAGTGGACGACATAGTACACTTTATATGAATGAAAGGGTGTATCAACAATTATCCGTACCCTGTCAGTGGAATTGATCGTTATCAATTTAAAAAAAAAACACATCTCTACATGATCGCCTTGTTTTCAATACACTTTATCTACCTGTCAACAAGCTTTTTCTTTCAGTCACAAAATTCAGTTTGTATATTTCCCCATATATCTCCTTTTCGAAGCTTGTGCCCATAACCTACTTTTTGCCTTCCTGAGAGTACTACTGCGCAGGCTTCGAATGCCGCACGAGTTCGTTCGCAAAAAGCACACGATTTTTAATTGTTTTGTTTCATGCTCAATAGATGTACTCATCTAAGGTTCGCGTTTTTATTTCATTCTCAGTTGTAGAACGATTACAGTCATTCAACAGTTTGGGAAAAGTATCATTTGTTTCCAATAGGTATACCTTCCTGTAGTTCAAACGCGGGATAACAGCATCCTACAACTTATCAGAAAACGATTACAATTGAGAATGAAATAAGAACGCGAACCTTAGATAAGTACATCTATTAAGCATGAATCAAAACAATTAAAAATCAGGTGCTTTTTGCGAACAAACCTGTGCGGCATTCGAAACCTGCGCAGTAGTAGTCTCAGGAAGGGCAAAACGTACACTGGAAAAAAAAACCGTCAGGTTATACGGAAAATCCCGTTGCATTGGTGGGAAGGAGCATCGGCGCCTTTACAACGTTAGGTTAACGTGCTGCCACCGCCAATGTAGCGTTGAAAGCTTACGTTAATCCAGCTATGTCAGCCCCGTCAATTCACCGGGAATGTTAACGCTGGAACGCCGTGTGATTTGAAAATATTACACGATGACACAATTTCATATCCATAATGAAATTGGCATATATAATTAGGAAAACATTTATTAGGAAAACAAAAGAACTGAAGAGAACAATCGCGAGTATTGCCACAGCTGATCGTTTCTGGGTGATTTTACGTTGGCTCTACCGTCAGTGCAGCGTTGAATAGCACCGGTGATTCACCGGGAGAGCAACGCTACGCCAACGTGAAATTGGCGACGGGACTCCTTCCCGTTGATTTCACCATGTTTTTTTTCCCAGTGTAGGTCATGGGCACAAGCTTCGAGAAGGAAATATAAGGGGAAATATATAAACTGAATTTTGTGACTGAAAGAAAAAGCTTGCACGGAGAAAAATAGTTGAAGTAATTTTACTCAACTTCCAATCAAATTTGGGACATAAGGACAAGTTAGAAGTTATTTAGTATCACTGTATTTATTTGTGATATATTAAATGTTCGAAAATGAATCAAAGTTGAGTAAAATTCAGAAGTGTAGGGTAAAGTATGAAAGCGTGCATTAAAAATTTTTAAATATATATATTATTACTCGTAGTATAACTATAAAAAACCAATCATTTATTAAATCACAAAAATAGTAGAGCTTTCCGTTCATTCTACTCTACGCTTCAATCGAGAGTTGAGTAAACCGTGAATCGCAAGACTCATTCCACCAGCTATATCTATTCACGCAGGAACGAATGAAATTAATCTGCGCCTTGGGCACACATAAAATATTTTTAATTTGAAAAACCTGTTGAATTTTCAGCATACTGATGTTCCAAGTTATTATATTTAATAATCAAAATCAATTAAAAACGTACAAAATACAATTACAGTTTATTTTAGTACTCTCTAAATCCAAAATAGTGGATTACACTTATAAACTAGTGATTTAAAAAATTCATCGTACTGCAGTCGTGTTTGATTGTGTTTTGTCTGTTCGTCACGAAGCGTTCGTACATGCTCCTCAGTGTTAACCACTATTTGTTTTTATGATTATCCACTAGTTTATATAATTTATTTAAAAGTTTCAAATAATCTAGTTATATAAATTCTGTAAGTTTAATAAATTCGTGATACAAAATTTGTTCTTAATTAATTTATAATTACTTCTTTCTTTTTCACTTAAGTTTTTAAAATTAAATTGACTTCATGAAAATTGAAACAACAAAAGTCTTGATAAGTGTATTACATAAGATTTGAAAAATCTACACATGATTTAGATTGCACATAAACCATTCTCGTACATACCAACCACCCGTGAAGTTTAAAGCCGAAAGGCGGTTCCGCAGGTGGTGTATTGGTTCGAGAGACATTTACATTATGGTAAGAAGTTAAGCGTTGTTCAGCGAGAGCGTGGCCCAGTAATGCGAACAGATGGTAATCCGACGGAGCCAAGTCTGGAGAATAAGCGACATGCGCCTGTAGCGATTAGTGTTGACAGTTTCACCAGGTTTCAGCACCTCATAATAGATAACACCCTTCTGATCCCAGTCTTCGAACTTTTTTGTTGGTTTTCCACGATCTTCATTTCTCACATCAAAATTACCACTTCTGATTTTTTTAAACCACTCGAAACACTGTGTTTTGCCAAGAGCATGTTCACCGTAAGCTTCGACAAGCATTAGATGCGATTCTGTAGCAGTTTTCTTCAACTGATAACAAAAAACCAGTGCTGTCCGCAAATCGTAGTTCGTAGGCACCACGGTGTGCCCACTCCTATAGGCCAAGTGGCGAAAGAAAAATAGTAATTGCTACGTCCCCTAGTCGCCGCTAGTGTGTCATCGAAATGAACGTCGTGCGGAGTCGACATGTTGTCACTTGTCTGCATGTCAAGCACCATGTATAGGGAAATTCCGGTTCCATACTTCTAGACCTGGTAAGTGTAGTTATTAGGTTTATATGTTTAAGGTTATATGTTTAAGTGCATTTGTGATTTAAAATATGATTGGTTACGACTGAATGGTGTGAATGTATTTGCATGTTGTTTATGTATGTAGCGGATGACTATTGGTAGGCTCGAGGTAAGAATTTTTTTTATTCAAGAGAACCATACCATTGCCAATTGAAATAATACGCCCGATGCTCATTTTACCCAACTACGGTTTCAAGCACCTCAAACGTCGGTGATATACTTATACATTTCATGTTAACCCAGTGGCGCATGTTGATGCCCTGTCGTCGACAACGTTTTACTCAACTCCTTACTATTCCCTATGTAACGCTTATTGTTATTCGCTGTGGGTGAATTAGGTATTTATCAAATTCATTTTAGCCGACTAGGATTTAATAGATGCTCAAATGTCCTTATCAGAAAATTATCAGAAAAAAACGGTTTTTACGAAACTGTTTGTGTCTGTCTGTAATAAGTCGTGTGCGGCATAACTTTTTACAGATTTATTGAATTCAATATAGCTTTAGCACACATTATCAGAGTCGAAAAACTAAGGACAAGTTGATTAACCACCCCCATTCTAACGAAATTGAGGAATTGAGCACTTCTTCCGTGTTTTTGAAAAATCCAAAATTTCAATACTGGTTGCTGACAGTGCTTATGAATCTCTACTAATTACTCAAATAACATTTTTCGATTAAACAAAAATCAGGAAAGTTACCGCATATTCAAACTCGGAAAAACACAATGTCTGAATTCCATTATCCGGTTAAATTATACGAGATATAAAAGAAAATTATGATACCAAATTATTTTCTGCAATAGGTGGATAAATTTGAATCGCAACATTTTTTCAGTGGGATGTAAATTTTTCTTATTAAATGAAAAGAAAAAAACACTATTGAAAATCCAAAATTCATTTTTTCAACAATAATATGTGAAATACGAAAAGACCGTGACAGTGCAAAATTGTTTGTTTCAAAAGGATCCACGAATTTTGTCTGACACTGTGTCAGATGAAAGGTATATTTTTCGTTTTAGTTTTAAAAAACACTGCTGAATTTAAAAATGCCATTTTTTAGACGACATATGTGAGATACAAATAAAACGTTCAGATGGAAAATTATTTGTCTAAATGAGGTCTAAAAATTCTCATCATGACATTTCTCGACAAAATATATTTTTGATATAGTCTTAATTTGAAGTAACACATACTTAAGAATACATTCTTATATTAAAAACATTTTTCTCTTGACGGTGAATTGTGGACATGCAATATTTTACCTGTTACAAAATGTAATCAGTTTTAATGAATCCGAACTATCCTTTCGATCAGAAGTCAAATTGATTAAAACTGAATATTCGAACCGAGTTAATTAGAATGAATCCATCATGGTTGGAATTATTCGGATTGCCCATTCGGTATTGATCCATCCCATATTGGATTGATTGGGATTGAACCCTTTGCTTAGATTCATTTAAATTAAATTAGAGTGACGCGTTGGATTAGATTTTGTTGAGTCGGATTGATTTTCATGAGTATACTTTCTGCGTTGTAGAGCATACTCTTTATAATCGACTATATTATCGAATTCTCTAAGGCTTTCACCTTTGCTTCGACCTCCCCACGACGAAAGAAGTTCGTCGAAGCTTCACATGTACACCAATAACGACCCAAGCAGAAATTAACAATCCGACCAACGTCGATCCAACGTTGGATACCAACTTCTGACTGTCGGAATCTGACTGTCGGCGGACAGTCGAAATGATAACGATGTACTGCGTTGGTACAACACGAACTTCCAACGTTGTATCAATACTGGTAACCAACATATTTTCAACGCTGGCTGTCAACATTTCTAAAATACTGGTTATATACTTTTATTATTAAATCCATGTTTGACGGTTAAAGACATTTTTTAAATAAGACTAAACACTAAAAACAGACTATTAACTCTCAAACGATTCCCTCCACTATTAAAGGATTTTCTATTCAAAATTGGTATGAGAGGAAATCCTTTAGCAGTTGAACGATTATCGTTTCAAATGCTAACCTTTTACTGTCAAAGTATTTTGTTTGGTCTTGAAATGAAATCCTTTCTCGTACAAAAACAATAATTTCGAGGATAAAAGAAAACAAATTGTATGATCAAACTTATCTAATATAAATATTATGTGCACAAGCCCAACTTTGACAAATGCCAATATTAAATCGGTCATCATCAATGCTACAATAACAGAAAACGATTCTGTTGATAAACAAAAGAAATTTGCTTAATTTCAATTGATGCATTCTGAAAGGAACCTAACTTCACTATCAATAGACTTTTTTTAGAGTGTACCAGTGTCGAATCAACTTTGTACAAACACTCGTATTTTACAGTGTTAATTATCAGAGTCGATTAGACACTGGGTGGACCTTGTACATTTACTGTCGGAAAATTACTTTTCCCACAGTCGGAAGAAGGTTGGGTCTGTTGTACATCCAACATTGTACAAACGCTGGTATTTTACAGTCGACTACCGGGGCTGAATAGACACTGGATAAACCTTGTACATCCACTGTCGCTAAACTACTTTTTTCACAGTCGGAATAAGGTTGGGCCAATTGTTCCCAACATTGTACTAACGTTGGTAATCAACAGTCGATCTCCTACATCGGACCAACATTTACCTGATCATCACAATCGGCAGAGTGTCATGATTTCTACTTGGGAGCAATAAAAGTCCTTTTACACTAAGCCAAACCGAGAAAAATAGTTGAAATGATTTTACTTAACTCTGTCGATTAAACTTGGGACATAAGGACAGTTGAACATCTATTAAATCCTAGTCGGGTAAAATGAATTTTATAAATCCCCAATTCACCCAAAGTGAATAACAATAAGCGTTACATCCCAAGCAGAAATTAACAATCGGACCAACGTCGATCCAACGTTGGATACCAACTTCTGACTGTCGGAATCTGACTGTCGGCGGACAGTCGAAATGATAACGATGTACTGCGTTGGTACAACACGAGCTTCCAACGTTGTATCAATACTGGTAACCAACATATTTTCAACGCTGGCTGTCAACATTTCTAAAATACTGGTTATATACTTTCATTATTAAATACATGTTTGACGGTTAAAGACATTTTTTAAAGAAGACTAAACACTAAAAACAGACTATTAACTCCCAAACGATTCCCTCCACTATTAAATGATTTTCTATTCAAAATTGGTATGAGAGGAAATCCTTTAGCAGTTGAACAATTATCGTTTCAAATGCTAACCTTTTACTGTCAAAGTATTTCCTTTGTTCTTGAAATGAAATCCTTTCTCGTACAGAAAAAAGAATAGTTTCGCCGATAAAAGAAAACAAATAGTATGATATAACCTATCTAATATAAATATTAGAAATTTACATAAGCTCAACTTTGACAAATGCCAATATTAAATCGATTACAGTCGGAATAAGGTTGGGCCAATTGTTTCTCAACATTGTACCAACGTTGGTAATCAACAGTCGATCTCCTGCATTGGACCAACATTTAACCGATCGTCACAGTCGGCAGAGTGTGTCATGATTTCTGCTTGGGATGCTAATATTAAATCGGTTATCATCAATACTAAAATAACAGTAAAACGATTCTGTTGATAGACAAAAGACATTTGCTCAATTTCAATGGATACATTCTGAAAGGAACCTAACTTCACTATCAATAGACTTTTTTAGTGTGTACCAGTGTCGAATCAACTTTGTACAAACACTGGTATTTTACAGTCGACTACAGGGGCTGAATAGACACTGGCTGGACCTCGTACATCCACTATCGGAAAATTACTTTTTCCACAGTCGGAATAAGGTTGGGCCAGTTGTTTCTTAACATTGTACCAACGTTGGTAATCAACAGTCGATCTCCTACATCGGACCAACATTTAACCGATCGTCACAGTCGGCAGAGTGTCATGATTTCTGCTTGGAATCTTATTCATATTCCAGGATATCATAGAAATTTTCTATATCTATTTTAAATTGAAAGGATATTATTGAAAGCAGAAATATCGATATTATCGGTTCGCTCATTACAACGGCCGTCCGCTCTAGGCTGAGAAACTTTTTATATGAATTTTTAGAGAAGTATTTTACAGTTAACCGACATACGTATTACTCTGATTACTTTTGTCAGTAAAATTATTATACATACATCAATACGATTGTTCCTAAATGATAAAATACTGCATTAATAATTCACGTAAAAACTTTCAACGTGTAAATAATTTAATTTATCTTTATTTATACAATGTTTTAGAATATTATTTTTAACTCAGATTTAGAGTAACTTTGTAAGGAGTCAAATGAGAAAATATAAAAAAAAACTGTTCATGATAAAATTTGGAAGAAGAGAAATTCAGGTTGTAACTAATTCGGTAGTTCACGTTCAATTATTGGTGCTTTGTAAACTTGTCAATTTTCATATTCCACACTTTGTGACATTATTCTGAATGTGAAGTTTAAAAACATTCTACAGACAAGGAAATGTCCTTTAAAAGATACCAAAATTCCGGTTAGGCTATATTTGAAATTTCATTCGGTTTATTTAAAGCAGAGTTCTGATTATATAATTATTATTTGTAACATTAACGAGACTGACTATGAACAAGAATTCAGTCACTGATTGAAAATAATACAATGTGTGACCTATTCAAATTTTTTTCTCGGTAATTAATTGTGTCATCTAAGACTGTTTTGCTTTTCATCATTAGTTTATGCAAAGAAACATGTGAATAAAAATGCATAGATTCCAAAAACAGCACGTTACGTCACTGGATTACAGCAATACTCAGAATAATATACCTGAACGAGGTTTTCGCTGTTTCTTTCACCATGCTTTGCCCCCCACTATCGAGAAGAAAAGTTCTTCAAAGCTTCCCAAGTATAGTTTCTACACTGTGGAGCCTACTTTGTCCAATCGACTATAGCATGGAATTCTCCGAGGTTTTCACTCAAAACTACACACGTACAACGACAAAAAACATTTGATTCAATAATAAAAAATTTAGTTGTTTAAGAAACTTCCTTTAATTTTGGAATGCTTTATTTGCATTCAATAATAATTGTTTGATTTGAACAAATTATCAATGAACCAAACAAGAATTTACTCAAGACGATATTAAACAAAACAAAAAATTCGAATTAAACCAACTAATTAAAAATTCATATTACCACAATGTTACATACATATGTGAAGTCCATAAGTGGTACACTTTTTTCGTTTTCAATTGTAAATTAACCGTCTATATCAATCTCTGTTCGATCCTCACAGTTTCTGCTCTTCACGAGTGCCTTCCACCCTAGATAAATTCAATTATAATTTTTTATATAATACCTCTAATGACAATACAAACATATGTGAAGTCTATAAGTGGTACACCTTTTTCGTTTTATGTGTAAATTAACCGTCTAAGTCAATTTGTGTTCGGTCCCTTGCAGTTTTTGCTCTGTACGAGGGCCTTCCGTCCTAGGTAAATTCAATTTTTATTTTTTTTATAATACCTCCAATGATAATACATACATATGTGAAGTCTATATGTGGTACACTTTTTTCGTTTTATATGTAAATTAACCGTCTAAGTCAATTTTCGTTCAGTCCCTTGCAGTTTTTGCTCTGTACGAGGGCCTTCCGCCCTAGATAAATTCAATTTTAATTTTTTTTTATAATCCCTCCAATGATAATACATACATATGTGAAGTCTATATGTGTTTTTACATTCTCATCATGGATGAGAAGGTATTAGTTTTATGTGAAAAATGACTTTCGATATTTTCATCAAATCTTTACGTTTTGAGACCCCCTGAGTCAGAAAAAAGGGTTTTTACGAAAGTGTGTGTCTGTCTGTCTGTCTGTAGTAGGTCGAGTGCGGCATATAAGTCTCTATAGAATTATCAGATTGAATTGAGCTTTGGTACACTTTATCGGAGCCGAAAAAGTAAGGACAAGTTCGTTAACCAGCCACATCCAATCAAAATTGAGGGATTGAGCAATACTTTTGTGTTTTTGAAAATAATTTTTTGAAAAAATCAAAAATTTCAAAACTGGTTTTTGATAGTGCTCATAAATCTTTACAAATTATCCTGATAACATTTTTTATCAAAATTCCATTTTCCAGTTAAATTATACGAGATACGAAAAAACGTTATGATACAATATTATTAAATAAATAAAGACCTACAATTTTGAATTGTAACATTTTTTCATAAGATGCATATTTTTCTTTTTAATTAAAAAAAAACCTATTGAAAATCCAAAAGTCAATTTTTTAACCATAATATGTTAAATACAAAAAAACGTAAGAATACAAAGTTTGTCTTTTCCAAAAGATCTACAAATTTTGTTTCACACAGTTTCTGATAAAACATATATTTTTCGTTCCAATTCCAAAAAATACGATTAAAATTCAAAAATTCCATTTTTTAGACAAAATATGTGAGATACAAAAAAAACGTTTAGATGGAAAATTGTTTGCCTAAATGAGGTCTAAAAATTCTCATTGAGACATTTCGGGACAGGATGTCCATTTTATGTTTTGATTTTTAATATTAAAAAAATTCGATTTTTTTCACCAAAATATGTGAGATACGAAATAAGCTTGTTCTGCAAAATCGTTTCCTTAAATAAAGTTCACGATTGTTTTTCCTTTTTGAGAGATTTGGAAGAAAATAAATAAATTTAATCATGTAATTTATTAAAAAGTTAATTAAATGTATACATAAAATCGAGCGCCATGATGAGAATGTGTTCCTTAAGGCTGATATAGCATTAATTAAATTAAATTTACTGTATAACTTAAAATTAAAAAGAAGTTTTAGTGAATTTGAGAAAATGAGTAATTTACATCATCTTTAATATTATAAAATTGGTTTGAGCTTTAGTATCAAATTATAATAAATAAACTTGAATGTATGTGAAGAGCACAAGATCGAGCGCGAAGCGCGAGGTCCAGAAAAAACGGAGCGCGCAGCGCGACGATCAAATAGCGCGCCCTAGGCGCGCTCAAACTTGCGAGCGAAGCGAGCTGCGCGCGATGAGAATGTGCCCGCGAAGCGGGCAGATTTTTTTTCTTCGTTTTATACAAAAAATAACCAACTTTGTTATTGTGGGCTTATCAGAAAATTTTTATCAAAAATAATTTTTTTTGAACAATTAAAATTTTTGTTATTGTTAATTTTGCTTTGTAAACTATTTATATTCCTTATTTCAACTTTTTAACTCAATTATGACGCGAAAATAAATATTTTTAAATTCCTCTGACTAGACATCTGATATTTTAGCCCAGTGAATTTTAGGATGATTTAAACACTTGAGAAATAATTTTTTAGTAAAATTTATGGTTTAATAAGTGTTTAAAGTCTTAAAACAAAATATCTATTTATATATTTTCTAGCCTTGTAAATCAATTATTTGAAATTAAAAAATTATGTGGAAAATATTTCATATCAAGATAAGATAAATCATGAGATTCAAATTTAAAAAATAAAATGTTCAAATAAAATACTTTCGTAAGTTTTTACATTCTCATCATGGATGAGAAGGTATTGGTTTTATGTGAAAAATGACTTTCGAAATTTTCATCAAATCTTTACGTTTTGAGACCCCTGAGTCAGAAAAAATGGTTTTTACGAAAGTGTCTGTCTGTCTGTCTGTCTTTTGGTCGTGTGCGGCATAACTCTCGATAGAATTATCAGATTGAATTGAGCTTTGGTACACTTTATCGGAGCCGAAAAAGTCAGGACAAGTTCGTTAACCAGCCACATCCAATCAAAATTGAGGGGTTGAACACCACTTTTGTGTTTTTGAAAATAATTTTTTGAAAAAATCAAAAATTTCAATACTGGTTTTAGATAGTGCTCATAAATCTCTAAAAATTATCATGATAACATTTTTTGATTAAATCAAAATTAGAAATGTTACAGCATATTCAAATTCGAAAAAAGTCAATATCAAAATTCCATTTTCCAGTTAAATTATACGAGATACGAAAAAACGTTATGATACAATATTATTGAATAAATAAAGGCCTACAAATTTAAATTGTAACATATTTTCATAAGATGCATATTTTTCTTTTTAATTAAAAAAAAAACTATTGAAAATCCAAAATTCAATTTTTTAACAATAATATGTAAAATAAGAAAAAAACGAAAGAATACAAAGTTGTTAGTTTCAAAAAGATATACAAGTTTTGTCCCACACAGTTTCTGATAAAACATATATTTTTCGTTTCAATTCCAAAAAATATGATTAAAATTCAAAAATTCCATTTTTTAGACAAAATATGTGAGATTCAAAAAAAACTTTGAGATGAAAATTGTTTGGCTAAATAAGGTCTACACATTCTTATCGATAAATTTCTCGACAGGATGTATATTTTATGTTTTGATTTTTTATATTAAATAAATTCGATTTTTTTCACCAAAATATGTGATACGAAATAAGCGTTGTTCTGCAAAATCATTTCCTTAAATAAAGTCTACGATTGTTTTTCCCTTTTAAAAGATTTGGAAGAAAATAAATTGATCAATAATCATGTAATTTATTAAAAAGTTACAAAAATGCATACAGAAAATCGAGCGCGAAGCGCGAGTGTCATGATGAGAATGTTTTCCTTAAGGCCGATAGAGCCTTAAGTAAATTGAATTTCCTGTTTCACTTAATCTGAAAAAGAAACTTAGTGAATTTGAGAAAATGACTAATTTACATCATCTTTAATATCATTAAGTTGGTTTGAGCTTCAGTATTAAATTATAAGAAATAAACTTAAACGTATGCGAAGAGCACAAGACCGAGCGCGAAGCGCGAGGTCCACAAAGAACGGAGCGCGAAGCGCGATGATCGAATCGCGCGCCCTAGGCGCGCTCAAACTTGCGCGCGAAGCGCGCAATGAGAATCTGCCCCGCGAAGCGGGCAGATTTTTTTGAATATAAATATACTCCTTGAGATTCCTCTGACACGTAGTAAAATTGATAAATATTTCTTCGGAATAAAATACTTTGAACATTTTTTTTAATAATATGTAACATCTTTCACATGACTACTTGAATATACAAGTGTGAACTAAAGGTTTCTTTTATAAAATTAGTAACTAAATTATATCTAATTTTGCATACAAAATTAAACATTGATATTTCTTTGTTATGAAGTAAAATTGACAAATTTTATAATAATAAAATACGAATAAAAAACTTTTTTGAATACTTAGCAACTTTTATATGGCAATTTCAATATATAATCGCAAACAAAAGGTTTAATTAAAAAATAAATTGATAAATGTATTTTCTTTTAAAATGTAATATTTAATTTCAAATAATTTATTTACAAGGCTAGAAAATATATAAATCGATATTTTGTTTTAAGACTTCAAACACTTATCATACCATAAATTTTACCAAAAAATTATTTCTCAAGTGTTTAAATCATCCTAAAATTCAAAACAATCTTTAAGATATTCATTTTAGGTAAATGTTTATCAAAATATCAAAAAAGTGAAGCTAATATTTTAAACAATATATTTTGTCATTTTTAATTTATCGTGTATTCATATTTTTAAATAAATAAAGTTTTTTCAACACATTCTTTCGGAATTATTTTATTTTCAAAATACTGTTATTCCAGAGTATAACCGCGCAAGAATTACTTAAAAGTCTCAGGAGGCGTCTACAGTAAAGTTTAAGTTTGAATAAAAAGTGTTTCGATCTTGGAACATATTTTTGGGGAAAAAAGGAACGCTTAGACTCCACTGGGTGTCGAGTCCAGGACCTTTAGATTGCCGGTCGAATGTTCTATCATCTGAGCCACGAAGAGACCATACAACTTTTCTCACAGAATCTATTTACGCCATATTCGGATACGGATATACCGTGAACCAATATTAAATTTTTTCAAATGATAAGGTATTTGACCGAGAATTGAAACGTTTTGGATTCGATACCCAGCGGAATTAGTGTGTTTTTCTTTCACAGAGAATATTTCATTTTAAAGAACCTTATTTAAAATTTTATTTTGCCTTAAAATGACGTTACGAGTAGAATCAATTTTAGATCACAGGTAGATAAGATCGATATAATAGAGTTCCGTTATCGCGGTGAATGACATACGCTTCTAATGATCTACATAATCGACTGAAATAATTTGGGAACATTAGAAAGATTTTTTTTTTGAGGATGAAATTCGTGCATGAGAAGCAATGTTGAATAGTGTTATTCATCTCTTTATGAGTAATTTGATACATATAATTAAATAAACATCTGTTTTCAAAAATTATTTACACTACCGTTCAAAATTATAGGTTCACCTGTTGTTCCAATTATTATTAAATTGTCTTAATTTTTATAAAAATAATTTGAATTTTTTTCTGATAATAGCATGAATGTTTTGTTGCATCTAATGATCCCAAGTTGAAGGCAAAATGTTAATTTTATGAAAATATATTATAAAACAGGTAAAATTACGATATTATTGGAAAATGTTAATAATTCCAAAAATACTTAACATTTTTAAAATTAACATTAAGAGCCGGTTGATCCACCTTTTGAAAAGTTCTCAATAAATGTATGCCATAAGATTTAACATGGATTAAAGTTATCTGTACCTTATCAGAAAGTTGCACCAACTATGCCTAAGTACTTATTTTGATTTCGATATTACAACACTACCTCAATCTGCTCCCCGAGCTGGTCTCTTCGGTTTGTACTGATAAGATTTTGGATACGTAACAACTCTACGGCCTATATTTATAGATGGGATCAAAATTTACGATAGTAAGATTTTTAAAGTCGATTATCATGGAGATCGCTATCCTTATATCATTTGCTACATTTTTAGCCGCCGCTTATTCTAAAGGTAATATTTGGTGTGAAATTAAATTTAAATCATATTCTAGAAAATGAATCATTGTTTATACACATTTTTTGCCACTAAAATTAACCTTCTGATGGAGCCCCTGGGTGATTAGCTACCCATAGGTAGTATAAAAGTGAAAATTGTGGAAAAGATTGCATTTTTGGGCTAGTCCACGAAGTCCCCCTGTGCATAAGTGAGTTTACAATGTACATCCCCTTACTTTTTGGAATTTGCCAACTTTGTAATGTTATTGGAATTTTTTTAATATGCTTTTTTCAAGTGATAATTACGTCGGAATCATCGCTTTTCATTAATTTTTTTAAATAAAAATTCAAAAAGTGATTATTTCGGTGTTATCGTGTAAGTATAATTTTGCATTATAATGTTTAAATTTAAAAATAATGTGATTATACGAGCACTTGTAAAAATAACTATATTATTGTTTATATCTCTTGAGGAAAACCGAAGTACACAAATTGTATTTTCTTTCTCATTCCGGGCCGAGAGAGAGCGAATCAGTCAAACGTGCTTAAACGTGCCGACCGTGTTGACTACGTGATCTCTTTCTCACACTTGTGTGTATTCAGTCATATGCGCGTGGTGCGCCGTATCTCAAATGTACCCCCTCAAGGCTTTTTTCAGGTGCTGGAAGCTCCTTCTCAGAGCGTATTTTGCATAAAATAATGTCTGCTACGGAGCTGGGCCGTTTTTGGGACTCAACCAAAATTTCACTCCTCGCCGCAAAAACAGCGCCTCAACCCCTAGTTACGCAATCTACTATATTAAATACTTCACTGTACAAAATTTCTAGTAACGAAGCAACTAAGGAACTTAGTTGGAAAAATGGTTGATTTAACTACTCATTGAAATATATCAATCACTTTCTGAGTTACAGTAACTAATTCCTTAGTTAATATGACTGGTAACCAAAATTATTGTGTAGTTCAGTTGACTAAATAAAATACAGAGGCACCTTAGTAAACTAAGAAAAGAAATTGCAATGTTCATTTTCACAACTTTTTCCAGTTATTTTAAATGCTAACTAAGTTAAAATAACCAGAAAAATTACACTATTAGAAATTTCTACTGTAATTCCGCAAAACACGTGACTGGGGTTTTATTCAGTTACAGTTTCGTAAAATTAAGGTAGAATTTCAGAAAATTGAGTTACTTTTTATTAAATTTAAGAAACAATTGTTTGATTGTCAGATAGAAAGTGTTGAATATTTTGATACTTATATCTAGAAATTCTGAAACTAGTAACAGGAATAATTTTACGTTTTGGTTAACTAAAGTATTATGCAGTTACATGTAACTGAAGATATTGTTACAGTTTCATAATTTTATGATAAGTTTCATACAAAATCTGTTAAAGTTTGGTAATTTTAAGATACATTTTATGAAAATTCAGTTGAAGTTTCATAATAATAAGAAAAATTTCAGAACATTCAGTACATCTTTCGCAATTGTAAGATACCTTTACTCGTAAATATCATATTTATTCCACCAATGTAATTTATTTAGTTAACTTAACTAGCAGTAATTTTAGTAAGTAGTCATCTTATCTAAGGAATTGATTACCATAACAAAAATTAAAATAAATAAAGAAGTGTTGGGATTAGAAATTTCACGACCTAAGTTCTGCACGCGTGTAATAAAAAATTCATCAAAATATTTTCAGCAATATTTTACATCAAAGTTATGTATGTCATCACTGATCATTTTTGTTTTTCAGTTACAATATTTTTATTTTAAACTCACAAACGAGAGTGAGAAACAAATGTTAAGTCATACGCATACACGGAGAAAAATGGATATTCAACTATGTGACAAGTATCTTATATATTCACTTCTAATATCTAGATATTAAACCGTAATATCTGGATATTCAGCTTCGCTATCTGAAATATTGAAATAGGTTTACATGAACATCTCTGATATCACAGCTGAATATTTAGATATTTCAATTGAATATATGAGATGCTTGTCACATAGTTGAATATCTAGATATTGATCCTGAATATCCATTTTTTTCCGTGTACATGACAAGAATTTCCAGGCATGTATAATTATCATGCAAAAATGTTTAATGAATTCCAGTAATCAATATACCCTTAGAATTTGTTCATTTAATCTTTTTGTAATAGAAATGAATAGCATAAAACTTTTTGTATGATGATAACACGTCACTTTAAATTTTTGTTGTTACAAACCTTCATCTTTGAGTAAACCTAAAACCAAAAATTTTTATTTCAAATGGTTAAAGCGGTTTTGTGACAACTACTATTGTAAAGGAAGAATTTGATCAAAAGATGTTTTTCTATTGAAGAGAAAATTGATTAAGACTACTAGAAGGTTGTGTACTGGTGTCTAGAATGCAGTTATAAATTCACGTTCAGAACGTCAAGTTCTAAATTGTAGAAACGTCGTCATTAGGGACAATTTTCTCACATTTGGGACTTTTTTCTCTAAGCGTCAGTAAGCATCTTACTGGATTTTATCAGGTCTCCTTATTTCACTGGCTCACTACAATTTAGAACTTCACTTTTTAAAAGTTCATTAGTGACTTCTAGTCGTTACAAAATCATAAACTTGCGTTCAGAACGTAAATTACTAAATTTCAGTAATTCAAGAACATAACAAGGAATACTAGTAAGAATGGCAGTTTTCTAAAAATGAGTATCGACTCTCCAATGTTTAGAACATCTCATACTAATATTTAGTAACCTTAATTACTTTTATAAATAAAGTAACGACCGTTACTTTTTTCGTTACTCTTATATTTTAAAATTATAATAAAAAATAGTAATAACAAAATTTTTGGACAATTGATTTTGTTTATTAGATTTCAGTTTTATAAATTTTAATATACATCGAGTGCACACAGTTTTTAATGTCTATAACATAAACTTAAAATCCAGGACAAAGTTGAAATCAAAGTAGAAAACTTATAAATACCTTAAAGTGTTTATTTGAATTTGCATTAGCTACTGCTATTGTAGTAATCATTTTAGGTAAAAAACACAATCTGCATTGCACCTTGTACGTTCCGCCTTCTTTGGAATTAAACTTGTAAAAATTTGCGAATGCTGGCCATGATGGTGTGACGCCCGAAAGTTTTAATTTGATAAATAATTCCTAGCTAAGAGTCTAGAGTCTATTGCCCTATCTACGTTCCTCATTTAATTGTTAAATGGTTAACAATTTTTCCGGGTTGAGGACAAGCAATTTTATTGCGCTGGATCCGAATCCAGCGTCAGAATTTCTCCTATACCCTATGTTTCCGAGATATGCTAACCTAAAAGTACAAAACACACGTTTTTCTGCTATATTTGAGCTTATATCACAGAAGGAAAAAATCTTTTTTATTCGCTGAGATATCATTGAATGAAGTTAGGTACTTTAACGTTTTCATGGCAGTAGTACTAAAATTGAAAAAATTACTTCAGAGAATGGAAGTAACATATTCCTCTGTTTTTTGGATCGCCGAATCCGAATGTGAAATCCAAATCATTCTATCACTTTAGCTTTCTCAGATTTCTTAACCCAAAAGTGAAATATCAACGGGTTTAGGCTGAAAATTCGCTACTTAAGTGCACAATAACCTGCAAACGCTAAACCCCAGACTGGTTAACCCAAGTGCGAGTTAAGGAATCTGGGAAAGCTAAAGTGATAGAATGATTTGGAGGTCACATTCGAATTCATCGATCCAAAAAAACAGAGAAATATGTTACTTCCGCTCTCTGAAGTAATTTTTTCAATTTTAGTACTATTGTCATGAAAACACTAAAGTACATAAATTCATTCAATGATATCTCAGCGAATAAAAAAGATTTTTCAAAGCGGGAAAAAGCGTTTTGAAAAGTAAGAGTGTTAGTTTTATAGGGCTTTATTCGTCTTTAGAAAAAAAAAATTTCTTTCTGTGATATAAGCTCAAATATAGCAGAAAACGTGTTTTTTGTACTTTTAGGTTAGGATATCTCGGAAACACAAGGTATAGGAGAAATTCTGACGCTAGATTCGGATTCAGCGCACCAAAAACCTTCGGGCAAGTGAGGACTTGTTTTTGGATATGATCTTTCATGGAATTTTTTTGCCCTGTGTTATTGAACAAGAAAGATATCTATTAATTTTAAAAAGGAACATAAAATGATTTATTCTACGCGACTTTTATCATTTTGTCAAGTTGATAGCACTCAGGTGTTTTCTTTCCGGTGGATGTGTACTGTTTCTCCAACCTTTAAGTAAAACACAACTCTCGTGAGTTTGACAAATTATAATAAAAAAAGGAATTTTTTCCAAGATTCAATTAATTTTTTTGCTTGCACGTAATTCTATTTGAAAATGATAAACTTTTACTTTTCCACTTGGTACTCCCACGTGCTATATATCTGTCGGTTTTTTTAGGCAGCGCGACGATAAGAAATAATGAGACTCGACCTTCTACTGACTTGACGAATCTTCGACTCGATTACTCTGCGACTCTGCTTTGGGTCCAAAGTATCTGTTTATGTGGGTAGTTAGTACTTTCAAGTCGTTTGACACATGCATTAGAGATTGTACGCCCTGTACTTTCAACGCGATTAGAAGTTACCATTAGAATATTAATGGTCAATGTGTTGAGTTGAAAGTATGGGCCAGCTTGTTTTTGTGCTTCGTTGATGTATCACACCGATTCTTCCAGTCTGTATCACTTAGTCAAGGGGATCTTCTTCATAGTGTGGGTGTTACTCACATCTTCTTAGAGAGTAGACGGCGCATGCCAACTAACTCAGATAAATTTTGTCGCAGAGATTACAGTCAAGTCTCGTTTATTTCAAGTCTTGTTTATTTAAAATCTCGTTCATCTCAAGTTAAGCGTCTCGTGTATTTAGAATTTCATGCTTCACGCAAGGCGTAGTCAAGGTGTAGCTGAGGCAAAGCCGAGACGAAGCCTAGACAAAGCCGAGACGAAGCCGAGTCGCTATCAGTCCTGCGAGCATGTTAAGCGAGTCTCGTAATTACCCGAATTGTGTGCATTGGCACATATTCTATTTTATGTGACTGCGGCGCATATACGAGTTTTTATGCGTACACTCGAATCCAATCTGAAAAGGTCGAAATTGCCGTGATTATCGCCCATCTCACTTGACATTTCGCGAATACTTCCGGCCATTTTGATTTTCTCGATTTGTGTAGTAGTAGCGTATTGTAATAGGCGCATGCGCAGTTCAAATGTACAGGGCTTTTGCAGTACGAAGAAGAAGAAGAATAAGAAGAAGATTAGATCAAAATTTCTGAATATTGAAACTTTTTTTCCAGCGTATACATTTATTTATTCCATAATTGGTCTTACTATGAGATAGTAGACAGTGAGATAGTAATATAGATATTATTCTATTCAATTTTTTAGTCGATCGAACAGAATGTTAAGATTTTAATTTCTTTTTAAATTAATAATTATAATACTTTTTAAATTAATAATAAGAAAAATCAGAAATTCTCTTTAAATTAATAATAATGTTTGGATTTTATTGATCATTTCTTGAGGTCACCTCTTTTGGACGGCCAGGACGCTCAGCATCTCTTGTGCTAGTACGACCGCTACGATATTCAGTGAACCACTTATGAACCATGCCATGCGATGGAACAGACTCCTTATAATATTTTGCGAGCTTTTCTTCAGTTTCTTTGATTGATTTTCCTCGTAGAAAATAATGTATGGTCTTGAGTTCATGCGGGACCCAATATTCTTGTTTTTGCATCATACCCATGGACTTAAGACGATTTGAAATCGCTTGTTGAGTCACTCCTAAGGTTTTAGCGAGCTCCTCGTGAGTTTGGCATGAACTAGGTCCAATAATGCCTCCAACTCAGCGTCTTGAATTTTCACTGGCCTCCCTTCACGTTCTTTGTCACTGGTGTCAAAATCACCACTCTTGAAACGCCGGAATCAATACTCACATGTGACGCGATTCGAAGAAAGAGCCCTAAGAAGCCAAGCGCAGATTTTCGAGGAGAAGCAGGAGAAGTGGCGATGAGCCGATAGAGTTCTTCCGATATGTCTCTCTTCTTTCAATACGCATACGTATTTTTTTTGACTTCTTAGGGACCTTTCTTCAGATCGCATCACACATGTTTTTATTGATGGAGCATGTTCCCCGTATGCTTCACATAGCAATCGATGTCCTTCAGCTGCATTTTTCTTCAACACGCAAATGTTGTTTTGTTGGCACAAAAGTTGACAGGGTTAGAGCACAAAGAAGACGTGTTGTTTAAACTTCAGCGAAATGACACGTACTGATTATTAGAGGAAAATGGTGACGCTTTAACATGAATATAGTTTCAAGATGGACCGATGCGATTTAATACTAGTTACTCCATCTTTTGTCATTCCCTCAAAACTTATTTGTACACCTAATACTTCGGAAATGATATGTCACATTCAGCGAGGACATACGTGATTTTTGTTGATCAGTGTAATTATTCGAAAAGTAGATAATTATTATTCCAAATAAAACGTTGTTACTCATTTTTATGAGATGAATAACTCTCCAACATTCAATGAACTAATATGTTGAAAAAATGAAAATTCATTTGAATGAAGGGCCACCAGCAATAACTTGCCGCGCGCTCGAAATTATGGAGAACTATTGTCCACGCACGAAAATCCTAATAAAATTTTTTTTTCGGTCATTCACAAAAACAAAAATACCGTTTTGTACAATTGGTCATGACACATTTTTTATCTTAATACAATTTTTATGCAGCCTTAATAGTCTTTTAGAAAAAATTAAAAACACTCAATTTTTTGTCATAAAAAATGATCGAAAATCAGTGTTTATGAAAATATAAATTGCTTTTACTCGGTCAATTTTTAACGAAATCGTTTGTTTTTCACCATTAGACGTGGAATACTTTAGCGGAGCCAATGTATTAAATGAAATACGTCGAAACATTTTATTTTTTAATAATATTTTAATGCAATCAAAAAACCATCTTTTTGTGGCTGTCCCGGTAGAGTCTCTAATAAATTTTCGATTTCGGAAAACTTCAAACGACAAAGTTGTTCCTTACCATTAGAGGAATTTTTTGGAAATTTTTAGAAATATTTGTTTTTATTGCAGATTTGGCAGCGATGTATTTCGAACGTCGCTCCGTCGTCTTACACATTTTTAGCTGTGTGAAGGTCGGGAGCGCTTCGCATGTGTCACGGAGTCGATTAATTTTCAGTGACGGTGGAGCGACTTTCGAAATACATCGCTGCCAAATCCGCAATAATAAACAAATGCTGTGTGGCCCGAATAGCGGTAAGTAGAAATTGGGATACAGTCATATCACGGAGCTGCGTTTAGCAGCAGCCAAGATTACAAGAGTAGAAAAAAATTTCGCGAAAAAAGTAGAAAAAAGGAAATCTACTAGATAACCTACGGCATCTACGCCGGCTTTCACGTTCAGACATGTTTCTATACTCTCCAAAAATTATTATGACAAAAATATAATGTGGTGTGCCAGATGTACAGCAAGGAATGAGTTGAGATGGCGAGATCCACTCGCTTGGTCACAATCGGAATACAGTGGCACTTACATAAATCACGCGCGTTAGTGACATTTGATACGGGTATGTAACGTGAGAACAACAGGTGGTGAAAGTGCGCCGTTATATGTCTCTATCGCGTGGTGATTGTTGCAACGAACCTCATCGAGGAGGTTAGTTTGTTGACAACCTGTCAACAGTTCACGAGATCCTCCCTTCGGTAGTCTTGAGCAGGCGGGACTCATTTTTAACAATCACAAAATCCGCCGAACTTCAAAATAGCTTTGTAAACAAAGACACGCTACGCATGAACCATACGTCCGGCAGATGTCAGCAAACAACCGATAGGTTCGTGAGGCTTTACTGTTGACGTTCATGCCCCGCAGAGGTCACTCGAACACTATGGCGCAGAGGTATAAAGGTAGGCCCGATACTTTCCGGACAGACCTCGTATATATATTAATGTATGGTAAGTCATAGGGCGTTCATATCGGCGACTACATCGAAACCCATATTGGATCTCAGTTTTACATCAATGCACAGCCGCATGGTCAGATCCTGATTTATTTTTGAACCGCTACTAATCATTACACAAGCGCAAAAATGCTGTATGTCCACTTCTAGAGTTTGTTGAGTAGAGTAGAGTTTTTTTGCATTAACTCAACAATTTCTAGAAGTGGACATACAGCATTTTTGCGCTTAGGTGACGACATTTACCTATATTATTTGTGGTTTTGCCTATTGGCAAATGAGGCTTTTGGACAGTTTCTAACTGCTACTGTTCCGAATTGAGTCGCACCCATGAGAAAATTTGATAAGCGTAACTTGAACTACAAGGTTTTCCAATTATAGGTTTCATTTTGAATATCCCGCTATTTTGGCACCTGTCACAATAAGAGGTGTCAATTTTTGACAGATAACAACTAAAAACTATGCCATTAATAAGAATGGAACAATACATGCTTCAACAACGCATAGAAATTGTTGAAATCCGATATAAAAATGCATGAAAATGAACCTGAATTTCACCGAAAAATCACTATGAGCGATAAGGCTCTTTTTTTCCTTGTAGGCTATGTCAATAATAGTCCAAGCAACAGGGAATTCGTTATGAATGATTTAGGACATTATCTATTTCAGAAAACGGACTGCGCCATCAGAAGAAAGGTTGGTCATGGAGTAATTGTATCATGTTTTGGACAACGAAATAAGATTTATAAATTTTTTATTAACATATAAGATCAAAAAATGGCACTTTTTAAAGTTTTTTGTTTATAACATTGAAGGTAGTTATCCAATCTTAATCACATCCATTAGAAAGTTGTGGACAGTTGAATTGCCAAACCAAATGAGCTGTCGTTTGATCTGATTGGATAATTAGGAGCGGAGAAAATTTGGAAAAACCGGGAAATTTAGCTTTTGTCAAACAAATTAATATCTCAGCTAATTTTTAACTTTTTAGGTTGAGGTTTGGTGGAAAAGTAGCAGACTTTACGCTCTTCAAATGTATAAAAAAACGGATACTTTAAGATAATACGTTTCCGCGCTATTGACACTTTAATTTATTTAATGCGTTATTTGCAAAATGTCTGCTTGCCGCAGAGGTGGTCCGATTTTCATTTTGAAAACGGCTTTTAAAAATATAAATCCAGCACAACAGAACGTCAATCTTGGTTATGCGCTAAAATTTTGCAAAGTTTGATAAAAACAACCCCAAACATGGCTTTAAACGCCTGAATGCAGCAAAGTGACAGTGGTGGGGGCAGAAGGCGAGTAGGCTCACTGAGTCACTTTGCTGTATTCAGGCGTTTAAAGCCATGTTTGGGGTTGTTTTTATCAAACTTTGCAAAATTTTAGCGCATAACCAAGATTGACGTTCTGTTGTGCTGGATTTATATTTTTAAAAGCCGTTTTCAAAATGAAAATCGGACCACCTCTGCGGCAAGCAGACATTTTGCAAATAACGCATTAAATAAATTAAAGTGTCAATAGCGCGGAAACGTATTATCTTAAAGTATCCGTTTTTTTATACATTTGAAGAGCGTAAAGTCTGCTACTTTTCCACCAAACCTCAACCTAAAAAGTTAAAAATTAGCTGAGATATTAATTTGTTTGACAAAAGCTAAATTTCCCGGTTTTTCCAAATTTCCTCCGCTCCTAATTATCCAATCAGATCAAACGACAGCTCATTTGGTTTGGCAATTCAACTGTCCACAACTTTCTAATGGATGTGATTAAGATTAGATAACTATCTTCAATGTTATAAACAAAAAACTTTAAAAAGTGCCAATTTTTGGTCTTATATGTTAATAAAAAATTTATAAATCATATTTCGTTGTCCAGAACATGACACAATTACTCCATGACCAACCTTTCTTCTGATGGTGCAGTCCGTTTTCTAAAATAAATAATGTCCAAACAAATTCCCTGTTGTTTGGACTATAAGCAGAATTGTAGCATTTGGGTCTCGGAAAACCCAAAAATGGTTATCAAAAAGCCTTTCTATCCGCAACGTGTAACTATTTGGTGCGTTTTTTGGGCAGGAGGGATCATTGGGCCTTATTTTTTTCAAATGAAGCTGGAGCGGCTGTTTCAGAGAATGGGTTGCGCTATCGAATCATGATTAATGAATTTTTATGACCAGAATTGGGAGATATGGATGTGGACGATGTTTATTACCAACAAGACGGCGCTACGTGTCAAACAAGTGCTAAAACCATCATTATTTTGCGTGAAATGTTTCTAGGCTGAGTGATTTCTCGAAACGGCGATTTCAATTGGCTGCCGAGATCATGCGATTTAAGAACTCTAGACTTTTTTCTTTGGGGTCACGTGAAAGATAACGTTTATACTGATGCTCCTCAGTCAATTAAAGAACTCAAAGAGAAGATTCGTGCCGTTATCTACGAAATAGAGCCCCAAATGTGCAAAAATGTAATGGAAAATTTCATTAAACGAGCATGGTCCTACAAACGTAGCCGTGGTGGTCATATGACTGATATTGTTTTTCATTATTAACCCATTATTACCCAAGCGAAATCCAGGCTAGATAGTACCAAACTAACTATTGAATCACTGTCCAAATGAAAAAAAAATTTACCCGTGTTTTTTCTTGTTGCGATTCCAATTGTTTATGCGAAATTATTTTCAGGTTTATCTGGAAATCAAGATTTTATTCGAACTGATTAGGGTTTAGGGTTGCTTTTAGGTAACAGATTACATGTGTACAAAAAAATGGTATAGAGGTTTTCGACTTGTTTTTTCCCGTAGAATTGATTGGCATTATTAGTTTTTTGAAATTGCAAAATTTTTGTTAATTTGCTTAAATAATTTCGTATAAACAATTGGAATCGCAAAATGAAAAAACACGGGTAAATTTTTCTTTCGTTTGGACAGTGATACAATAGTTAGTTTGGTGCTATCTATCGTAGATCGGGCTTGGTGTAGAACGGGGCACAGCATCTCACCTCGGGATGTCATTGTTTATAACGATAATACACTAACAAAATAGAATCTGACATAAAAAATGGTATAGAGGTTTTCGACTTATCTTTTCCCGTAGAATCAATTTGAATCATCAGTTTTTTGAAATTGCAAAATTTTTGTTAATTTGTTCAATTAATTTCGCATAAACAATTGGAATCGCAAAATGAAAAAACACGGGTAAATTTTTTTCTTCATTTGGACAGTGATCCAATAGTTAGTTTGGTGCTATCTAGCCTGGATTTCACTTGGGTAATAATGGGATAATCGCAGACCTTCCGCTATTGAAGGAAATAAAAATAAATTACTTTTCATAAAATCACGCGTTTTTTTTATCAATCAAAATGAAACCTATAATTGGAAAACCCTGTACTGTGATACATTATACTGCAATTCCAACTAATTACGATTAAAAGCCAATTTAAAATAAGAAATTTCTATTTTATATATGGCAAAAAAACCAAATTCATTGCATCAGGTTTTAGATTGCTTTGTAAGTTTATTTCCAAGATTTTATTATGTTCATGACTCAAATAAAAAAATTTGAATAATTGTTGCTAGTAATATTTTTATTGTGGAAAAATAATTCTTTCATGTGAGTGGCACTAGTTATTTTTCTCCGTGATCAAATGTGTGAAAATTTAAAATTTGAGAGTTGGTTCATCATTTGAAGCGTGAAAATTCTTGAATCAATTAAATTCAATTTGAAGTTATTAAATGAAATAAGTAGCATTAGGCATAATCTAATTTCTTAATTTTTTTGCAACAGAATTCAATGCGACACAACCAGCTCAACTGATGGGCAAGATGATGAATACAGATGGAGCTGAAAAAGCAATAGTTTCTTTAATTGATACCGAAACGTTCTTATGTGGAGCAGTATTAGTGACTTTTCAACACGCTTTATCTATTAGTACTTGCCTTTATCGTTTCTCGGATCCAGAAATGATTAAATTTCTTCATGTTCTGCTTGGACAACCATATTCTCCTTCTACGATTAAAACTCTTGCAGATCACCTCTATCCCGCACTCCCCATACTGTACAATAAAAAAGCTACTGCTCCTGACGGCATTGCAATTGTTCCTGTGAGTAGTTCTGCGCATAATTGAAAGCTTCATACTTGAATGTCTTTTCTCATTTTGTGTCAGAATGCTTGAAATTTAGTGAATATTTTTAACCAAGGGCACAAGGAGAACATTTGGTCAATAAATCTTGATAATGGACTTTGGTAGAGATCAAGTATAGTTGCGTTTCGGTAAATTTCAAGAACTAAAATTGTAATAGGAATTGCATAAAAATCAAATGAACCAATGACAAATCTATAAAAGAATTCAGAGGGATTTTAATAGTAACAAAGTAGTATATCGGTTTCGGTAAAAAGAGAATATGAAAAGAGGAAAAGATTCACGAACAACGTAGATCGTATTAACCGTTTTAGAATCTAAATGTACTAGGTCGTTTGAAAAATCCTGAGCCTGAGTAATAAAACAACATCTTTATATGAAAATTTTCATTTATTCTTCAACATAGTTCCCTTCCAACTCGATACACGGCAGAATGTCAGAGATATAGTCAGTGATGTCCCAGTAATGGTCCAATAATGGACCTATACATTGTCAAGCCATGGCATGTTATTTTTGGCGGTAGTTTGCCGGAGATATACTGATTCGTTAATTACTAGACCGTTGTCTAGTATGGACCTTTACTTGGAATTTTATATTTAAAGGCCATTTGACGAAGATGTGCTCAATGACTGGCCAGTAATGGTCTAATAACGGTCCGTTACTTTGCTATGTCTAGAATTTCCGTGCTCGACAGCAATTTGCCGGAGATGTCATTAACGGCTTAGTAATGGCCAGCCAGCATATATTTCACATCTCCAAATAATCATTTGATCATGCCTGGCGTAGTCACGTCTGAAGGTCTCCCTAAACGTGATTCGTAATTTGTGCTCGTACAACCTCGTTCAAATGTACCAATCCACTTTTCAACCGTTTATCTCCATTGAGCAGATTCCCCATAACATTTATCAAAACTTGTTCGCTTCTATCGTCTGTAACTCTGTGTCATCCTACGGACTTATTGAACTCCCTAGTACTTGACAAATTATAATGAAACTTTGGATTTAGTGTTTTTAAGGTTGACACTTCACAAAGATGATGAGGATTTTATACTCGAGCCACCTTCTGGTCATCAGGCGCGAGACTCCTCAAACGACCTAGTAGAATAATTGTTGATTCAGAAAACCATTATGAGGACATCATAATAGAAATATCATTTTATGTGGCGTGGAACGAAAACGCCATAACCCTTCTTTCCCACTAGTTATTTCCACATTTCGAATGTAAAAGATAGTGAGTGTAACCTAGCGGGCATTTTTGTGTTAAATTGTGTAATTTTTCACATGCAAATATTCACGGAAATACATTTTGCGATGTGAAATGTAAATTAATACAATAGGGTTTATAGGTTAAAATTGATACTTACGGTAAAAGGGCTCGTATTGGTCATGTTTTTTAGAGTTTCCCTTGCGCAATTCATTTTGATTGCTTCTACAATTGTTTTCACGAGTTGTATTAGTATTACGTTTGAACGGCCTGGTGGGCTTGCTTAATCATTTGAGTCCCAAGGGTAATTTGACAAAAAATTGTCACAAAACCCCAAACAGCAAGATAACTCTTGTCTATCAATTGCGAAGAGGATTGACACAAAATCTGAAAAGCGTGAGCGCGCTGTTTGGGATTCAAACGATTAAAATGTTCGCAGTGTCACGATTCGAGTCAGTGTTCGCAGAACGTGGACGTAAACGGCCCCCATTATGGACCCTGCCAGCTCATGGCTTCTTCCTCGCTCCACTGCCATAGGTTGGTTGAATGAGGAAGACGCAATGAGCTCGAAGCATCTATGGTGGGGGCCATTTACGTCCACGTTCTGCGAACACTGATTCGAGTGTAGCTCAAGCAGATGTAGATAACCCCCCCCCCCCCCCCACGAGTATTTTCCCTTCCATACAGTAAAAGGAAAAAGGTTCCACGCTGGAACCTTTTATCTAGTAGACCCTTTCCACGAGAAGTCCCGTTGGTCGGCGTCCAACATTAGATGGAGAGGGTAGACTGTTTACCCTCGTTCTAAACTCGTGTTAAATAAACGTCGGATAGAACGCGTTACATTTTGTTCAATTTTGATCTCAAAATTTAAAAATAGGCCATTCGATCGGGCATGCTTTCGCTCTTTAGAATCATTAAAAACGTTGCGTTCGATTTTTGATGCTGTAAGGTCGGTTTCTTCGTTCCACATCACATATGGCAATTATTATAGGTAGAATAACATTATCTTGCGTAAGATCAGAGAGTAGAAAAATTAATTAAAGAGAAGTATTTAGTTTATGAATAAAAACCAAGTTAATCTAAAATATATACCAGTCTTTTTTTTATTAAATCACGGTTTAATTTATGTTTAACGTTCGAGGATTATACAATTAACATTCATCGACCAGTTTCCACACCGAGAAAAATCCATGCCTTTATTGTATAGTACCGACTCCTACGCTGGCTCTGTGGCCCCGTCCTGTTGAAACCAAATGTCGTCCATGTCATTCTCTCCAATTTATGGAAACAAAAATTCGTTCAGCGTTGCACGGTAACGCTCACCACTGACCGTAACGGCGGCCCCTTGCTCATTTTCAAAGAAAAATGACCCAATCATGCCAGCGTACCAAAATCCGCATCAAATGGTCACTCGTTGTGGATACATCGGTTTTTCGATGATGACGTTTGGATTTGCTGAGCCCAAATGTCGACAATTTAGCTTATTGACCTTATTGACCTTTTGCCCAAACAAACGAAAATGAATGGTATACTGTAAGGCCAACCGTGACAGCTATTTGAATGATGTTGTGTTTCATTCCTAAATGGAAAGGTTCAATCTTTCTAATAAAACCATACACGTAACAGATGCACAGCGCTGTTAATAGCTCAAACGCTAGAGAGACCATACCATTTTGGTATGGGAGATCGAGCGTTATGACATTTAGGCCATGCCTACTCAGTAGTCACTTGGAAAAAGCTCGGTTCTCCCATACCCGATAGGTATCGTCGTTCGAGCGTTATGAGCATGAAACGTGTCACACGTCTCATGTAAGATCGTGGACCAGGCCCATGCAATTTAAGCTAACAATACTTGCTATTCAAGCAAAAGCCAAATGCTTCTGAGTTAGAAATGATAGTGTGCGTTCATACTAAGAGTACCGAGTGATTCAAGTATCATTTTTATGCTATCGAAATTAAATTGAGTTTGAACTTTAAATTCATTGGTTCTTCACACACCAAACGCGTGGATTTTTTCTCGGTGCATTGATTGAAAACATGAGTATGACATTTGGATAAAGAAAAATTGAAGTGGCTTGTAAATGTTGTTCATTTTTATTGTTTTAGGTGCTGACTTCAAACGGTTTTTCCTATGTTTTTAATCAATAAAAACTGGATAATTGATGTAAATTGTATATTTTCCGAACATTGAACATAATTCAAACAGAAATGACTGGTATATTTATATGATTTTTATTCATCAGTTACTTTTTTCTACTCTGTTATCTGACATAAGAAAATTTTATTCTACTCCTCATAGTCTCCTCATAATGATTCCCTATAATCGCGAAAAGATGATAGAAAAATCATTATGGACCCATAATTAATTTTCTTTAAAAAAATTTCGTAAGCAATTTTATTGGTTCAAAAAGATTGTAATAGTATAATAATTATACATTCAAAAATGAGCATTAATAATATAGGTAAGAATTCGTGATACGGATCACTTTTTTCCCGACTTTATGGAGTAAAGAAAACAATGATTGTATTTCAGAGTACGCATCAATACCTAATTATTTCTAAAATATTTTGAAAAATATTGACAATTACAATAGTATATTACATTACAAGGGGCGAAACAGAGCGATTGCATGAGTGTGAAGTTTGCTCTGCCCGAGTGAAACGAGGGCTGCAATCACACGAAATGCTTTCGCTGTGTTTTGTTTCGAGTAATGTATACTATTTTTCATAGCAACTCTTTTGAGAATCTGATTGGCTGTAACTGTGGAGCGGGTTCAAACAGCGACTTTCAACCCTAGGGTTGAAAATCGTAGTTTCAACCCGTTCTACAGGTACCGAAAATCGGATTTTCAAAGGAGGCGCTATGAAAAAGATATTAACAGTAGAGTGTTTTTGACAAATTTTTTTAATATTTGTTAATGTCTTTCGAATGATAAACGAGAAAAAAATTTTGGATTTTCAATTAACCAATGAATGGCATCCTTTCTTGTGCACCGGAATAACTCACCTCGCCCGATCTCGAAACTTCCGATCGCAATTCTCTTGTCTGTGCATAGGTACTTAAAGTGCGTACGTTATCATCAAAAACTCTGCTACGATCAAGAATTTGTTTTATTCAAAAAACGTTAAATATCAATTTTGGAATGTAAATGATAAGTGAATACACTCATTAATCATTGCTTTACATTTTAATTTAATGAAATATCACGATAAAAATTCGAATATACATACAAATCAAATACAATGGATTAATTTTTTTTAATAACATACAACTTTCAGATGATTAAAAAAAAAATCAACCTGCTCATAAAAAATTAAGTTTCAAAATCTTTTCAGAAGATAATACTTCAATTACACGTACAGTTACATTTTAAAATAGCTGAAAGTAGGTTGACTTTCTTTTTTATCATGTAAAAGTTGTATGATATTAAAAAAAATTATCCCATTGTATTTGATTTATATGTATATTCGAATTTTCATGAAATTAAAATGTGAAACAATGATTAATGAGCGTATTCAATCATCATTTACTTCCAAAACATTGAAATTTAATGTTTTCTGAATAAAACAAATATTATCATTCTATGTCTATATTATTCTTACGTGCCAATTGATGATACAAGTTTAAAAGTACATACTTTAAGTACCTATCCACAGTCAAGAGAATTGCGATTGGACGTGTCGAGATCGCGCGAGGCGAGTTAAACAATCATTATTTTCTAACACATCGTTCAATAAGTCCCGGGACTAACTAAGAAACCGACATTTGTTTTGAAAAATTCATTTTTATTCATCAATATAATCACCTTTAAGTGCGATACAATCATTCCAACGCTTTTCTAACTTTTCGATACCATACTTGTAAAATGATTTGTCCTTGGCCTCAAAATAAGCTTCAGTTTCAGCGATTACTTCCTCATTCGAGCCAAATCTTTTTCCCTGGAGCATCTTTTTGAGATCAGCAAAGAGCCAGTAGTCGCTGGGGGCTACACTAAGAGAAATCGGCTTTGGTTCCTGTGCACATAGCACATAAATTTTTTGTACAGTAGTTGCCTTGACCAAAGAAGTTCAGAGAAGCTACTACTTTTATAGTTATCATGACAGTAATTTGGACTTTTTTGTGTATTCGGTTGTTGTGACCAAAGTTGATGATTAGAATGAGCTTTATACGTACCCCAACGGTTAGTACACATACATTTTCTTTATATGTACTGCCAAGCTCCTTTGGTTACTACAACCGCAGCGTTCGCTGTTGCGCTAGACAAATCAAATATAACTTTCATTTTTACAACGTGGTAAGCCTGTCGTGACAACTATTAAATGCAGCCTAAGTTGAACCCTGCCAATTCTCGTTCTTGATTCCTGGAATATATTTCACCGTGCCAAGCATCATCAGGTAAATAATTCTATTATAAATATAGTTTGACAATTCTTTCTAAATGATAAACGAATTTGTTCGGGGACAATGCAATGCGTTCCAATGTTGCTGTCTCGTCGTATTTTGTGAAAACTATAATCAGTCAAAAAAAGTTTATGGTGATGAAAAAAGTGACAATTTTTTAGCTTAATCGACGAAAGTTATCATAAATATCATTATACCGGATTATTTTAGTAGATCTTTACGGTGAAACTTTATTTTTTCTAATCAAATTGAATTCGTATTTTGATAACTAGGAGAACCATACCTATAACCTCAAAAATAATTTTGGCTGGTCATTACTTGGTTATTATAACTAAACTCTATGCGCGGCTTTACGATGGACTTTGGTTCCTATAAACGCAGCGCTAACGGTATTTCAAGTATCAGAATCGTGGTCTCAGTAACGTTCCTTGCAGTTGGAGTAAACACTTTTCCAAAGTATGACAGCCACTACCATGATTGTCATGACAACTTTAACATTTTTGTAAAGACGATTTTAACAAAAAAACTTTGGTTCGTGAAACCCGAAATTTCTCTCAGTGTAGATCTGGAGAGTATGGTGAGTGGGGAAGCAATTCGTAGCCTAATTCAGACAATTTTGCTATCGTTTTCATTGACTTGTGGCATGGTGCATTGTCTTGATGAAAGATGATTTTTTTCTTCTTCATGTGCGGTCGAATTTTTTTGCGTTTTCGTCTTTCAAACGCACCAATAACTCAATGTAATAGTCGCTGTTGATATATTTTCCCTTTTCAAGGTAGTCGATGTAAATTATACCGTGCGCATCCCAAAAAACTGACGCCATGATTTTGCCAGCAGACTGTTGCGTTTTCGGACGCTTCGGACGGCTTTCACCGGCTGCACTCCACTCAGCTGACTGCAGGCCATGCCCGCGTAATGCTTTAGTGGTAGCCCAACATAGATTTCGTCAGAGCCATCTGGCGTAAGCTCAAAACCCTAAAAGAAGATAATAGATGACTGTTCAGATCATGTTCAGATCATATTCAAGATCATGTTCAGATAATTCTGGAAATAATGAAATCGGAATAAACTTTGAAGTTAAATAAAATTATTTAAGTAATTATTATCGAGTAATTATTCGAATCGTATTGATAATCTTGCTTTTTGTGATTGCAGTTTCCTGATGAGTGCATCCTCACATACATGGAGTTTTAATTGTGAATCGCAGAGTACTGTCAGGCTAAACACAAATAGAGATGATCACCCAAGTGTCCCAAAATTACAAATACTGGTTGTTCAAAAAGTTTTGAAAGCGACATCTATAGAGCAGTAGAAGAACCAAAATTTCTACGCCATTTTAAGATTTCATGTTTCATATGAAGATACCCAAAGTGTCATTCCACTCTGTCAATTCATTGTTTGTTTACAAGCCATTTGAAGTTGACGTGTCAGTGTATTTTTGTACAATGGAAAAAACCGAATATCGTGCAGTGATAAAATTCTTTGTTTTGGAAGGTTTATCAGCAACGGAAATTCATACAAAAATGGTGAAAGTGTTAAAGGAAGCTGCTCCTTCAATTCCAACTGTGCATCGATGGGTTTTAGAGTTTAGACGTGGTCGAAAAAGCGTTGAAGACGATCCACGCTCAGGACGTCCAAAAAGTGCATCAACACCAGCATTCATAGCAAAAGTACAGGATATGGTTTTGGAAGATCGTCGATTGACCGAGAGAGATTTATCAGAGGCCCTAGACATCTCATGAGGCAGTGTGAGTCATATTTTACGTGAAGTTTTGGGTTTCAGAAAGCTCTGTGCACAATGGGTGCCACATTGGCTCACAATGGAACAAAAACACGTTCGAATGCGACTTTCTCAGCAACATTTGGAGCGTTTTCGAAAGGATTAAAAGGATTTTTTGCGTCGATTCATCACTATGGATGAGATTTGGGTCTTCCATCATGATCCTGAATCAAAACAAGAGGCTAAGGAGTGGTGTGAACCAGGCACTTCGGCACCGAAGCGAGTTCGTGTCCATAAATCGGCAAAGAAGGTGTTAGCATCAGTTTTTTGGGATGCAAAAGGGATTTTGTTGGTGGATTATCTCCAAACTTGCAAAACAATAAATTCTGAATATTATTGTAACCTTTTGGATCCATCGGATGCAAAAATTCGGGAAAAAAGACCCGGTTTGCAGAAGAAAAAAATCCTTTTTCATCAAGACAATGCACCCGCTCACACAGCTCAAAAAACTCCCTCTGACTTCTGGCTGTTCCCACACCTCAAGAAATTCCTTCGTAGGAAGCATTTTTCATCAAACGAAGAGGTTATAGCCGTATTGATCTTATGGGAGATTATACTGAGCAATAAAAGTGATTTCACCAAAAAAAAACGTATTTTCATTTCCGCTTTCAAAACTTTTTGAACAACCTAGTATATACATTGAAATAATAATACTCCATGTATGTAAGGATGCACTTATCAGAAAACTGCAATCACAAAAAGCAAGTTTATCCATGCGATTCGAATACTTACTTAATAATAATTACTTAAATAGTTTTATGACACCTCCAAGTTTATTCCTATCCGTTAGCATCTTAGCACATTTTAGTGGCCATTGGTGATGCAACTACAGTGCGGTGGTCAGCGGGGTGAGGTTTAAGAAATTATACTTCGGCGCCATCTGGCGTAAGCTCAAAACAGGATCAAAGTATAGTGGCCGCTATCGCCTATGCTCGCGAACACGGCCTGGCTGACTGCCGCTTCGACTCCGGAGTGAACTGATGGATCCACGTTTCGTCCATTGTCACATACCGACGCAAGAAATCCTGTTTATTGCGAGTAAACAGTAACAAACAGCTCTCTGAATCGTTGACTCGTTGTTGCTTTTGTTCCATTGTGAGCAAACGCGGCACCCATTTGAAAAAGACCTTTTTCATGCCCAATTTTTCGTTTAAAATCGTAGACGCTCTTCCAGTTGATATGTTCACCATCTTAGCAATCTCACGGACTTTCAGTTTGCGGTCGTCCATCACGATTTTCAAAACACACACGAAATTCGTTTTTGTCCATTTTGTACGCAAATGCAAAAGTAGCGTCACTTTCACCACAGTAGCTTTGCTGTTTATCGTCTGATTGACGTGAAAGTCAGACACGTGTCATTTAAAGGTTAGTTCTTTTGAAAAACGAAGTGGATTTGATATTACTAACGCCATCTGTGGGTTAGTCCCGGGACTTATTAAATGATGTGTTATATTCCATAAAGTCGGGGAGAAAGTGATCTGTTTCACGAATTCTTACCCATATATCATTAAAAATTAAAGAATCTGTTATACAAAATGAAGTTGTAAGATGTAATTGCTAATAACTGAGAGAATATGAATAAATTTTTAAAAGGGTATAATGCTAGCGTTTGCTCTTGAGAATAGCGAAATTCTTCTATTGCATTAAGGAATCCTCATTTAGTTTATAGTATTTTATAAACAATTATAGCTTTTCATTGATTTCATTTAATGTATTAAGTATTACTTCCGCAAGTTATATTGCATGACATCAAAAATTACAATGTTTCTCTGTATTCTTTAAAAAATAATATAAAATAGACTCATGAAATAATGTTAACGAAATGTCACTTATCTGAGTTTCATTAAACTTCATTGTAAAAATTACTGTTCAAATTTTCTCCATGAATAATAATATTCAGGGAGAAATCCGTGATGAAGGGTGATAAGAAAGGGGGAAAAATTCTTTCTTAATAAAAAAAAAATCTTGTATTAGTTTAAAGGAGACATTACTGAAATACGGAGTAAAGCGATGAAAATTCCATTGTTATCGGACGGTATTACTTCTATAAGTCAATTCGGCGGAGGTGAAGGAATTTCAATAGGATGGAGCAAGGTAAAAATATACTATAAGCAAAGTACTAGCCCACACTGATTGTACGTATCAGTCCAGTACTGCTATGATACAATCAAAGTTTTATATTTCTTAGTTCAATAAATTATTTTTAAGTCGATTAGAACAAGTTTATATGAAAAAAATCATTTTGCGACTCTTAAAATGTTTATGTTCTGAGACTTTGGGACATTATTTTTACGCGTTCCCTAGCGCTGAGCGAATTCTTTGACCCGGACCCTCGATTTCTAATGAGAAAAAAGTTTTATTCTAGGTTGAATGGGATCAGAATTATGTAGCTACAAAATTAAAAACTAGGATTACTGAAATTGGCAATCAGAAGATTTTTGGAGTTATAAAATATACCGATATACGCCCAGATATGGTAAGTACATCAAGTTACATATGTCGTATAAGAGGCTAAATAATTTTGTGAAGTTTCTTATGGCTTTGAGTTCTACACGGAGAAAAAAAGCTAACTATTATAGTAGGCTGAGCTCTTCCTATTAAAGCACCGAACTTAATGTGCGAAATTGGTTCGAAAGTAGGCGTGGCCTAATATCTCGATTGTAAGAGAACTCATACTGAAATAGGATGGTCTTGCAATCATAGTAAGGCGATGTTTGAACTATTTTCGCAAGGCACAACTGCTCTAAAAGCATGAAACTTGGTACTTTTTTAGCATGAAGGGATCCCAGCTTGAAATGTATGAATTTTTCACCAGAATACCAAGAACGAAACTTGCTACAAAAGCATAACTAATTTTCTTACTATTATAGTCAGATTTTTTTCTCTGTGTACACTGAGAAAAAATCCTGGGTATAGTGACGTGATATATGTAGTTGAAAATGTCCTTAAATACTTTTTGTGGTCGAATTCAAACAATGCTTGAGCCGTCAGTGTAGGTACTAGAAATGGT
This sequence comes from Diplolepis rosae, assembly GCA_030998225.1. Taxonomy (NCBI): domain Eukaryota; kingdom Metazoa; phylum Arthropoda; class Insecta; order Hymenoptera; family Diplolepididae; genus Diplolepis; species Diplolepis rosae. The sequence continues at coordinate 18,872,756 of JAPYXD010000701.1, read as the reverse complement.
CGCCATGACTAAGTAATGCAGTCACAGCGACTATGTAATGTTGTCACAGTTACTATATGTAAGTATCAACTATAAAGTTATGTAAAATCAAATCTATAAAATCACTACATGACACTCTCTTTTGCCATCTAGTAATTATTCCTATTTGCTAGTAATCATCCATATTCTTCTGATCTTCATTTTTCTCCGCACAGTTAATGGTTACAAGTAATTAAGTGTTTGTTGCTGTTACAGCCAGGCTAAAACGTTTAAATTCAAATAGTAGAAACTAACACAGTAAAACCTTGTCGCAACCAAGTTAAATTCTGCAAAATTTAAACCAGTAATTCTTTATCAAAATAAAAGGAGTTTTTCGGTCATAAGCACACAGTTGAAATGCTTGTTATTTATTATGAACTAATTTTATCTGTTTCTAACAAAACAAATTTAATAAGTTACTTTTTAACGTTTTAAGTAGTTGATTGTAACCAAGTAAAGTTGATAAATTTCAAGCATTTATTTTTGTAGTTGGTTGAAGTCAATAAAAAGTTTAGAATTTTTAACCGACTACATGTTTTTCTGTTTATCAAAAGCATTTATTATTTGCGTACTTTCTAATTATTAAATATCGTTGAAATAACAGAAATCACATCTTGGTAAGTTCAGGCGTCGTGTGTTAACGTGACATAAAATTGAAACAGTATAGTAAATAGCAATCAAACAAAAAATATACATCTTATAGAAAAATTATGCATATCAGAGTTTTTTTGCATCTTGAATAGTTTGACTGGAAAATAGAGTTAAATTATTGAATTTTATTAAGTTTCAAAAGTCTGTGACTTTTTTATTTTCAGTAGCAAATTTTATTTGCCAATTTATAGTGATTTTTGAGTACCATCAGGAGTCAATTATAAAACAGATTATTTATCCAAAAAGTAGTTTTCAAAAATACTAAAAATGCTTTAATTTCCGGAACTTTTGTCGAATATGGCTGGTTAACAAACCTGTCCTATCTTTTTGGGCCATAGTACATTGTATTAAAGCGCATTACAGTCTGATTATTTTGTCGAAAGTTTGAAAGACTAGATTAGAAAAAAGAATTTTTTAGGTCAAGGTAGTTGATCCACGAAAATTAGACCTCAGGCAAAAATAGATAATTTTGCTTTCTAGAATAGCAATATTATTATTGAAAGGCTAATTTGGAAGTGGAAAGATTATTTTACATGAAAAAAAATTTGAAATGCAGAAAAATGATGCATGTAACAAATTTCATTTTTACCCAAACATTTTTTCTTATCGCTTAATACTAAATTTAAAAAAATGATGTGATCCTAATAAATCACGGATCATTTTTCCAGGAAAAAGATTTTTTACAACTTAACCGTTTCCACTTTTCTAAAATAAATAAATTATTACCAAATTCAGCAATTTGTTTATAAGAATTTTGTTCTGGATAATTGATTTTTGATGGCTTCAACAATTAAAGAATTTATTTACAAAAATTGGGAACGGTAAAGTTATCAAGATTTTTTTTCCTGAAAAAATGACCAGTGATTTATTAGAATCACATCATTTAAAAAAATTTGGTATGAAGCGATAAGAAAAAAAGTTCGCTAAAAATAAAATTTGTTAAATGCACTGTTTTTCTGCATTTAATTTTTTTATACAACACAAGCATGTTTTTTCGCTTTTTGACGCTTGCTTTGCGGGCATAAAGTTTGTTATTTAAGCCCTAGGGCGTAAATAGGGATGGAGTGCTTAAAAGTAGTCATTTAAGCACCCCCCACTCCCTATTATTGCTATTCTTGAAAGCAAAGTTATCTATTTTTTCCTGAGATCTAATTTTTGTGGATGAACTACCTAAAGGGCGTTCTGGAACGTGAAAATTTGAAGGGTTGCCAGTCAAAAGAGGATGAATAATACAATTTTCGGAATCCTTTTATTAAATTTTCCGAAATAAACAAAACTCGTAAATATTGTTTGATTTCCGAAAAAAAGCATAAATATGGTTTAGATGTGGCTTATGTGGCTATAAATGTATGTGATTGGATTTTTTAAATTCCTCAAACAATTAAAATGAAAACGTTTTTTCGTCTTCCCGAAAAGTGTCTGAAATGTTAGGTTTATTCTCTATTGACCAATGACCCGTCATTTGTTAAAAAAAGGTAGATTTTTTATAAATCTATTTTTTTACTTTAGTTCCTAAACTATGCAATTTTCAGCGACTGGACTGCACGTAGATACAGAGTTAATTTTATAGATTTCATCAATTTTACTTTTTGTTATATTATGATTTTTAACGAATTTATCTACTTAAAAAAGAATACATTATATAAAAATATACAAATCTAAAACGAATTTTTAACTATAACATACATGCAAAATTGCAAAAAAATTACATCTAAAACATTCCTATCCATTCCTATCTTTTTCTATTTATTAAGAATAAGTTTTAAATTAAATAAAAGTATATTTCGATATTTTAGCTATACCATGGTGGATTTCTAACTAACAATGAAGGCCTTGCAGGAATTGTTTATAGTTTCGAACATCTAGAGCCATCTTCAAAACAAATGGTAATGAAGTACATAAGTATTAAACGCAAAGATCCGTTCATCGATGATGTAATAGATTGCCAAGTAAGTTATTAATGTAATAAAATAATAATTATTTTGTTTCAAGTTCATGTTTATGATCGAAGTATGAAGGAACTTGTAAAAGACTCATAAATGAGACAGGCTATGAAGACATCTAAAATATGAATGCTCCTAATAGCTATCCAAATAAAAAAATGTTCTCCTTTGTGCAGATTTGTTTCAACAAATTCAATTTCAATTTCAATTTCTTTCTTGTATATTTGCAAACAAAGTTTCAAGTGTTTTTCTTCTAAGAAACGCATAAGCATACATCAAAATACACATTTATACAAAATACTCATTCATAGGCCCTTTGTGTATTTTTTCATTCTTAAACTATAAACAACAGATACAAGAAGAAGAAATGCCTTACATGTTTTTCAAGCTTTACTTTTTTTATATAATTAGTACTCTTCTTAATTTTTTCAATAAATGAAAACTTGAAATTTTATTATTTTAATTACTTCAAATCAATAAATAATTAACACATGGAGAACAGAGAATTGTTTAGATAAAACTAACAAACTTCTTTTGCTGTCCTAACAAAATTTTAGTTCTCCCAATAAACCTTTTTGTTGAACCAACAAAAGAGTTTATTAGGAGAACTAAAATTTTTTTAGAGAACTAAAAATTTTTGTCAGTTCCATGTGAACAATCTGGTTGGCTAATATTGTACAAATTCTTTTGTCTCCGTGTAACAAACATATTTCTAAATATGTCCCAAAATAATTAATATTATACTTACAGCTTAAGAAGGAGCTCCTGGTTATAGATTACGGTATAAAAAATCAAGTATAGAAGAAATACGTTTACAAATAAAATAATAAAAATTGTGTTATGATAACACTATCAAATTCAAACTGGATTTTTATACAATAAAGTATTGATTAAATCTATGAAAAATTTTTGTTTTCTCATTAAAATGCCCACGACTGTAGCTGAAGTCCTATAGCGCTTCAATCACATAATTGAGGTAAAAATATTGATGAGCATCAATATTTAACACGTTACCTATCTAAAGTAACATGTCGATGTAACCGTTACTTTCTGAACATTTGTAGCGCGCTATCATTCTTGGAAAGAACTATGCGTTATCTTATCGTTACTTTCCTATTTATTTGAATTTTTAATACAGCACTTACATTTTCTAAGATTTTAAAATTTGCTTGCTTTATTTTAAAAAAGTAGTTACCATAGTTGATGATTCAAAGTATTCTCCATCGCTAGCCACTACTTTTTACCATCATTCTAACAATTTTCGGATACCATCTCGAAAAAACAATGCGTCTTTTGATGGAATCTACGAATCAATCCATTTTTTGACTTCATTATAAGAACGGAAATGCTAATGAGGGAGGCCGTGTGTCATCGATCGAAACAAGTGGTAATCAGAAAGATCAATGTCTGCAGAATATGGTGAGGGAAGCGGGGTGCTGCACATAAAAACGAACGGCAGGGTAAATTCTTCAGCTACTTTTCCGCACAATTTCCACACTAAGTTACTTTCCGAATTCTATTTTCCATTTCAATTACTTTCCACACAGTTATTTTTTTTTCTTCTTTCCAAACTCTGATTTTCGTTATTCAATTATTTTTCCAGAGTTATTTTTCCAACTTACAAACTTTTTAAGAAATCTTCTTAAACTCCCTCGCCGGTTGAAGTTATTTCTTTAAAAACTCAAAACTAAAATTTCAACTCTCGCCGGGATGAGTTAGTTCGCAATCATTGAAACAAAGTTTCGTGGGTTATTTTCTTATAACTAATTTCTTTCACTCATCCAAGTTTTACCAGGATTCTGCAATGCTTCAAGGAAGGTGTCAACACTAAGGATTTTTACCACAAAAAAAAATAAATAAAACGTAAGTTGTATTTTAAATTGCTTTGTTCTTCCCTGACTTTTTCCCCCTCTGTCTCTTTTATATTATTTTTAATTAAATATTTTTAATACAAATGTTTGAGCGCTGGTAACCATTTCAGTACTAGCATTCGTAAAAGGGCTCCCTTTCTGTCCAAATCCCCGAATTTAGGACAAAGTGGCGTGCTCCCTTGTATGGGAATAGTAGGACTTTGTCCAAGGTTCACCCTGTCTTTCCCATTTACATATTATTTTGAAACCCTTTGTTGACCCTTCTTTGACATTCAGAAAGAAGTCTGATAAATTAAAAATACGAAAAGCTTCGAATATCAGCTCATATCTTGGTCATGATCTACAAAGAATATTGCAAGCATGTCGTCATGCAACTAAGAGTTCAGAAAATAATGATTTGTGCGCTGTTATTAGTCAAATTTTAGAAATTCCGGTACAACAGAAGAAAATTAGATAGTTGTTGAACTCGAAAATAACTCTAATCATCAAAAAAATAAAAACCTGGAGAAACTCTGGCATTCCTTTTGGATAACTCTATGTCTAAAAATGTGTACATGAATATACGTTTAGAGGTGAAAGCATGCGGAGCGGATGCTTAGCCAGTGTATAACGAAGTTCGAAAAGTCAAAGCCGAATTTAGATCACCAAAAGAAGCTATTTCAATCCAAGAATCTAAAGTTAAAGTCTCATTACAAGCGTTATTAAACCATACTGTAAAATATTAATCAAATTTCAACGAGAAGTCATACTTTAAAATATGAAAAGTATCAACGGAACTACGTTACTGTGTTCCTCGGGCTTTGATGAAAGTTCAGGTGATTCAGAATATTAGCAAAGCCATAAGTCAGATAAAATTATTAATTAAGGGGGTCTTCTACCTTGTGGCTTCATTTTTGACACTGTTTTTTGAATATTAGTTAAAGGAAAACTAAAAACGCAATCGAGATGCGGTTTGTTGCATTCAACTTGTTTATTTAAATACATTTCACACTAATTTTACTGAAAATTTGCCGTCTTCGATTTGACCGTGACTTGACCTTGAAGTGTCCCTTGCAAAAAATGCATACACAAATGGTTGACACGATTCAGTTCATAAAAATCGTCTGAAACAAAAAAATCAAAATGATTTAGTTTTTTTATCACCTTGGCTATCGTTTGGCAGATGGGATTTTCAAAATTTGAAAATTTCGCAGAACAGTCAACTTTAAAAAAAAATAAATTTTTTTTTTCATGTTTTCGAGGTTAAAAACATCTGTAAAAATTGTTTAAATAAAAAAAATCTAAAAAGCATCTGTCAGACGATAGGCACATGTTTTTCACAAATTTTGATATATAACTTCAATTAATCAATCAATTACTTTTCGAGATATCATGTCAACCAGTTGCAAAAACGCAACTTTTGGGAAATCGCATTTAAAGATATTCATGCATGAATCGCGGAGTGGAGCGGAGCTATATTTGATGGCTCTGGAAACCCCGAAATAATAAGATTTCGGTTATACCCTTTTAAGATTATATTTCTAGCACCTTCTAGGCCACAAAAATGCAAAAAAAATCGATTTGTTTTAACCAAGGTAGAAGACCCCCTTAAAACGTAAGGAACGTCAATTTATTTGCGATGACTGTCATTCCTCTTCGCCTATTGAGTAAAAATAACACCATCTTATGTTATAACAGAACATCCCAGGTTGCTCAATTTTGTCAACCGATCAAACTGCAAACCATTAAAGAATCTGAATCACTTATACTCAGTTGAAAAACGAAAATAACAAATCGATCAGTTGGAAATGCTGGAAGTTGAACCTGATAATAGCCATCGTATTCAGAACCAATTTTCTTTATTTATCATTTTAAGGGGGTATTCTGGTCTAGAGGCACAAATTTTGGACATTTTTTGAAATTCGATAAGAAAAAAACTAAAAATAAATTTATCATTTGTTTTTTTATCAGGTATTAATTAATATTTTAATAATACACAAAAAAAATTTCAAAAAAAATTCAAAATTTAAAAAGTTACAGGCTGGCAAAATGGGGAGTAAAAAAAAATGGTGCATCCTAGATCCTAGTTGACACGATTCCAACCCTTCTTGTCATCTGGAAGAAGAAAAAAAAAGGATCTTAATCAGTAAGCATGTCATTATAGCCCCTACCTCGGAGAAAAAAGAATGAGAAAAATGGCAACTGCTTGAAAAAAAAGTCATTTTCTACCCTTTTTTTTCACAGTTTTGAAGTTTTTAAGAATATTTAAAAAAAAATGTTGACGTAACTCTGGAAGGGGTGATAGAGGATTACATAGAGAAGGTTCATACCAAATTTCAAGTAAATCAGTCCATTAGAACTTGAGATATCATGTCAACCGTCATGAAAAAAGTAGTTTCGAGAAAGGGCACAGCCGGGTTTCCATGTGAAATCGGCCTTAAAACCAAATCAAATTTCGCATCAACCAATGGGAAGGGGTTGGGCACGAGATAATTTTGCCAAATTTTCAGATCATTATCTGCATTTTAAATGAAGATGGAAGATTTCGCTAGGACTTTGCACAGATGTGAAGTATTCACGACGATTGATTTGGTAATAGCTTATAATCAAATACCGGTAGCTTCCGAAGACGTGGAAAAAACAGCAATTACCACGCGCCTTTCGGATTATTTAAATTTGCATGAATTTTAATATATAGCTTTGATAGCTTCAAAAAATCACGATGAGCACGAAGAACATTTGAGAGTAATATCCGCGACTAGCGACAGTGAAAAATTTAAGACAATTTTTAGTCTCAGTAAATTTTTATCGGCGTTTTATCCCAGACGCTGTGAAAATTCAACACCCGTTGAATGATCAACTGTGTCGATCAAAGAAAAAGAATAGCACAACGATTGAATGGACGAAAGAGTTAGAACACGCTTTCATGGAATTAAAAAATTCTTTAGCGAAGGCAGCTATGTAAGCTCATCCTGTTGTCAGGACAAAGCTGTCAATTAGCGTCCATGCGTCCGATTATGCGATAGGAACCGTGTTACAACAATCTGTCAACGGGTTATGAAAACCGCTTGCATTTTTTACTAAATCGTTATCCGCACCACAGCTTAATTATAGCTCGTATGATCGTGAGTTGTTAGCTGTTTACGCTGCAATGAAGCGATTTAGGTACTTTATAGAAGGTTGCGATTTCATTACACACACTGATAAAAAACCGTTAAATTTTACGTTTCAACAGGATCTTAACAAATGTTTACCATGGCAGTTTCGATATTTAGATTATATTGCTCAATTTACTACCGGCGTTCGACATGTGAGCGGTGTGAACAACGTTGTAGCAGATGGTTATCACGTATAGAAAGTATCGAAACAATAGATTACAAAAAATTAGTGGAAACAAAAAGATGTGACGACCAACTTCAATCTGCGTTAAAATAAAACACGAGTGCCTTAACATTAAATAAAATTAGTAATCCAGATTTGAAAGTCAGAGTGTATTGGGACATGTCATACGATAAAATTAGACCCTTCGTACCTATAACCCTGCGCTGCGCAGTTTTCAACGCACTACACGAATAAGTTCATCACAGAGTCAAGGTCATGGAAAAATTGATAACCGGACGATTTGTGTGCCCAGCAATAAACAAATACCGCAGGCTTTGGGCAAAATGTTGTATTCCTTGCCAACGAGCAAAAGTTACGTAACACGTCATAAGCTCTGTTCGAAACTTCAACAGCACAGATGCAAAATTCGAACATGTGCATTTGGACATAGTAGGACCCCTACTGAGCTTTTTAGAATTCCGCTATTATCTAACTATTGTTGACCATTTCACCCGTTGGCCTGAAGGAAATCCCCATTACGAACATCGAAACAATGACCACAGCACGAGCATTCGTAGGTATCTGGATCGCTCGTTTTGGAGTACCACTGAGAGTAACAACGGATCAGAGACGACAATTCGAGTCAAAATTATTCAATAAACTAGTGCAGCTGATCAGCACTACGCACCTACGAACTACAGCGTATCACCCCGCAGCAAATGGAATGGTCGAGAGATTGCATCGACAAATGAAAACGGCGACAAAGTGTGAAGAGACCGAAGCCTGGGCAGAAGTTTTACCAATCATCCTTCTGGGGAATACGTGTAGCCGTTAAAGAAGATTTGAAAGTAAGTTCGGCCGAATTAGTATACGGTCCAACTATTCGTTTTCACAGCGAATTTTTTCAACCCTCTGGAGGTAAATGTGATAGCAATTTTGTCGACGAATTGCGGAAAAGGATGCGCTCAGACGAAGCATGGAACGAAAAATATATTCATTTTTAAAGATTTGCCTACCTCTCCTTATGTATTCGTACGGCATGATGCTATCCACAGCTCACTTCAGAATACTTACGACGGTCCATTCGAAGCCATGGGCAGAGAGGACAAATACTATATGATTCTCATCAACGGCAAGAGAAATAAAGTTTCAATCGAGCGTTTAAAACCAGCATTCCTATTAAATTAAGAATGGCAAAACGAATGTAACGGAGACGACTTCATATGTACATGTGTAGCAACATGAGGAGCAATCCTCAGAACGAGTGGAAAAATTAAATCGCCACGGCACACGCGGAGGGAGAAATGTGCATTTTCCCGACCGTTTGCAAGCCGGTTTCTAAATAATTATCGTTTTAGTCTTTAAAATAGTTAAAACTCTTCTACCATGTGTCTATTTTATTTTATTTTTAAGTTTTAATAATTTTACAGTGAATTTATTTTTACCATCCGCACAGCTAGAAATAAAAATGTAAAAAGCAGTAGACTTAGGCTGAGCGCTGTAAAGCAATTCAAGGGATTAGGATAAGTAAACGGATGGTACGCAGATATTTTTGTTTCTCGTCGTGAGGATCTTCAGAAAGCCGATTTTTGTCACATAGCTCCAAGTACAGTTATACTATATAAAAACTTCCCCTTAAATATGATTTTGAAGCAGTCTCTTGGGAGAGCGTCTGCCAAGCCCGGAGTGGCAGTCGTCTAACCGATAGTCATAATTATCACTTCGTGTTCCTATCGCTTTGTATGAAACGTTAAATATACTTTTTGTTTCGTAAAACTGTTTCCTTTCTTGGTCAGTTAATTTTAATAAGATGGTTGTGCTCACTCAAATGTAAATCGTATAAACATGTTATACTCTCGTGAACACTGCAGCCACCGGACCTCATACCACTCGGCGTAAAATCAATGATTTTGCTATGCCAAAAATTGAGCAGTATAGAAAGCACCGCATTGACAAACAAACTTTTGTAAAATGTATGTCATGCCGATGCCAAAATTTTTATTCACCGGGATAACTAATTGGTATGTTTGTACTAAATTAATAGAACCATTGAAAAATCTTAACTCTCATTATAAAATTATATATACATGAATTTACAAACAACATTAAATAGTAATAGAGAGCAAAGTTGCGCGTGTCAACTTTCGTAATGTTTCAAGCGTAAGATGGCTGCTGACAATAACAATTTCGACGAGCCCGCGTACATCAAAAGTAATTATCGAGATTAATATTGCAGTTGGTCACTTGCATAAAATGTGAATTCGAGTGAGGAAAGCTCATACAAGTGAGAAAAATCGCTATTATATATGGGTGTAACAGGGTGCGAATGAAATAAACACCGTGATTAATTTTTATGCCTGAAATTTATGCAGGACTTCTTTATTTCTGTAGTAGCATGGTCAATGGTAGGCACAAGACTGACGAAAAGGGCCTTACGCGCTAAGCAACATACATCGCTTTCTAGCTAGAGAGTAGGGGGGAAAGTAGAACAGGGCAACAAACTCTAGAAAGTGTGTCGACTTTCTTTACATTCTTTACATTCCACCGTTTAGACCATTTTTAGCCCTCTAAAATTTAACCCTTCTGTTTTTGATCGGCGTAGTTTCCCCCACTATTGAATCTTCAGTCGGAGAGTCGCATAGTGTACGGTAGTTTTAGCTTGCACTTGAGTTTTAACCCAGGTGAGACATAAATTCTTAGGTGTACATTCTTTTATAATATTCAAGGCTCCGCATTTATACAAGGTAAAAATACCGATTAACCCTATGCTAACGTAACCTATGTACTGCAACCATACGGTGGCTTTCTCTTTCCACGTTTTCACTCTGTGATGAGAAGCTAATTTCCCAAGAAAATTGTCCGTATCATCTAAACTAAGCCTCATTTGCTTCAATACATTAAGATCTAGTTGTCGGGGTAAGGTTATTAAATGTTTTTTTAAAGTGTCCAAAGAATTCCTATCATACGGCGTTTCGTAAGTTTTGTTCAATACAATGGATTTTTCGTAGACAGTTATCTTTTCTGAATAAAGTTGTACAGTATTTGATACAAGTTTTCATTCGGAAACCTGGATCAAAACATCTGTATCCACTTCTATAGAAGTCGTAGAGTCGGCGCAAAGAAAATCTAGTGTTAACTTATTATTCGGTAACAGTATGTAGCCGTTCTTAGTTGGAATGTAACTTTCGTTATTTACTCTAAAGGGTGAAAAATTACAAGTCGCAGAGTCTTGATGTCTTTTTATTATGCTAGCGCCACAGTTGTTCGTGTCTGCTAGCATATAGTTAGGTTGATTACGGTTGCAAATTTTATATCCCGTTGAAGATTTGCATTTGTTCAATGTTTCTCGATCGGTTGGTACATATGCAGTTTTACTTGTAAACAAGTACTTGTGTTCAGGTATCAGGGATATATGAGTGTTTTGAATTCTTTGTGGAATAGTAATTACGTGGGTAATTATGTATTCTTCTTTTTCCAGTACAGTATCGAAATAATGCATGTTAAAGTTTTCCTAATTAAGGCTACATTAACTTCGCTAAGATCAATGATGTGTTGATAGCTTTCTGAATTAGCGTCAAAGTGATAACGGGTTCAATAGACAGCTTCAAATTCTTTAATGGTATCCATTAAGATTTTAGGTGTGAGGATCTGGAGATGGATTATTCCATGTTTGCCATTATTTATAGCAGCCAATGCTGTTTCGATGTCATCGTGTAGTTCTTCGATTAAAATTTCACATGTAATCAATTTAGGGGCTACAAACAAATTCCTGGTGTTGTTATTTAGGCTACCTCTAATTACATGTGCAATTGCGGATTCGGGTTATAATTTTCCTTCTAATTTCTTGTAATCGGTCGAAGAAGAATCCAGCACTAATTTCAGAACCTTGGTATGATTTTGCATTACCATAGCCAAATTTTTATTTTCTGAATACAGTTGATCAAATTCCTTACTGATTTTCTCGAGGTCACTGTTGCTCATAGTACCGAATAAACTTTTAGATACTTCTCCTATGGCATTTAGCAATCCTCTTCTAAAAAGATGTTACCATTGATGTTTTTTATAGTATAATTTCCTTGGCTTTTTCCTACATAGTATGAAAGCAGAATCCATATGAGAATCATCTGAAATTATATATAACAAGGCATTAATTGGTTAGCATGGATTCTCTGAGTTTTATTATCGAAAATAATTTTGTAATTATTATTTCCTATTTCTTCTAAGATAGTCACAGGTCCTTTCCAACTAGGGGAAAGTTTATTGGAAGGTGCTTGATTCATAAATTTAACCAAATCTCCTGATACATGAGTTTCTCGTGGTTTTATAATTCTTGCGTCTTGTTGTTTCTTGTATTTTTCTCATTGCAAACTTATTCTTTTCCTGACTTTATTTAAGCATTTTTCATGCCTATTTTTCCATCGCTGTATAAGATCCGAGTTGAAAGTGTTGTATTCAGCATCGAAGGAATATTTAGTTCTCTTCCAAAAGTAAGTTGGAATAAAGAGTGCCCAATACCTTCATACTTCATAGTATTGTGGGCCATGCTCACGATTTTTAGCGTATTATCCCACTCAATTTTGTTATCTTCCATACATGTTCTTATTAAATCTTTAAGCGTCGGGTGTGATCTTTCTAGGCTCCCGTTTGATGGTGGTAAGTGGAAGTTTTTATATGCCGGATTCTAAACAATGTTTCAAAATTTTGAACAACTTCTGAGACGAAATTAGCTCCTTGATCAGTAAGTATATGTTTTGGAGCCCCAAACATGTGAATATAATGGTCAAAAAGACCTTCGATGATGCTATTATTCCCTGTCAGAGTGGTTGGCAATGGTCCGAAAATATCCATTGATATTTTATCATTGAGGTCAACTGGTGTATCGGGGATAACAGCTTCGCTTTGATTTTTAATTCTAGTTGTTTTTTGCAGTTGGCAGACCGGACATCTTTCTACGGAGTAAATAATTTCTTCTTCCATGTTTCTCCATTCGCCGATTGTTCTAGCTCTTTCTATAGTTTTGTTTTCACCGTAATGATGTGCCATAATAGAACCGTGTGCTTCTCTTATCACTTGTTCTTTTTCGTCGTTTGTCAACTTTCTCGTGGCCGTATAGCAAGTGTAAAAACTCTATTCTGGGTACTGGTGACATAGAAACCCTATTATCTCTTGTATTTTGATTTTTTCTAAGGGTGTGAACACTGGACCAGGAAATTAAAGTCTTAATATTGTTAATTTTTTACACAGTAAACCTCGCACTTGGAGGCTGAGTAATTTCAACCATGATTCTTCTTGATACTCTCCAAGCTCAGATTTTGTGATTAATTAAATTCTGGATGTGGGTTCATCTTTTCGTATTTTCCAATGATTTCGCTGCTGGGAAAATCGTTTTCTAAATCGCTATTTTGAGTTTCATCTCCAGAAGGATCGATTACTGGGAATAATCGCGATAAGCAGTCGGTTGCCTTGTTTTCTTTCCCTTTCACATACTGGACTTCATATTCATATTCTTTGAGTCCCAATCTCCATCTTAGTAATCTGGATGAGGGATCTTTGACATTGTGTAACCATGTTAATCCTTGGTGATAAGTTTGGATTTTTTTCCTAACAGATACTTTCTGAGTCGTTTTACTGCCCAAAAGATGACTAAAAGTTCCTTTTCAGATGTGCTGTAATATTTTTCCGCTTCATTTGAAATTCTTGAGATATAACAGCACGGGTGGCTTTCCTGGGACAGGATTGCTCCTAAACCCTTATTGCTGGCATCGGTTGTTAATAAAAACTCCTTTGAGTAATCTGGATATCTCAAAACTGGGGCTTCACAAAGTTTTTGTTTTAAAAGCATGAAACTTTCTACGCAATCAGGATTCTATTTGAATACTGTATTCGTTTTTGTTAATTCAGTCAGAGGTTTAGCTATACTGGAAAAATTGCGTATAAATTTCCTGTAATAACCAGCTAATCCTAGGAATGATTGAGTTTCCGTTACGTTTCTGGGATGCTTGAAATTTTTGACTGCCTCTAATTTTACTGAATTTGGCTTAACTCCATCTTTGGTGATGACATACCCGAGATATTCTAATTCAGGGCGAAGATATTCGCACTTATCAGGTTGAAGTTTTAGCGCTGTCTGTCGAAACCTTTAGAAGAGTTCAAAGACGTTTTTATTATGTTCCTCTAAAGTACATCCGAATACAACTATGTCATCTAGATAGACAAAACATATTTTTACTACTAGTCCTCTTAAGGCTCCATCCATCATTCGTTGAAATGTGTCTGGGGCATTTTTTAGTCCAAAGGGTATTCTATTGAACTCGAAGTGACCTTCTGGTGTTGAAAAAGCTGTGTACTTCTTGGATTCTTCTGCCATAGGTTTTTGATGGAAACCGGAGCTTAGGTCAAAGGCTGAGAAGAATTTGGCTTTACCTAAGTGATCTATCATATCATCGATCATTGGTAGTAGATATGCATCCTGATCTGTATCCTCGTTAACCTTTCTGAAGTCTATAACGATTCGCCACTTTTTCTTTCCTGAAGCATCTGCTTTTATAGGAACTACCCAAATTGGAGAATTATAAGGAACCTTGGAATCTCTTATCACTTCCTTTTTTAGTAAATCGTCCATTTGTGTAGATATTTCGTTTTTGTGACACTCAAGTGGCCTGTACGATTTAATATTGACTATTTTCCCTGACTTAAGTATGATCTCGTGTTCCACGAGCTCAGTGCAGGGCAATGGGTCTCCTTCCAAATTGAGAATGTCATTGTAAGAGGCTATTCCTTTTCATAATTTTTCACCAAGCCTCTCTTCTATAAGTTGGAGCCTAGTTTTATTTTTTAAATCTGCCAGTCGGTGTGCAATAGTTGTTCTTTCCTGGGTGAGAGCGATTCGGTGGGTTTCTTTTATCGTTTGAATGGGTTCGTATTTCGGTACCTTGATCAATGCGGGATTCCTATCGTAATTATGATAAGGCACTGTTAACTGGTTGGATTTTATTGAATAAATTCCATTTGGTATATTCGGATCGTTTTTAATAAATATTTCTTGATCAGGTTCATTAACATTTATTCGGTTAATTTGAGCTGTATTACCACTAACGAATTCTCCATCATCGTAAAGCGGTAATTTTCTGTTATCTAAAATTAAGTATTGTGGTGTAATTGAATATCTTTCGTATTGCCTAAAAAAGGGAAGCCCTATTATTCCGGCTTCGAGTAAGGGAAAGTCGTTTTCCACTATGTGAAAGAGATGTTTCTTGCCAAATTATTTGATATAAGTGGCGTCATAGAATTTGTCTTTTCCCGTGACAAAATATTTTTTCATAGAAAATGCTCTGACTTCCTTTGTTACGTCATTCCTTTTGATGATGTTGATTGCTGCTCCAGAATCGACCAGCAAACTATACGTTACTCCGTTTGAGTGTTTGGCTCTGATGGATAATAGTCTCCCGCAAATGTTTGAAATTCTGCAGTTTCCTCGTAGTTTAATTGTTCGTCTATTTCTGCGTAGCTCATTTCTTGGAATTCTAAACAACTGGCGTCGTTCCGTTGGTCTTCGATTTCCTGAACGTTTCTCACTGGATTTTGTGGTGGTCGATTTCGGAATTGTCCTAATGGAAAATTTTGTGCTTTAGCATAATACTCTGTCGCAATGTGTCCTAGTTTGCCGCATTTGTGACAAGTCATCTGAGTTCTCTCTTCGAGAGGCATGTTCGAATTAGGTATTACTGGCCAAAATTGTCTGTTCCCAGAAGCTGATGACGCATGGAAAGATTTTGTTTAGGTTATACCACTACGAGTCAACACACGAGGGTGCATTCTCATAGGTTTTTGTGTTAAGGGACGTGTTAGCTGAGACTCTTTTAGCCGCATTTCCATCTCTGCAGCCTGATTCTCAGCTTGACAAAGATTTTTCGGTTTCTGAGCTTTAGCTTGAAGTCCAATCTCCCTTCTCAGATCAAGCATGTATCTTTTAAGTGATTCCTTTTCTTCTATTTTGAGAACTATCCTACTGTCTACACCATTAAAGTGTTCTCATTGGACTGCGTATTTTAATTCGTTTACGGCTTGTCTAAAACGTCCGTTAAAATTTTGCACTGTTTCTGTGTGTCCTTGTCTACAGCTTTCTAGTTTGGAACTAAGGGCTGAAACTGATCCAGTGAGGTTTAAATTCTTTCTCAAAGCATCGTAAAGTTTGGAGAAACTCTTGATTTCTAGGTACCTGATTGCCCTTTCTGCATTTTACGTAATCTTTCCCGCTAAAATAAAGTTTAGAAGTAAGTCAGGCTGAGAACATTTTTCTTGCGCTTTTTCTACTGAGCGTATAAAATCCTCTACACCAATTTCGTCATGTCCGATTAGAGTTCGTATTGTTCGAATTATTTCCTTGGCGGGGATGGTACCAAAAGTGATGTTCCTTGACGCGGTGAGTTGAGTTCGCTGTCTCGCAGTGTCTTGTGATTAGTCCGCAATATTTTTTCTGTTCTGTGCATATCCTCCTATGTTTACTCTGATCCCACGATTTTTCGATTCTATTTCGTCGAAGTCTTCGCTATCGGAAGTTGTGACGTTTTCCCCAACGTCGGTTTCTACTCTTGCTAAAATTCCTATTCTATTCCCTAGTTGCACAATCTCCTCGATACGATGACCATTTTCAAAACTAATTTTGACATTGCTACCTCCAGGTTGGTTAATTTCGATAGGATTATTTAGAGTATTTCATCTTGAGTAGGTGAAACAGGGGAACTCATATTTGTGGTTCTGTACCAATTGTGGATTCCGTAACTCGAACTGTCACTTACCGATTTTGTGTCGTATTTTGTAGATAAGTTTTCACTATATGCGTTAAAAGCCAGCTTAAATTCGTCGGATGTCTCGGGTATAATGGTGCCGCGTTTCGCGTTACTATTCTTGTGTTTTGTTTAAAAACTCTCCACTCTATGCAAGCCGCTACAAGCTTTCCATAAACGATAGAGTGACGTCACACTGCTGATGCGTCCTGTGACAGCCTTGACGTTTACTTGACCGGCTTGATTTTACGAGAAAATCCGTAAAGGTTCCATCGCAGTCTTTTCCCAAGTTGGAGAAGTAATATCCGTGGATTCTGAAGATATGCTTAGCTGCTTATCTTCTTTGTCTTTTTCGATGGTCCTCTGCTAGACAACGGCCTGGGCTCGTAGTCGAAGATTGCGTAGTTTGAATTAGAGTGTGATCTTGAAGAATCCTCCTCTGAATCGTTTACCGCAATCTTGGCAGAATCGCCAATTTGTAACAGGGTATAAATGAAATAAACACCGTGATTAATGTTTATGCCTGAACTTGATGCAGGACTTCTTTATTTCTGTACTAGCGTGGTCAATGGTAGGCAAAAGACTGACGAAAAGGGCCTTACGCCCTAAGCTACATACATCGCTTCCTAGCTAGAGAGTAGGGGGGAAAGTAGAACAGAGCAACAAACTCCAGAAAGTATGTCGACTTTCTTTACATTCTTTACATGGGGATATAAATGGGACATTCACCTTAAATGAATCTGAATTTTACATAACTTTTATCACATATAAATCATTTTTTCATTATGAATGAAACATTTTTTGGATGAGAAATTTATTGGCTTATAAAATGGATCGTCATTTATATTCTCGATGAGTCTAATAGAATTGAAATGTTGTTCCTTATTGTGAAGCAGCGTTAACAAATTGGAGTATGATCTCAAATTGTGTGAGGACTTTCTCCGACCGTATTCGTTTAAGGTAGTTCGTTCACAAAAATTAGACCTCAGGCAAAAATAGATAATTTTGCTTTCAAGAATAGCAATATTATTATTGAAGGGCTAATTTGAAAGAGAAAAGATTATTTTTCATGAAAAAAATTTGAAATACAAAAAAATAATTTTATTAATAAATTTTATTTTTGCCCTAACTATAAATTTTTAAAAATGATGCGATTCTAATAAATCACGGTTCATTTTTTTAGGAAAAAGATGCTCTACAAAATGCCCGTTTCCTATTTTTGAAATTGAATTAATTATTATCAAATACAGCAATTTGTTTATAAAAATTTTGTTTTGAAAAATTGTTTTTTTATTATTTCAGACATTGATGAAAAAACTTTGGCTCGAAGCGATAATAAAATAAGTTTGGGCAAAAATAAAATTTATTAATAAAATTATTTTTCTGCGTTTCAAATTTTATCATGATAAATAATATTTTTTCTTTTAAATTAGCCCTTCAATAATAATATTGCTATTCTTGAAAGCAAAATTATCTATTTTTGCCTGAGGTCTAATTTTCGTGAACGAACTACCTTAAATACAAATTTGTAATTAAGGAGTTATATTCAATAAGGCGACAGGCGCTCGAAAATCTGTAAAAGTATTGTCCGCCTCGTGATGTCATAGTAAAAAATTGAAAATCGAAATTCGAAAAAACCAAAAACATGGTTTTATAGCTCGTGATAGCAGATGAGTAGAAGCGAAGGAAGATAGAGAAAGAGAGTAGGAGTGGCATGCGATGAAAATGAGCAAGACGACACTTCATTCAAATGTTATTATTGAAAGGGTCAAAACCTAATTCGCATTTGCGTTTAACTCGTTGTATTTTCGAAAGTAATTGTTCAATCGAGTTGATATTTTCCAAAAACTTGCTCCATATACTAATGATCAACTTATTCGCGGGAAGTTTAGTGTAGCTCAAACTTCCTCGATCACTTTTTCGGGCCGAAGATCGAAAAACATAGTTTTTTCTTCGGACTAAAAAAAACCATATAACAATAAACAAAAAAATTTTTTGCAAGCACTGTCGCCTCCGCCAGAGATTCACGAGTAGAAATCAAAAAAAAAATTCGCCACCCGTTAATTAATGAATTTTTCGAGGCGAGTGGATTGAAATAAAACATGGTTTCTATGCTTTAAAACCAACACACTTTTTATTAATTTACTCGAAAATTTGCAACGTTATAAAAAAACTGTAAGTGGAAACTAACATTCATTTTTCACGAGCTATAAAACCATGTTTTTGGTTTCTTCGAATTTCGATTTTCAATTTTTGACTATGACATCACGAGGCGGACAATACTTTTACAGGTTTTCGAGCGCCTGCCGCCTTATTGAATATAACTCCTCAATTGATAATAAAAATTTTAGTGAAGAGAGCCATAAATCACTAATGTATGATAAAACATAAGAAGATTTACCTTCAAACGTAATCTGGTTATAATCGTATTATAAAGCATTGCCTTATTTAAAATTCATTTGGAGATTTGTTCTTTTTTGTGAATTTTTTTCATTTTGTAGATAACGATTGTGGATAACAGTTCTAGTTTAAGAATTCAGAGTGAAACATTCTTTTTTGAACCGTAGGAAATGAAGATTGTTGTTTGTGTACTGCTATGTATATTTGCAGTCAGAGGTAAATATTAGAACATTATTAATACAAAATGCAGTTGTTTTCTTTAAATCCTTCGACTTCGAAGAATATATTCTCATTATTACTGTAAAAAGTAAAACTTATTTTGAATCTTTAAATTGACTAATTTTTGAACAAAATCTTCTGTAAGATTTAAAAAATTTAAGGTTTTTTTTGCAGTGATAGCTCTTACGTTTTACCTTTAACTCCTTGAATGTGTGAACTATCAAACTGGGCAGTTAGAAAGTCTTTGGAATCGACTTTTTTATATAAAAAAAAATTCAAATCAAAGCGGCCATATACATATATTCCATCGTATTCGCAATATGCAAAGTGCTGCACACATCCCGCAGCTTCAAATCTGATTTAATAAAATGATCGAGCTCTTAATGTCTCTTTGAAGTAAAATAAATTGAAATTTCAATATGATAAAGGAATAAATGAGGTATAAAAATAATCTAAATGACATACATTTTAATAATATAAAGGGTTTCCCAATAGGGGTGATATGATTTTGAATGTCCTTATCGGGCTCATTTGAACTGAAATTTTTGACGTCTGCTGTCAGCTGTCATCAGTAAGGTTTGCCATTTAATCATGAGTAGTTTCACGCTTCCACAAGGTTTGGAAATTGTCCAATTATTTTATCAAAATTCGAGAAGTTTTGTCGGTGTTCAAAGAGCATATCGTGCAAAATATGGTCGTCATTCTGCTCCATCCGCGCTCTCAATTCGTCGAATAATCGATAAGTTGGAGAGTGAATTTACTCTATTGGATACTAAGCCTAAAAATCGTATGCGTACCGCACGTTCTACACAGAATATAGCCGCCGTACAGGCCAGTATCGAGGAAAACCGTGAATTGTCCGTGCCACGCCGATCTCAGGAATTGGGCCTGTCCAGGATGACTACCTGGCGTATTTTGCGATTGGATCTTGGCCTGCATCCCTATAAGATGATTCTGGCCCAAGAACTGAAGCCTAATGACCATCGTTTGCGTCGGGAGTTCGCGGATTGGGCTCTGGAATCAATTGAAAATGATCCCAATTTTCATCAAAAAATCATCTTTTCTGATGAGGCGCATTTTTGGCTCAAGTCTCGGGGGACATTTGGCCGATATATTGTTTAAATCATAAATCGCATAGAATATCCAATGTAATAAAAAAGATTTCGATCAATTCCGAATGAATATTCAGTGTTTTTTTTCAATTTCAAAACATATCACCCTTATTGGGAAACCCTTTATTTCAAGAAATTTTCCTGTTAAACAAGAAAGTAAACTCACGTAATTTGTTATGCAGTAATAATTGATATTCATTTTATCATATTATAATATAATATTTCCTCCCCTCTTGTTCGGGAATTTTGATTTATCTATAGAAGTGCATAACCTATTATATCTCAAAGAAGAAAATCCATTCAGATGTTAAAGTTTTGTAAGTGAAGAAAACTAGTTATTGAATCTAGGATGATGAAACCAGATTACGGCCATTATCAAAAAATTTCATATACATCATTCACGGTCTGCATGACACGTAATTTCATTCAGTTTCGACGATAAGACGCTACGTTCGCTACTATTCTAACCATCAGGCAATCGTCGCGCGCATGCGCATCGTCTCCATACAGGTTTACAAGCGCCAACGCATAAATAGTTTTCTTGCTTCGTAAGGCTACTTTCAAGGCTTTAATGTGGTAATCATATAAATCGGCCATTCCATGCCTAATTTACATCCCAAAATTTGTTTTTGAAAAAAATATGTTTTGTTACATTTTCTTTTCAAAAATATGCGACACGTCTTTTTTTCAATTTGATATTTAAACATTTTGAGAATGGAATCTTTAAAAGTTTTGAAATCGGAAAAATTGATGTTCTTTTCAGAGTGATGTACTGCACGTCCTATTAATTTTTTTTTTAATAACAAAATAGTCAAGTCATAAACAATTTTTTTTTTTAATTTGGAACATTTTTTTTGCTTTTTCAATTCTAAAATATTCGAATGAGGCTCTTAATGATACTGTGAAAATTTGCGAATGGAGAAATCAAAACAATAGGAGTAATGAATTTTTTAATTCGTGAGCACGCGTCCCTGCGATAGAGCTGGCGGAGCTATCAAGAGGATGGCACGCAGAGCAAGTCTACAAATTATCTCAAATGAGCAAATTTTATCGCCATTAAAGCTTTACGAGTGGGCCAGCAAAGATTCTTGTTTACCAAATATTTCAGTTATGTGCAAAGATGTGCAAAGAGAGAGAGACTCCTTTTTGGAAATCCTATGAATGTAGCAAAGATCCGATTTGGAGAAACTGTGGTCTAATATTCCAGTCGGAGGCTGCTGGGATTTAATCCTGGATCCAATGATTTTGGTCGGTTGGTACTCGGGAGCTACTTGAAATGGTTGTAGGAAACTTAATCATTGATATTCCAACACTATATGAAAGTACCGATAACAGTCACTTGTAGGAACTTATAAATTTGAGTCACTTCTATAACGGTCAGGAAGGTAGACGTTCGCGGTGACAGACTTGAAGAAGACTAACAAAAAACTCGGCGAAGACTGAAGAAGTACTTTTCGAGGAAGAGTTATGAAGTTTAAGATGGTCTGACGGTAACTGAAAATTTGCGGATTCGCAGTCGCTTTTCTGGGCAATTTTCGTTCGATAGTGGTCCTAGTCGCCATTTTTCAATCGATACTGGTTTTTCCCTGGATTTGTTTACCAGCCTCTGGTTGATGCTTCTCCGACCTTGGCACGTGGCAGATTTGCTGGGCTTTTCGTATATTGAAGAAGAAAAAGGGGAAGAATATATTCGAATAGTTTTTCTCCTCTGGTTTCCCCGACGTTCCTTCTTTTCAAATCAACTAGACTTTTAATTTCCCTGTTTTGCTGCCTCGGTCGATATTCTTGTTTACTTAGCACATTCCGATGGTTTTCCCTCGTTCACACCTTTGTAAGGGTTTCGACGTTTCATTCATAAGCGTTGTCTATTTATAAACTTACTACTTCTCTCTCCCTATTACAATTTTACTACCGTACATTTTATTTCGTATAATTAATATAGTACCTTTCAAAACATATCGTTTATGCATGTTTTACTGCGAAGAAAAATATAATATTATGAATAAATAAATGTTAATAGTCACAGGACGTGACAATATGAAAAGGCAAACGACTTTCAGAAAAGTAGTTTTGAAAAATGCAAAACGATTCTTGGCACACATGGATTACACTGTGTTGAACCAGAAAAAAATTATAGTTTTCTTGTACATACAATTGAACTACGTAATAATTAAATAATATTAATCATTATGCTAAACTATGGAACTTTAGCTTTAAATTAATATTCTTATTAAAGAATTCATTGATGATCCATGCACCAAACATTATTTCATCGTACACATTGATCATGAAACAAAGGAATCAGTAGATAATTCGGGACGGCAAAAGCGCGCTCGCTCGCTCCATCGCAGTGACGCATGCGCCCGAATTAAAAAATTCATTACCCCTAGAGTTTTGACTTTTCCATTCTCAAATTTTCACTGTATCATCAAGAACCTTATACGAGTATTTTAGAATTAAAAAAAAGATAATTGTTTATAAAACTTAACTATTTTTTTATTATAAAAAATAACAGGACATCACTTTAAAAAGCTTGAAGGGCTAGGCACATTTTCCGCATGACAACAATTTTTTATATCGAAAACTTTTTTTACTGTATCCTATTGAAAAAACATCAATTTTTACCGATTTCAAGAAATTTAAAAGATTCATTTCTTGAAATTGTTAAATTTCATATTTAAAAAAAAAATCGTGTCGATTATTTTTGAAAATGGAACGCGACAAAACATTTTTTTTTTTTTAAATTTTTGGGTGTTGCCATGCTCGTATGTCTGTGCCGGGCAGCCCTCACTAGTGACCACGCTGAAGTACTAGTTCTACATTAGTAGAAACAAAGGATAGTTTATTAAAAGGTGAAACCGTCTTTGTTATAAAATACAATGAGCTAATATATGAAAAGTCTGATAGTTCCATAAAATCTGAAACCCTCTCTACTAATAACTAACGCACTACTACCTAGCGACTGAGCCTATCGGCTACACACGCTTGGAGCACCGGGAAGAAAATAGCAACTACTACAGGGCCGTTTGAAAAGAGTATGTGCCCCGTTTAATCGGGAATTTTTTAATTTTATGGCAATTAATAATTCTTGGGTTGAAATTTTCAAGAGTTTGGATTGTTAAATAACGCGGAGGCAAATACACGGAGAGAACTGTTAGAGTATATGCTACTTTTCCCGTTTAGTAAGCTAATTTATAGTAATAACAACTACTTGTTGGTTCAGAAATACTAAACAACGTTCTGTTGATTCTACTAAAGAGAATAGTACGAACGCTGTCTATTTGTTTAGTAGAATTAACTGTACCATATAGCCCTCTGACCTGACGCTCCTGACTATAAGACTAACCTCTCTGATCCGTCAAAGTTGATTTGCGTGCGTACATTTTTCACCGTGTAGTTAAAGTAATATTACTCGAATCTGTCGATTAAACTTGGGACATAAGGACATTTGAATATCTATTAAATATATACATCCATAAACAGTATACAAATATATTCACGCCATTCAGTCGCAGCCAATCATATTTTTAATCGCAAATAAACATAACATATAATCTTACATATGGGGCATAATTTCTCAAGTGATACCACCCCAAAAAACGAAGTCGTCCAATCGGGCTTAAAGTTTGGCTGATTGGAGTCGTCTTTGACGGTACTTCCTACAAAAAAAATTCCTATAAAATAACGAAATTTCAGGTTGATTTTTTTTTGTTTTCGAGCAATTGTGCGATGGATAACCAGATGCTCCGCCGGAGCTGAGGCCGCACGGCTGTTCGCTACCGTTTTCACGCCGGGAAACCCGTAGAACACCCTCGAGCTAATTTTTTGCATTACATAATATCATACGCGGTTAGTGTAACTGCTCTCTGTGAAATACATGTGGGACGTTTAGAAAACTAACCTCAAAATTTAAATTTATGATATTTCATCACGTCACATCAAAATCAAGTTGCAGGGTTTGTTTCTTTGCCCACTTATTCCTTGATTTGTCTTCATTTGTTTCGTTGCTTCGTCACTTCTACCACTAGAGTTCCACTATTTTCGTTTCCCGTAGTAAGAGAAAATACTTTGACTCAGCATAATATCCCAGCATACGAATTGGGTACATTATTTCCAGATTTTATCTGAGAAGAGTTTTTTGAAGCAGGTTTGTCTGTGGAAATACAAGGTGCGTTCCAAAATAAACGAGACTGAGCTAAAATAGAAACGACAGGAGCTTTGTTCTGATAAATTCGAGTTTATTTATTCAAAATAGCCCCCTCCGGCCTCGATACACTGTTTTGCGCGATCCAAAAGCTTTTCGAAAGAGTGTTTCAGGTCATTAACCGGAATGTCCTTCAGGATGTCAGTACAAGCTTTTTGGATGGCCTCTACGGACGCAAAACGTTTTCCTTTCATGGCTAAATGCAATTTTCCGAATAGGTAGAAGTCACAGGGAGCCATATCAGGCGAATACGGTGAGTGGTTGACAGATAAAATGTGATTTCTGGTCAAAAAATCAGTGATAAGCGTTGGACGATGGGCCGGCGCATTATCGTGCAAAAGGCGCCAACTGCCATTTTCACGGTATTGCGGCCTCACGACCTTCTTTGAATCGTTTAAACCACTCATGGACTCTGGCACGGAATAAACAATTGTCACCATACACTTGTTTCATTAATTCAAACTTTTCAGTGAAAGTTTTACCAAGTTTCAAACAAAACTTAATATTCGCTCTTTGTCCGAAGTTCATTTTTCGACCGATGCTATAAACACACTGTCCCTTATAAAGCAATAACTCGGCTTCTAATTGTCCGTTGGTCATGAAATTTTGACAGAACGTCAGTGAAGAATGTAACTTTCCAACTCATACTCCCATCAGAAGATAGCGCCACTATTAATAGCTATTTTGAAAAAGTCTCGTTTATTTTGGAACGCACCTTGTAATTCAATTTCATAATATAATTTTGTTGATTCTGTTGAATTATTCTAATTTAAAAAATCATTTTTATCTGCAGTCGCGAAATTTCATTTTTCCTCCTGTTTCCTCTTCTGTTTTTCTTACTTAAAAGGAAGATCATTCTTGAATTGCGACAATACTGCAAGGATTCCTAATCAAGTTCAATCAAATATTGACACTGCTGTTGACAATGATGATGCCGATAATAATGAATGTGATCGAGATTTTTCAATACCTTTAAAGGTCAATCACACAAAGATGCAGTGTGATGACGAATATCATAAAACGGGTGTTGAAGTACTTGATCAAATTATCGAAAATTCAACGTCTCTAAAAGTGGACAAGAAAAATTTCAACTTCTTTCACTTGTACCTAAATCTTGGGAACGCAGAAAACTAAGGAAGGTGTTTGGTATTTCAGAGCAGCAAACAATTATTGTGGAACAATTAGTTTCAGAACATGGAATTCTTATACTGCCAAATCCAAAAAAAAGAAAGAGCATTGCTCCTGGAAATTGAAGCTCTTGTAAAGACTTTTTATGACCGCGATGACATTAGTCGAATGATGCTAGGAATGAAAGACTTTTTATCGGTAAAAAATGATGATGGAACTTGTTCACATGTCCAAAAAGACTTCTACTATATAGATTCTTTGTAGTGTGGCGTCCAGATTACTCACCTATCGAATTATAAACTAAACCTTCTTGCTTATAGTCAGTAAAGTGATCTAAAAAATCTTAATATTGAACTCGGGATGAGCATAATCAACAGTAAAAGAAAAGCAGATTGAATAAATAAATATATTAATGTTAAGAGGTTTCAATTAAGAACTTTGGTGATATCTATTAGGTATTAATTGCAAACACTTATATGAATCGACAATATTTAGATGTTAAATCAGTAGTTTCTGATCGTTGGCATAATGATGCCACTTAATCCGACAAATTTAATTATAATATCAACGTTTATTGTAAAATTGTGGAGAAAATTATTTAAGAATTTTTAAGTTAAATGAATCTAAAGCTGCATGTCAATTGGATTTTCACAAATTTTGACTACAGTTGTTTTTAATATTAATAGTGACACATTTTCCAATGATGTTGTTTTTTCCAAAATTTAAAACATCATGGAAAGTTGCTGACTGCGGTTTTTTTGACTTTGACAAAATCTTAGTGATGTTTCTGTAAATCTCGTGTTTGTAATGACAGATTAAAGGAAATTCAAATTTCATTATATGTAAGATGATCTGAAGAGGATGACATTTAGTCATCGAAACGTAATCAAGATGAATAAATAAGGATTACAATTCACACAGTCCGAGGTTGGTCATTTCTCCTCTTTCTAATTAAATCAACCTAATTCAACATGATTGTCAAATCCTAATTTTCAATATTATTTTATTTTCTATCACTTATAGATGGATTTCTAGGCAGCAGCAAGTTGTTAACATTGTGTTGTGAAATTTTTTAACGGCAAATGAGATGTATCTAAGTGAACCGATAATTAAAAAATAAAATAATATCGAAAATTAGGAAAATCTACGATCTAAATATTGTCGATTCACATAGTTATTTGCAATTAATACCCAATAGATGTCACCACAAGTCCTAATGGACCCCTCTTTACAATCACTAGACGGCTCAACTGGAAGTGTAATATACCAAAATTGTTTGAATCGTAGGCGGTGCTGGCTTGGTACGTTTATAGCATGGCAAGGCTAGTATACAACGGATGTTCGATACCTCCCGGCACATGCAAGACGCACGCTTCAAATTTATTCGGTTTTCTTGAATCCAAAATCTCATTTGCCGTTAAAATATTTCACGACATAATGAAATAATGTTTATCCATCATTATTTCAAAATGGAGCAGGTCGAATTTTGATTAGAAAAGGAATAAAAAGGTTTGATGAGTATCCTAACTTGTTTTTAGGTAATTCTTAAAGTTGAAATTGGATGCAGATTTAATCCAGTGATCCGCAAGATCTTAAAATAATACACATTTCTTTAAATCTGTGCCTAAACCTCGAATTATTGTAGAAACACTTCTTTTCAATAAAATAAACAATGTATCACTTCTATCGACTATATCGACTCAAAGTTACAAACAGATCAAGAAACCAATCAAGGGATCAAGATACCATTATCATGTGTGTGTGTGATTTCACCGACGCAAATTATAGCCAAATCTACAAATCAGTAAAATGATCAATAGTCGACTTGGAGAATCCTCCAAAACAACCGGGATCAGTAAATCAATCATCTGAATCGATTGGACCACAGAGTTCTACAGCCTATTTAAGACTCATCTCAAAATATCCACAAAAAGAAGATTCAATTCATCAAATTCGACCCAACTGGACTCAATTACACCTAATTTATTTTCGATTCAGGGTAAATACAACAAATTAAATATTCTATCTTGTTACCAATTATTCATGGTGCTTACTTACAATTTATTTTGTGTTAATAAACATATTTCGTATGATTAATTCCTTCCTGTTCACGGACTTATTCCTCATTCCTTATAGAGGATCCTTTCTATCCTGACATAAAAGAAGGAAATCTTTTAATAAGAGAAATTTTACGTTTCTAACGTAACAAATGTATATAAATAAATTTTTAGAATTTGTATTTACTGAAAAATTATCAAGTGGCTATACACGAACTCCAATGATACGAGCTCCAAAGATGCGAGCAATTCGACTCCAACAGAGCGAGCGGAATTTTTCCCCTTCTACCCCCACTCTATTCGAGAGTAAGGCACATGCAAGTGCGCGCTGCCAGTAGTAGGCCAGTATTAGTGTTCGCAGAACGTGGACGTAAATGGCCCCCACCATAGATGCTTCGAGCTCATTGTGTCTTCCTCATTCAACCAACCTATGGCAGTGGAGCGAGGAAGAAGCCATGAGCTGGTAGGGTCCATGGTGGGGGCCGTTTACGTCCACGTTCTGCGAACACTGACCTGTATGCCTTCTCACGCATTGACCCTGAAATCTAAACGTCTCCGAAGTGGGGGCCCCTTACACTCTCGTATCTTAGGAGTTCCCGATTCCCGAGCTTCTCGCATTCTTGGGCTTCGAGTGTACTTTTCATTGGTAACAAAAACTCGATTTATTGACCTTTATTTTGTACAGTTAATGGATTCCAAATCATTCTTGACTGAAAGAAAAATGTTTGTACAAATTGAATGCATATTTAAATTTTCACTATAACACGTCGGAAATTTGTTTAACGTTGATTAGCATTATTGTTATGTCATAAACGTGACAATTCTCTAATAAAATATTTTGTATTAGGAGAGCATATTTTTATTGCAGGTGATTCATCGAAGTCCAATAACCTGTTTTCCATTGAGGAGATAGAACCTTACGGTTCTTAGTGAGAAGGAGTTCGTCGAAGATATCAGATGTATCACTAATTTTCTCGAAAAGTATCACTCGTAGAAAAAAATGTTTCAAACAAAAAATGTGTATCTCGATGAGATCTATAACTTTTGTTTAAATCATTTTGTAAAATTTTGCGTATTGGCTTAGATAAACGAAAAAAACCATAATTTTTATGGTTTTTTCATGGTTTTTACCATGAAAATCGTCTTGTCGCTGATTTTGATTATCATATTCGTAATCAGTGCGTCAAAATACATAAGTATACGAAGTTTGAAGAAAATCGGAAAATTCAGCTATTCGGAACTTTATCCAAATCTTTGACCACTGAGCCATTTTTTCATATTTGTAACGAGAAAATAATCCGAGGGGGCTAAATCTGGCAAATAGGGCGCGTGAGGAAGAAATTTGAAGTTTGACTCATTAAATTTGTCCATCGCGATAACGGATGTGTGAACTGGTGCATTGTCTTGATGAAACAAAACTTTTTCTTTCACTAAGACAGCGTCCAATCACACTTCTAATAAATTCTTTATTTTAAAATCTACATATAACAACAGTTTATTTCAATTACCATCAAAAACACATTTTTTTTAACTTCAGTAGATGACGTTAGTGATTATATCCACGAATTACGTGACTGTAAGTTAGCTACTAATTTGGTACAATTGGTTTTATTTAATCAATAATGCAAAGTTATCGAAATTATCATTACAGTAGAAGTAAAAAACTGTGAAACGACAATGAAGTGGATCCTAATATATATGATATACTATATTTTCTCATTTTTAAAACTATTAACTCTGAATCATTTTTCTTTTTTGAGGCTTAAGGTAGTACTACCCTTACGGGGATAAATGAAGAAAGCGTTGAAATTTCGGGGCATCGTAAATGAAGTTAAAATACACAAGATAGCAAAGTTTGAAGGCGTTTGACTTATTAGTTTAAAAGATATGAATTTATAAAGTCATCCACTTTTACATGGTAGGTATAGGTTATAGTTGAAATTCAGTAAGGAATTCCAGAAAAAAGAATAAAAGAAAAATCAAGAGCGTGATCAAATTCCGCGAGTAGAATAAACACTTTCTTAGACTCACTCCTGCTTAATTTGGATAACTTTGTCTTATTGTATTTCGAATAACAACGCTTTAAAGTTGTTGAAATCGAGTTCAATAAAGAGCACTAAATAAATGAGCCGAGTGAGCGGCAACGTCGCGACTGAGCGAGAGAGAAAGTACGAAATAGCAAAATGTGTGCAACTGAGAAAGGCATACCGAGCTTTTAACTTTAAGGGAGGTTTCTACCTTGTTGGCTCCAAAACCTGCTGTTTTTTCTGGAATTTTTTTCTTGGAAAGTATGATAGGTATGAGAATGAAATTTTAGCCAGTTGTAGAGTACAGTTTATTGAAGCTACACAATTTTTTTGGGGGTGATCCAAGTGAAGAGGGCGAGGGGGGGTACTCAATAATGGCGGCATGTCGGCGGCAACTCGTCCTCATGGTGGAAGTCGTAGAGTCCGTAAAAAAAATCTGAAAGGCAAAAGACGAATATGTTCTTAATCTGTACACTTTTCCGTATCCGTGGTACTAGAATGAAGGAAAAAACATAAAAAATGCGAAAATTATGAGCTTTTGAAAAAAAAATCGGTTTTTTCCTCATTTTTTCGTTACTCATTATTTTTTTAAATAAACAATTTTCAATATTTTCAGATGATTCTAGTACCACGGATGCACATACTCCTGAGGAACATGTGTGGAAAATTTCATGACGATTGCTCAATTTTTGCGACCTGTAGGACTTCCACCAACTCGAAAAACATGGTTTCGAGAAAAACGCGTTTGAAAATTTGAACTATAGTTGCAAAAATGTATGTCGAATTTCCTAGATCTTAATCAAAATATTCATCGGTAATCATGTTTCCGGGGTCGCTGATTACGAATCTGGCATCAAATTTGCAAAATTAATTTGTTTAAACAATTTTTATTAACAAATTTTTTAAACAAATTAGAAATTTTGCAAGATGCGTATGCTTTCCATAGGTTTCGGTATAAATAATTTCAAATCTGGTACTATTATTTTTAAAAAAATTGTTTAAACAATTTTGTCTCCCTCTCGCTCGTATGTCGATTACCGCGAAAATTCCGTTTTTTGGCTTTATGACCCGGGCGATCATTCACAGATCTACTCATTTTTTCCGTTTTGAACATCGCGATTGTTAATTCCGTTTACTCGATACGACCCGCGCGCTTGACACCGGTCCACCAAACGGCCGATAACTTTCGTAATTTAAGAAAATTCGACTCAAAATTTTGGGAGAGTAAAATTAAAACATGTATCTATCCGGAAATGCAAAAAAAAAAAAAATAATTTTTTCGACTTTACAAGGTAGAAACCTCCCTTAAGCTTTTGATTTATCGCGCGACGTTGCCAGCTTTCGAGCAGCTGATTTCGCTAAGTGTGCGCGCTCAACCGTGTGTACAGCTTCAGCCAAAATTATTACACTGGTGATATCGCAACATTACTAGGGTTTGCCCGCACGGCAAGCGCAAAACTTTTGGCTCTCGTTAAAGTTAGTACTACCTTAATAGGTCATGTACTTTTATAGATGATTAAAAATTCCAAGTGAGGGAGGAGAGAATGGTATATTATTCTTTATATTCACATTCTTCCTTATTTTATATTTTAATCGTATCTGCAGGCGTAAATATACCACATAAAAAAAATATGATAGCAGTATATTGTCCTGAGACACGACTTCTTAAGAATATTGTTGAATTTCTCGAAAACTGAAAAAGATTGTGGTTTATTGAAGAAATGGTAGTGTAACCCTCCATAGTTAATCTTGACAAAGAGGTTAGCTTGTCAGTCACTACTTCAGATTAGGAATTTTTTATGTACAGCTGTCGACATTTCTTTAGAGTTTGACGGTGATAGATTACTGGAAATAGGTTCGGCTTCATCGACGATATCTTGAGGCACTTCATCGCCTTGATTTTCTGAATTTGGAATAATATCCGCGTCCATTACTATGATAGTAAGCTAAGCTCTTCCTACTAAAGCACCGAACTTAATGTCCAAAATTGGTATGAATTTCTATCAATATTGGCATCAACTCATGCATGTTTAGCATGGAATGTTTTATACTATAAAAGAATCAAGCGCATGCTATTATTGCTAATGTCATATGCTGTCAGAGCAATGTTCCTTGCGAAAATAGCTCCAGCTTCGCCTTGCTATGGTTGCAAGAAAACTCATCCTATTTTAGCAAGAGCTCTCTTACAACCGAGAGAGCACGTTAGGTGCTACGTTTGAAAGTAAGCGTGGCCTAACAACTCGGTTGGAAGAGAACTCATGCGGAAATAGGATGAGTTTCTTGCAACCATAGCAAGGCGAATTCCGAGCTTTTTTCGCAAGGCACAACTGTTTTAAAGGTATGAAACTTAGTACTTTTTTAGCATGAAGAGATCCCTGCTTAAAGTGTATTAATTTTTATCAGGATAGCAAGAAGGAAACCTGCTACAAAAACATGACCAGTGTTCTTGCTATTATAGTCAGATATTTTTCTCCGTGTAGGGTTCTAGGACCCCAAGTAAAGTAGTTTACAACCTAGGTCTAGAAACGCTGTTTTATGGCTCGGCCAGAGGCGATGAAATCGCACTTATACTGGCGTGTTATAAAACTTATCATAATTTATACAAAAATAAATCCCCATCAATGTTACATACATAGGAGTTAGAATAAAACGGTATGCATTTTATAGAATGGTATATTTCCGTAATTTCATTTTATTTTACGTTAAAGCGACATTAAGAGCTTAATCATTTTATGAAGATCTCAATATCTCTTTAAATCAGATTTGACGCTCCGTGCTCTTTTTCTAAATCTAAGGTTAACTGAGATTGTATTTCTAAAATTTAATGCTAATTAATGATTGACTGTTACACTGTTTAGTGTAATGTATAGAACGTTGCATATTAATGATGCAATAAGATATAAATAACCAGTTCAATTTGATTTTCTTTTTTTAACAGACTGAGATCGTCAAAAAGTCGATTCGAAAGACTGTCGATGCGCTCAGTTCGAAAGAATAGGGTCCAGAGAGCACTTTCTTCTTTCCTCTTTTTTATTAATTATTTTAGTGTTTTTCATCATTATTTATTATATTATAAAGAAATATAATTTTCATATTTATGCAGGATTAAGTTCAGCATTATCATGGGAAGGCAAATCATCCTGTCCAGAGCCCTATAGATTAGTGGGTTCTACACTGTATTCCTTTGCTTCATTAAGAACGTATCGTAATGAAAGACATTGTACTGGAACTGTTATATCCAGGAACGCTATTTTGTTCGCAGCATATTGTATTTATGGGCACCATCTGCAACCTGATTTTGGTAAACTTAGAATAGTCGTTGAAAGAGTAGAGGTTCAAATTAGGGAAATGATACCCCACCGCTCTTATAATCCCTGGGAGCAAAAATTTGATGTTGGCGTTGTAAGGGTAAGTTGTTTAACAAATTATTACAATGAACAATGTAGCGGATCAATTTAAAACTTTAGATTCATTCAAATGAAAATTTGATATCTTTGTTTCGTCGTGATACCATTAATAATGGCCACTATTTTTAAATTCATTACGTTGTTTCTTTTGACAGGTGAAGACTTTAGTCGGACATATTCGTGAGTTTCCGTTACCTTCCGAAAACGTAATCCTGAACTTGAGTGATAAACTTATATTTGATGGTTTCGGTCCTCACCACGACGTCTATTGCGTATGCTTGAAAAAATAATTATAGAGAGAATAAAAATATGTATGCTATAGGGTACAATCAGCATGATTACCATTCTTGGATCAAAACTAAAATATTGTCTGGATTACCATGAGTTTTTAATATGGTCAACCCGTATGATTGAAATGCTATCAGTTTAAGAAAATTTTCTGCCCCAAAAAATTCTACAAATTCTATTGAATAATTGAGTTAATTTATTTCGATCAATGCTGACTGTACTTAAAATATTGAAGAAAATACTTATTTGATTCAGTCACCACAGTTTATAAAACATACCACTACTAGTTCATGGATTGTCTTAAATATTTTCTTCGTTGACAATTGTATTTTGCGTCGCGTACGGATAGATCATTAAACGTAGCCACACTGGTGATGCTAGATCTGATGACAGTTTTAAATCTATGTTAGAAAAAAAACATGCTTTACTACGCTCGTCCTCTTGATTGCCTCTTCGCATTTCATATTCCATTATATTTACCTACGTAGATCTGATTACATAATTTTATCTTATTATTTTCTTCATTGCAAAAAATAGTACTTTGTGCACAAGTGTCACATACTACTTTTTGTAAAAAATGCACGAAAAGTATATAAATAGCTATAAAGTTTTATAGCTCAGATAGTAACGCGTTATACTAACTTATGTCCGATCCATTACTAAAATAGTAATACAAAATCGTTAAAAAATTGTCAATTTAATCTCATTCAAAACTATTGAACCATTGAAAGAACGATTGCATTTTTTCTTCATAGTTTTACGTAAATTTTGGAAATAACTTTTTACAAAAGTTCTAGACACGAACTTTTTTGATCGATTTCAAGGTTCATCTGAGCGTAATTGCTATCGGAATACGAGCACAGTGCATTATGCAAAGGACAAGACAAAGGCTTGCATTCTGGATCGCAATCTGCGACATACCACAGATTCTAAAATTCAAAACATTGATCGTGGTCCGCAAGATACAACGGGTTTAGATAATCACAACTGTGATCGGATTCTGCGAGTTACGACGCGTCCTCGGATCCTGAAGTATTCAGACCTTACCTCTGCATTTGGGGTTCTGCAGGGGTGGACCTTATACTTCCCTAGCTGATCACGGGAATAACATGGAGAAAAATGATTTAAATAAAAGTATATGCGAGGAATTGTTTGGAGGGAAGTTGGAAGTGACGGTGGTGCCCGATTGCTTTGAGAAGTCTGACGCAAGGTGGTAGAAGAACTGTCTGTACAGGACGCTTCAGATTACAATGAAACACATTTTCGCTATTGAGGAAGTGGTCCAGAATATCGATGAATTTCGCAGGATGAAAAAGAACATGTTCCTGCCAATTAGAGAGGGTATCGCGGAGGTGTTCCACGAATTAAAGCAACTGCGCGAAGATACCGAACGCTCAGAGGGCTGGGCCAAATCATTTGGAAACCAGTTAGGAAGGGCTCTTGGTGGGGAGGTGAAACTGGCTCGGGCCCAAAGTGTTAAGAGCGTCAGGGATGAGGGCTGCCAGACAGCCCCACAAATTGTGGTGAGCAGTACTCCAGATTTGCGGAAATGGCCGAGAGAGCTGACCATGAGACCGCAGGACACTCCAGCGAAGAAGCCGGAGATGAAAAGGCCTAAAGCTTTCCAAAAGGAAGAGGAATAGGTGGGGCTCCCAGCCAGGAAAAACCTCTGAAAGAAAAAGCCTAACCCGGAGGTGAAGAAACCGAATTGGCCAATGCGTGCTCGCCCAGAAGCGGTGCTAATAAAGACCGCTGAAGGAGTGAGCTAAGCGGCCATTTTAATAGACCCCAAGAAGCGCGTCAAACCTGAATAATTGAACGTCAGAGTCCATTGAATTAGGAAACGCGCTAAGGATCTGCTGGTCGAACTAAAATGTCCCAAAGAAGGCAGAGAGCGGCTAGATACCGCCTTGAAAGAGTTTATTGGTGCAAGTGGGACTGGCCGCCACCTAATTTCCAGGATCAACATCGAGATCACAGACATAGAACCCAGCATTGAAGCCAAGGATTTCGAAGATGCGGTAAAAGGCTTTTTTGATCATGGATCGGAGTTAGAACACAAGGTGTCTCTAACTAAGAGACCATACCGAGGAAAGAAGAAGGCGTATGTGCTTCTGTAGGAGGCGCGGGCTTTGAAATTACTCAAGGAAACCCATATCAAAATCGGATGGGTCTCCTGCAGGGTCCACCAATAGACAGAGGTAAATCGATGTTACCGCTGTCTTGGTTTAGGCCACATGACGGCGAACTGCCGGGGGCCCGACCGAAACAGAAGTTGCTGAACGTGTGGCGAAGAGAGACACGCTGCAGCGTCCTGCACAAGGAAACCGCAGTGCTACTTTTGCTCCGCTAAAAAAGATAAGCCCCGGGACGACCATATCCAAGGGACAATACATTGTGCGGCTTTTCGGAAGGCAGCCCCGATGAGGAAGCCTTCGAGAGGCCGCGTATGAAGCCAAGCAGGCAGTAGATGGAAATTTTTTTTTACATCTTCTGAAAATCCAGGGGTAGCGTAACCCCTTAAGTGAAGTTCAATCAAGATTATCCTCTCGATCGAATAGATCAGTTCCTCTTTACCCAATGCAGAAAATTCTAAATTTCTTTTTCCCTGTAAGGGAAATGCCCTGAAATAGTGCGATTTGCATATGTAAAGGGTTTTCCAATAGGGACATAACAATTTCGTATCTTTCTATGAACGCACCCTGAAACTTTTTTAATTAACTGTCAATGTCAAAACGTTAGTTAAAGTCAACATTTTCATCATGGTAAAGTTCACGAACCAGCAACGTTTGGAAATTATTAAAAATTACTACCGAAATTCTGAGTCGGTGGTCGCAACTTTAAGAGCGGTTACTCCAATTTTCGGCCGTAATAATCGCCCCACCCGACACTGTGGCGTATTATGCGAAAAGATCTTGGCCTACATGCATTATTGGTCAGTAACAAACCCAAATGTGCTTCTTGAGACACCGTTGCATCCGCAAAAAGTGACTGTTTGGTGCGGTTTTCATGCCGGAGGTGTGATTGGGCCGTATTTTTTCGTGGATGAAAACGACCGTCATGTTACCATCAATGGAGAGCGCTATCGTGCTATGTTGGAAGATTATTTGTGGCCAGAATTGGATGAAATTGACATCAATGATATGTGGTTTCAACAAGACGGTGCCACTAGCCACACAGCGCGCGTCAAAATCGATTTATTGAAAGGCAAATTCGGTGAACGTGTTATCTCGAGAAATGGTCCGGTCGAATGGCCGCCTCGTTCATGCGATCTAACGCCATTGGATTTCTTTTTATGGGGCCATATCAAGTCACTGGTCTATGCCAACAAGTCAGCAACTTTAGACGACCTCAAAGACAACATCCAATGCGAAATTGCCAACTTTCCGGTAAAAATGTGTGCCAGAGAGGTGGAAAATTGGGTCCAAAGAATCGACCGCTGTAAAGGGGCTCGTGGTGGTCATATGACCGATATCGAATTTCATTCACAAAATGTAATGCTTGCACTACACCCACAATAAATTGAACTCAATATCTCAAATATTTCCGTGTTTTATTCATAGATAAAATTATTATGTCCCTATTGGAAAACCCTTTACTTTAAAATAATGAAATCTGAAGTGCGCAGAGATAATCAGAAAAGCGAGCTTAACTTGGAGAAAGTTCATTTCCTCGGTTGATACTAATTACATTTTTATTCGCAACAGCAAGAAGCAGCATCAACTAATGAAATAGTTGATTTAGTCAATAAATTAGTAGAGAGTAACTTCACAAGTTACAGTATTTGGAACAATTAAGCATTTTCTTTTGATTTAAATGTATTAAATTTTTCTCTTTGTATTTTAATTTTAAACAAGTGTAAATCTAATGTTGTGAAGAAAGTATGTATCTGCATTTTTCATAAAATATCATTTTTTTAGATATTCAGACTCGTCATAAAGGAAGCAATTAGACTATATTTGATTTTTAAACAAAGTAACAAACATATTACTTGTTACGAGGTCGTTACGCAGGAAAAATTCTCATCAGATGCCCCCACAATTAACTTTGTAGAATATGACCAGAAAGTAGCGCTCTTCGAACGACACGGGAAAAAAGGCCGACTAAACTGTACTCGTTTTCGGATTAACCGTACTCGGTCAGCAGGTTGCGTTAACCTGTGGCATTCGCCTAAGCGAATCCGTATTGGCGCAATCCTGACCACCAAGCAAACGCAGCCTGTTTCTACGGATAGGCGGACCGACTCGCGCCAAGCCCGCTTTCTAAAAAAATTCTACTCGGTTTCCGCGTCGAAGCTACCGTATTGCGGCAAGCCCGTTTTTGAGTAGATGCTACTCGGTTTTTGCGTTGACGCTGCCGAAGAATTAAAATGTAGCACAGTACGTTTTTGGATGTCTGAAAAATGATAACAATAGTAAAATCTCGGATTTTATGTGTCATTACACATATCTTGGCCTAAGCGCATTAGATTATGCTAAAAGATATCATCACAAAAATGAATACAGTGTTAGAACTGGAATTTGCGTGAATATAATCCGAAATAAAGTTACTAATTCATCTTTAAAAATACCCCAAACAATTTGAATATTTTCAAATATTCTTAATAATTTAAATATTCGCAACTTGAATGTAGCGAATATTCTCGAGTTCATCTATGTAGTTAATTCTGATAATTATAATATTTTATAACTCTTCTCTCTACATTATGAGAAATTCTCCGCCTCATGTAATCAACCATGATAAACTATATTTTTCAAATTCGACAGACGAAATTCTGACAGCACGTAGTTTATGAAATTCGCCATGTTGACTTATTCACCACACTACGTACATAGCGCACTTAAACGGGAGTAGGGTTACCACCAAGCCCGAAATATGAGTAGATTCAACTCGGTTGTCTTCTTCTCCTAATGGCTTCTTGTTCAAAGAACAAATGGCCGAAACATCACTTGGCCATCTAGGGTCAAGGCAAATAAGAATTTTTTCCCGTGTAGCCTATACCAAATTTGAGTCAAAACCGACGCTTACTTCACGTTTGTCATACGTTTGAAGTGAACGTTTCAGTAGTAGTGATTAAAATAAAGAAACAAGAGTTTCGTGCAGTGATGAAACATTATTTTAAATAGTAAATAGCTGCGAAGATCAAAGCCAAATTGGACGAAGTTCACAGTGACTCTGCACCAGCGTTACAGACCGTTTACTTCCAGATTAATGAATTTAAACCTAGATGAACATCAACCCGCGCTCTATACATACAGTTGTGGTCACAACGCCAGGAATGATTAAAAGAATCCATCGTATCGTTATAAAAGCAGCAGTGTTTGTAAATGTTTAGGCGCAATTCGCAAGATTTTTGTGGCAATTTGTGACCATTACACATCCAAGTCAAAACAGCAGTCGAAGCAGTGGACTAAGCCTGGTGAATGTGCACCGAAAAAAGCAAAGACCGTCTTGTCTGCTGAAATGGTGATAGTCAGTTTTCTGCGATTCTCAATGAATCATTTCTACTGACTATTTACAAAAGGATCAAGCAATCACAGGACCATATTATTGATAAGGTTATTTTAAATTTGATTGGATTTATTTATTCCGTAACTGAGATACAAAATAAGTTTTCTCAAAAAAACACACTTCACGAATCCATCCGCAGCTCATTGCCTTCCAACTCTCTTTTTTCGATCCCTCTTCCACGCTACCCAGCACATACATTGCTTTTTCTTTCTCTCATCCCTCACTTTTCTTTCGTTCTCTCCCTCACTGTCTCTCTCACGCATGCGCAAGAATCACATCATCAAATTCTTATACGAGGTCTGTCTGGAAAGTATCGGGCCTACCTTTATATCTCCGCGCTGGCGTTATTCTTCATCATCGGGTGGATGGCATCCTTCAAAGTAATCCCCACTACTCCCCATTACTCTGGATCGTCTCGATGTCGTTATACCGCTTTCCTTTGAGCGCCATTTTCAATTTTGGTAACATCGAAAAGACGCAGGGAGGTATGTCGGGACTGTACGAAGGCTGTCGGAGCTGTACAATCTTGTGTTTCGCCAAAAATTGCTGCACAAGATCCGATAAATGCGCTGGCGCGTTATCGTGGTGAAGAAGCTAGTCACCGCACACACGCGAGTCATTCCTAAAATCTTGTTCAAAATTTCCCAAACAGTAGTTTTCGGTATTCCGAGATCATTTTCTAGTTCACGAACAGTTATTCGACGATCACCTTCAATCGCAAGTCGCACCCGCTCAATATTATCCAATGTTTTTGTCGTCGAAGGTCGGCCAGAACGAGAATCACTATCAACAGAAGTGCGGCCTCCTTTGAAACGATTATACAACACTTTTATTCGTGTTTTGCTAATACACTCATTCCGAAAGGCCTTTTGCATCATCTCAATAGTTTCCGAACTCGTTTTTCCGAGTTGAAAACAAAATTTGATGCAAATTCGTTGATCTTGTTTTTCAGTCATTTTTAGTAATCACAAAATCCGCCGAACTCAAAAATAGCTTTGTAAACAAAGACACGCTGCGCATGAACTATACGTCCGGCAGATGTCAGCAAGCAACCGATAGGTTCGTGAGGCTTTACTGTTGACGTTCATGCCCCGCAGAGGTCGCTCGAACACTATGGCGCGGAGATATAAAGGTAGGCCCGATACTTTCCGGACAGACCTTGTATATAAAAAATGATTTGTTTCACA
Source organism: Diplolepis rosae (assembly GCA_030998225.1). Lineage (NCBI taxonomy): Eukaryota > Metazoa > Arthropoda > Insecta > Hymenoptera > Diplolepididae > Diplolepis > Diplolepis rosae. The sequence goes on along the minus strand of JAPYXD010000701.1, from coordinate 18,832,647 downwards.
TTATGCAATCCTTCTGATCTGTTTGAACAATGAGCTGCGAACGGAACGATCAGAATTGTCGCACCATAAAAGCTCTTACTTTTGCTCATTCTTATTTGAAGAAAAAAATATCAAACGGAATACCATCCGTATTCTATCCACAATTAGTACAATCCCAATAGTAACCCACATGTAAATATCGTACGAATTATATCATCAGTACTGCAATATGTACATTACAGATACTACATGGTGTAACAAATCTCCGGACTCGAAATGGAAAGAAAATTTGTTTGCAGAGCTTGTTTTTATTCTTCAACATAGTCCCCTTCAAGAGAAATACACTTTTTCACACCCTATTGAAATGAAATCACTCTAAAAACAAGTGTGTTATTTCTACACGTGAATCACGATAGTAACTTTTTAGGCATTTAAAGTGTGTATTTTCAATACACATTACAAACCTAACGTTTCATTTTCAAACACTTTAACGTTTTGTACCCGAAAAATTGAGTTGGCAATGTTTAGTAAGTACACACTTCGCTCAATTAGACACTTGACAACGTGTGTAGTGTGTAAAACTTACACATTTCACTACACACTTGTTTCTAGAGTGATGGTACTGTAGTTTGAGTAAAAATAATTATTTTTTTTCTCTCAATCTACTGTAAGTATTTCGATGATTTTTACTGTCTTATTTTATATGTCCATTCTACAGGAAAAAAAGTTACAACGATGCCGCATAAAAGTTGCTGAAATGAGCAACAACTTGTATAAACAAATTAAATTTGTTGAAACTTCTCAATCTGTTTTTAATAAACACCAAAATAACTGTATGTAATTATAAAAGGTTTTATTTCTTATTAATTCTCAACTTCAGTACACTTTGTGTGACACATTTATCAGAATTAGAAAATAGTTTATATAAAAGTTTGCTGACGTCTATTGGAATAAAACGATGATATTCCCTCGTATTCTTTACAGTTTTCGCCATATCAAATCGGCTCTTCACAGACTCGTCGTGCACTACATTATCATTTGCAGAGGAAAATTCAACATCAAAATAAAATTTCTAACGTTAGGACGATTCGAACCTGAACCTATCAATTAAAATCTATTGCTGTGCAGTCGGTAAAGCTAACCATTTGCCTAATATATAATTTAAGTTCAGAAATTAATTCACCGTTTAAAGCTATCGTTAAAATTTTATTAACACATGTATGTACTCGTATCATAAATGCAGATATACATAAAGTTGTTTATATTGAGAAGAAATAAGGGACTGAAACAAATTTAATTTTTGGAACATAAAATCATGAAAAAAGCGGTGAGAGATATATAATAACTGATAAAATTGTCGCAGCTGTCGAGCCTGAAAATAGTAACGATACAGGTTATGAGGCTTGTTGACTATGCATGTGAAAGTCTTATTCTCAATCTAAGAAAAAAATGCAAGAGTCGTCCTCATGGCATTTTTCCTCTCTCAAATAGATAAAAATCCTCTAATTTGCGGAGAAATATTCAAGTTTCAAGAAAATATATGTAAGGATTTGAGTAGAGGAAATTTCCTATTAAATAATGAAAATTTTTTCTTGATGTTGGGTCCCAAAAATGTACAACAATTTTTCGACTTAGTAACTGTTCATTTAGATGAATTGCAATTGTGAATCATACGGAACAACAAGTAATTTGGACTTACTCTGCACTGAATTTTTCACTGCATTTGATGTTACAGTTACTTAAAACACTCAACTAATTTTGGACAAGTAAATTTCTCATTTTATTTTTTTGAGTGTATGATTTATAAGATTGAAAATCATCCAAAAACAACAAAACAGTAACGTTTTTTCTTCATCCTGTGATATTACAAGAATGTAGGTTATCCCCTAATGAACTTTCGTCTTTCATTTGAATATCAGTCGCAGATACACTCACATAACTTCTCGCATTTTGCTTACCCTCACTTACGTATTTCTTATGATAACTTCGAAAATGACTTTACTGTTTGTATAGAGCATTGGCACATTAGTCTTATAAAACCTTTTTTTTTTATATTCCTCACCGAAATCAAATGCAGATATACACTTTCTTCACTGCAATAGCACAACAGCAGAAATAAATTTTAATCAAAAATAAATTTATTTTAAGAGAGTGGAGTTTATAGTTATTCAAGGTAAAACTTGCAAAACAGCATATGGAATTTGGCCAAGTGAGAACGAACCGTTCTGTGCATCGGCGGTAGGCACATCCATACAAATTTACCGTGTAAATACTTTTATAGCGATTTTATATTCATAATTAATTAAAAATCATTGCATACTCAAATCTTTTGATGCTAAAAAATCATTATATTTATGTTTGCAATTATTTTTTCATAAAAAACTCTTTAATTTTAGCGAGACATTGGAAGTCCTGTGTTTAAAAATGGTACATTCATAGGAATTATTTCTGGAAATTACGCATTAGCAGACACAGTATTCCAGCCTTTTGTACGTATTTCTGCGCCCATGATTAATTCTTTTATTCGAGAAGAAATGCAAAGAATGTATTTTCATTTAATGGACTTATAAGCATATTTATTATGTAAATTTGCGCAAAAAAAACGAAGTTTTGCTTTTACTGAAATTTTAATGTATTACAGAATTTTGTTCGCAACAGAAATTACTTACTATGGTAACACTGTTTTACGTATGATTTTTCTATATACTAGTATAATAAAACTATCTGCAATAAAATATAAAATATTTTCTATATGTATAAACTTCAAAAAGCAGTTATAAGTTACATGTGTACCTTTAATTTTAAACATATTTTAATAAATTTATACAGATGAGTTCGAAATTTTTGTCACTGCCTACATTATCGAAGGATCATTAGTCGCGTACCATATAGGAAACTTTACCAACAGGTGTCCTCGTAGACAATTTCAAACTCTAATATCGCGAAAAATGCAAATTAAATTCAAATTCCTTAAAAATTTAAATTTATATAGTAAATGCATCACATATTTTGTTGTTAAAAATCTTCCGAACTGCTAACTCTATACGTTATAACCCAAGCAGACATTACCAATCGGACCAGCATTGATCCAACGCTAGATACCAACTTCCGACTGTCGGCGGACAGTCGAAATGATAACGATGTATTGCGTTGGTAGAACACCGGTTTCCAACGTTCTACCAATACTGGTAACCAACATATTTTCAAGGCTGGCTGTCAGCATTTCTAAAATACCAGTTATATATTTTTATTATTAAATAAATGTTTTACGGGTAAAGACTGGTATGTTACAGCGTTAGTTATCAGAATAGACTAGACACTGGGTGGACCTTGCACATTTACTGTCAAAAAATTACTTTTTCCAGAGTCGGAATAAGGTTGGGCGAATTGTTTTCCAACATTGCACAAACTTTGGTAATCAACAGTCGATCCCTACGTTGGACCAACATTTAAACGATCGTCATCGTCGGCAGAGTGTCATGATTTCTGCTTGGGAAATTACTAGTGCGTATAATAACATGATTTATTAAGGATATAAGAAATCTACCATAATTTTCTGTAGACGTTAGGCAGTATTATAATTATTGTTCAGTAATATTAGTTTGTTTTGTTTTCTTAGAATTAGTAAATAATCACAAAACGGCAAGAAAATTATGTAAAGGGATGAGCTCCAAGGCGTCTAGGAGCCAGACTGCTCTAAATACAGTCCTCAAAAAAGGGGGAAAAGAACTTCTATTCTGCAAATTCGTGAAGAACGTGACTGTAAACTACTTCTCGTCAAAGGCACACGGGAAACATATTTCAAAAAAGATTTTATTTCATAAAAATTTTTTTAGAAGAAGAGCAAACAAAATTTATAAGGGAGGCCCACAAAACACCTTTGAGAAGCACGCACAGCATAAAAACTTACAAATTAGGAAAAAACGGAGTTGTGTAAAAAGTGCAAAAGTTAATTTTGACTTTTCTTTCCGATTTGGTAATGTATTTTTTCCTCTAGGGCGTAGAGTCAGTAGATAGAAATAGCCCCACACTCTGTCCCGTGCCAAAAGAAAACTGGTTTGAAAAAGGAGCATGATACTTCTTCCTTTTTGGGTGACCACGTGGTTAGATGTTATTGTGCAGCGAGACCAGGAGGCCTTATTTTTTTATGATAATGTGTGTTTTTGTGCTGCGCGTGCTTTTCAAAGGTGTTTTGTGAGCCTCCCTCATAAATTTTGTTACTCTTCTTCTCACAAAATTGTTATAAAATAAAATTTTTTTTAGTATATTGGGTTGTCCCAGAAGTAATTGCCGATTTTTTCATACAAATTAAACACAATTTTTTTAATACAAGGAATGAACTTTAATCAATGATATATTTTCCATTTTGTTCAATGACCTTTTGCCATGTTTCCGGTAACTTCATGATTCTGCGCTTATAGAACTTCTAGTCTTTATCGGCAAAAAACTAAATCAAGTACGATTTCACAGCTTCATCATCATTGAAAGTTTTACCATTCAAGGAGTTTTGTAAAGATCGAAATAAATAGTAATCTGATTATGCAAGATCAGGGCTATATGGCGGATGTAACATCATTTCCCAACTAAGGCTTAATAATTTTTGACGAGTGGCTAAAGATGTGTCTGGTGTAGCGTTGTTGTGGTGAAAAATTACACCTTTACAATTGACCAATACTGGCCATTTTTCTTTGACCGCTGCGTTAAATATGAATTTTTATTTCAATAAAGTACATTCAATTTGGAAATAATACAATTAAATTTTCTGCTTGTAATATACAGGGTGAGACACATAAAGTGTTACAGAGCGATAACACTCAAACTATTGATCATATCCAAAAATGTTTCAGACAAAAGTTCCAGTGTTCGAGAACGCCGTCATACTGAACCACCCTATTTTTTTATCGGTGTAGGTGCTGAAGCTACGTCAAGGTCAACTCCACTTTTTTAAATGGAACCAATGTTAAGACGAACCATTTTAAGACAAATTCAGCGACCTACAAAACAAGGTCATTCTAGTCATCGAAAAAAAATACATGGTTCCATTTAAAAAAGTGGAGTTGACCTTGACGTTGCTTCAGCACCTCCACCGATAAAAAAAAATAGGGTGCTCGAGTATAACGGCCTTCTCGATCACTGAAACTTTTGACTGAAACATTTTTGGATATGATCAATAGTTTGAGTGCTATCGTTCTGTAACACTTTATGTGCCTCACCCTGTGTATGCGGCATAATTTCTCAAGTGATACCACCCCAAAAAACGAAATCGTCCGATCGCGCTTAAAGCCTCTTCTTCAAACTAATATAACTTATTTCTTTTTGCATACAGAAAAATTTTACTTCATATGTTATCTTCAGTCTTTTTCGTGATATTTCAACTGGTTGTAACCATTTTTCAAAAAAAAATCAAAATTGGACCTCCATTTTCGAAAATCAAAAATAAATTTGACTTTTTATCAAATTTGGACCCATTTTATTTTCTTTTAAATCATCTAGTTAAAAAGCTGAGATTTTTTCCAATAAAATAGAAAAATTTTAGAATGGCGTTTTTTTTCGAGCAATTGTGCGATGAATAACCAGATGCTCCGCCGGAGCTGAGGCCGCGCGACCATTCGCTATCGTCTTCACACCAGGGAACCCGTAGAACACTCTCAAGCTAATTTTTTACATTACATAATATCATACGTGGTTAGTTTAACTGCTCTCTGTATTTACCGAGTTGGGACTGTTATTGTTAAGTTACAAGTTACAATGCCTGAATTGCAGTTAGTGTAAGATTAATTTGGAATATGTTTTGAAAATTAAATCTATTGAATTTATATCTAGTTATTGAATGTGTAGGAAAGTGATGTTTCTGTTTATCTGGGTGAATTATTTGAATGTGAGTTTGATGGATTTTGTTTTTTTTTTTCATTAAAAGTTTTCTATCCTGAGTAGAAATGAAAACGTGGTATTGCAGTGTACCCAGAATCGTTACTGCTTGGTCAAATCGTCCTTTGAGAATCTTGGTAGCTATGGTGTAACTTTCTTTGCTGCTGAACAAAATTTCGGTTTCTTTGCAATTACTGTTTGCCCACTGGAAAAGTTTAATTTTTAAAACATATTCCAAATTAATCTTACAGTAACTGTAATTCAGGCATTGTAACTTGCAACTTAACGATGATAGTCCCAGCTCTCTAAATGCAGAGAGCAGTTACACTAACCGCGTATGATATTATGTAATGCAAAAAATTAGCTTGAGGGTGTTCTACGGGTTTCCCGGCGTGAAGACGGTAGCGAACGGTCGCGCGGCCTCAGCTCCGGCGGAGCATCCGGTTATTCATCGCGCAATTGCTCGAAAAAAAAAACGCCATCCTAAAATTTTGCTATTTTATAGAAAAAAAATCTCACCTTTTCAACTAAATGATTTAAAAGAAAAGAAAATGAGTCCAAATTTGAGAAACAGTCAAATTTATTTTTGATTTACGAAAATGGAGGTTAAATTTTGGTTTTTTCTTTCGAAAAATGGTTACAACCAGTTGAAATATCACGAAAAAGACTGAAGAAAATATATGAAGTAAAATTTTGCTTTATGCAAAAAGAAATAAGTTATATTCGTTTGAAGATTAGGCTTTCCATCAAAAGTCTGAAAATTGCAATCCCCTATTTCAGCAAATATTTGTCAGAACGAAAAATGTTTTTTTTAGGAAGTACCATCAAATAGGATTCCAATCAGCCAAACTTTAAGCCCGATCAGACGACTTTGTTTTTTGGGGTGGTATCACTTGAGGAATTATGCCCCATATGTATATACAAACCCCTTTGATTTACTAAGTCGATCCAGGATCTACTGTACTCTAATTCCTTAATACTTAAATTATCGAAACATCTATAGTACTTTTTAGGATTTCTCTTTATAATTATTTTCTTGGTTATAAATTACATTATCGGTAGTTCTAATCTTGTAGTTTCAGACGTTTTATTTTTTCCGAACTTTTGGCAACTTTGTAATTACAAATATTTCGGAGTAGAAATACCTTCCTTAGGTCTTTTATTTGAATTTACAAATTTTTAATCCGATATCTCATTTTGAGTGGTTTTGACGCGATGGATAGACTGGAGCAGGTGTCGTCAGTAATTGCAACTACAAGCACCGTGCGCACAATTTCCGACGGTAGTGTATATTTTCAAAATATGGATTTTACAATTGCGATTTCCAAATTATTATTGTCCCTAATAAGTTTATGTACAATCTAAATCCTGTATAGATTTTTAAACTTTTATGTAATACACTTATCAAGAATTTTGTTGTTTAAATTTTCATGAAATGAATTTAATTTAAAAAACTTAAGTGAAAAAGAAAGAAGTAATTGTAAATTGATTAAGAACAAATTTTGTATCACGAATTTATTAAACTTACAGAATCTATATAACTAGATTATGTGAAACTTTTAAATAAATTATATAAACTAGTGGATAATCATAAAAACAAATAGTGGTTAACACTGCGGAGCATGTACGAAAACTTCGTGACGAACAGACAAAACACAATCAAACACGACTGCAGTACGATGAATTTTTAAAATCACTAGTTTATAAGTGGAATCCACTATTTTGGATTTAGAGAGTACTAAAATAAACTGTAATTATATTTTGTATGTTTTTAATTGATTTTGAATATTAAGTATAATAACTTGGAACATCAGTATGCTGAAAATTCAACACGTTTTTGTAATTAAAAAATTTTATGTGTGCCCTAGGCGCAGATTACTTTCATTCGTTCCTGCGTGAATAGATATAGCTGGTGGAATAAGTTTTACTATTCACGATTTACTCAACTCTCGATTGAAGCGTAGAGTAGAATGAATGGAAAGCTCTACTATTTTTGTGATTTAATAAAAGACTGGTTTTTATAATTATAATTCGAGTAATAATATATATTTTTAGAAATTTTTAATGCACGCTTTCATACTTCACCCTACACATCTGAATTTCACTCAACTTTGATTCATTTTTGAACATGTAATATATCACAAATAATGACAATAATACTAAATAACTTCTAACTTGTCCATAAGTCTCAAATTTGATCGGAAGTTGAGTAAAATTACTTCAACTATTTTTCTCCGTGCACCTGTTTCTCCATGAATAATGCTTAAATCCTCTTTTAAAATATTTGCAAGTTCCATAGCGATCGGATTGCTAGAAGGTACTTTAAAAAATTGAAAATCTTAAGCTTATAGGTTGCAGTATCCCGGGCGCAACATAGATTACTCGTAGATGAATCTATCAGGCTTTGATTGCAACCACGAACGTGGATCAACATTTCTAGATGGTAAATAAATCCAATTATTTCTCTTCAAGTCACATCTTGGTTTCAAGTTTTTCATATCCATTACCTATAGATGGTTGTAGGATTTCAACGAGAAAGATAAGTTGAATTTCAAAAACTGAAAAGTTTGATGCAGAGAGAATTCTTTCAAAAATATATACACTCGAGATTCCCTGTAACGAGAAGCTCGAGCATCGGAGACCTTTCTGTAACGAGCGCGAGAGGGATCCCCTCCATATCCTACTTGTTGCTACGCGCTGTTATGCGCATTATATAATGAGCGCAGTCAGTCTGTCAGTGAGGCTATGTGAATAATTTATTTACATAGTTAAAAACGTATAAAAAAGATTTCAGTGAGTATTTATCATATTTATCACTTATTTGACGGTATGTACTCAAAATAGTAAAAATATAATAATATAATAATAAAAATATCTATGCTTATATCAGGTGTATTTTTTAATATTTTCAGCAACTGGAATTCACGCAATCCCCTTGATGATAATCGGCAAAGCGAAAAAGCCAAGATGTTTCCATTCCCTTGGAAATCGAGAGCTCCCTATTGATTACATTAACCAAAAAAAGCGTGGATGTCGAAGGAGACCTTTATGCATTGGTTCAAAAACTTCTTTTTGATGAACGTCAGGAAAACTAAGCCTGATAAACGGTATACATCTTACAATATGCATTCTTAGTTAAACGAACAATCAAAACAATAAATTCAGAATAAAAATAAATAACAGTATTGAAGTTAAAAAATAATTCAAAGTAATTATAAAATGCAGGTTAGTAAGAAAATCAATAACAAAGTTCAAAAAACAATTACAAATGAAAATAGTTGAATTTAAAGGAATAAATTACAACAATAAATTTTTTTTTAAATTAACAAAATCACAGTAATGAAAATAAGAACAATAACAAATCAACAATAATATTACCAGAATAAATAAATAATGATAAAGTCAAAAACAATAACGAAATCACAATGATAAAATTAAAAACAATAAATAATCAACAATAACAGAATCAAGAATAATGAATAACAGTAAAATGAAAGAAAATTACAAAATCTTATTAATATTTAAAATTATAAACAATAAGAAATCAACGATTATTACATTAAAAACAATAAATAAAAATTAGAATCAAAAACAACAACAAGACAATAATAAAATCAATTAACATGAAATAATGATACGTAATATAATTTTCAGGATTCTGTTGTTACTTGATAATGCTCCAACGCATCCATCTGAGGAGGAATTGAACGAGATTGATCCGAATGGCCGAGTGATGTACCTTCCACCGAACGTCACGAGCTTGGTGCAACCGATGGACCAGGGTGTCATTTCGGCGCTAAAACGTCGTTACAAAACGGGATTCTTGTACGAAATACTATCTCGCAGTCACAAAACAAATGCAGAATTTGTCCAATCTGTTAAAAAATAGTCGATTTTGAACTGCATATTTGTTTTGAGGGAATCGTGGGGCGCGTTGACACAGAGCACTCTTCGCAACGCTTGGAAGAAGCTTCTACCGAATCATTTGCCCGATTCTCTTAGTAATTGTCCTTCCAACACCGAATTGACCACCCTGCTCAATCGCGTTCCTGGCGGAGAAGTTTGTTCAGCAGCTACCGTTATCGAGTGGCTCGAAGACGAAGGCGAAAAGCCTGCTTTTGAAGTCATGACTGACAATCAGCTTTTAAACACCTACGCTGGACTGGACTTGCCAATTGATGGAGATTGTCTTCAAAGTTCAAACTCCAATGATATGGAAGAAGACGAGGAAGTTAAGACAAGTCCAAATGTGAGCCGAACGAACAAAAATAACGTGAATATGGCACAATGTTTAGTCGATTGGACGAGGGAAATCGACCAATTCACCGATGAAGAGCGACAATTATTTTTGAAGGCTCGAAATATTGCCCTCAATGCATTTCTTTCACCGTAATTTATTTTTAATAAACGTTTTCGACATTAAAAAGACTGAACATGTACCCTGGCGAAAGTATCGGATAGGAATTCATTCCGAGCCAATCAGAACTATTCCGATTCATTCCGATATCTGTATCCGAGCCAATGCAAATCATTCCGAACCAATCCGAAAACGTTTTGTGTCTCGTCTGATGAAAAGTGGTAAAAAATCGATCCGACCTAATCCGAGGCAACAATCCGACTGAATCCGAACCAATCAAAAACCAAGTTTTCAATCCAAGTCAATCCGAGCTCGGATTTATTGAGATTGACCTTGATTGAAAACTTGGTTTCAGATTGGTTCGGATTCATTCGGATAGTTGCCTCGGATTAAATCCGATTAGGTCGGATCGATTTTTATACCATATTTCATCAGACGAGTCACAAAATGTTTTTCGGATTGGTTCGGAATGATTCGCATTGGCTCGGATACAAATATCGGAGTGAATCGGAATAGTTCTGATTAGTTTGGAATGAATTCCTATCCGATACATACGCCAGAGTACTTTCAATAGTACGATATTGTTTCTCAAAAGTAGAAAAATGTACCGTTACATATTTTTTCACGGTGTTGATGGAAAGTATTTTTCTAACACAATTTCATTGTTATTCAAACTTTTAATGTAATAAACAGTACTATAAATGTTAAAATGTTGCTGTTGGTTTTCATTTATAAAAAATGCATTTCGAATATTGTTTAAAAAGGGAGAATTTTAGTTATCTACAGTAATGTGTGAAATATCAAAATTTCCAAAAAAACTTATGCAATTTTAATGTTCGATAACCGAATTTACTTCAAAATATTGAAAACTCCAGATTGGAAAAATTAAATATAAACTTTTTTATTTCAAATACTGTAAAATTACACTATCAAGTAATTTTTTAATAATTGACCAATAATTTTCTCATTAATTTGTGATAAAAGCCATCAAACTCATTGATTACTTTTTCAAATTCGAGCGCGCTTCATTCCGTAGTAGTGGGGGAAGAGGGGTCGATCGTCTGCTCGTTATAGGGAGGCGTGACGCGCTCGTTAAAGAGAGGTTTCGTTACAGGGAATCTCGTTATAGGGAATCTCGAGTGTATACTTATTTTTTCATCTTTAGGATGTAGGATAAAGCCATGAGATACTAAAGGTGCACTTATTATTATAGTAAATAAACGTAAGATATTTTAAAAATAATCAATCATGTCAATGATAAAAAAAATTAAGCACAAATACCATAGCATATTAGGTAATTATATTATCAACTAGCAGTACGAATATACCGGCGGGTAGCGTTAACACAGGCGTTTTTAGTGGTGGACTGCAGCTCGGACATGGCTTAGCGACCACGATTTCTGCATGACCGCAGCTCGAATATTTTTTGTATGCATTTAACGCGTCTGACCACAGTTCGGTATCAACGAGTGGCAAGGCTGGCGCATCGTCAGTTTAAGGTTCAAGCGAAAGATTTAGATTTATATGTTCGGCATTCACTTCAAGTGTAGGGCACATCTGCTCTCAAGCCTCAAGCCTTCCACCGTTTACAAGTGTTGCGAGCATTTTGAAGAGGGCAGGGAAGAAGTAGATGATAATGAACGCCATGAGCAGCCCATTACCGCAATTGCTGACGAAAAAATCAATCGTCTGCGGGAACTCGTGCTCACTGACCGCCGAATAATTACCAAAATGATTGCTACCAATAGCCAATCCTGACGGCGGAGACGTTCTGCAAATGGTGAACCACTGCACTGCCTACAATAACAGATACACAGTGTGTCCCAAAAATAACCGAACTTTTTGGATATAGAATAAGATACACATTATATTATCTTTGAAATTTATTATTTATTCAAAATAGGTTTCATTAGACTCAATACAACGTTTGGAACGATCAACCAGCGAATGCATATATTTTTTTATGTCATTTATACGAATGTTCTTCAGCACCTCGGTTACGGCTGCTTGAATGGCTGCAAATTTTCAATAGATGGCGCTGCATGTTGTATGATTTAAATATAAAGTTCGGTTATTTTTGGGACACACTTTGTATATGATGTTTTTCTAACTTTTTTTGCTAAAAAATAAAAATATTGTATATATTCCTACACCTTCTTATTTAAATTTGATCGCAGAATCATAATTGCATTGACTTCAATGTTTCGTTTACCTTTCTTAGCCATAATAATGCGAGGTCAGAGAACGGTCATTATAAAATTATATATACATGAATTTACGAACAACATTAAATCATAATATACTGAGAAAAATATATCTTAGTTTCTCCGTTTTTTAGGCGAAATTCTCCTATAATTTATGGCTTTTTAACCCCAGAAAATCCTTATAGAAAATTGTCCTATTTTTTATCGGACTTTACTTACCATCGGAAATTGTGCTATAAAATAGGGGGCTTTTTCCGAAAAAACATCATATAATTGCCCACTCAAATGTCTAATTAATACTTTTAAATGTACACTGATAGAAATGGTTCAGGAGTTTTAGCCATTCGGTTGTAGGTTGGGAATTTATAATTGTATTTATAAAATAATATGTCTCTCTGAACAACGCAGGATGTTGAATACAGAAAACAAAATATTGTAAGTGAAACTGGTCGAATCAGAAATATAATATGGGAAGGCGAACAATACATTTTTTCATAGCAACCAATAATATGGTTGATTCGTTCATATGTATTCAGTTATAATCGGATGGTTAATATACAAATCTCATATTACTGTATCTATGCCAGCAATAAGGTAAGGTTAAATTAATCATAAATATCGTTGTAACAGCCATTCCTTTCAATCAGTGTAGAATATGATACAACAGACTGGAAAAATAAACAATCACAAGAAAAAACAAACTTCATCAATATCAGCCTATTTTTAATGCACCGTCCATTCTTTACATGGTCACTAATTGGAACATTCACCTTAAATGAATCTGAATTTTTCATCATTTTTATCACACATAAAACATTTTTTCATTATAAATGAAACATTTTTTGGATGAGAAATTTTTTTACTTTTAAAATGGTTTGTCATTTATAATCTCGATGAATCTAATAGAATTGAAATGTTGTTCCTCATTGTGAATCAACGTTAACAAACTGGAGTATGGACTCAAATTGTGTGAGAACTTTCTCCGACCGTATTCGTTTAAATAGAAATTCGTAATTGGTAATTTATAATTAATTTGTAATTTAATAATAATTAATGATTAACTTATCTGTATCCTTATTCTACATTGAAATTAAGGTTGAACGGTAATGAAGATATGCAATAACTTTATTTATAACGTTAAAAATGTTAAAAGAATAGACATTATATTTTTTTTAAATTGAGCTTTAATAAATAAAATTATTGCATAATTCCATTACGTTTTAATGTTAATTTTAGCGTAGAATAAGGATATAAATGAGTAAAATATTTATTTTGTCGCTTTTATGAGTTATATTGCTACTTTACGCTACAGCCTAAACTTAGCGTTCAGCCGGTTCGCTAGGGGATTATTAGATTAGTAATAATAATAATTTGTGATAGATTCTCTAAATAAAATTAAACTCTCTCGAAAGCAAATACGAAAGTTTATTGTGACTATTTTGAAATATCCAATTTATCTTGAAAGAAATTTTATTTTGTTGATAGTATTTTCTGTCGGATACTTACAATCCTTAATTATTACTTATTACCTCCCATCGAATACATATTGCACGACCTAAAAAATTACAGTGCTACTTTATATTTTTAATGTACACTAAATAATATAATTGTAAATAACTATTAAATAATACCAATACTAGACGAAATTATACCAAAACGCCACTATATCCAAATTTCACCACAACTTTCGGTAACTATTAACGATCAAATTTTCTCCGTGCATAAATGTATTCATGTTAATGGAGATTATTTTGAACGCGATAATGATAATTTTAATATAGAGGAAAATGTATATTTTCTACAAATTTTTCGTCTATACCGCGTATTGTTCTCTCCAGTAATGGAGGCGTAAGTATCTGATGGGGTAAAAAGTAATATTCATACACCTTTTTCTTACTGAACATAACCTTAAAAATTACCGTACCGCAGCATAGCAAAATTTCACAAATAAAGACACAAATACAAATACCCACATAGTTTGATGCACTGATAAACGGACCAATAGTTTTTGAGAAAAGCTACGATAAACCCTAGCGAACTGGCTGAACGGTAGCTTTAATTGAAATATCCAATAATTTTATTTATTTACGCTAAAAATTAAAAAAACATAATAACTGTCATTGAAGGCAGTGCAGTGGTTCACCTTTTGTGGAACGTCTCCACCGTTAAAGTTGACCATTGGTTGGAGTGAGATACAACTATACTTTCATCTCACTCTAACAAATAGTCAAACCTGACGGTGAAAACATGGAAAGTGATGAACTACTGCACCGCCTTCAATGACAGGTATTATGTTTTTTTTTAATTTTTAGCGTAAATAAATAAAATAATTGCATATTTCAATTACCAGTTAACGTTATTTTTAACGTAGAATAAGGATAAAAACATTTTGAATGTTTATTATGCCTCATTCATGAGTTATAATGCTACTTTACGATAGCTTTACGATAGCTTTACGCTACAGCATAAAGCTACCGTTCAGCCAGTTCGCTAGGGAAGTTGATGAAGTGTATCATACTCCTTCTTCCTATCATATTTGCAAAAAAACCGTCCACTGCCGGACAGGGATACATATTAACTTTACCATATATCAACTTTTAATTAAAATATTTTTCAAAATTTTGAGCATTCGCTGAGATAAACGCAAAAAATCATGATTATTATGGAGTTTTATGGCCTTTACCCTGAAAATCAAATTTCCGCCAATGTTTACTATCATTTTTGTTATCAGCACATTAAACGCGTAAGTATATGTATAGTTTCGAGAAGATCGGAAGTAAGACCTTTCGAAATTTATCCGAAATTTTGAACAGGATTCAATATCAGATCCTACTAGGATCCTGAATAGTTTCGAGGGTAGGACACTGTTTCAAATTCCGATGTCGTTTCCAATACAGGTTTCCAAAACGATGTCGAAATTTTTATTAGGGAAGAGCCGTGCGGTAGGCGGAGCTTCTTTGATATGCTCATAACGAGCATTTAAATCTCACTTTTCTGTTAAAATGTTTGAGCACTTACTTCGAGAAGACTAATAACACCCGAGTCGAAGTTTTTGCTTTCGCATCGCCCTCGCTACACTTTCTATTTCAAAAATCGAGTGTTGGGCGACAGTGCAGCGAATATTATGTCCCCCAAAATCTCGAAAAAATGAAGGTGAACAGTCTGTAAGTTAAACACGTTGAAGAATGTGTACAAAGCGATAGTGAAACGATAGCGGAGTGATATAAAAAATTCTGAAGAAGAGAGCCAGAAATCACTAATGTATGATAAAACATAAGAAGATTTACCTTCAAACGAAATCTGGTTATAATCGTATTGTAAATCATTGCTTCATTTCAAATTCATTTGTAGATTTCTTCTTTTTTGTGAATTTTTTTCATTTTATAGACAACGATTGTGGATAAAGTTCCAGTTTGAGAATTCACGGTGAAACATTCTTTTTTGAACCGTAGAAAATGAGGATTGTTATTTGTGTACTACTATGTATATTTGCAGTCAAAGGTAAATATTAGATCATTATTTACACAAAATGCAGTTGTTGTCTTTACATCCATCGACTCCGAAGAATATATTCTCTTTATTACTGTAATAATTAAAACTTATTTTAAATCTTTAAATCGACTGATTTTGGAACAAAATCTTCTGTAAGATTTAAAAAATTTAAGGATTTTTTTGCAGTGATAGCTCTTACGTTTTACATTTAACTCCTTGAATGTATGGACTATCAAACTGCCCTAGCGGACCCGGTTGAGAGAACGGTCAGAGAATACTCTGGCCGTTCTCTGACTGTTCTCTGACCTCGCATTATTATGGCTAAGAACGGTAATGAAAACATTTAAGGCATTGCAATTATGATTCAGTGGCAAAATTTGATTCAGAAGATCTAGGAATAAATACAATAATTTTATTATTTAGCGATAAAAACTAGAAAAACATCACATACCTGTCATTGAAGGCAGTGCAGTGGTTCACCATTTGCAGAAGTGAGATGAAAGTAGTTGTGTCTCATTCCAACCAATAGTCAACCTTGACGGTGGAGACGTTCCGCCAATTGTGAACCACTGCACTACCTTCAGTCACAGGTATACGATGTTTTTCTAATTTTATCGCTGAAAATTGAAATTATTCTAGTTAGTCCTACACCTTCTAATTCAAATTTCGCCACTGGATCATAATTGCAATGCCTTAAATTTTTTTTTACCGTTCTTAGCCGTAATAATGCGAGGTCAGAGAATGATAAGAGAACGGTCGGAGTATTCTCTGACCCTTATCTCAACCGGGTCTGCTAGGGTGGGCAGTTAGAAAGTCTTTGGAACCGACTTTTTTATATAAAAAAAAATTCAAATCAAAGCGGCTATATATATTCCATCGTGTTCGTGATATGCAAAGTGCTGTACAAGTGTACACATCCCGCAGCTTTAAATCTGATTTAATGAAATGATCGAGCTCTTAATGTCACTTTGACGTAAAATAAATTGAAATTTCAATATGATAAAGAAATAAATGAGGTATAAAAATGATCTAAATGACATACATTTTAATAGTATATTTCAAGAAATTTTCCTGTTAAACAAGAAAGTAAACTCACGTAATTTGTTATGCAGTGAGAATTGATATTCATTTTATCATATTATAATATAATATTTTTTCCCCTCTTGTTCGGGAATTTTGATTTATCTATAGAAGTGCATGACCTCCCTATTGAAAAACTTGAAGTAAAAAATGACGTATTTGTGTGTGGTACCTAATTTATACTCTTATTAGAAAAATATAGTCAATTCATTATATTTAATTGAATATACTTTTATAGAATCAGTAAACTAAAATTAACCATAAAATATTGTACTATTTATTTTCCTCTTAAATTTTTATGTCACTCCTTTACGGAATGCCCATTCCACTTTGAAATAAATTATTACATTATGTAATAGTTCTTTTATTTATGGGCATTTCTTAATTACAATATCCAGTAGGCGATTAAATATAAATTGTTAAGGCTTCTTGAAGAAAAACTTGACGTAAAAAATCACATAAAAAAATATCCCAATTCTTGACGTCGTTTTTTACGCCATTTTTGACGTCGTTTTTTACGTCATTTTTCACGTCAAGTTTTTCAATAGGACTATTATATCTCAAAGAAGAAAATTCATCCAGAGGTAAAAGTTTTGAAAATGAAGAAAAATAGTTATCGAATGTAGGATGATGAAACCGGTTTACGGCCATAATCAACAAATATGTAATTTATGTCATTCACGGTGTGTGTGACACGTCATTTCTTTCAGTTTCGACAACAAGATGCTACGTTCGATAATATTCATAATTCTTGGGTTGAAATTTTTAAGTGCTTGAATTATTAAATTCTGCAGAGGAAAATAGTAGAAGTAATTTTACTCGAATCTGTCGATTAAATTTGGGACATAAGGACATTTGAATATCTTTGAAATCCTAGTCGAGTAAAATGAATTTGATAAATACCTAATTTACCATAAATGAATAACAATAAGCGTTACATAGGGAATAGTAAGGAGTTGAGTAAAACGTTGTCAACGACAGGGCATCAGCATGCGTCAGTAAGTTAACATGAAATGTATATCACCGTCGCTTGAGGTGCTTCAAACGAAATTTGAGTAAAATAAGCATCGGGCTTATTACTTCAACTGGCAGTGGTATGGTTCCCTTAAATAAAAAAAAATTCTTACCTCGAGCCCGCTTTAGTCATCCGATACATACATACACAAACAGCATACAAATACATTCACACCATTCAGTCGCAGACAATAATATTTTTAATCGCAAATACACTTTACATATAACCTGACAAATAAAGGGTTTTCCAATAGGGACATAACAATTTCGTATCTTTATATGAACGCACCCTTAAATATTTTTAATGAACTTTCAATGTCAAAACGTTAGTCAAAGTCAACATTTTCATCATGGTAGAGTTCACGAACCAGCACGTTTGGAAATTATTAAAAATTACTACCGAAATTCTGAGTCGGTGGTGGCAACTTTAAGAGCGCTTATTCCAATTTTCGGCCGTAATAATCGTCCCACCCGACAGGCTCTGCGTGCTATAGTTGATAAATTTTTGCTCAGCAAAAAACCCAAATGTGCTTCTTGAGACACCGTTGCATCCGCAAAAAGTGTCTCTTTGGTGCGGTTTTCATTCCGGAGGTGTGATTGGGCCGTATTTTTTAGTGGATGAAAACGACTGTCATGTTACCGTCAATGGAGAGCGCTATTGTACTATGTTGGAAGATTATTTGTGGCCAGAATTGGATGAACTTGACATCAACGATATGTGGTTTCAACAAGACGGTGCCACTAGCCAAACAGCACGCATTACAACCGATTTATTGAAAGGCAAATTCGGTGAACGTGTTTTCTCGAGAAATGGTCCGGTCGAATGGCCGCCTCGTTCATGCAATCTAATGCCATTGGAATTCTTTTTATGGGGTTATATCAAGTCACTGGTCTATGCCAACAAGCCAGCAACTTTAGACGACCTCAAAGACAACATCCAACGCGAAATTGCCAACGTTCCGGTCGTGGTGGTCATATCACCGATATCGAATTACATTCATAAAATGTAATGCTTTTGCACTACACCCACAATAAATTTGAACTCAATATCTCAAATATTTCTGTGTTTTATTCATAGATAAAATTGTTATGTCCCTATTGGAAAACCCTTTATAAACGTAATAACTACAACTTATATATAGGACGATACGCTTTCGTCGAATCACGCACACGCTCGCTTAAAATACTAAAAGACATAAGATTTGGAACTTTGTTATATAGTGACTGCAAGAATTATTCAGATCTTGTGGACCAGTGCCATGGCTAAAGTTTTTGAGCCACTCTCAACTAAGAATAAATCAACTTTTTTCATAAATTATTCACAAAATATTTTAAAATATAATAACTACGTATGAAGTTTAATGAAACTAAATTTTGAGATGTACATTAAAAAATTCCATTATAATCAAAAAGTATCTTGTGTAAAAACATTTAAAAGAAGGCTCTTTTATTTCCTATTTTGTATATTCTTAAAATATGGATTTAACAATTGCGAATTCCGAATTATTATTGTTCTTAAGAAATTTATGTGAAATCAAAATCTTGTGAAGATTTTTTAAATCTTATGTAATACTTATCAAGACTTTCATTCGTTCCTGTGTGAATAGATTTAGCTGGTGGAATAAATCCTGCGATTCACGGTTTACTCAACTCTCGATTGAAGCGTATAGTGTAATGAATGGAAAGCTCTACTATTTTTGTGATTTAATAAAAGACTGGTTTTTTATAATTATACTACGAGTAATAATATATATGGTGTATTTAGAAACTTTTAATGCACGCTTTCAAACTGCACCCTACACTTCTGAATTTGACTCAACTTTGATTTATTTTTGAACATTTAATATATCACAAATATTTACAGTGATACTTAATAACTTCTAACTTGTCCTTATGTCCCAAATTTGATCGGAAGTTGAGTAAAATTACTTCACTGATAGAAATGGTTCGAGAGTTTTAGCCATTCGGTTGTAGGTTGGGAATTTATAATTGTATTTATAAAATAATATGTCTCTCTGAACAAAGCAGGATGTTGAATACAGAAATCAAAATATTGTAAGTGAAACTGGTCGAATCAGAAATAAAATATGGAAAGGCGAACAATACGTTTTTCCATAGCAACCAATAATATGGTTTATTCGTTCATATTTATTCAGTTATAATCGGATGGTTAAAATACAAATCTCATATTGCTGTATCTATGCCAGCAATAAGGTAAGGTTAAATTAATCATAAATATCGTTGTAACAGCCATTCCTTTCTATCAGTGTTCAACTATTTTTCTCCATGTATTAATTACATACACTTATGTGAAGCGACAATATTTAGATGTTGAATCAACCTAATTTAACATAATTGTCAAATCCTAATTTCCAATATTATTTTATTTTCTATCACCTATAGATGGATTTCTAGGCAGCAGCAAGTTCTTAACATTGTGTTGTGAAATTTTTTAACTGAAAATCTGAGTAAACCGACAATTAAAAAATGAAATGATGTCGAAAATTAGGAAAATTTACGATCTAAATATTGTCGATTCACATAATTATTTGCAATAAATACCTAATAGATTTCACCACAAGTCCTAATCGACACCTCTTTACAATCACTATACAGCTCAACTGAAAGTGAAATATACCAAAATTGTTTGAATCGTAGGCGGTGCTGGCTTGGTACGTTTATCGCACGGCATAGCTAGTATAGAACGAAGGCTTGATTCCTCCTGGCACATGCAAGAAGCACGCTTCAAATTTATTCGGTTTTATTGAATCCAACATTTCATTCACCGTTAAAATATTTCACGACATAATAAAATAATGTTTATCCATCATTATTTCAAAACGGAGCAGGTCGAATTTTGATTAGAAAAGGAATAAAAATGTTTGAGGAGTATCCTAACTTGTTTTTAGGTAATTCTTAAAGTTGAAATTGGATGCAGATTTAATCCAGTGATCTGAAAGATCTCGAAATAATACACAACAATTTTTTAAGTCTGTGCCTAAATTTCCTCGAAATATTGTAGAAACACTTCTTTTCAATAAAATAAACAATGTATCACTTCCCTTGACTTTATCGACTCAAAGTTACAAACAGGTCAAGAAACCAATCAAAGGATCAAGATAACATTATCGTGTGTGCGATTTTATCGACGCAAGTTATAGCCAGATATACAAATCAATAGAAGGATCTATATGGTATTACCATGTGTCGTTATAATGCCCACACAAAATGACAAATTGACTGACCAAAAGAGAAGTTGAATAAAGCCCTATTATACCAACGCACTACCGCATGCACTTGTCACACATATAAGAGTCACTACATGTACCTTGTAACATCATGTACCTCGTCATAGCATGTAGCTCGTCGTAGTTGATCTTTCTAAATCATATAAAAAGCGAAAGGCCCAACAGAAGTACGTCCAGTTCAGTTCTGTGAAATCGACGCCACGATGTAACTTATACGAGAAGACAGTCCAGTTTGACCATGTTTTATTCGGCGAGTTCAGCCAAGTCCAGTCCAGTTTAGTTCAGTACAATTGACGCCACAATGTGACATTACGGGAGGTCAGTCCAGTTCTAACAGATTTTTCACCTTCGAGCTCAGCAACAATAGAAAGTGAAAGAAAGTATACTTGGAGAATCCTCCAAAACAACCGGGATCAATAAATCAATCATCTGAATCGATTGGACCACAGAGTTCTACAGCCTATTTAAGATTCATCTCAAAACATTCACAAAAAGAAGATTCAGCTCATCAAATTCGACCCAACTGGACTCAATGACAACTAATTTATTTTCAACTCAGGGTAAATACAACAATTTAAATAAATTATCTTGTTATTAATTATCTATGGTGCTTACTTACAATTTATTTTGTGTTAATAAACATATTTCGTATAATTAATTCCTTCCTGTTCACTGACTTATTCCTCATCCCTTAGAGAAGATCCTTCCTATCCTGACAAAAGAAGGAAATCTTTTAATAAGAGAAATTTTACGTTTCTAACGTAAATAATTTTTTACAATTATTATTTATTTATTAATTTATTATTTATTTATTTTAAAAAAATTTCGCACAAAAATTTCTCCAAATTACGGAAATTAGGGTTTTGACTCTTCTTTACAGAGATTGTTGCGGAAAAATTGTTTAAATATTTTTTAAAATACAAAAGTAAAGAAATAAATGCAAAATCGTTTTTCTCCAAATTTGGCCCCTTTCGAAATTTTTTTTCGTGGATTTAGATTCTTTGAAGTCTGTTTTAAAGTATGACGATCGAATCAAAATGGCTGGATCATTGATTCAGAAGTTATGGAATTTTGAAGAGCCTCGCGCGCAACCCGGGCGCTTCCACAAGTGGCGAGTGTTTACCTTTACTTTTACCGCTAATAACTTACGTCCGGTAAAACGCTCGCCGCGTGTGGAAGCGCTCGGATTACGCGCGAGGCTCTTCAAAATTCCATAACTTCCGAATCAATGATCCAGCCATTTTGATTCAATCGTCATATTTTATAACAGACTCCAAAGAATCTAAATCCACGAAAAAAAAAATTTCGAAAGGGGCCAAATTTGGAGAAAAACGATTTTGCATTTATTTCTTTACTTTTGTATGCTAAAAAATATTTAAACAATTTTTTCCCAACAATCTCTGTAAAGAAGAGTCAAAACCCTAATTTTCGTAATTTGGAAAAATTTTCGTGCGAACAATTGTTTTCAAGATAAACAGGCTTGAAAGTGCGCTTGCTATGTCGAAAATATCATTGCTTAGAACATTCGAAAAATCGTACACTTGTAAACAAATTTTTTTTGGCCAAACAAAAAAATATGTGTCTATTTATTGTTGATAAAGAACCGAAAAAAATTATCTCGTTCAAATCTGTGACATCGACTGCCAATCTAATATGGAATGACCCATATTTAAATTTTCACTATAACACGTCGGAAATTTGTTAAACGTTTATTAGCATTATTGTTACGTCATAAACTTGACAATTCTCTAATAAAATATTTCCTCCTTACTGGTGAGGATCAGAAGGATCCTCTCTAAGGGATGAGGGTAAAGTTAGTAAATGAATGGGATTAATAATACAATTTTTTTAAATAGAAATAATTTCGATGTCTACGTAAACACTATGAAATATCGATAATTAAAGATACTGGAACTAAGATTATTCGTATTTACCCCTGTTTAAATTATTAACGAATTCCGATTGAGTCCAATTAGTTGATTTGATAAGTAGAATTTAATCCCCTTGTTGTTTCTTCGAGCTAACTCCCTTCTAAGATTTGTAAGTGGATTTCGATTTAATTAGGATCAGTTCATTAAGTCGTTGAGTTGAATTAATCTTTCATTGATACTTTGAGTTGAATCCCTTCTTAGATGTTGTAAGTGATTCTCGATCAAAAACACAATTTTTTTGCACTTCAGTAAATTACGTTAGTGATTATGTCCACGAATTACGTGACTGTAAGTTAGCTACTAATTTCGTACGATTGGTGTTTTTAATCAATAATGCAAAGTTATCGAAATAATCATTACAGTAAAAGTAAAAAACTGTGAAACGCCGAAGAAGTGGATCCTAATATATGTGATATACTATTTTTCTCATTTTTAAAACTGTTAACTTTGAATCATTTGTCTTTTTTGAGGCTTCATAGGTCATGTACTTTCATAGATGATTAAAAATCCCGAATAAGAGACGAGAGAATGGTATATTATTCCTTCTATTCACATTCTTTCTTATTTTATATTTTAATCGTATCTGCAGACATAAATATACCACAGAAAAAGATAATATGATAGTAGAATATTGTCCTGACACACGACTTCTTAACAATATTGTTGAATCTCTCAGAAACTGAAAAAGATTGTGGTTTATTGAAGAATTGGTAGTGTTACCCTCCATAGCTAATCTTATAAAAGAGGTTGGTTTGTCAGTCGCTTCTTCAGATTAGGAATTTTTTATGTACAGCTGTCTACAATTCTTTGGAGTTTGACGGTTATAAATTACTGGAAATACGTTCGGATTCATCGACGATATCTTAAGGCACTTCATCGCCTTGATTTTCTGAATTCGGAATAATATTCGCGTCCATTACTATGATAGTAAACTAAGCTCTTCCTATTAAAGCACCGAACTTGATGTGCGAAATTGGTATGAATTTCTACCAATATTGGCATCAACTCATGCATGTTGCGCATGGAATGTTTTGTACTATAAAAGAATCAAGCGCATGCTATTATTGCTAGTGTCTTATGCTGTCAGAGCAATGTTCCTTGCGAAAATAGCTACAGCTTCGCCTTGCTATGGTTGCAAGAAAACTCATCCTATTTTAGCAAGAGCTCTCTTACAACTGAGAGACCACGTTAGGTACTACGTTCGAAAGTAAGCGTGGCCTAACAACTCGGTTGGAAGAGAACTCATGCTGAAATAGGATGAGTTTCTTGCAACCATAGCAAGGCGAATTCCGAGCTTTTTTCGCAAGGCACAACTGTTTTAAAGGTATGAAACTTAGTACTTTTTTAGCATGAAGAGATCCCTGCTTAAAGTGTATTAATTTTTATCAGGATAGCAAGAAGGAAACCTGCTACAAAAGCATGACCAGTGTTCTTGCTATTATAGTCAGATATTTTTCTTCGTGTAGGGTTCTACGACCTCAAATAAAGCGTTTTACAGCCTAGGTCTAGAAACGCTGCTTTATGGCTCGGCCAGAGGTGATGAAATCGCACTTATGCTGACGTGTGATAAAAATTATCATAATTTATAAAAAAATAAATCTCCATCAATGTTACATACATGGGAGTTACAATAAAACGATATGTATTTTGTAAAACGGTATTTTTCCGTAATTGCATTTTATTTTACGTTAAAGTGACATTAAGAGCCTAATCATTTTATCAAGTTCACAATATCTCTTTAAATCAATATTTCTAAATCATTTCAGTCGATTATGTCGATCATTAGAAGAGTGTATCATTCTACGTGATAACGGAACTCTACCATATCGACCTTACCAACCTATGATTGAGAATTAATGTAACGTCTCGCAAGACTAGATGGAATTTTTTAAATATAATTATTGAAGAAATTTTCTGTGAAAAAAGAATACCCAGGATACCCCGCAGAGTAGAAGCGTTCCTTTTTTCACAGAAAATTTCCTCTTTAAATCAAATTTGAAGCTTCAAACTCTTTTTCTAAATCTAAGGTTAACTGAGATTCTGATTAAAAAATGTAATACTAATTAATGATTGACTGTTACACTGTTTAGTGTAATGTATAAAACGTAGCATATTACTGACGCAATAAGATATGAATAACAAGTTCAATTTGATTTTCTTTTTTTAACAGTCTGAGTTCATCAAGAAGTCGATTCGAAAGACTTTCGATGCGCTCAGATCGAAAGAACATGGTCCAGAGGGCACTTTCATCTTACCTCTTTTTTTATGAATGTTTTTAGTGCTTTTTTATCATTATTTATTATATTATGAGGAAATATAATTTTCATATTTATGCAGGATTAAGTTCAGCATTAGCATGGGAAGGCAAAGCAACCTGCCCAGAGCCCTATAGATCTGTGGATTCTACACTGTATTCTTTTGCTTCATTAAGAACGCATCGTAATATAAGACGTTGTACTGGAACTGTTATATCGAGGAACGCTATTTTGTTCGCAGCATATTGTATTTATGGACACCATCTGCAACCTGATTTTGGTAAACTTAAAATATTTATTGAAAGAGTACAGGTTACAATTGAAGAAATGATACCTCACCCCTCTTATAATTTCACGGAGCAAAAATTTGATGTTGGCGTTGTAAGGGTAAGTTTGACAAATTATTACAATGAACAACTTAGGGGATTAATTTAAAACTTTAGATTTATTCAAAGGAAAATTTGATACCTTTATTTCGTGGTGATACCATTATTAATGGCCACTATTTTTAAATTCATTACGTTATTTCTTTTGACAGGTGCAGACTATAGACAGATATATTCGTGAGTTTCCCTTACCTTCCACAAAAGTGATTCTGAAGTTAAGTGATAAACTTATATTTGATGGTTTCGGTCCTCGCCACGACGACTATTGCGTATGCTCAAAGAAATAATTATAAAGAGAAAAAAATATATATGCTATAGGGTACAATCAGTATAATTACCATTCTGGGATCGAAATTAAAATATTGTCCGGATTACCATGAGTTTTTAATATGGTCAACTCGTATGATTAAAATTCTATCAGTTTGACAACATTTTCTGCTGCAAAAAATTCTATTGTATAAATTCTATTGAATAATCGAGTCCATGTATTTCAATCAATGCTGACTGTACTTAAAATAGTGAAGAAAATATTTATTTGATTCAGTCACCACAGTTCATAAAACATACCACTACTAGTTTATGGATTGTCTCAAATATTTTTTTCGTTGAGAATGGCATTTTGTCGTCGCTTACGGATATATCATTATACGTAGCCACACTCGTGCTGCTCGATCTGATGACGGTTTAAAACCGATGTTAGAACAAAAACATGTTTTTACCACGCTCGCCCTCTTGGTTGACTCTTCGCATTTCATATTTCATTCTAAACGGTTTTCCAATAGGGACATAACAATTTTATCTATGAATAAAACACAGAAATATTTGAGATATTGAGTTCAAATTTATTGTGGGTTTAGTGCAAGCATTACATTTTATGAATGAAATTCGATATCTGTCATGTGACCACTACGAGCCCGTTTACAACGGTCGATTCTTTGGACCCAATTTTCCACCACTCTGGCACACATTTCGACCGGAACGTTGGCAATTTCGCCTTGGATGTTGTCTTTGAGGTTGTCTAAAGTTGCAGGCTTGTTGGCATAGACCAGTGACTTGATATGGCCCTATAAAAAGAAACTCAATGGCGTTAGATCGCATGAACGAGGCGGCCATTCGACCGGACCATTTCTCGAGATAACACGTTCACCGAATTTGCCTTTCAATAAATCAATTGTGACGCGTGCTGTGTGGCTAGTGGCACCATATTGTTGAAACCACATATCGTTGATGTCAAGTTCATCCAATTCTGGCCACAAATAATCTACCAACATAACACGACAGCACTTTCCATTGACGGTAACATGACGGTCGTTTTCATTCACGAAAACATACGGCCCAATCACACCTCCGGCATGAAAACCGCACCAAACAGACACTTTTTGCGGATGCAACCGTGTCTCAAGAAGCAGATTTGGGTTTTTTGCTGACCAATCACGCATATTTTGCTTATTAACAAAGCCATTGAGCCAGAAATGAGCTTCATCACTGAAGATGATTTTTCGATGAAAATCTTCATTTTCTTCAAGCTTTGCCAGAGCCCAATTGGAGAAGTTTCGGCGTTTCAAATGATCAAGTGGCTTTAGTTCTTGAGTCAATTCAATCGTGAAAGCATGTAGGCCAAGATCTTTTAGCATAATACGCCACAGTGTCGTTTGAGCGATGCCCAATTCTTGAGAACGACGTGGAATCCACTAATTTGAACTCATTCAAAACTATCGAACCATAGAAAAAATTATTGCATCTTTTCTTCATAGTTACGTGAATATAAGAAATAACTTTTGACAACAGTTCAAAACACGAACTTTTTTGATCGATCTCAAGGGTCATCTGAGCGTAATTGCTATCGGAACACAAGCACAGTGCATTATGCAAAGGGCAAGACAAAGGCTTGCATTCTGGATCGCAATCTGCGACATACCACAGACTCTAAAATTCAAAAATTGTAGTGAGCAGTACTCCGGACTTGCGGAAATGGCCGAGAAAGCTAACAATGAACGCGAAGGAAACTGCAGCCAAGAAGCCTCCGCAAAGGAAGAAGAATAGGTGGGGCTCCCAGCCAGGAAAAACCTCTGAAAGAAAAAGCCTAACCCGGAGGTGAAGAAACCGAATTGGCCAATGCGTGCTCGCCCAGAAGCGGTGCTAATAAAGACCGCTGAAGGAGTGAGCTAAGCGGCCATTTTAATAGACCCCAAGAAGCGCGTCAAACCTGAATAATTGAACGTCAGAGTCCATTGAATTAGGAAACGCGCTAAGGATCTGCTGGTCGAACTAAAATGTCCCACAGAAGGCAGAGAGCGGCTAGATACCGCCTTGAAAGAGTTTATTGGTGCAAGTGGGACTGGCCGCCACCTAATTTCCAGGATCAACATCGAGATCACAGACATAGAACCCAGCATTGAAGCCAAGGATTTCGAAGATGCGGTAAAAGGCTTTTTTGATCATGGATCGGAGTTAGAACACAAGGTGTCTCTAACTAAGAGACCACACCGAGGAAAGAAGAAGGCGTATGTGCTTCTGTAGGAGGCGCGGGCTTTGAAATTACTTAAGGCAACCCACATCAAAATCGGATGGGTCTGCTGCAGGATCCGCCAAAAGATAGAGATAAATAGATTTTACCGCTGTCTTGGTTTTTGGAACATGGCGGCGAACTGCCGGGGGACCGACCGAAGCAGATGTTGCTGGAGGTGTGGCGAAGAGAGGCACGCTGCAGCGTCCTGTACAAGAAAACCGCAATACTACCTTTGCTCCGCTAAAGAAGATAAGCCCCGGGACGACTATGTCCCGGGGACAATGCGTTGCGCGGTTTTCTGGAAGGTAGTGCCGAAGAGCAGGCCTTCAAGAGGGCGTATCTAAAGTCAAGCAGGCAGTATATGGGGACATCGAGGATCGACGTAGAGCACCTATGAAACATGACCCTAAAGTTTAAAGCTAACACAGTTTCGGTTTCATGGGCTGGTGCGTAAATGCATTTTCTATCTTCCCTGACCAAAAAAAGAATAATGTATCATAAGTATAATTTAAAAAAGGATGAATTTTAACTGACTCCTCAAAAAAAAATAAAAACCGCCATTTACATCATTGGTTTGGTCTCAACATCATCATTTAATAAAATAACGATGTGATTTTACTTTTTCTTTTAATGATGCAGGGCGTATGCTGTCTGATGTACATCATATTACGTCTATGACAAGACTAATCTTCATAACCCTTGTTGTAAACCAACTAGTGGAAGAAGTTTCTGATGGAATTCCTGTCTCCAACATAATGTTTGTTAATAATATTGGATCTAAAACTTAATTCGTTCGGTTTGCTAAGAGATGGCGTAACTTAATTATTATTCCATCGTTCCAATATTCTGAACATGCGTTGGAAAGCTACTGTCATTGTGCGTCTTTTCCAGTATATTTCATTCAGTTGAAGCGTAAACAACAATAATTTCTTTTCATTCAAATATGTCGAACTTTGTGCCTGAAAAAGTGTTTTTGCGGGGAGCTCTTCTTCATTACTTTAATATGAAAAAAACTGCTGCCGGAAGTCATCGTATTCTGGTGGAAGTTTATGGTGAACATGCTCTAGCTGAGCGAACGTTCCAAAAGTGGTTTGCACGATTTAAAAGTGGTGATTTTGGCTTGGAAGACGAAGAACGTCCTGGGCAGCCAAAAAGTTTGAAGATAAAGAACTGGAAGCATTATTCGATGAAGATTGTTGCCTAACACAAGAAGAGCTCGCAGAATCTTTGTAAGTCACTCAAGCAGCCATTTCAAAACGTTTAAAAGCAGCCGGATACATTCAAAAGCAAGGAAATTGGATTCCACATGAACTCAAACCGAGACACGTTGAAAGGCGGTTTTGCATGTCCGACATGCTGCTGGAACGCCACAAAAAGAAGTCATTTTTACATTGGATTGTTACTGGTGATGAAAAATGGATTTATTACGACAACCCCAAGCGCAAAAAATCATATGTGAAACCCGGCCAACCAGCCAAATCAACGTCAAAGCCAAATATCGATGGCACGAAGGTAATGCTCTGTATTTGGTGGGATCAGAAGGGTGTGCTGTATTATGAGCTGCTAAAACCGGGTGAAACCATCAATGGAGAACGCTACTGAACACAATTAATCCGTTTGAAGAGAGCAATAGCCGAAAAACGCCCAGAATATGCGACCAGACACGAGGCAATTTTTTTCTATCATGACAACGCTCGGCCCCATGTTACTATTCCGGTTAAGAACTATTTGGAAAACAGTGGATGGGAAGTTTTACCTCACCTGCCTTATAGCCCAGACCTTGCCCCTTCTGACTACCATTTGTTCCGGTCGATGCAGAACGCCCTCACTGGAATATGGTTCACATCAGAACAGGGTATCAAAAATTGGCTTGATTCATTCTTGGCCGTTAAGCCGGCGCAGTTCTTTTGGAATAGAATCCACAAATTGCCAGAAAGATGAGAAAGAGTCATAGGTTCAGATGGGCAATACTTTGAATAATACTATTGTACATGTTTTTCTCAAATAAACGTACAAATTTTGAAAAAAACTGCACGAATTAAGTTATAGATCCAATATTATTGATATATTGAAATTTTCTAGACGAATCGAGAAACAGAGGAAAGATTTGGCAGAACCTGCTAGCTCTACCAATAAAGCCACGTATCCTCCTACCGGAAAAAGACAAGGAAGTAAATTATAAGTGCTTTTGAAGTAAATTCACGTCGGATAATAAGGATAACCTGGATGTTGCGTTCGTAAATCCAGGTTATTCTCTTATCAATACAATCAGGACTGTAAGAACTATGTAATTTACTCATAGGAGAAAGTTCAAGCGAATACGTTGAAGTAGCACTGCCCAATTTCTCTTTATGGCACCTGATGACCCCGAGTTTTTTACATCACCGCTCTTTTGGCTTTTCGCACCGCACTATCATCAATATAATCATAGAAAGCTCCTAAACCCAGTCTCTCTATTATCGTACTTGAGTGTATCACAAACTATTACGGCACTTTTAATAATGGTATATTTGCCACAAACAGTAAGAAAAGATACTTCCGGTTTATTCCTCAATGTAGGAACCCAGAAGCAGTGGCAATAGATACGTTTAAAATTTCCAATTACCTTTTATTTTTATATGTACATCCCCCCCCATTTTCCTTTATTTTAAAAGTTCTAATCAATAGGGCAGAGTGTGTAATTGTTTCCCTTTGGCCAAATCAAATTTCGTATCCATAATGTTTAGATCTAACAACAAAAAAACCTCTTTATTTTGGCCCCCGGGGAGATTTACTTACGGGTCCTTTCAGGAAAAATCATCCTTTGTATCACAATTTCACCCTAGTGGCAGGGAGGTTATCGTGGAGGTGTTTCGCAGGAAAAGAATCCCAGAGTCGACGATAAGTATAATAATTCGCTCATTGTCCACAGCAACGATTGAACAATACAAAAAGCCCTTAAAATCATGGTGAAAATATTGTGAAGAAAATAAGATTTACACATTCGAAGCCAGCACCTAGGACGACATAGTTTTTTTAATGCAGATTTTTGCAAATATAACTTGTTATAATATTTTAAATATGTATAGGTCAGTTTTTTCACTGATTTTAGCCTCTTCTATCGGATCTGGTCCTTTAATAAAACGTATAATCTTATTTCGAATTCAAAACGGTTCTGGATTTATAAAAACTTTAGAACTAACTGAAAAGTTATCTGCAGAATGGATAACACGAAAATTGCTCAGTTTGACAGTATTAGTAGCTGCACAAAGAGTTTAGATCTTTTGTAAGGTCTGTGTAAAAAGTATAATTGAGTCTAATGATTTTACTCGAATTAAAATTCCTGATCGCATTAAAACTTAAAAGATTAACTAACCATAACCTTTCTTAAATTTCCCCTTTTCCCCAATCGGGCAAAAGTTCATGTGACATTTATCTTATGTCTCGAAATAAATTATACAGCCCCTTCAAGAAAATTAGTTGATGAGTTATTCATTACATTTATAAATTCTTTTAAAGCCGCGACAGCTCAGATTTTAGTTCTTTAGATAAAAACTATGTTGGGGAATAGGGGAACAGATTTTTCTACCTTTCAAGCGCATAACACGCGTTATACGTCTACTTTTTCAGCTGCAAGACGAAGAATTAATACTGATATTATTCGTGAAGCCACTAGTTGGATAGAGAAGCCCAGAATGTTTGCGAAAGTTTTTTCAAATTCATTACAAGTCGCAAATCACGTGCTCTAATTATCTGCTTATAATGATTTAGGAGAACGAGACGATGAAATATAAGTAACTGATCAAACAAACTTGCCTTAAGAGGTTACGTCACCCCTGAGAGCCGAAAACGAGGGTTCAATTTAAGAATTTTATTATCGGAAAACAAAACAACTGGAGGTAAATTTTTATGCAGTAATTCATTATGCATCATTTGCAGATTTATAAAAGAAATTTATGTTATAAATTTCATGCATAATATCGCTGTCCTCGTATGTACACCGTTTTCAAAAACGTTATTTCTAGAAAAACGCATTTAACGTTTTAAAACGCATATTTTCTATATGTAATCTACGTATTTGTAACTGTCAATCTACGATGCCAGCTTCGTACAGTTGACTTTCTAAGTTCTCTTGGAAATTTTTTTCACATCTTTTGAAAATTCAGGGGTACGCAACTCTTTAAGTGAAGTTCAATCGGGATTATAGGAGTCGTCTCGATCGAATAGATTAGTTCCTTTCTACCCAATGCAGAAAATTCTAAATGTCCTTTTCCCTGTAAGGAAAATGCCCTGAAATAGTGCGATTTGAATATGTACTCTGAAATAATTAAATCTAAAGTGCGCAGAGTTAATCAGGAAAGCGAGCTTAACTTGAGGAAAGTTCGTTGGCTTAGTTGATACTAATTGCATTTTTATTTACAAAAGCAAAAAGCAGCATCAACTAAAAAAATAGTTGCTTTAGTCAATAAATTAGTAGAGGTTAAATTTACAAGTTGAAGTATTTGGAACAATTAAGCATTTTCTTTTGATTAAAATGTATTAAATTTTTCTCTTTGTATTTTAATTTAAAAAAAATGTAAATCGAATGTTGTGAAGAAAGTATGTATCTGCATTTTTCATGAAATATCATTTTTATAAATATTTAGACACGTTATAAAGGAAGCAATTAGTCTATATTTGATTTTTAAACGAAGTAACAAACATATTACTTGTTACGAGGGTCATTTGATAACAAAGGAAAATTTCTCATTGGATGCCCCCACAATTAACTTTGTAGCATATAACCAGAAAGTAGCACTCTTCAAACGATACGGGAAAAAAGTCGGACTGAATAGTAATCGTTTTTGGCTTAACCGTACTCGGACAGTAGGTTGCGTTAACCTGTGGCATCCGCATAAGCGAGTCCGTATTGGCGCTATCCTGACCACCAAGCTAACGCAACTTGTTTCAACGGATAGGCGGACCCAACTCGCGCCAAGCCCGCTTTCTGTGAAAATGCTACTTGGTTTTCGCGTCGACGCTACCGACTTGCGATATGATAATAGTAAAATCGCGGATTTTATGTGTTATTACACATAACTTGGCCTCAACGCATTAAATTATGCAAAAAGAAATCATCAACAAATGAATACAGTCTTAGAACCACGCTGAAGTTCTTTAGACAGAACTCCTCATCGCCTATGACGACACTTAGTCATTGGGTTAAAAAAGTGATAGAAAAAAGCGGAATCGATACTAACATTTTTTCATCGCACAGTACACGTCGTGCGTCTACTTCTACTGCTTTGTTACGCGCCGTAAATATTGAAACTATTCGGGACTCCGCAGGTTGGACAAAAGACAAACAAACCGTGAGAAAAACAAACAAAAAAGGAGGAAAGAAAAAAGAAGGCAACCTTCCAAAACCCCTTCCTTCTTTTTCTTTCTTTCGTCCTCTTTTTTTTTACTACCCACCACCATTTACATAAATAAATTTTTAATTATTGCCGACGTTTCGGTGCTGTTCCAGAACCCTCTTCAGAGCTGTAACACTACAAGAAAAAAAAAATTTATTTAAATAAAATTGTCTCCTATCACCCTCCATGGGGACGCAGACCCTCCTCCACGGAACGCCAATAGGAAACTGAAACAAGACCCCGTGCATCCCTCCCTCCCAAGCACCTGAAAGACCCCAAGGGTCATTCAATAAATTTTAAATTGTTTCGCAGAATCTAGAAACCTCAAGGATATTTACTAGTAACATTGTCTTTAGAGATAACTTATCATGCTGTCATAACATCCATTGTACTTAACCAAATCTGTTTTTAAATTTATAGAATATGTTCCCTCTCTTTTTATATATAACATTTCCATAAATTCTCTTTTTCCCTTATTACTTTCCGAGTGTAAAATCTCCACATTGTTACAGTCAAAGTCATGATCAGCGTATTCCTTTCTATGATCAAACAAAACATTATGATAATTACACTTTCTCCCAAGATTCTTTTTGTGTTCTTCTACTCTAGTATTAAGAAGTCTGCCCGTTTGTCCCACATAAGTCACTTTACACCTTTTACAAATCAGTTTGTATATCTCCCCACTTTTTTGGATGGATTTGAAATTTTTTTAACATAGATTGAATTGTGTTTGAAATATGACCAAAATATGGAAAAATAGTGTTATTTTTATCAAAAATTTCACTTTGTGTATCCTTGTCTACATTTCTACTCTTTCTACTTTTAATTTGTTGAATTCTAATTTTTATATGTTTTTCAATCAAATCTTGTGGGTAGTGATTAAAAAATAAAGTCTTTCTAACAACTTCTAAATTTTCTGAATCGAATGATTCATGAGACAAACAAACAGCTCTGTCAACTAGATTTAAAATAATAACAACTTTATTTTGAAAGGGATGATTTGAGATGAAATTTAACATTCTACCAGAATATGTACTCTTTCCGTACCAATTTGACACTATTTTACCATTATCAAGTTTAATTATTTCCAATTCCAAGAAACTAATTCTATTGTTCCTTTCCATTTCATGGGTAAATTGAATTCTTGGGTGATAGTTATTGAAAGTATCTATAAGTTTTTGCAACTTATCCAAAGGTACACACAATAAAGTATCATCAACATATTTAAAATAAAAGGGCACAACAACCTCCAACCTCTCAAAGACAATCTTTTCCAAATCTTCCATGACTATTTCAGCCAACATTGGAGAAATAACAGAACCTATTGGAGTACCAAACTTTTGTTTATAGAATTTACCATTAAATTTAAATTTAGTAGAATTCATAATGAAATCTAATCCTTTACAAAATTAGAATTAATATTCTCCAGAGGAATTATTTAATAGAATGTAGGAGGAATGATGTTTTACGTAAAAAGATATTCAATTTGAATTCTAAATTTGATGAATTCAGTTTTCATAGTAATTTTTGTGAAAGAAAATTCCAGCAGAGTCTCAACAAATTTAAGTGTTCTCTTTTGAATTTGCAAATCAAGGATATCTCGAATCATATTAATTTCTCAAAGAATAGAGTTTTTACAATACGGAACGAATTAGAAAAGTGTTTGCCACAGGGAATAATTATTGATCTTTTGAAACATCAAATTGTCCTGAATAATAAATTTTTAAACAATGATAGAGGTCACATGAACAAATTAAATAGTGCTATTTTGGAACAAAGCAGTGCCCAAAAGCAGAACTTGAATTTGCATAGTTTTTGAGAGAGAAAAGAGTGATCCTTGGTTTGCTAATTTAACTGATGTTCATGTGCCAGATTCTGTACTTGGGGCCTTTCAGGTGCATGGGAGGGAGGGATGCACGGGTCTTGTTTCAGTTTCCTGTTGGCGTTCCGTGGAGGAGGGTCTGCGTCCCCAAAGAGGGTGATAAGAGACAATTTTATTCAAATAAATTTTTTTTCTTGTAGTGTTACAGCTCTGAAGACGGTGCTGGAAGAGCACCGAAACGTCGGCAATAATTTAAAATTTTTTAATTTTTAAATTTTAATTTTTAAAATTATTTATGTAAATGGTGGTGGGTAATAAAAACAAAAGAGGATGAAAGAAAGAAAAAGAAGGAAGGGGTTTTGGAAGGTTTCCTTCTTTTTTCTTTCCTCCTTTTTTGTGTTTTTCTCACGGTTTGTTTTCTAGTGTTCTGTTGAGGTGTGGTGATTTTGTTCCAAATTTGGTTGTGTATTTTGTGTTTTGAAGATTCGAATGGCTTCGAATCCTTGAAATTTTTAATTGTGCTTTTAAAAAGATATAATTGGCCTTTCCGGTCTTGTATAGATGTTTATTGACAAATCGTCGACATTTCGACCAAAGATTTGTTCCTTATCCAGACTACAAGGAAAAATTTTTTACGTTAATGTTTGTAAGATAAAAATGAAAATACAGATATAAGGATAAATTATTTAATATATATATATATACAAAATACATTATTTAAGAATTGTATAGATGTTTCATAAATAAATTTAAAAGAAAAAGAGAAAAACACACCGCGGATAATTTTCCTTAAGATATTCATTAAGGGGGTCTCCTTATCCAGAACCTTCAAAAAAGGCACTTTTTCCCAATTTTCTTTGAAGCAGAAAATAAAAACACTGGTCTTAGATTTTTCGCATATATTTAGGTACATATTTGAACTTGTTAAAAAAAAATTTTCATTTGAAAACAAGAAAAAATCTCGGACTTATCAAAGATCCTGCGCAGCGTCTCACCACGGACAATTAATTTTTTGTCAGTTCAATTTGAGATTAAAATGAGCAATTGTTAATTGTTATTCTTAACATGGAATTTTAAAAAATTTTAAATACAAAAATTACTATTATATATACTGCTTTCAAGTTTGTTTGATGTGAGGAAATAATGATTGGAAATTTATCCGCGGTATGTTTTTCTCTTTTTCTTTTAAATTTACTTATGAAACATCTATATAATTCTTAAATAATTTATGCTTATATCTGTATTTTCATTTTTATCTTACAAACATTAATGTAAAAAATTTTTCCTTGTAGTCTTGATAAGGAACAAAACTTTGGTCGAAATGTCGACGATTTGTCAATAAACATCTATACAAGACCGGAAAGGCCACTTATATCTTTTTTTAAATAGAAGTACTAAAGGGTTTCCCAATAGGGGTGATATGATTTTGAAATGTCCCTATCGGGCTCATTTGAACTGAAATTTTTGACGTCTGCTGTCAGTTGTCATCAGTAAGGTTTGCCATTTAATCATGAGTAGTTTCACGCTTCCACAACGTTTGGAAATTGTCCAATTATTTTATCAAAATTCGAGAAGTTTTGTCGGTGTTGAAAGAGCTTATCGTGCAAAATATGGTCGTCATTCTGCTCCATCCGCGCTCTCAATTCGTCGAATAATCGATAAGTTGGAGAGTGAATCAAATGCAGATATACACTTTCTTCACTGCAATAGCACAATAGCAGAAATAAATTTTAATCAACAATAAATTTATTTTAAGAGAGTGGTGCTTATAGTTATTGAAGATAAAACTTGCAAAACAGCATATGGAATTTGGCCAAGTGAGAACGAACCGTTCTGTACATCGGCGGTAGACCCATCCATACAAATTCACCATGTAAATACTTTTATAGCAATTTTATATTTATAATTAATTAAAAATCATTGCATACTCAAATCTTTTAATGCTGAAAAATCATTATATTTATGTTTGCAATTATTTTTTCAAAATAAACTCTTTAATTTTAGGGTGACATTGGAAGTCCTGTATTTAAACATGGTATGTTCATAGGAATTATTTCTGGAAACTACGCAAAAATAAACACAGTATTCCAGCCTTTCATGCGTATTTCTGCACCCATAATTAATGCTTTCATTCGACAGCAAATATTTAGAATGTCTTCTCATATAAGGAAAATATAAGATTATTTTTTATGTAAATTTACGCAGAAAAAACGCAGTTTTGCTTTTAATGCAATTCTAATGTATTACAGAATCTGTTTGCAACAGAAATTACTTACTATAATAGCCATGTTTTACGTATGATTTTGCTATGTGTACTGCAATAAAATATGACATATTTTTTATATGTATAAACTTCAAAAAGGACATGATAATTTCACAAACCTCTAACCTATCGCTATTATAATCAGTCATAAGCTACATGTGTATCTTTAATTTTAAACACATTTCAATAATTTTTTATAGTTGAGTTCGAAAGTTTTGCCACTGCCTACATTATCGGAAGATCAGTAGTCGCGTATAGTATAGGATACGTTGCCAAAAGGTGTCCTTGTAGACAATTTCAAACTCTCATACCGTAATAAATGCAAATTAAATTAAAATTTTTAACGAATTTGAAATCTTTCTTTTGAAAAATTTTTCTTAGAAAAAAGGAACGCTTCCACTCCGCTGGGTATCGAGGCTAGGATCTTTTGATTGCCGGTCGAATGCTCTATCATCTGAGCCAAGGGAGTTCCACAAAACCTTTCTCACAGAATCTATTTACGCCAATTTGTCCACGGATATATCATGAAATATTTACGATTTTTTTGCAAATCATTTCAGTCGATTACGTCGATAATTAGAAGAGTGTATCACTCACCATGATAACCGAACTCTACCATATCGACCTTATCAACCTGTGATTTAGAATTAATGTCATTTAAGACCAGATGGAATTTTCAATATATATTCGAAAAATTTTTTGTTGAAAAAAGGAACGCTTCAACTCCGCTGGGTATCGAGCCCAGGACCTTTCGATTGCCGGTCAAATGCCCTATCATCCGAGCTACGGAGGTTCCACAAAACTTTTCTCACAGAATCTACCAGGTGTACAAGTATGAAACCGGTAATGACATCTATGTGTCGCTAGGTAAAACTATACGCTCTGTCAAACCAAATCATTGACGCCATTTCTTCGCATTGAGTTCTGTCAACAATATTCAGTTCATAAACAATCAAGTTTCATACAACAACTAATTTTTTTTCACTAGTAAAAATGTCGATTTTTGTGCCTTCAAACTACGATTTGCGGACATCATTGATTTTCTGTTACCAATTGAAGAAATCTGCTTTGGAAGCCCATCGAAGCTTGTGGAAGCTTACGGCCAGCATGCTCTAGGCAAAACACAGTGTTTCGAGTGGTTTAAAAAATTCAAAAGTGGTAATTTTGATGTGAGAAACGAAGATCGTGGAAAACCACCAAAAAAGTTCGGAGATTGGGATCAGAAGGGTGTTATCTGGTTTGACCTTCTGAAACCAGGTGAAACAGTTACTGGTCAACGCTACCAACAACAATTGGCCGATTTGAATCGTGCTTTGCGCCAAAAACATCCAGAATATCAAACTAGGCAACACAAAGTGATTTTT
The DNA here is from genome assembly GCA_030998225.1 of Diplolepis rosae. Lineage (NCBI taxonomy): Eukaryota > Metazoa > Arthropoda > Insecta > Hymenoptera > Diplolepididae > Diplolepis > Diplolepis rosae. Next base: position 18,793,500 of record JAPYXD010000701.1, on the reverse strand, counting down.
CTTGATGACAATGCACCAGCACATCGAACAAAAAAGACTCCGGAATTGGTAAATTCGTACAGCTGGGAAGCCCTCCTCCATGCGGCTTATTCACCAGACTTGGCTCCATCTGACTACCACTTATTTTCATCAATGGGGCACGCACTTGCTGAACAGCGCTTCGATTCGTACGAAAATGTGAAAAAATGTCTCGATGACTGGTTTGACTCAAAAAACGAACAATTTTTTTGGCGAGGCATACACAAATTGCCAGAGAGATGAAAAAAATTGTTTGGCTAGCAATGGCCATTACTTTGAAGATTGAATGTATAACCATTTTTATTAAATAAACGTGTATTTTCTCGAAAAAATTACCGGTTTCATACTTGTACTCCTGGTACTTACGCCAATTTGGCCACGGAGATCTCCTTCTTCTACCTGTTGGCAACGTATCCTAACTGGTATGCGACTAATGATTCTCCGATAATGTAGGAAGTGGCAAAAATTTCGATCTCAACCACCTAATTTGAATTTATTACAGCTGTAAGGCAGTGCCGTTAGGCGATATACAGAGGTCTTCCTGTATATCTGTATATCTGTATATCTCAGTTGGTTAGAGCAGTCAAACGGCAATCGAAAGGCCTGGGATCAAATCCCACCACAATAGAAAGCGTCTTTGTTTCCACAGATAGATTTCAAATTCATAAAAAATTTGAATTTACCAGAGGTGTTAGTTGAAGTTTGCCGGTTTTTTCAATAAAGAAAACACTTAATTCTCAAGGGAATCTCAAAAAAATTTTATTCAAAGTGTTGGCCATTGGATTCTACACATTTTTCCCATATTTCAGGCAAATCATGGATACCATTCCAAAAAAACTTTTTCTCTTTTAAGGCAAACCATTCGACGAGCCATTTTTCGACTTCTTCAAAATTGGCGAAGCGCTGCTCTACGAGTGAGTGTCCCATCGATGCGAAAAGGTGATAGTCGGACGGAGCGAGGTCTGGAGAGTACGGCGGGTGCGATAATATTTCCCAATTCAATGCTTTTAACGTGTTCTTCACCACTTTAGCAGTATGAGACGGTGCGTTGTCATGTTGAAGGATAACTTTGACATGTTTTCGGGCCCATTCCGGCCGTTTTCGATCAACGCATGATTCAAATTGATAATTTGTTGTCGGTAGCGATCCGTATTCACCGTCTCACCAGGTTTTAATAACTCGAAGTACACCACACCACACTGGTCCCACCAAACACAGAGCACTATCTTACGGCCAAAGCGATTTGGCCTTGGAGTCGATGGGCCGACCTCACCAGGTAAAAGCCATGATTTTTTCCGCTTCGGGTTCCTGAAATAAATCTATTTTTCGTCCCCCATGACAATTCTATGCAGAAAAAATTTCCTTTCGAACCGTTGAAGCAGCATTTCACAAATGGTTTTTCGATTTTCCATTTGTCTATCGTTCAGTTGGTGTGGTACCGACTTTACATACTTTTCGATTTTTCCTATGGCTTTTAAACGTTGGACAATTGCTCCTCGGGTCACATGTAGTGTTTGTGCCAATTGTTGTTGCGATTGGGTTGGGTCTTCATCCAATAACGCCAGCAATTCCTCGTCTTCGAACTTTTTCGCTGCACCAGGATGTTCATTGTCTGTTAAATCGAAATCTCCACTTTTAAATTGACGAAACCATGTCTCACATGCTCTAATCACTGGAGCATGTTCACCATAAGTTTCTACCAGCAATCTGTGAGCTTCAACTGCTATGTTCTTTTGATGAAATAAGAAAAGCAACGAATGCCGCAAATGCGATTTACTTGGAACGAAACTCGAAATATTCACTGATGTAAACAACTATGATGCTATTATTTTGGCAGAATGTAATTGTGTATTTTTGAAGGTTATTGTCCATAGAAAAATATGACATAGATGCCAAATCATAGAAATGTATACATATCTCCAGCGACATCTATGAGTAAAACCGGCAAATTTCAACTAACACCCCTGGTATATACAATAGTAAATGCATCACATATTTTGTTGTTAAAAATCTTCTAAACTGCTAACACTATACGTTATAACCCAAGCCGAAATTAACAATCGGACCAACATCGATCCAGCGCTGGATACCAACTTCCGACTGTCGGCGGACAGTCGTAATTATAACAATGTACTGTATTGGTACAACACGGGTTTCCAATGTTCTACCAATACTGGTAACCAACATATTTTCAACATTGGCTGTCAAAATTTCTAAAATACTGGTTATATACTTTTATTATTAAATCCATGTTTTACGGGTACAGACGTACTTCAAAAAAGACTATCAATGTTGAATCAACGTTGTACAAACACTGGTATGATTCAGCGTTAATTATCAGGGTCGATCAGACACTGGGTGGACTTTGCACATTTACTTATCGGAAAATTACTTTTTCCACGGTCGGAAGAAGGTTAGGCCTGCTGTACACCCAACGTTGTACAAACGCTGGTATTTTACTGTCAACTACCGGGTCTGAACACGGACTGGATAGACCTTGTACATTAAATAACGGAAAATTACTATTTCCAGAGTCGGGATAAGGTTGGCCAATGGTTTCCCAATATTGTACCAACTTTGGTAATCAGCAGTCGATCTCCTACGTTGGACCGACATATAATCGATTGTCATAGTCGGCAGAGTGTCATAATTTCTGCTTGTAAAACTACTAGTGCGTATAATCACATTATTTATTAAGGATATAAGAAATCGACCATAATTTTATGTAGACGTTAAGCAGTATTACAATTATTATTCTGTAATACTAATTTGTTTTGTTTTCTTAAAATTAGTAAATAATCACAAAATGGTAAGAAACTTATGTTAGGCGATAGGCTCCAAGACGTCCAGAAGCCAGACTGCTCCAAATAGAGTTCTCAAAAGAGAGGGGAAAGAATTTCTATTCGTTACATTCATGAAGAATGTGACTGTAAACCACTTCTCGTCAAAAGCACACAAGAAACATATTTCAAAAGGGATATTATTTCATAGCAATTTTCAGTCTTTTCAGCGGCCATTTTCAGGCATCTGCTATCCAAACAACGCTTTGTCCGCCACAGACTTTCATTGACCCTCAGTTCCAGGATCCCGACGTCGTCAGCGGTGCACACGACAGGTGCGTCATCCGCGAAGCCGATGATGCTCGATCCAGCAGATAGGTCCATGGGCAGTGAATCGTCATACATGACGTTCCAAACGAGTTGTAGAATCAACTCCTTCAGAAACTTTCCCATCGTACCCAATAGACATATTGTTCTATACGACGAGGCATCCCCTAGAGGTTTGATGCCCTTCCTCAGCACCACCAACCTCTGCTTCGTTCAGTCTACGAAGAACCTCCCCTCATGAAGACAGGAGTTACAGGCTTTTAGGAGGATCTCCGGGTATGCCCCGATCACCTCTTTGAGGAACTCGTTTAGCACCCCGCCGATACCTGACGATGTATTTGCCTTGAGCCTTCTACCCGCTCCCTTTAGTTCTTCGGGGGTGAAGAGTTCTTCGCGCCGGACCACGCAGGAACTACGGTCCTGTCTTTGGAACAGCTATACGTGTGGAAACAAGCTCCGCACAATGTACTTGACTCGATCGGGATAATCCAGGCCCGGGGTCTTTCTTCTAGTCACCAATCTTTTGGTGACTATTTTGAAAGCGAGAACTCATGGTCTCGGAGCGCATAATGGCTTGTAACGACCCAGCAGGGCAGACCCAACCAAGCTCATCAATGAGCCTGGTTTCTTCGAAATGTTTTCAAAGTCTTTACCTGCTAAGTCGTCTTATGTTCCAGGAGGTGCTCCTTCCTTTGCCGCTCCTACCCTTATCCATTACTTGGGGCCGTTGTTTGAGGCTCAATTCGATGCACCGGTGGTCAACCTTGAGAGGTTGTCTCCTCGAGAGCAGACCAGTCGTCTATCCTTGAGGCGAGACGAGGAGCGTCAATCGTGAGGTAAATTATTGATCCCCCCCCCCGTTCCTCGTATGAACGTCAAATCTTTGCCCTGATTCAAAACGATCAGGTTATTTCTAGCCACTTACTATTGAAGTGACCCTCTATGAGGGATCCCCCGACAGTCCGCGTCGGACTCCAGAAAATCCGAGACGCTCAAATCAGGGCTACAAACAAGGATGCCGGCCTCCCTTGATGCATCCTGATGTGTTGTTTGATGATGCAGTGTTTTCTCCCTGGCAGTATGCATCAGAAGGTCCTGTGGGCATCCTTTCCCCTTCCGAGGTTGAGTTGCAGGAACTTCAATTTCTGCCTCTCAACCTCCGTAGCTCTTCTTGGAAGACCGGGCAGGAGTCGCCACCAGAGACATGGGCGATATCTTTGTCACCCGACCCGGCAGGCGTGGAGCGCTTCAACCTCGGTTTGACGACAGTTCCCTGTCCTTTTTGCAAAGTGAACCTTCCTTTTTCTCTTTTTTTCTCTTCTTCGTGACCATTTGCCAGTCCCCTTCTTTAGTCGGGGCCTGGTTCTTGGCCACCTGAGCATACGAGGGTGACGGGCCGCCTTTCCTCCTCTTAGGAGTTTTTTCCTGAGGAAGAGAGGGGGCTGCCCTCTTTTCACAATTAGCCTAGTTTTTGGGGTATCTCCCAGAGACGCTGAATGTGGTCTCCGGAAAATCCCCATCTTTTTCGTGGCGGGGAGGGATTCCAGTCTCTTTTGGATTTCCACCTCGCTTTCAAGGGGGCACTTATGGGTGTTGAGCATTCCGCACAACACCTCAGTAGCCTCATTTTCACTGTCTGCAACATGGCGAGGGTTGTTTCCCAGCATACCCTGTTGTATGATGCTGAGAACTCTCGCCAAGCTCTCCATTTATTCATTTTGCTCCTTCAGGTGCTGAAGGACGTCCTTCCATTCCTCAGCTTCAGAAGAAGCCATCAGCTTTTCGTTGCCCGAAACTTCTTTTCTCGTATCAATAAATCTTTTTACCAGCACATCATGCGTAGAGGACCAGGTTGGAATAGTTGGGAACGGGTGTACCCTCGAACCGAAGTCCAACCCCGGTTTCCTGAGACCCAACCTCTGCTTAGCCGGTCCCAGAATACACGAACAGCCCGGACACGCTCGAAGCAACACAGGCCAGCAACACCTGTGTTCAATACTGTAGCATATACTTAAGATTCAAGAAACGGCATATTCGCGGGCTGCCAAAAGCATATGTTATAAAAATAATAAAATATATGGGGCAAAATTCGTCAAGTGTACCCGCCTAAAAACTTTTTGTCTCCGAGTTCCTTGAAAGTCTGAGAAATTATTGTCCTAGTGAACCTCTTTTAATTTCCCTAAGAGAATGTCTCTAGTACGACGGGATGTCAGTATACAGAGGCTCGAATTTTCAACCGTTTACAAAACTTCTGCAAAAATTATCCAAGTTAATCTTTTCATGAAGGTCTTGAAAACGTTTTTCAGCAGCTTTACGCTGAAAGCAATGGTTTTAGATACAAAAAATTATTTGAACTTCATTTTTTATTTTAAACGCATTTTTGAGTTTTTCTCCAAGTCCGGCCGTTAATTTTCGTTCCAAAATTATGTTTAAAAAAAAGTTTGATTTTTTCCCTTCAAAATGATCCATGGTCGAAAGTGGGGCGAAAGAAATTAGTGGAGATATATAACACTTCTTGCGCGCGGTTTCTGCGCCGCAGTGCAGCTAGGCGCCACGATCACGACGTACCGTCCATTGAGAACTTATTTAATTGTACTTTGTATAATTTGTACGTAAAGCTGTTATTTTTGGCTGGTACGAAATTAAAAATAAAATTTAATTTGTAATTCGGGGTGATTTTTCAGTGTAAGTCCCTTCGCCTCTCACATAGAAAATTGTGTCAAATAATTTGCTTATTACAATGTATGTGTACTTCTCTTTCTTCTTTGCCTCACAGTTTTTTTCGGGAAAACATCACATTCTAATGATGACGAATATTTTCTCAACATGAGAGTTAATTCAGCAGAGGCAACGAAAGAGTGATATTTTTGTGTACCAGCACTGTGTTTGCTGATGCAAATCTACTCTTAATTTCTTGAGCTGTGATGGCGTGATTTTCTTTGGGACTAAAGAATACTAAAGTTTCAACTAAATTTTTCTTTGCCCATTGATACAAGGCATCAGCAGTCAAAATCGGATCTTTAGATTACGCTTGTAGGCTGGCACGTGCTGCGAGTCTTTTTAAATTTTCCCCAATACCATCACAAGGGCCTTTTCCGTGCGCCGTTTCATGGAAATGCCACTCGGCTGGAATACCAAAATCCATTTCATGGTGGAGCAAATTGATGAAGTTATATTTATTTTTAAAGTGCTGGGCGTCTCCATCTGCAAGATAAATCATTTTTCTGGGTTGAAAATTCTCTTTCAAATAGTGTAATAATTTTTTGAAATTGGTACACAGCAATTGTGTTATGAGTCAAATAGTTTGATAACATAGCAAGACTGCGGTGCTTTAGAATGTTGTCCTTTTTATAATAAATTACCACTGTAAAAATGGTAGCTTGATCATCGTTCCAATGAAATGACTGAGCTGCATTTTAACTGTAGGATGCTGAGCCTTAAAATTTGCATATAATTCAGAAAGATTTCACAGAATTAACTTTTTGAACGTGCTCACGGAGGTCATAATCTTTTTTTACGGAAACGAAATCTTTCATGCCAGGCATCATACGACTATTCTCATCATCAAGGTAAAATTTTTTGACCAAATTTTCAATCTTGGAATCTAAAGTTTTATCTTTTTTTAAATTAGGAGAAGTTAAAATACCATTATCAGCTACTAATTTCTTAGCCTTTCTAGTTTGTCTTTCAGAAGCACCAAATTCTTTAGCCAATCTTCTGCGGCCCTAAGATTTCGGAGCAAGAGTTAAAAGTAACACTTTTTCTAAATTACTTGCAGAGTTTTAAAATTTTTCATTTATTTGTTCAAGAACCTCCATTCCGGCGTAATGATTTTCATCAGAGCAATCAGTTTTAGATTTTTCAAAGTTGGATGTCGAAGGATCGGCAAAGATATCGTCGTCTTCCATTAAAATATCATTCTCGAGAATAGTAGGTGAATTATCTTTGATCACTGAAGCATCTTCAATTGTTGGATCAGTATGAGAATACAAAGAGGATAGCAATGCAAGTTGAGAAATTTCTCTTCTGCAATTTACACACAGTTCCGCATCGATGGGTTTACTGGGATACTTTTTTTGAAGAGTTGCAGAAATTGTTCTTAAACTGCACGGATCACGCTTGTGATTTTCCTTAGAAAAAGAATTGTGACAACGACGATCCAAGTTGGTTCTTCTTAGCATGATTGCAAATTAAGCAGAAGAAAAAGCTAAGTTGAGACACTGAATAACAATACGAGTCCAACCACGGAAGGTGGGCAAGTGTTCGAAATATAGTATTCAAGTAATACTATGTCTATTTTGAATAATGAGAAAAGTAAATGAGAATAAATAATATACGGAAAAGTACAAACCTGCAGTATTATGACGTCGAAATAAGCCGAAGCTAAATCGCATAAAAGCAATTTCTGATCGAAAAATAATTGGCAATTGTAATAACTGACAATGAGTTTTGTTGCGAGAAAGGTATCGAAGACATCCATCTAGTAGTCAAATATGTGTATTAATTTTTTCGGTGGGTTTTTCAAATTCTCTCTAAAGTCTTAAAAATGAAGTATCGACATAAAAGTGGATTTTACTTGTCCAATAAATAATAAAAATTATTATCCGTGAAATAAATTATAACGATAATAATTATTTGGTTGAAAAATGTAGTTTGTAGTCGACTATTTGTAATCGACTAGAAACCGTACATTCTGAATTTGAAGCATGGGCGCTCGCGAGGCAGAAGCCGCGCACAAGAAGTGTTATATATCTCCACCAATTTCTTTCGCCCCACTTTCGACCATAGCTCATTTTACAGGGAAAAAATCAAGCTTTTTTAAAACATAATTTTGGAGGAAAATTGAACGGCCGCACTTGGAGAAAAACTCAAAAATATGATTAAAATTAAAAAATGAAGCTCAAATAATTTTTTTAATCTAAAGCCATTGCTTTCAGCGCAAAGCTGATGAAAAAACGTTTTCTCAGGAGAATTAAAAGAGGTTCACTAGGACAATAATTTCGCGGACTTTGAAGGAAATTGGAGACCAAAAGTTTTTAGGCGTGTACACTTGTAACGTCTTAGTTACTCATCTTTCACTATTATTAGATAGATTCCTCTCGTTTTTGATCGGTGAAGAAATCCAAAGAAATTCTAAACCGAAACCGTATGAGGGAAGCTAACAACAAATAAATACTAAACAAATTTACAATTATTAACCTTTTATTCACTGCTTCTACATAAGAAAAGCACGAGAGAGAGAAAGAGAAATTTTAAGGAATATTCCTTCTGGAATTTTTTTAAATTAAACTTACTTCTTATTTTTCTTTATTATACTGGAACTGTGCTTGGAACCGTCCTTGGGACCCTGGAATTCTGGATCCAACCACTGGAACTGGAGGTACGATGGTTTCTTCCTGTTAATTTTACACAGATAAACCAAATCTTTATTGAGGAGGAAGGTACCGATAAATAGTCACTTGTACGACTTCACTCACAAACTTGAGTTAGTTTATTAGTAATCAGGAGGGTAGTCACTCGCGATGATGGGCTCTGAAGAAGACCTTTTTGACAGTCACTTCGCGATGGAACTTAGACAGGAGAAAACCGACGAAGAACTGGACGAAGACTGATGAGAAACTGAGGAAGACTTGACAAAGACTTGACGGAGACTTTTGGGGAGACCGACTCCGCGATGAGAAACTGTTGAACAACTCGACGAAGACCGACGAAACATTGAAGAAGAACTGCTGGATTCGCAAGAGAGCACCTGCTTTTATGCACTTATCTACCCTGACGAAAATCTGGTTTTTTCTGGTTTAATACCACCCTCAAAAGTCCCCTGTGGGTTACTTGCTGTCCAGTTCCATACATCAAGAAAAGGGGAAACATATTTTCAACTTGAGCTTCTCTTTGGTTCCCCTACGTTCCTTTTTTTTGAGATGATTCATTTTTTAATTTTCGTCCTTTGCTGAGCCGGTCGGTATTCTTGGTTACTTAAGACATTCCGATGGGGTTCCCTTGCTAACACCCTTATTAGGGTTACCATGTTTCATTCATAAATGTTCTCTATTTATCAATTTACTATTTCTCTCTCCCTATTACAATTTTACAACCGTACATTCTAGTTCGTATAATCAAAATTCTTTCAAAACATGTTGCTTATGCACATTTTATTATGAAATCTTTTTATTAGTTTTACCTGTTTAATATTATAAATAAATACATGTAGCTGGTCACAGGACGTGACACCTCCCCCTTTAATTCAAACACAGGGATGCAATGACCGTGTTTGAACTTTTAAAATAATTAAGTTAAACATTCGTTTTCGATTAAAATTCTTGTTGAGATTGAAATTTTCGTTCAAATGACTCGAGTCTATTCTTATCGTTCGTGGTTTACATTGATACTTGATAGGGTAATAATCATGTTTTTGTGGATATATTGAATTTGATACATTGAATATTACATATACATTGAATACATAGCATATTTTACACAATTAATAATGATTACATTAATGGTGGTTAAAATTCAAAAATGTTCATACAATGAAGCTATTTTATATGATTACAAGATATATGGATACATTGTTTTAAATATTTGGAGAAAGATAATTCTAAATGAATACAATACAAAATATGGGTTAGAATCTTCTGAAAAGTTTAATTTTATGAGATTTGTTTTTGTATTTTTTTTTATTAAAATTCGATTAGCAAGACGTCGCGTTTACAAAATTCTTGTTTGCAAAACCCTAAAACCTACATATTAATGAATAAATCTCAATAATTTAATAAATATGTCGATATATCTAGACATGATTTATTGAAATGCCGTTTATTTTAAATGTAAGACAAACACCTATTACACACACACACATAATTTTTATTATTTTTCTTTGCTTTGTTATTTTTATGAATGAATCTACATACATACACATACGAAATTTGTTTTATTTTCATTTTCATCTAAAAATACCGCATATGTTTCGATTAAAAATTTCTTTGTCTATAAATTATCAGTTACATACATATTGATATAAGTGAATTTGATAATAAGATATAATTTCCCGTGTAGAAATTGTCTCGACTATGCCCTGCTAACGGTCGGGACCTGGCCTGGCAATAGTCGGGTAACTTTTACCCAACCTGGGCCTGGTCGGGCCTTGCCCGCGCAGTTGTTTGGAAAATTCTCCCCAACCAGGGCCTGGTCAGACTATGGCCACGCAATTTGCTTTACGGTTTCCGCCCGGGCACTGGACGGGACCAGACCAGGTCGTCTACTTGTTTCGAAATTTGCATTTTTATGAATATGCCAACAAGTTTTATAAAAATAATGTATCTGTAATATATTAAATCAGATGTTAAAATATATGTAGGACCAAAAATTGTGTAGAAAAATTTAAAATCACAACTTTTGCCAGATACACTTACAGGTTTGAACCTTCATTGAACGATGATAGAAAATTTTTTTACAAGATAATTAATTATTATGTTTATATTTGGGGTCCTTTAAATATACAATCGGCCATAAACAAACCACTATTGTTTTATTTTCTTGGGCAAAAATTAATCATTTAGTTTAAAAAAAAATATTTTCGATCGTTTAATGAACGTTCATAACTGTAAGTACGTTTTTGCCACTGAAGTTGGAACTGTAATAAACGTATTCGTGATCTAAATCGTAGGCGTTCTAAGAAGCGCAGGTTAAAAAAAATTTTTCAATTTTACATGATTTAATCGATATCGACATAGATGATTCTGAAAGTGAAATTGAAACTCTCATCATACCTTTGGGTAAGTTTTGTTTGTATGTTTTGACATATATTTATGTTTAAATAATCAAAAATGTTATATTTTTGTATCACAAAAGACTATGAAGAAAACTTTGATCACGAAATTCACCAGGATAATAATGAGCAAGAGCCTAATATAAGTGAAGATCCTGCTGATACAATTCAATAAATTCAACGAATGAACTTGATTTATTTTAAAGATTTGTTGCAACAAATATATTATGTATGACTAATAAATAGCAATTAAAAATGTATAATTTTCTGCTTTTATTTTAATATTTTAAAGTAATTTAGAGGATTACATCTTATACGTATACCTGACCAGGGACTGGCAGGGTACAGACCGGCAACTATCCGGTACCCGACCGAGGATTAATCGGGCTTCTAGCCCGACCGGGGCGCGCTTGATTCCTCGTGACGAAAATGACCGCGCCCTGTCCGGTATACCCGGCTGGGGCCCTGATATTATCCAGGCTGATTATCCGGGGCCCGGCCAGGGCCCGATAAAAACCGGTTAAAATTTCTACACGGGTATCTTCCATTTTCTGAAACAAAATTTTGTTTTCTTTGAAAATGTTTACAATACTATTTGAATATTATATTTGCAAATTTCTGTTCATCTTTAATTTCCTATCTCAATTTTATCAAATTAATATAGTACGTCCAAATATTATTTATTACAATTCCGAAGTTTATGCGTTTGTTATTGATATAAAAAAATGATTTTTCCTATCAATATGATCTAGATATTATCGGGTACAGTCCGGAAATTATGTGCTTTTTACTAATTCAGACATTATTCTACATTTTCTGACATTTTCTGATACAATTTAGACATTTTTAATATCATTACTGATTCAAATAGTGATTCTATATAAATTAGGTGCTTCAATTTGACCTTTTCAACTTAATTCAAATATTTTGATACAATTCTTACATTTATACGCCCTGTTAATAATTCGAATAGTGATTCTGACTTAGATTACGTATTTCTTATATTTTATAACTGATTTGAACAGTGATTTTTGATTTGCATAATCTATTATTATTTGATATAATTCAAAAGTTAAATACGTTATCACTGATTTAAGTAGTAACTTTTGTAAGGTTTAAGTGTTATTTTGATATAACTTTAAAAATTTGAATACTTTGTCGTTGATCTAAATAGTAATTTTTTGGATGATGTGAGTATATGATTCAAAATTCGAATACTTTTTTACTGATTTAAGCAGTAATTTTTGATAATCTAATTTCTAATAATCTATTTTATTATGACTTAGAATTTGAATATTTCGTTACTGATTTAAACAGTAGTTTTTGGATGACCTAAGTATAATTTTAATATGACTCAATGTTTTATTATTGATTTAAACAGTAGATTTTTTTTGAATAATCTAGATATCATTTAAATATTCTTCGTGAATTTGGTTAAAACAGTGATTTTTTACTTTAACTTCATATCCCAAATTTATTCTACCAATATGGTCTAAGTATTGCTCAATGCAATCTAGACATTCATATGCTGGTTGAAAGCGTTGCAGTAATTCTGTTTCACAGAGTTGGCAATTTCTTTTTAATAATTCGTCTTTTACTATTGAGTGCCAATAATTTTTAAGCTCGTAATTGAAGCGAAAAGGGATATGTAATTTTAAATAGCATGATTCGAAAATTTTAAACATTGTAATTTTGTGAACGTATATTTTGTTTACTTCTGGAAATAAAGAAATACATGGACAGTTTAAGAGGATTTGATAAGATCTAGGATAATCTTGTGGGCAAATGCCATCAATATATTTTGGAAAATCTGATGAAGGGTTTTCGCTTGTTGGGATCATTATTGTATGAAAAGTGACTTCGTAGGTTTGCAATGATTCCCCTTTTTTTAAAAATGTTTATAATTTTGTTCAATTTCTATTTTTTTTCAAAAGTGAATGGATATTTTTTATTGAAAGCGGACCAGTAAAGTCCCAGTCAATTTTTCTTGATTGCATTCTCCTTTTTCTTTCTTCTAAACGCTTCTTCTTCCTTTCCTGTTGCACTTTACTTATGTTTTGTTCATTTTGAATGTCGATCCTTCGCCTTTTTGGTGCTGGATTTCTATCAGCTTCTAATATCTCCATGTATAATTTTTGTTGGCGGCTCAGCTGAGCTTAGGGGCGTAAACCTTTTCTTGCTGTATTTTCTCCTTCCTCGTTTTCCGACGTTTTCACTATCTCCAAGCGATTTATCTCCTTCAGAATTATTATCTCGTCTTCTTCTTCCTTCGGATCATGGTCGCTGGTCCCCACACATTTGCCATGGGTGTTCTTTCCTTCTCGTTCGGTGTTCACTTCTGACACTTTCATATTTGGTTTTCTTGGCGCCCTTTTCTTTTGTTTCGTTAGGAATCGGGGCCGCGTTTCCATTATTTTATTTTGCCGGTATTCCACGATCACTGCCACGGTTATTTCATTTCTTTCCCCGCACTGAGTATATACATTTCTATGGGTGTCCCGTATTTCTGTTTCTGTTCCTGCTTCTGGCATGGCTTTGCTTGCTGCGTTTACAAAAGAACTGCTGTTTTCGAATTTTCTCCTTGGTTTTCTTCAGGTATCTGTATTCATGATTCATACTTGCAGGCCCTTTTTTCCTCCCCTCCTATCCTCTCAACAGTGTTTGCCCTCTTCACCCCTCTCTTACGCTTCTCTTCTTCTCTTCTCTTCCGTCTCTTCTTCACTTCGATAGAGTTTTAGGTCTATCGCGTGAAACTGTCCCCTCTCCTGGTCAGTGCTTGTATTCACTAGGATGTAGGTGTTACGTGCGATCTGTTTCTTTACTGTGTATGGTCCTTCGTACAGTGCCATGATCTTCGCAACTCTTCCTGTGGCTGCATTCAAGACGTTGCATGCTTTCACCAAGACTTGTTCTCCTGGCTGAAAGGTAAGTCCCATTTTTGTTTTGTTTATCCTTTCATTTCGACGCTCGCCTTTTGTTCTTATCTTGTCTCTTATCATTGTAATTATTTCTGATCTATCCTGGTTGTTGTTTGATAGTGTTTGGGGTATCCATTTTTCCCAGTCTCGTGGGCCTTTTTCCTAGCAGAGCTTCATATAGTGTGATTTCTATAGTATCGTGGTAAGATTCATTCAATATTGTTTCGATTTCTTCCACCCATTCAAACCACGAGTCATGTTTAACCGTTTGCAGAAATGTTCTAAAAAATCTTGACAGTTCTCGATTCACCCTCTCTACTATATTGGCTTGTGGGTTTTTTTTGCTATCAAGTCATTCAGTTTTCCTATTGTAGCATTACAAGTTGCTTTCCTCAATGGATATAGTTTTGTATACTTTGTGAATGTGTCTATCATGACAAGTATGTACTCATATCCGTATTTTGTTTTAACTAGTGGTCCAAAGAAGTCGATAGATATTCGTGTGTCTTCTTTTTGTAGTTGTAAGTTTTCTAGGTCACTTCTGAATTTTATTGAACATTTATATCTGAGTGTATTGATTGTGACTTGTATTATATCTCTTTCTTTCTCACATTGTTTGTCAGGGTGTTGTCTGCTAAGTAGGTCTGCTGCGATGTTCTCCCGTCCGGGAGAGTGTTCCATGGTGATGTTATAGTTCTAAATTTTTGTAGTGCCCATACAATCGCTAATAGTTCTTTTTCCGTGGTGAAATATGACAATTCTGGGCCCTTAAGAGTCCGACTGGCTAGTGTAATCACCTCTTTTTCTTGTTTGTCATTTTTTTTATATAAGACTGCCCCTAGTGCATAATTGCTCGCATCGGTTTCTAGATAATATTCTTTTTTAGGGGCCGGGAAGTACAGTATGGCTGACTCACAGAAAAGTTGTTTTATTCTGTCGAAGATTCTCTGTTTTTCCTCGTCCCACTTCCATGTAGTTCCTTTCTTTATTAGTTGTAATAAAGGTACTGTCTGCCGCATGCTTGCTGCTGAATTTGGAATAGAAGTTCACTAATCCCAAAAATCCACGGAGTTGTTTTGTATTCTTGGGTATGGGAAACTCCATAATTCCTTGTACTTTTTCTGGATCTGGTTTGATTCCTTCGACCGTGAGGAAAAATGCTACAAATTTGGTCTCTCTTTTGAAGAAGCTTGATTTGCTCAGGTTCAAGTTAAGGTTATTTTTCTTAACCCTTTAACGCCCAGATGTGCAGAATTTTCACGTTGACTACAATGTCGTACCATTTATAGAAAAAATATGAAAAAGGATCGGAAACTCCATATCCTACCGTTTTCGGGGTCGCTCTTTCGAATGGGATAGTCAGAATTCTCAAAAAATGACGCTAAACCCTTTATTTTCCCAAAAATACCCAAAAAAGCGCTATTTTTGGGGTACGATTTTTTTTTTAATTTAAATTTTCACTATGTTCCCGACACTTGAGCAACTTCTAACTTATAAGAAACGTGTTCTCGAGACTTCTACTTTGAAAATATGCATTGAAATATTTTGTTTTTCTTTTTTCTCTAATCCAAAATGGCGTCTAGACGTTTGAAACTTTTTGAAATTGAGAATATTGATCCTATTTTAGACTTTCCAGGTTACTTCGTTGTGTGATCATACAAATAAGTTATTACGAGTTTTGTCACACCGATTGTGATTGGCGGAAGAAATATTAGCCCATAAACTTAAAATTCAAGATGGCGGCTGCCATGAAGCTAGTAGAAATACGTATATTTCGAGTTTTATTACAAACCAGGATGGTGTGAAATTTGCCAATTAGCAATCTCATAGGTGTTAGTCATCACTAAATTCGAATCTTAGGTGAGTTTTTCGAAATTTAAAATGGCTGATTCAATATGGCGGACCCGTTATGTAAAATTTGATATTCCTGAAATAAAAAAATACTGCCTCATTCTACGCAAAATTTAAAATCAAAATTATTCCTGATGTTTTTTTGATTACAAGAGTTGTTTTCGAGAAAAAAATTCCAAAATTATAAGGCTTCCCGAAATTATTAAAAATTTGAGTATCTATGACGAATCGACATTTATGGATTTTTATGTTTTATGTTACACCAGCATCAGAATGACATATTATTATAAGTAAGTTTCATGTATGATTCATATAAGCATTATTTTATGAAATATTAGCAAAGTCTGAGTCAAAAAATATAGATATATGTAAATTTTGAATAATTTCGGGAAGCCTCACAATTTTGGAATTTTTTTCTCGAAAACAACTCTTGTAATCAAAAAAACATTAAGAATAATTTTTATTTTAAATTCTGCGTAGAATGCGGCAGTATTTTTTTTATTTCAGGAATATCAAATTTTACATAACGGGTCCGCCATATTGGATCAGCCATTTTAAATTTAGAAAAACTCACCTAAGATTCGAATTTAGTGATGACTAAAACCTATGAGATTGCACAATCGGTGTGACAAAACTCGTAATAACTTATTTGTATGATCACACAACGAAATATCCTGGGTAAATCCAAAATAGGATCAATATTCTCAATTTCAAAAAATTTCAAACGTCCAGACGCCATTTTGAATTAGAGAACAATACAAAATAAAATATTTCAATGCATATTTTAAAAGTACAAGTCTCGAGAACACGTTTCTGATAAGTTAGAAGTTGCCTAAGTGTCGGGAACATAGTGAAAATTTAAATTTTAAAAAAAATCGTGCCCCAAAAATAGCGGTTTTTTGGGTATTTTTGGGAAAATAAAGGGTTTAGCGTTATTTTTTAAGAATTCTGACTGTGCCGTTTGAAAGAGCGACCCCAAAAGCGGTAGGATATGGAGTTTCCAATCCTTTTTC
The DNA here is from genome assembly GCA_030998225.1 of Diplolepis rosae. Classification (NCBI taxonomy): domain Eukaryota; kingdom Metazoa; phylum Arthropoda; class Insecta; order Hymenoptera; family Diplolepididae; genus Diplolepis; species Diplolepis rosae. The sequence goes on along the minus strand of JAPYXD010000701.1, from coordinate 18,776,825 downwards.
ATCTTTTTTCTATAAATGGTACGACATTGTAGTCAACGTGAAAATTCTGCACATCTGGGCGTTAAAGGGTTAAGACGTGCTAATATTTCATCCAGGTGTTTCAAGTGTTGCTGTGTTGATTCTGATGTGATAAGGGTATCATCTACAAATGATATCACATGATCTCCAATTCCATGCAGTGCATGGTCTAGGCCTCTTACGAGTGCTGCTGTGCTTGTCTTCAGTCCGCATGGCACCACGTTAAATTCATAACTTTTTCCTCGGTGTTGGAAAGCGGTATATTTTTTAGAATCACTATGCAGTGGGACCTGCCAGAAACTACTCATGTCTAAACTCGACATTACCTGCATTCCTTTGCATTTCTGGAAGAGTACTTCTGCCGGTTCCGGACATTCCCAATCTTCAATCAGAATCTCATTTAATCTTTTTGCATCCAAACAGAGTCGTACCGTTCCATCTTTTTTTATGACTGGCACAATTGGATTTATATATGGACTGCTGGAACGTTGAATGATTCCCATGTCCAACATCTTCTGAATTTCCTCCTCGACTTTGTCTCTATACGCCAATGGTATCGGGTAGCTTCTTCCGATGAAGGTTTGATTTTCTCTCACACGTAAGGTATGTTCATATGACAGCAGTCGGCCTGGTTGTTTTCTAAATACTTCTCGATATCTCCATAAGATTTGTTTTAGTTGATTTTTTTCCTCTTGATTCGTTATTGCTGCTTCTTTCAATTTTTTTTCGATCTCTTCATAGTCGATATCTACTAACTCTTTTTTTTTTCTAGGTGACTAACCACTCGTGCTTCGTCTGTTTTTATTTCTTCATTAACTATTTTGAGAGATGGGCTGCCCTCCAGATGTGGGAACGATATTATTTTGCTTTCTAAGTCAATTTTACTCTTGAGTTCGTCTAGTAGGTCGATTCCGATTATGCATGGTCTCGACAGCTTTGGTACCACTAAGAAGACGACTTGTAGCAAAGTGTCAGGTAACTGGACATCTGTGTATATTTGTTTACTTAGTCGAATTGCTTTTCCTCCCATAGGTCCTATTATGGTCACACCATTGACTGGCAAGGTCGGGTAATCTTGTAGACGTTCTTTATTATTGTTTACGAATTCTTCTGATAGACATGTGACCTCTGCACCTGTGTCTATTAAAGCTGTCGTCACGATACCTCCTATAATAATGTTTGCTCCGTAGCACTGAGCGTTTACTTTATTATATTATATACTATTATATGGTTATTATATCCATAATATTATATATTATATTATATATAATAGATGTATTTCAAGGAATGGATATTGTTAATGAAATTTTACCTGAAGAATCGATAAATATAGAGATTGATGACAGTGCAGTTGAGGATTTTGCCGGTATAGATATCAACATGATTTTGAAGTTTGATGAAGAACAATTGTGTGATGTAAATTTGCAGTGTGACGAGGTTGTAAATACGGGTGGGAACAGTTTGAGTAAGTGTTTGTTTGAGCGTGGTGAAAATAGCGCTCTGGCTGACTGATACCGGCGTGAATTTTTTTTGGCGTGAAGAGGTGTGCACTCGTTTAGAACCTTTAGTTCGGAATATGTGGTGCCTTACGCCGTGGGAAGTCTAGCCCTATGGATCTAAGTATGAAATAAAATTGTTTTCACGACTTTATTACTTGCCGCCATGGTGGAAAAATTTTTCCGAGGGGCAAAGGCGTAAGCTGGAGCGTGCGGTGGAAACTGAATATGCTGATCATCACTCACGCAATGCTTTTTACGTTGGCGGAGAATTCTGTGCTTTTAATGATGACCGAATATTGGTTAAGGCAAGCATAGTAATCCTTTTAAGATCAAACTGTTGCAGATCAAATTGACTACTGATTTAGGTTTAAAACAATTCATTCTTAAAAGTCAAAGAATAATTATGTGTGCGAGTTCACTTGTATACTTTTCGCACACATTTAAGTTTGTTTCTTATAATTTGATATTGAAGCTCAATTCAATTTTATAATTTCACAAATTATGTGAATAACACTTTTCTTGAAGTCTTTGAATTTATTTTGAGTTTAAATGAAACGAGAAATTCGATTTATCTAAGTCACTATATACTGAGAAAAAAGAATACCTGAATCAAGGAATATTTCTCTGATTCAAATAAATGGTTGAGCTGGATGGTGACGAATGAATATATATATATATATTTTTTTTTTAATTATTATAATTATGATTATTGATAAATATATAATGTAATCATTAATTAATATTTAGTATACATTTTTATTATAACTATACGTATGAAGTTTAATGAATCTAAATTTTTTTTGATAAAAAAAAAATTAAAGTTCAAAAATTTCATTAATATATAAAAAAAAAGAATCTTGTGTAAAAATATTTAAAAGAGAATTCTTTAATTTTCTGTGTTGTATATTTTCAAATATAAATGATATAATTATGAATTCTTAATTATTATTGTACCTAAAAAAATGTATTTAAGATTTAGATCCTGTGTAGATTCTTTATATTTTATGTTAAAAATTTATTAGGACTTTTGTTGTTTAAATTTTTGTAAAATCAATTTAATTTCAAAAAATCTAAGTGAAAAAGTAAAAAAGTTAATGATGAATGATTCAAGTTTTAAATGATATATTTGATGTCGTGAATCAAAACGAATATTTCCCTGGGTGCGGAAACAAGATTCAAATAAACTAGGTACTTCGTTTCAAAAACATGATTCGGTTGAGTTAATTTACCCAAATTCACAAGCAAAGAAATATTTCCTTGTATTAAAGAAATACCCAACAAATAAATTACTTTTTTGAATCGAAGGGTGCGTTTCATGCTTCTAAAAAAAATTATTCAATTTAATTGGGTAACAAATTATTTGATGCAAAGAAATGGAATCAATTAAATGCATTTCTTTGGATTTAAGAATCATTCTTCTCAGTCTAGGCCTTAAATAACACATTCTCTTTATATTGATCAGATTCTGGAAATAAAAATAAACAAACAAGAATATATATTTTATCAGGAACTTGTGTGAGACAGAAATTATAGATCTTTTATGTAAAAATAAATTTGTATTTTAATTCTTTATTTATCTCGTATAATTTAACTGGAAAATGAAAAATTTGGGAATCGAATTGATTGACTAGGGTTCACTGTGAGAATTTTATTCTTTGTGCGAGTTGTTTTCTTATTTGTGTTATGCTAATTTTTATTACTTTCAGATTCGCCCAGAACAAGTACAATTTAATGGCAGGTTAAGGAGAGTGATGTGGCCGGTATATGTATACCACAATGAACGGCCAATTTCAATACCCTTTAAATGGCTTGCAGAGGGTTCTAGGAACTGTGGACTTAGGATCAGGGATACGGCACGCTTTTTACGTTAGGGCTTAGGTATTTTGGAGCCTGTAATTTATATAAACCAGCAATACCAAGTAATAGAGGGAGAATTTAAAGTCGTAAGTTTTTTTTATTAAGTTTTTTTTATCATGTTGTTTGCGTTTTTATATTCACGTTATTTCATTTTTCCAGGTTAGTCCAGACATAGAAAAGTGGACTACTTCCCTATCTCGACTTATTATGGATCCACAATTTGAAAATCTTGGTGGTTATAGTGTTCAGTTGCCCTGGGACTAGGTGCGAAAAGAACCCGCTTCTGTCTATTCCAGGATTAAGAGAGTTACTCACCTACCCGCCTAGTCAAAACAGGGTTAAACACGCAGGTTGACTACAGCAGTAATTGACCTGGTAATGTCGCACCTCGTTTGTTCGTGTGCGCACGGGTTTACAATCGCACATATGGTCACGTCAGTACCTAAGAAATGTTTCTCAGAAATGAAATTATACAATGAATTAAAAAGCTGCACATCCGTCCAAATGAGGAAAAAAATGATTGCCACTGAAATCACGGTAGCTATGGTAATCGGTGCATACAAAGAACATGGTTTTGATGGATTATCTCGTTTGTTTAGTGCTGATAAAAACGGGAAAATTCGTGTGAAAAATAATAGGAAAGTTAAAAATAAAATCTGTGATTATCTGAAAACAAAATAGTAATTTACTTTAGTTTAGTTGGTATGTATTTATTGTATATGTATTAAATATTCTAAATAATAATTAATGAACGATTGTGATGATAATAGATATGTATTGAAAAATTGTTATATCGATTCAAGACTGTGAAAATAAGACGAATTTAGTATGTCATTGAGAAAGATTTTACGTACTACGTATTATGATATGTATGTAAATAAAGTTGTTTGTATGTACTTAATTCGTTTATTTATCATACGAATAATTAATATGTTATATTTCATTTATCAAAAACATGATTTTCATGACAAATTTTAATTACCAGTTGGTACGAGCTGCTGAACAGATATAACGCATACTTTTCAAATTTCGCGCACATAACCTACGAATGGGACGTTGCCACATACCTAACCAAAGACCAAAATCACAGCAATTCCCAATCTTCATCGTATTTGTTATTACTTTTAGAACCCACCCTTGAATGTTATTAAAGTTGATAACTATTCCTGAACATCTTTTTCTTTCTACTGTTCAAATCCCGTTATGATCTGTTCGTCAGTTGAGAAGATATCAATGATAATACACGATAAACTCCGCGATTTCTCATAAGAGCCCATGTTGAATCAACTAGAGAGACGCAAAATAAAAATACGAATATCTCACTAAAAAACCCACCTCAGACCTTGAAATTTCTTACGGATAATTTTTTTATTATATTCTAACGCTTTGCAAAGTTTAAAATCTTTCTGTTCATTAATTCTTCATCCTGAGTAACTCCCTTAAGGAGGCCCGCGAGACTTTTACGACCATCGACCGGCCTTTCACTGTTGAAAGTATTAAATGGAGGGTCGTTGCCGGTGTAATGCAGCAGGTAAGTTTACTATCTTACGTTTTCATTCATTCCCTAGCGGACCCGTGTGAGAGAACGGTCATAGAATACTCTGACCGTTCTCTGACCGTTCTATGACCGTTCTATGACCTTGCATTATTACGGCTAAGAACGGTAAAAAAGACATTAAAAGCATTGCAATTATGATTCTGTGGCGAAATTTGGATTAGAAGGTGAAGCAATAAATACAATTATCTTATTTCTCAGCGATAAAAACTAGAAAAACATAATACCTGTCACTGAAGGCGGCTTCAACTGCTCTCAGTATCATTTTGCGCGCTAAATTTATAAACAGAATTAAAGATTGAGAAATGCAAATGTGTAAGATAAATGAATTTAATAATGAACTTTACGTAATAAAAGTTGCTAAAATTAATTAAAGTTGCATGAATAATGTAAACAGTATTTTTTAAAGCCTCTGACGTCATTCAATTGTAATTTTTTTCTTTTGTGCATGATGCGACTTTACCGACCGCCGTGACTAATCAAACAAATCATTTGGATTGAGAAATGCAAATGTGTAAAATAAATGAATTTAATAATGAACTTTACGTAATAAAAGTTTCTGATATTAATTAAAGTTACATGAATAATGTAAAGTCTCTGACGTCATTCAATTGTCATTTTTTACTTTTATGCATGATGCGAATTCATGGACCACAGTCACAAATCAAACAATTCATTTGGATTAAGAAATGCAAATGTGTAAAATAAATTAATTTAATAATGAACTTTACGTAATAAAAGTTTCTGATATTAATTAAAGTTACATGAATAATGTAAAGTCTCTGACGTCATTCAATTGTCATTTTTTACTTTTATGCATGCTGCGAATTCATGGACCACAGTCACAAATCCTAAAAAGTATTTTCTAAAAAGTATTGATAAATGATTTGGGGTAATTCAAAATACGCAAAATAAGAGAAACAATATTTATAATTTGACAGTATTTGTATTTGCATTATTTTGGCTATATCGCGTTGTTTTTTCAAGATCAAGAATTTTTCATGTAAAAGTAATGTGAGAGTAATTATAAATAACAAAAATTTAGTAACATCGCTTGACGAACTGAGCCTTTTTTCTGATTTCACAACCTTCGTAAGCAGAAAAAAGGCCCAAAGTCACAAAAAAAATTGCATGATATTCTGGGCAATTCACAAGAATTATACATTATACATTATATCGTCGCTACGGCAAGGCCCTTTGTAACTCATCGGAATTAAAACAAGAATAAAGGTCTAAGTCTACCTATATGCAAAAGAATAGGTTTGCACATATTTATTTCATCCCTAATCAAGTCGACTAAACCGTCACATACTACTGTGATCAAATTGAAAGGTCAATTTTATTATTACTTTTAAAATCCTTACTTATTATTCCAAATCTATTTCGTCTCCTTCGAAGTAATCCTCTTCCACCGCGATACACTTATGCCAACGAATTTTCGAATCATCAAAACACTTGGCAAAGTCCTCCTTCGGAATAGCCTTCAGAGCCTTCAGCGATTCGGTTTTTATCTCCTCAATCGAGTCAAAACGGTGTCCCCGGAGCGGTCTCTTGAGTTTGCTGAACAACCAGAAATCACACGGAGCTAAATCAGGTGAATACGATGGTTGCGGAACGATATTTGTTGAAGTTTTGACGAAATGATCGCGTAAAACCAGTGCCGTGTGTGATGGTGCATTATCATGCCAAGAGTTGTTGTCCCATAAATCCGGCCTTTTTCTGCGAACAGCTTCACACTAATGAAGATTTTGATGTGAAATTTGGCACAGATGTCACTAATAGTACTACCAACTTATGGAAAAAAAAATTTCAGTTTCGAAAATCCCGGGAAGTTTAAATTTAAAATTCACCTTTCAATTTGATCACAGTAGTAAAACTGGCGATCCTAACAGGATAGCTCAATCGATCGAGTCCTACGAGAAAGAGATCAAAAGGAGCTATCTTTGTTAACGAACCATCAACAAGGAATAAAAAAATTAATATATTAATTAAAAGTTGAAGAGCAGCTGCAACTATCAATCAGGACGAGTGAGTTAATTAAATCATTAGAGGTTGAACTAAGTAGACCCTATACTACGAAGATTTAATTAACACAAATCCTCAGAATAAAATTGGAAGTTCACGTCGCTCGAGACGATAAGTCACAGGAAGAAAGAAAACAGGAATATCAACGCCGGTATCTACGGACATGACGACAGCTGAAGAGAGTACCCATCATACCAAGTAAGCATCACACATATAATAAGATAGTTTCGAATTTTTGTAAAAAAATATCTCTCGAGTATAAGTCCTTCTTGCATTCGTTGAACGGTGACTGGCTTGCCACGGCACCCAGGCAAGGCAAAGTGAGAATATTTTTCGGTGAATAGGCTTGCGACGGTAGATAAGCTATAGTGCTTTATAGCCTATGTCTTCCTTAATAAATGGAAAAACCCTACGCTGAATTAACCTTGAGACATTTTTGTAGCACGATCTCTCAAGTGAGGAGTTTAAACAAAAAAAAATTATAAAATACTGTTACAAAAATACGCGAATCGTGACACTTACACTCGTGCGATAAGCTCAAGTACAATCAAGTTAGGTACACAATCAAATTCATATCACACTTGCATCTTTCGCATACTAGAAACAAACGTTTTTATTCCAATTACCAGCAGAAGAGTCAAGTGAAAGCTAAAACAAGATGACTACTTCCACGGACACCATTACATTGCATATGATAATGGAAAAGCTGGTACTCATGGAGGAGAGTATTAAAGAACTAAATGAGAAGAACGGGAAAAGACTTCAGGAGATAACCACCTTAGCAAAACACAACAATTTAATCGAAACTGAAGACAAATCTCTAAACGCTCAACGCAGTAATTCAAGTTTCCGTTCACCAAGGGATGGCAAAACTTTCGCGCATTAAAGAAAGAACGTGTCTAGAGACAGTTCCCCCTCACATATAGGCGAAAGAGAGCCAATGGCAAGCGAGATAGAGAAAAACTTTTTATCAGCCAGAGAAGTTATTGACACCATCGAAACCCTGAACGGGAGAGATGACTGTGGAGTCGAGGATTTTATAAAAATGATCGGGAAAGCTTATAAACGATGCACTCAAAAGGAACTGCTGTTGGGCCTTATTTTATCGCAAAAAATTACAGATCAGGCAAAACGTGCAATTAGGTTTATTCCCATAGAAAATTACAAGGATCTTTACCTTGCCCTCCGCCAAAACGTTGGCATTATAAGCTCTGTAGAACTAAGCAGAACGAGACTCAGTGAGATCAAACAAATGATCACGGAATCAGTCCAAAGTTATAATATGAGATTCCGACAACAGTTCAACGCTCTCAATTATGCTGTTCAAAACGAACATCAAAACACAATCGCTCGACGATTAGCTCTGCCAGCAGAGGAAAAATCGGCTGTAAAAAGGTATTTAATGAATCTCAGGGACGAGATTGGATCCCAGGTTAGGCCACTAAGACCTTCAACTTTAAGCCAAGCACAACAGGAAGCTTTGGAATCAGAAACTTGGTGCAGAGAACGAAATCAAATGAAAATAAAGACTCAGCAAAACATCCACCCAAAATTAAATAAACAGACACACACACACGTTCTCAAAGTAAAGTAACTCAAACCCTGTAAAATACCCATCGCTGAATAATCCACCAAACCACTCAATGCCTCTACACCAAAGAATGAATTTATTCTGTAACTTCTGCAAAAGACCTGGTCACCAGGATTCACAGTGTTATTCAAAGGCGAAAAATTTTCAAAGGGGCCCACCAACAGATCGTCCACCGAACCGAGTGAACCGGACTCAGGTAGAAAACTCATGCACAAACGAGCATTTCGAGGGGAACCAGGAAATTCCAGAGGCACAGAATCAGGAAACACTGGACTTAGAGTCTCTGTTATATCAGGAAGACTCTATTCAATACGAGGACAATTCGTGGGAATAAGAGGACCAGCATAGTTATTAGTAGACAGTGGAGCTTCCATAAACCTCATTAAAAATAGTGTCATCCAGAAGTCTCATCCAAGGCAAGAAAAAGAAACGGAATTCTCTATGGGAAACGAAAAACATCAAACCAGAGAAACGGTTATACTCACATTCCAAAATAAAGAACACAAATTTGTTGTAGTCCCGGACGATTTCCCACTCCCAGAAGATGGCATCATTGGAAATCCATTCCTCCACTCATATACATTCAAGCTTACTAACAGGTCTCTCCATCTTGACGATGAAATTTATGTATTAGAAGACGATGGCATTACGATAAAAAAGAACCCTGTAAAAATAATTAGTCTGGACACTGAGAAAAAGGAAGGACACGTTATAATCGAAAACAACCATTACATACCAGATTCAACTCATTGCATTCGTGATTCACAAATAAAAATCCCGATTTGTAATGAATCTGAAACTGACCTAAAACTGGCCACGAGTGACATTCAGTACAAATACATTACCACTAACTTGAAACCACGAGATGAACAAGTAAAGTACATTACACAAAGTGAATTTAAGTCGAGGTTAGGACTACTAAAACAAAATACTAGAATTTCACATATCGAAGAACGTGATAAAATTTCCATTGAAAAAATTATAACAAGTTATCACGATATCTTCAAATTACCAGGAGATCCACTTTCATGCACTAATTTAGCCTCACATAAAATAATCCTGAAAGATGAAAGACCCATTAACATTCGACAGTATCATCACCCTGAGTGTCATAAAGAGGAAATATCTACACAAATCAACGATATGTTAACTAAAACAGTTATCTCACCTTCTGATTCACCCTATAATGCACTACTCTGGGTTGTGCCAAAGAAAAGAGACGCATCTGGAAAAGTTAAATGGAAGATTGTAATTGATTTTAGAAAACTCAACGAGAAAAGCGATCAAGACGCTTACCCGCTACCTGTGATAGATGAGATCCTAGACAATTTAGGAAATGCAAAATTCTTTTCCGCCTTCGATTTGAGCTCAGGATTCCACCAGATCCCCATGTACGAAAATTCAAAAAAATACACCGCATTTTCAACACCCGAAGGACATTTCCATTTAAATCGTATGCCATTTGGTCTTAAGAATGCTCCAGCTTCATTTCGGAGAATGATGGACTCGGCATTGAGAGGATTAATTGGAAAAATATGCTTCGTTTACCTGGACGATATTGTGGTCTTTGGCAGAACTCTCAAAGAACATAATGAAAATTTGATAACATTATTTGAGAGGCTACAAGCAACCGGCTTGAAATTGCAGCCAGATAAGTGCGAATTTCTATGCCCAGAACTTGAATATCTAAGGCTTTTGATCACTGAAAACGGAGTTAAACTAAATTTTTAACGTGAAAAATCCAAACTCAAGACTTGTAAGGTGGATAGTAAGACTTGAGGATTATACATACGAAATAGAGTACAAAAAGGGTAAGGAAAATACCGCAGCTGATGCACTCTCTAGAATGTATCCAATCAATGAAATTGTCAAAAATCCAGGGCATCCCATGGAAAGCAAAGCAATTAGGGACGAAAACGACGACCAAGCAGTTGAAAGCATAACAAATAATGAAGGACTGTCTGACGGCGAAACTCAACCCATAGCTGAAAGATTACGGAGAAAAGAACCAAAGAATGAAGGAGAAAGGGCCTAGGGGGGTATGTATGCAAAAGTTGCCCCTGCTCGTATATCGGTTGATATTAACACCATAGATGGGTATCCATGTGACATGAAATCCCTCCAAAGGAGAAACTCGAATATTCATTTTTGAGGGAGTTATGGAGGGGGTAAGTAAAATCGAAAAAGTCATTTTTCTCGAGAACGGTTTGACTGATTTGGATGAAATATATGTATGTTATAGACACTATCAAGACCTTTTAGAGGAAAAAGTTTCAATTTTTTCCCGCGAAAAATGGAGGGGGTAAGTAAAATCGAAAAAGTCATTTGTCTCGAGAACGGCTTGACCGATTTGGATGAAATGTATATATGTTATAGACACTATCAAGACCTTTTAGAGGAAAAAGTTTCAATTTTTTCCCGCGAAAAATAGAGGTAAAAAATGTTTTGAAATTTTCAAATTTTTTTTTTTAGGTTATGTTTTAGAGGTACACCTCTAATTTATTCGTGTAAAAATTGCTTGAAGTGTCCCCTTCAACATATATTTTTCCCACATTTTAGTCAGGGTGCGTCATGGCTCAAAAACAGAAAATCTTGCAGCGAGGTACCATGTGGGTAATGGGTATGACTTGTAACATCGTCTCAAGGACTGGAACATCACAGATCTACATGGAACATTCGGCTGTCACAATTCGAGGTGCTTTTTGAACGTAAGTCCCCTAGCCTCTCACCATTCGGGGTGCTTGATTCGAGTGAGTCCCCTCGCCTCTCACCATTTGAAGTCGTTCATCATTTTAATCATTATCGCTGTCACTCTCAATCACTGGAACGTAGTCGCTCTTTTTGAACACATCACTGAGTATCTCTGCAGGTCTGAAGATTCTTGACAAATACCTGGCACGTGATAAATAATACACAATTGCAGCAATGTGTGAACAGCAACGAACAGTTCGTTGACTATTAGCACATTCACAAAAGTAATGTGTCAATTCGGAGATTCCAACACTATTTGGCTTGTACCTCAAAAAACATCTATAAGTTGTACTAGAGATGTGACGAGATGGAACTCTTATTTTGAGTACATTTGACTCATCTTTTACATATTCAATCTTCAGCTTATCATCTTTGTCGACCATTTCTGCTAAATACGATACAGATTGAGACAATTGGTCAAAAGAAGAGAATCAATTATATATTTCCGAGCATGAGTTGATCTTTTCGTTTCTACGAGTCAACAATTCACCAATAAGTTGTCATAGAAACATTTGACAGTGCGGTTTATAATAGGATGAATGAAGGACAGTTAGTAACGCAACGGCAAACAAAAGAACATAAAAATATTTGACGATCACTTTGAACGAAAGAAGAACAGGAACAGCAAGTTAAAGTTGCGGCCACGAGTATTCTGCCAAGAGAACATTCAAGAACTCGTTCGAAATAATAGAAAACCAGAATAAGAAAGCTTATGTCCCGATGCACAATGGAATATCACGAAAACATTTGACTGTCAGTACGAAACAACTGAATAACGAAATCAGCGAGTTGCATTCGCAGCAGTCGAAGAGATATCATAAGAACATTCGTCAATTAGTTTGAAACAAATGTATGAGGAATTTTTACACGAATAAATTAGAGGTGTACCTCTAAAACATAACCTAAAAAAAAAAATTTGAAAATTTCAAAACATTTTTTACCTCTATTTTTCGCGGGAAAAAATTGAAACTTTTTCCTCTAAAAGGTCTTGATAGTGTCTATAACATACATATATTTCATCCAAATCAGTCAAACCGTTCTCGAGAAAAATGACTTTTTCGATTTTACTTACCCCCTCCATAACTCCCTCAAAAATGAATATTCGAGTTTCTCCTTTGGAGGGATTTCATGTCACATGGATACCCATCTATGGTGTTAATATCAACCGATATACGAGCAGGGGCAACTTTTGCATACATACCCCCCTAGGCCCTTTCTCCTTCATTCTTTGGTTCTTTTCTCCGTAATCTTTCAGCTATGGGTTGAGTTTCGCCGTCAGACAGTCCTTCATTATTTGTTATGCTTTCAACTGCTTGGTCGTCATTTTCGTCCCTAATTGCTTTGCTTTCCATGGGATGCCCTTAATTTTTGACAATTTCATTGATTGGATACATTCTAGAGAGTGCATCAGCTGCGGTATTTTCCTTACCCTTTTTGTACTCTATTTCGTATGTATATTCCTCAAGTCTTACTATCCACCTTACAAGTCTTGAGTTTGGATTTTTCACGTTAAAAAGCCATGTCAGGGCTTGGTGGTCCGTTTGAATAATAAATTTTCTACCTAATAAATACTGACGCAGTCTCTGTTACATTATTCATGCAACTTTAATTAATTTTAGCAACTTTTATTACGTAAAATTCATTATTAAATTCATTTATCTTACACATTTGCATTTCTCAATCTTTAATTCTGTTTTTAAATATAGCGCGCAAAATGCTACTGAGAGCAGTTGAAGCCGCCTTCTGTGACAGGTATTATGTTTTTCTAGTTTTTATCGCTGAGAAATAAGATAATTGTATTTATTGCTTCACCTTCTAATCCAAATTTCTCCACAGAATCATAATTGCAATGCTTCTAATGTCTTTTTTACCGTTCTTAGCCGTAATAATGCGAGGTCATAGAACGGTCATAAAACAGTCAGAGAACGGTCAGAGTATTCTATGACCGTTCTCTCACACGGCTCCGCTAGGGTTTGTATGAATTTCTTAGAATGTGATATTCATTATGTTTTCATTTTTCAGGATTTTAGTCCGGATCTCTGAAGTTCCAAGATAGAGTGAAAAGGGAAAAATTAGAACTTGTTATCCTCTATTGTCTTCGTGCTGAATTCAATTACTTTGTTTGTATTGAATTTGAATTTTAGGTTAGTATTTTTGTTTATATATAGGTTATTATTAATTACTATGTTTTTTTAGGTATTGTTTTTTATTAGGTAAGGTTATATTATAAATTAAATTTCGATTATAAATTATTATTCTATTGTTATGATTAATGTAAAAGAAAATGATTGTTAATAAAAAGGAATTTGATCTTTAAATATTTTTTAAGTCGATTTGTTGGTTTCATTTAATTTGTATTTAACTAGTATAATTTTATTGAAATATATTTAATCAATCTTATTTATTTCTTTGTATTTTTTTGTTATTAAAAAATAATAATAATATGAAGAAAAGGAGAATTTCTGATACTGGTGAATTTGATTTGGTAGTTTGGTTTATATTAAATTGGTATATGTTCATTAAAATAGATTTAATCGATTTCTATTGGTTATATTTTTAGTGATATTTTTCATTTCCGTTTTTGTTACACAAGTTATATTATTGGCTTAGAAGTTCTGAGTATGAATTAAAGATATTTTAATTTAAAAACTGTCCTTTTGATAATTATTACTATTATTATTGTTATTTTTGTTCTTACTATTGTTATTTTATGAGTTTGCATAAGTATATTCTTTTGTATATTTCTTGATGCATGGGAATGTGATATTAATAAGATTATAGGTTTCAATTTGGTATTGAATATTTTATAAATTTTCAGTATATTATTACCTTTAATGAAAAAAAATGAAGAGTATTGCAATGTACAGTGAAATGAGAAGTTGGTTTTTGTATAAGGGGGAAGACCACCTTGAGCGGTCGGAAAATAGGGTATTTTCGGAATTTTTTTCAGCATTAAAACAACTCGCCATGGTAAAATGTTTTATATGTTTTTATTTGTCATTTCTTTGACAATAAGTGTGAATTTTGTCGCTTGGATGATGGGCTCCCTGTACACTCTGCACCAAGTCGCGCAGCCCTCCTCCAGCCCGGTTTTCCCCATCGATAGGACATCTGGCCCCTCGGCAAGTGAATCTAGAACAAAAATGGGATAGGCACGTTATTCTCAATATAATTTCGCACTGAAATACTGGAGCCGTTTTTTGAAAAGTTGATTTTTACGAAAATGGTGGCCATTTATAAAAAATGGTTAATTTTTTACCTGTAAAATTTGCCACAAAATCGTGCCATAAAAATCCAAATTTTAAAATATCGAAAATCCCTTCCAGTATTGCGATGCAGAATTTAATTCTCGATAGATTGTGCAAGGTTTCATCAAAATCGGTTAAAAACTGTAAGCGTGATATGTCCCATCAGTTTGAAAAAGGTCGTTTCGAGATAAATGCGATTAAAGTTTTGGAAAAGTTTGACTGTGGATAACTTTCTCATGTGTGTGGACTGGGAATGCATACTACATTAAAATACAAACCCCAAAGAACATTTTAAGTAAAAAAAAAAATTCGATTTTTTGAAACCGTCAAAGTGGTCTTCCCCCTTAAATTAGAATTTTTTACTTCTCTTTTTTTTTTCTTTTTAATATTCTTTCAATGCTGAGTTTGTGATTATATTTCAGAAAATATTTCTTCATCATAAATTTCCGAGCATTTAGGTATCCTATTGGTACTTTATGGTGACGATTTTAGTGTTATCTCTTTCTATTTGTTATTGAAGTTTTTAGGATGTAGAGGGCGCTGCTGTTGCGACAATGTTACAAATATGGCTGCTATGACAGATAGGATTGGATATTATGAATGTAATAAATGGGTTAAATTATATTTTACATATTTTTTCTTTGACAATAAATTTGTGTGATACTTATTATTATTTTTTTTATCAATTAGTGAATTATTAGATATGTTGAATATGTTATTATTTTTATTTTTGATCCTCATGTCGTTTAGCACTATCTATTTGTTTTAATTTTTTTACGGGAGATGGCGTATATATGATCATCGTAGTAGTTTTCTTTATTTTGCAATATTTTTTCAAAATTTTCATTATATTGGTCTGGAATGCTCATTTTGAATTCGAGAAGTGATAGAGGCATGTTCCCGGGAAATTTCTTTTTTGCTATGAATTTTTCGAGGTGTAAGGGATTTTCAATCGATATCAGATTTAAATATGGTGCGATTGTTTTTAGTGATATTTGGGATGGAGGTGTGATAATATTTATATTAAAATTGCTAAAGATTTTTGATTTGCTAAAGGGTAAAGAGTCGCTTATTTGACATTTTCGATTAACTTGAAGTATTCCGTTATCTACGAGGTTAATCATTATATTTGGTTCCTGTGGACATTCTAATTTTATCTGTTGGACAGGAGAAGAAGAATATAGCCATGCATAGTCAGATTTTAGTGGTACTAAAATTGGATAATTATTGAAATTTATGATATAGTTGCAAAGATTAGGAGGAGAACCCATGAATAACGAAGTTTCGCAAGTTGGATTTTTGTTGATATCGAGAAGAATTGACAGGTATTGATTTGTTATTGAATATTATCAAATTTTGATGATATTTATTGTTTTAAAATGATTATTCGGCATCAGCAATGAATACTGAATGTAAACAGGCAAAATTTATTCCATTACATGCAGTACTTACCGAGAAATCGCAATTTATGTTTTTTGAAACATTGATTTTAGGTTATTCAAAAAATACCTTTTATAATTCTTTTTTTGTAATAATCATGTTGGATTAAAAAATACTTGAGAAATAAAAGTTGTATTTTGACAAGCTCTATCAGCTTATATTTTTTTGAGTTTTTACAACTTTTTTTTTTCTTCAATTTTAGAAAGTGGACAATACTTTTTCCCTTTTTCGAGCGCTCGGCGAGTTCTTCCCGTGGGCTCAATTAGTTGGTGTTGATATATAAGGTATTGATTTGTTAAATCTCTCAAAATCCTTACATAATTAATGATACCCAAGGTTTTGGTTTTATAGTTATCTTTTTGTGACTTTAATTCTTCTATTGCTGTTAAATTCATGGAGGCTGTAGTCCTTGGTATAGGTTAGATATCCATGTTAATTTTTTTCCTTAAAGAAGAAAAAAACAAAACAAAACTTAAAATTGTAATTTATCATATGTATTTAATTTTTGATTTTTAGTTAAGGTTGTTATTATTATTTTAGGTTGTCTTACGAGTGAGTGATTTTAAGGCTTTTATTGAGGCTGAAATTTTTGCTGATAAACAAGTTCCTCCTATACCACTCAGTGTTCTGTGACGTCTGAAGACACATAAGAGAAAGATATTTTTTTATTAAATTTATTTATTTTCTGGAAGAGAATAAAATAATTTTAGCAGTTTCGGGTCTGGAAAATTAATTCCAATAACCCAGGACTACTGTTCGTTAATAGATTATTCTCAACCAAAAAAAATAAAATACATAAACATCAAATGAAATATAAAATGGGAAAGAACATGGCGAATTTCAGACAAAGTCGTACTATTCCCATAAAAGGGAGCACGCCACTTTGTCCTTAATTCTAAGAATTTGGAACGGAAGGAAATAAAATATACAAATGCTAGTACTGGGGTGGTTACCAGCACTCAAACATTTGTAATAAGAATCAAAATATAATTAAAAATAATACAGAGATAGAGAAGACAAAGGTGCAGAGAGTACACAGTAATTATAATGGGACTTACTTTTTATTTTCTGTTGTTAAAATTCTTTGATAAAAACCCTTAGAAATCAAACGTTGGATGGCTTGGGAACTCCGTGAAAATGACGCGAAAATTCCGTTTAATTCCGTAAAAAAAACTTTGCAAAAATTCGTTAGACTTTTAATTCAACACTCAACACGTAAACTTTTGTAATTTCTTTTTTAAATTGGTGGCCGATTTTAGTAAGAGAAGAGAATTGACGAAAATTTAGTATAAGAAAAGAACTGATCTGAAAATGAAAATACATAGCTTTTATGTATTTGCCTCTTTTGCCTTTCTACTTGAAAATCTTTTAGGGGAGTTGAGAATACTAGGTTTTGTTTTATGATTGGCTGAATAGGTATTGTGACTAGTTACGCCTCCGCAATAGTAGACGAAAATTCTAAGGGCTGACCCATTCGGTTGGGCCTTGTAGGAGTTGCCAAACTTTTCCAAGTTCATCGATTTCCCAAGAGATGGCGCTTACATGTATATTCTTAAAATAAAATGTGTTAAAAATTAATTATTTAAATAATTATGTTTACAGATTGCGTTAAATTTGAATAATGGAAAAGTTGAACTATATAGTATAATTCATTTATATCCAAATTTAACTTACAAACTAGTTAATTTACATTGAACTAAATATTCTTCTTTTCAAAATTCAAAAGAATCATCAATACATAGGATTAATTTTTCTTCTGTAATTGGTTTTATGAATAATCATAAACATCATAATATTCAAACTATACATCGAATATGTTGTTTAAATATACAAAATTATAAATTTAAAAGGGTACATTTAATATAAGTTTTCTTTTTCGAATTTATTTAATAAAATATAAAAAGTAGTTCTGAAAGTTTGTGATTTTTCATTTTTATATAAACTTCTTATTTATAAAAATAAGTGTAAAGATTTTCATATTCGAAGCTGCGTTTGTTCATTTGGAAAATATATGCAAATAATAAATTTATTCGTTGATAAGGTAGATTCCTAATTGAAGAGTGGACATTCAAAAGGGCGTAACCCACAATTTTGAAAAATCGTTTTTTTGGCGACAAAAATTCTTGAGGTTAATGCCAATACAATAGCGCAAACGATTTTTTTTTTCCAATCGGAAATATTTTTATTTTCGACTTGGAAATAAAAAATCTGTATCTCGAGGTGTACTGGCAATCAAAAGGGCGTATCCCAACATTAGCTCTTATGGGAAATCCGGGTTTTTTTTTTTTGAGCGTCAGGTTGTTTCGTTATTTTTGTACAGATTGTGGTATCTAGCGTCGTCACCGAGTAGTGTAAACCTTGTACGACATCAGCTTCCTGAGAAATTCCGGTTTATTTGCGTCTATCTGTGTCCCACCACCGATTTCGTGCGTGTGCGACATGGACGCTCGTCGAATTTTGCAATAAAAAGTGTTGTGTTTTGGAAAAAACCAGTTTTTTCACAAAAAGGTATTGTTGCTCATATCCTCGTGCACATTTTGATGTATTATAATTATCATTATTCCTTCTAGAAGTCCAGTTATGGCGAATAAAAATAATAAAAAAATAAAATAAATTAAACCTAAAAAACCAATTTTTTCACTTGAATTTTCAAAAATTGAAAAACATTTTGACAATACGTATGAAGAATAAAGAAAAAATAGAAAAAACCGAAAATTTATATGCAATTTCTCATTAATTACCAGCAAAAAAAAAGAAACAACGAGAGGGCCGAGACGAGATACGCCCTTTTGATTGCCGATACACATCGAGTTACGCCCCGGCATAACTTTACGGGCAAATATCTACCGAAGTATCAATTTTAAATCAACCGCCTCACGGGTTTCGACACTTCCCTATGTAATTAGCAACATATCCGAGTTGCAGATTTTTCGGTTAAAAATTGTCGAAATGGGAACGTTTTTGTGCCGCCGTGTAAAATTTCAGAAATGTGGGTTACGCCCTTTTGCATGTCCACTCTTCAATTAATAAAATCTTCAATAAATTGCTATTGGTTTTTTAGTTACATTCAAATAGGTTTGAAATATTGTTTCACATAAAAATTAGATTAAAATTACTGTTCCTATTATTAACTAATATAATAGTTTATTTTTGTTTTTTTTTATTCAAAGTATGCTGAATAACATAAAAATAAATAATATTAATTTAAAACTAGATTTTTTATATATCAACATTCTTATTATTCATCTTTATTATCTATTATATAGCCTATTTTTATTTTCGAAGCAAAGTAAATACAATGTACTTTGTTTGTATTTACTTGGGCGTGGTACAAGCGCGGGCCCTTTTGAACATTAGCCTAAGCTATTTATGATATTTCCGGAAATGGCTAATCGCTAAGCTATATACTGCCATAGCTCTATGCAGTTTTATGCATTTATTTACACGAGGATAGTAAATAGAAATATCTAAAAAGGAATACGATTGTGGGCTGTATATTTTGGACAAAGTTTCAAAGTGCAAGTTTATTACTTTTACCGATTGCTAAGAAAAATTCAAATCTTTATATTGACGCAGCTGCACATTTTCTTAAAACGTTTTCGAATTTATACAATCTTTAGAGTAGAGATTGCGTTTAAAATATTTACATTTTTATGATTATGATTTCGGAGAAAGTATAAAATGAAATATTGAAAATTGATGTATTACAGGAATTAATAAAAGAAAAAAAAATAATAATAATAAAATAAAATGTATGAGACGGACGCAGGACGTTACAGTTCGCAGAACGTGGACGTAAACGGCCCCCATCATGGACCCTACCAGCTCATGGCTTCTTCCTCGCTCCACTGCCATAGGTTGGTTGAATGAGGAAGACACAATGAGCTCGAAGCATCTATGGTGGGGGCCATTTACGTCCACGTTCTGCGAACACTGAATTACCACTGTATCTTAAATTGCCAATTTTGCAAATTGCTATGCAATTAAATTTTCTGTTCGAAATTTTTGTTTATACATTGGGTTTTCAATTTTATTCAAAATGCAATGTTTGTCTAGTTCCATAGGTATTATGTTTGTATAATCTTCGTATTTACTTTCTGGAATACGTTCATCTGTTAGTAAATAATGAAGGGTTTGTGCTGCGTTTTGTTTTGCTGTATCTATTTGATCTGAAGTGGTTATTATTGTATAATTTTCATATTCGATTGCTACAGTATAATAGACGGCACCTCTTATTATATGACTAATGGTAGTGTTAAAGTGTGAAAGCATGTTATTATTTGTTTGTTTCAAATATTCATATAGATATTCAATAGGTTTCTTGTTTGCTTTGGCTATTTCTTTTTGCGGATCATTTTGGATTGGTTGTTTCTCGCAAGTAACAGTTGTTATTGACATTTTATGACGTTAATTATTACAAACGGATAGGATAGTTTGATGGTTCTTCAATATTATTAAGTTGAGCGTGAGGATAAAGGTTTGCTTCAGTATGAGTGCGTATATTACATGAATGGTTGAGTTCTGTGTACAGTGGCGTTTGTACTCCTTGTTGGGGGGCTGAAGGGTTTCCTTTTTGTAACTCCAATGCTGGTTCTCTCACTTGTTCCGTGTTTGTTCTGGGTTTTCCTAGATGCAATAAAAGATTAGTAACTGAATCCCAAAGTGCACCAAGAAGATGGATTGACCATCCAAATACACTATGTAGGGCATATCAATGTATGATCGTGTCTGCTATTATTTTAATTCCTCTAATTATTATTATTATTCCTATAAATGCTGCACTTGCTGTACCAAAATTTGTAAATAATGTCCAGAATCTTCCCCAAGGTGATTCAGCTATATTATTTAAGGTTTCTAGATCTAAGATGCTTATTAAGGATATACTATCGTTCATATTTGAATGTCCTAGGATTCCTCGTGCTAGTGAGTTTAATACGTTTGGTTTTCCTGCTGGAAACATGATATGATGTCTTAATTTGTCTAGATCTGCTTGTGTGTAGATTCCACTTGTTGCTAAAGAAGCTGAATTTGTGTATTTCCAAGTTGGTTTCGTGGTTGGTTTCATTATTGATGGTGGTAGTGATTCAGTTGGTTTTGGAGATAATTTATACCAAGCATCATTTAAATAATGCATTGATGGTAGGAAAATATTACAACTTGTTTCCGTTCCTTTTCCTATTATTATGTGTGTACGAGGGGTAAGAAATAGTGTTCCATTTCCTTTATGAATTGGAAGCGGTAAAAACCATTGATCAGTTTGTCTGAATTTCACTTCGATGGGAATGCATTTAACTATATGCGCTACTTCTTCTACAATAATAGAGATATATCCTGGGTCCTTCATTAGGTGGTATGCAAATGCGTCAGGTGCTTAAGTTGCTATAATTAAGGAATTTTTGAAGACTTGTTGTTCAAGTTGACACTTATGGGTTAATAGGTCGTGATACAATTTACTCATTTTTCTAAAATGTGTCTTTCGACATAAATGAATTTTGAATTTATATATGTAAAGAGATCCATATTATCAAGTTGTTTATTTTCCAAAAATGTATTTCCTGGAGTGGTTTCGAAAATCAATAATTTTGGATGTTCTGTACGTACTAACACGTAGTTACAGACAGGTTGCATTGCTTTTTGAGCTAAAACGAAAGTTATATCATTATTGGTAGTTAGGGAATATATAACTTGCGGGTTAAGAGTTGAATTATTGTACGTCTTATTTGCTGATCCTTCATATTGTACTATATATTTTTGAAAATTACAATTGAAGTTGGGTAATGGATTCCAAAAAGTTTGTCCAGCTCCTGGTTCGTCAGTACATGTAGTATCAGAGAGTGAACAAATTACTCCAGATTTTAAATTTAATTTTGTCTGTATTTATATTGTTTGCTGCTTGGTATTCTTGTAGGGTTATTCTGTATTTTGCATATACAATAACGTTTTCCCATGTTCCAACAAGATCAGAATATTGTGATCCTGAGCATTGTCCATTGACTTGTGTAGGTCCTGCTAACATTATAGCATGTGAGGAAGTTCTATTGATTTTTAGACCAGTTACTTGTGTATTTAGGGAGACTAAAAATACTCCAGTTTCATGCATTTTGCTACATTGATCTCTAGACACTTCTTGGATGTATTCTCTGTATCCCTTAATTGTACATAAAGTTTTCTTTGGCTTGAGTCTAAATATAAAATACCTATGTAAATATTTCTTTGGTGTGAAGTGAATGAGAATAACATTGCTTCCGTATAAAATACTTTAAGAAAGACATTTTTGGAATAAAATGCCAATTTTGGCTTAAATAAGTAGGTGCAAAATAGTATATTACGTGCCTAGGCGCACAATGAGAGTTATTGCGTGACGAGCGACAATGCTCGCAGGAGACCGAAGCCGAGACAAAGCCGAGACGGAGCTGAGGCGCGATCAGTCCTGCGAGCATTGTCGCGAGTCTCGTAATTTCCTGAATTGTGTGCATTGGCACGTATTATTTTCTATGTGCCTTCGGCGCGGAAACTCGTTTTTCCGTTACAGCTGAGAGTAACGGAATGTTGTGTATTCCGTTACAGAGGAATATAATGTAAAAATTGAACTGCGCATATAGTCTTACAGCGGAGCAAAATCTTCTTCTTATTCTTCTTCTTCTTCGTACAGCGTTAGCACCCTACTGACAAAGCCCTGCACATTTGAACTGAGCATGCTCTATTACAACAAGCTACTACTACAGAAGATCGATAAAATCAAAATGGCTGGGACTAGTCACGAAATATCAAGTGTAATTACTAGCGCCGCAAACAACTACAATACTAGATTAGATTCGAGTGTACGCATAAAAACTCGTATCCGCACCGAAGTCACATAAAATAGAATACATTCCAATGCACACAATTCGGGAAATTACGAGACTCGCGACAATGCTCGCAGGACTGATCACGCCTCGGTTTCGATCTCCTGCGAGCATTGTCGCTCGTTACGTAATAAAGCTCATTCTGCGCCTACGCACGTAATATACTATTGTTGTACACAGAATATAGGTCGAAGTTTTCTTCATATAAACATTAACATTTTTTTGGTTATACAGTAATTTTTGCAACAAGCTGAGTTGAAAATATAAATAAAGGCGTAAAAAACCGCAAAACAATATTCTAGGGTGGATTTTAACGAAATTTTATAGTAATGTCTTAATGTTTAATGTTTAATACTTTCTTAAATATGTAGATATAATATTTCTATAAGTTTGTGCACAAATTATCCATCGACTTCAAACTTTTAAATCTCATCAAAGAATGTATATAAAGTTAAATAAATTGACTAACCTTGAGTAAAATTGTGATTTTGTGTGTAAAAGTTATTATTTTCCTATTTTTTCTTTTTCCGTTTTCTGGGGAACCACATAACTTAAACAGCACACACTTTTTCCTGAGAGGTTGACTCGTAAACTAAGTTATGTTTTGGCTTTAAAGCATGCATAGTGGGATGAGAGTGGAGGGTAAGATTATAGTCTCAATTTAAATAATCTTTTTGGTTTTTTTCATTTTGATGATTACAGATAAAATGAGAGTGGTCACCGCGAAGGACTTCTTTTTTGCGGCAGTAGAAAGAGAACGCGTATACTCAGCTAATATTGTAAATCAAATAAAAGAAAAAAATTAAACTTGTTCTCGAAAGTGAGTACTTTTATTTAGAAGAAAAATTAATTCAATTATTCGTATAGGCTTCCTGAAGAAAATTCACGAAAATCGTCTTTTTTCACGCTTCCAGTTGTATATTCCCCCTTAAGAATGTTCATTTTTTTCAAAAAGTATTTCATCTTGTGACAATGTTTTCTTAAACTCGCTATACAACATAGAAATAATTACCGATATATTTTGATATTTAGTTTTATTTCAAGAAAAAGCCTATGCGAAAAAATCTATAAACGAGAAATTTCTTAATAAGAATGTGTAGACCTCATTTAGGCAAATAATTTTTCATCCAAACGTTTTTAATGTATCTCATATATTTTGTCTAAAAAATGGAATTCTTGAATTTTAATCGTATTTTTTGGAATTGAATCGAAAAATATATGTTTTTTCAGAAACTGCACGGAGCAAAATAGTTAAAGTAATTTTACTCAACTTCCGATCAAATTTGGGACATAAGGACAAGTTAGAAGTTATTTAGTATCACTGTATTTATTTGTGATTTATTAAATGTTCGAAAATCAATCAAAGTTGAGTAAAATTCAGAAGTGTAGGGTGAAGTATGAAAGCGTGCATTGAAATTTTTTAAATATATATATTATTACTCGTAGTATAACTATAAAAAACCAATCTTTTATTAAATCACAAAAATAGTAGAGCTTTCCGTTCATTCTACTCTGCGCTTCAATCGAGAGTTGAGTAAACCGTGAATCGCAAGATTTATTCCAACAGCTACATCTATTCACGCAGGAATGAGTGAAAGAAATCTGCGCCTTGGGCACACATGAAAAATTTTTAATTTCAAAAACTTAAATTCTTAAAATTAAATTGATCTTATGAAAATTTAAACAAAAAAAAATCGATAAGTGTATTACATAAAATATGAAATATCACATAAATTACTGAGGCAGAATAATAATTTGGAATTCGCAAATGTAAAATCCATATTTTGAAAATATAAAACACAGAAAATGAAAGAACCTTCTTTTAAATGTTTTTATACAACATACTTCTTAATAATAATGCAATTTTTTAATGTACATTTGAAAATTTAGTTTCACTAAACTTCATACGTTGTTATAATAAAAATGTATACTAAATATAATTTAATAATTATATTATATATATCAATAATCATAGTTATAATAATTGATTAATTATATTAATTTTTAAAAATATTTTATTAATCATTTATGAAAAAAGTTGATTTATTTTTACTTGAGTAAGGCTAAAAAATTTTATTGACGGCACTTACTCTCACAAGCTCTGAATAACTCATGCAGTCACTATATAAGAAAGTTCCAAATTTTATATCTCAGCATTGTAAGCGAGCGTGTGCGTGATTCGATGAAAGCGTATCGTACTATATATAAGTGTTGTTATTAGGTTTATATATGTAAGGTTATATGCGTAAGTGTATTTGTAATTCTAAATATGATTGGCTACGTCCGTAATGGTGTGAATGTATTTGTA
This sequence comes from Diplolepis rosae, assembly GCA_030998225.1. Classification (NCBI taxonomy): domain Eukaryota; kingdom Metazoa; phylum Arthropoda; class Insecta; order Hymenoptera; family Diplolepididae; genus Diplolepis; species Diplolepis rosae. Next base: position 18,751,688 of record JAPYXD010000701.1, on the reverse strand, counting down.
AGTTGTTTATGTATATACCGGATGACTCTTGGCAGGCTCGAGGTAAGAATTTTTTTTTATTTGAGAGAAGCATACCATTGCCAGTTGAAATAATACGCCCGATGCTCATTTTACCCAACTACGGTTTGAAGCACCTCAAGCGTCGGTGATATACTTATACATTTCATGTTAACCCACTGACGCATGTTGGTGCCCTGTCGTCGATAACGTTTTACTCAACTCCTTACTATTCCCTATGTAACGCTTATTGTTATTCACTTTGGGTGAATTAGGTATATATCAAATTCATTTTACCCGACTAGGATTTAATAGATGTTCAAATGTCCTTATGTCCCAAGTTCAATCGACAGAGTTGAGTAAAATTACTTCAACTATTTTTCTCCGTGTGTGTAATACAAAATTTGTAGATCTTCTTGAAACGAACAACTTTGTATTCTTACGTTTTTTTCGTATTTCATATATTATTGTTAAAAAATTGAATTTTGGATTTTCAATAGTTTTTTTAAATTAAAAAGAAAAATATGCATCTTATGAAAAAATGTTACAATTCAAATTTGTAGGTCTTTATGTAGAAAAATAATATTGTATCATAACGTTTTTTCGTATCTCGTATAATTTAACTGGAAAATGGAATTTTTATATTGACTTTTTTCAAGTTTTAATATACTCTAACATTTCTAATTTTGATTTAATCAAAAAATGTTATCAGGATAATTTGTAGAGATTTATGAGCACTATCACAAACCAGTATTGAAATTTTTGATTTTTTCAAAAAGTTATTTAAAAAACACAAAAGTAGTACTCAATCCCTCAAGTTTGATTGGATGTGGCTGGTTAACGAATTTGTCCTTACTTTTTCGGCTCCGAAAAAGTGTGCCAAAGCTCAATTCAATCTGATAATTCTATCGAGAGTTATGCCGCACACGACCTACTACAGGCAGACAGACACTTTCGTAAAAACCGTTTTTTCTGACTCAGGGGGTCTCAAAACGTAAAGATTTGATGAAAATTTTAAAGTTATTTTTCACATGAAACCAATACCTTCTCATATAAAATCTCCAATAAAATAACTACAAAATTAAATTGTATACGCCAGAAAACTCGAGACAAATAATTATACCCACAGGTACTATACAGAGTTATATATATTTAATAATTTTAATATTTTTACTAACTCACCAAAGTTAATCCTATACCATAAATCTCTACAACTGAAACAAGTCATAATGATTTGAATTTTGGAAATTTTTTTTTTTTTTTTTTTTTTTTTTGGTGAGGAGGAAAAATGGCAAAATCTTTTATAGACGTTGTACAGAACTCTCCTAGGACGGGTCTAGGCATACCTGTTAAAACCAAAAAACCCCCTCTCTCGAACCAATACACCACCCACGGAACCGCCTTTCGGCTTTAAACTTCACGGGTGGTTGGTTCCATTAAAGACGCGTACGACTCTTCCGCCATCCGTTCGCTCGGAACTTCCATCCGCGGCCACACGCCCACTATGGCAACCGACTAGCCGCGCCACCCAGGGGAGAAACAAACAGATTCCTCCCCCGAACGACGCGGACAGTCAGGTCTACCCGAGACGCAGGACCGCGGGTGCATGCCCCGATGCGATTTCTACTGGCCCTCCCCGTTGTTTCGCTCTCGACGCCCATCAAGTTCTCTCGTCTTTATCACAAGAGTGACGAATGACTCGATGAGCGTCCAGAACCGTTCAGACTGGAGCATGAGGGGGACCATCGTGTCAGGAGTAAGTTCGGAACCCACCGCCTGACCGAGGACCTCCTTAGCCACACCCCATTTTGCGCAGACGAAGAGCGCGTGCTCCGCGTTATCCAGCGGGGAATCGCAGTAGCAACACGTCTCCTCGTCTCTCTCCTTAAAGCGCCTCAGGTACGCGTTAAACCACCATGGCCCGAGAGCGCTTGCGCCAAGTAAAAGCCGACTTCCCCGTGCTTTCTGTTCAGCCAGGTGGCGAGCTCCGGGATCAGGCGGTAGGTCCATCTCCCTGTCTGCTCACCATGCCATCTCATCTGCCATTTCTCGACGAGTCTGCGCCTTTCATCCTTGCGGATGGCCTCCTTCGCGCGAGCCATTTCCTGCAGGTCGGCGCAGGTAAGCTCCTTGCGAAACTGAAAGGTTTCCTGCCTTTCCTCCGCCAATAAATCTATTGGCGGGACGCTCGCCAGGACCAGCACAGCGCTCGTCGAGATAGTTCTATATGCCTCTTGCAAGGCATTGGCCCAGACCGGAGCTGCATAAAGCAGCTTCGAATGGATCACGCTTGCCACCAATCTTCTTTTCACTTCCCTGGGTCCACCAATGTTTGGCATAAGCCGGGCCAAGATCGCTCCACATTGTATGGCTTTGGCAGCTGCGATCTTTAGGTGTTCGCACAAAGCTAAGCCTACGATCCAGCTAAACCCCCAGGTACTTAATGCTTGTTTTCCACTCGACTTCATGCTCTCCGAGAACGATCCTCGGATATTGGAAGGATCTCCTGTCCGTAACGAGCAAAGCCTTGGTTTTCTCAGGGGCCTTTTTAAGGCCTCTGCCATCCAACCAGCGCAGAAAGTCATCGTACATGATGTTCCAAACAAGTGGACCCACCCACGACCCTTGAGGAGTGCCACATGTCATCTCTTCTTTGAGAGACCATTTGTCGCCCTCGTATATCACCCACCTGTCGCTCAGATAATCATCCATCATTCGCAACAGGTAGTCTGGAACCTTTTTCCGCATCATCGCCTCGATGCAGATGCCCCATCTCGCGGTATTGAACGCATTGCGTATGTCAATGCTAATCAATGCACAGAATCCCTTACGCTTACCAGTTCCTTTTCTTGCATTTGTCGCGATGTTAACCACAGCTTGGATGGCGTCCACAGTGGACCTGACTTTCCTGAATCCGAACTGGCTTTCCGAGAGCCCGTTCTCCCCGACCAAGAGAGCCTGAAGCAGTTGTAGAATCAACTCCTCCAGAAGTTTCCCCATCGTATCCAATAAGCATATTGGTCTATACGACGAGGCAACCCCTAGAGGTTTGTTGCCCTTCCTCAGCAGGACCAACCTCTGCTCCTTCCAATCTGCGAAGAACCTCCCATCCCGAAGACAGGAGTTAAAAGCTTCTAGGAGTATCTCCGGGTATGCCCCGATCACCTCTTTGAGGATCTCGTTCGGCACCCCGTCGATACCCGGCGCTGTATTTGCGCTCTTTATTTCTTCGAGAGTGAAGAATTCTTCACGCCGGACCACGCAGGAACTTCGGTCCTGTCTTTGGAACGGCTCCACGTGTGGGAACAAGCTTCGCACAATGTACTTGACTCGATTGGGATTATCCAGGCCCGGGCTCTTTCTTCTAGCAACCAATCTCTTAGTTACTATTTTGAAGGCGAGGCCTCATGGGTCCTTCTCGACTTCACCGATCAAGTCTTTCCAGCATTGGAGTCGGCTTTTCTCTATGCCTCGCCTCAAAGCTGTTTTTGCCCCTTTCCATACCTCGTGCAGCGTAGCATCCCCCTTTGAACGGGTGAATTTTCGCCACTCTGCGAGGCATTCTCGACCTAGGGCTGCCAACTGGTCGTTCCACCAGTACAAGCTTGGCAGACCCAACCAAGCTCATCGATGAGCCTGGTTTCTTCCAGGTGTTCGCGAAGTCTTTCCCTGCTGAGTCGTCTCATGTTCCAGGAGGGGCTCCTTCCTTTGCCGCTCCTACCCTTATCCACCTCCTGACACCTTTGTTCTAGTGTAAATTCGATGCACCGGTGGTCACTCAAGGTTATTACCTCGAGGACCGACCAGTCGCTTATCCTTGAGGCGAAGCGAGGTGCGGCAATTGTGAGATCAATTATTGACCCCCCCGCTCCTCGTCTGAACGTAAATTCCCCGCCCTGATTCAAGACGATCAGTTCGTTTCTAGCGACCATCTCACCAACCAAGATTCCCCTCCTATCTAGGCGGGCCTCACCCCACTCGCGCGACTTACTGTTGAAGTCGCCCCCTATGAAGGATCGCCCGATGGCCTCACGAAGAAGTAGCAGCTGTACGCACGCACACCCGCCACCTCCACCCAAACGAACCCCGCATCGGTCTCCAGGAAGTCCCCGACGCCCAAATCAGGGTTACAAACAAGGATGCCGGCCCTCCTTGATGCATCCTGATACCAAGCAGAGTTTTCGGACCACTTGTACTGCTCACTAATGAGCAACACATCGGCCCCCCTCTCCCTAGCAGTCTGCATCAGGAGGGCCTGGGCATCCTTCCCCCTTCCGAGGTTGAGCTGCAGGAATTTCAATTCCTGCCTCTCAACCTCCGAAGCTCTTCCCGGAAGACCGGGTAGGAGCCGCTCCCCGACACATGGGCGACATCTTTGTCGCCCCTATCTGCGCATGACAGGCACCTTGGTGGCGCCTTACAAGTCCTGGCCAAGTGTCCCGTGGCGCCGCATCTCCAACAGGCGTTTTTCCTGTCGGGGTTGCTGCAGCCCCGGGACCCGTGGCCGTACCCAAGGCACCTGAAGCAGCGGGAAACTTCCACGTGCTCGCGAACGCGGCACTTATCCACCCGATCCTCAACTTACCTAGCTGAAGCACACGCGCGGCGTCTGCCTCAGCTAGCGGATCACTGCAGTCTTCACCCCACCAAAGCGGGTGAAGAGCCTGCAGGACCCCTCAAAAGCTGGTCTGCCCAATGCCAAGCACACGGCAGACACAACCTCTTCTTTTTCAACGGTCTCGTCGAGGTCCCTAATTTCTAGGGACCTCGTCGATGCCAGTCTTTATTCTTTATTCGGGGGCTGGCTCGTGGCCACCTGGGCGTAAGAGGGCGAAGAGCCACCCTTTCCCCTCTTGGGAGTTTTTTCCAGTGGGGGAGAAGGCGCAGATCTTTTTTCGACTTTCGCCTGATTTTTTGGGGTATCTCCCAGAGATGCCGAACGTGGTCTCTGAAAGATACCCAATTTTTTCATAGCAGGGTGAGATTCCATTTTCTTCTGGAATTTCGCCCAACTCTCCAGGAGGCACTTGTGGGTGTTGAGCATACCGCTCAACACCTCAGTTGCCTCGTTCACCGAGTCTTTAACGAAGCCAGGGTTATTCCTCAGCATACCCTGTTGTATAACGCTGAGGGCCCTGGCTAACTTTTCCATTTTTTCATATTGCTCCTTCAGGAGCTGAAGGACGTCTTGCCATCCCTCAGCTCCTGTAGGAGTGTGTGAGTACGCATCTGGCGCCTTCACCTCTCCATCTCCTTTATTTTTGTCTGAATTCATATTTATTTTCCTCGTGTCTTAAGACGGTTCGCCCATCATGGGAGCCCTACCGCCTGTATGGATCCCTAGTTATATGCCCCGAAACCGAGAAGCGGCTTATCGGAAGGTCGATCCTATCGGTACATGTGCATGTGATTGTGGTGTGACTGCAAGAGCGCACGCGGGAAGTTCAGCGTCATCGCCGCATACGCATTTGGGGCAATACCCCGATTAAGGGGCCCCCCGCATTCACTCCGTCTACGTTCATTCGGCATCAAGAGATCTGTTCAAGGTCCCCTGATGCTTTCGCTCCACACCGCGTCCTCACGCGCCTGAAAGTCGCAGAACAACCGTCGTGGCGCGTGCGCCCGGCAGGCCCATCACTAGGGAAAAGCCCGTCTATAGGGCTCCCTTCGCGGCCATCCTGACGGCGACAGCCCTACTGCTGGCAGAGTCCTTGCGGCTACTACCGTTGGTGGGCTGCAGGACGCGTCTGCTCCGTGCTTGGACTCATGCGTTCACCTCGGCGAGACCCTGCCCGCCCACAGAACGCTCTCTCGGTTGATAGGTGTGTTGTGTTTAGTCTCGCTGTAATGTGTTGTGTCATGTTGCTGTCTGTGTGCCCCCTCCTTCTTTCTCATCCGGGCTTGGGACCGGCAATGGTGGAGTTGAATTTTGGAAATTTAAATGAACTTTACGCAATAAAACTCTGTACAACAAAAGAAAAAACCCTACATAACATAATTCCATTAATAATTTTTCAAGCACAATGAAATTGTACATCCTTCCATTTACTTTGCTGAATAGGGCAAAGAAAGCATCCGAAAAAGAATAAAAACAAAATTTGAAGTTAGTTAATATCTTTTATTTATTTTCTTCATCCGAAACTGCTACAATATTTTCTTATCCCCTCAAAAAACCTTAAAATTTACCATTTTGGAACGATTCAAAAACCACGAAAATATTTTCTGGCTTTTCTGGAATATGCATTTACAATTTTTTGAATGCAAATTTTCGAACAATTCTAAATTCAGCAAAATTTTTTAAATTTATAATTCTCTGTTATTGTCTACTATAAAAAACTATAAATACAACAAATTTGCGGACATTTTTTAACCAATAAGAATTTTCTACGATTTTCGAATAAAAAATGTGAACAGAAGATATTAACTGATTTCAAAATTGTTTATTCTTATTTTTTCCGTATGCTAAACCCAGAAACTGTTGACCCTTAGCTCAAATGATTCAATTAATAATGCTCAACTTCCATATCTTTTTATCATTAGAACTCAACCCCTTTAAAAATCTTTAGTTGAACAACATTTTTCTAAATGGGCTTTTTAATTTTCATTACTAGTTATTATACAATGTATGTATATTCTGTAATGTCTGATTAAAAATTGCAAACTACATTCTGCACAGGTCGAATCTTAAAATTCTGGTATTCGATCGGACGCGCTTCGGATGTCGAATATTCGACATTCGACGGACGCACATTAGATGTCGAATATTTGACATTCGACGGAGGTCATTATAGGTTCGAAAATCGAATCAAATCTTTTTGCACACCTCTAATCCATATCTTCCAATTTTGGCCATGAAATCCGGTGTAGAGACGTTTGCGATTTACCTATAATTCCAAAGAGCGGCGTGAAATGGACAAACCTGAGCTTTTCTCCACACTGTGAGCTACAGAAGCAATATTCGCTGGTGTTATTGGACGATGGGCATGAGTTCGATTCTTCACATCACTAACTTGGCCCAGCAGCTCGAATTTTTGCACCAATGTCACAATAGTTGGCGGAGAAGGTGCTTCATGACGTCCCAGAAAACTTTTAACTTTACGAACTGTTTCAGCAAAATTTTCACCATTTTTGTAGTGAATTTCAACAATTTCAATGCATTGTTGAAGTGTGTATCGTTCGATTCTTAATAATGGCATAGTTTTTAGTTGTCATCTGTGAAAAAATGACACCTCTTATTATGACAGCTGCAAAAATAGCGGGCTATTCAAAATGAAACCTCAAATTGGAAAACCCTGTACTTGAGAGCATTCAATGAGCCTCAGCTGCAGCTTTCTTTAAATGAAAGCAGATAATCAAAACTTCCCGCAAATGATGAGAATTTCTATCTGAAAAAGTGGAATTTTTATTAAGCTGCAAATGAGGCAAGAGGTTCATTATATGGTCCAAGAATCTATTAATCTATGTAAGTTCAAATAAAATAAACTTTTGTCTACATATAAACAATACTTAAAATTTTGCACACTTTTTCAAAGCCAGTTCCCACTATATCTCCGGAATGACTCAACTGATCGCTTTAAAATTTTAATCGCTTATTCAAAATATCAATTTTTACTGCGTAGGCGAAGGAATTTCTATTCCGATAAATACTACTATGGGCAAAAACTAAGGTGAATTTTGTTATAAAATGAAAAATCGTTAATTATTTATCAATATCAATTTCATCCCCTTCAAAGTAATCCCCTCTCTATATAATGCACTTATGCCAACGTTTTTTCCAATCGTCGAAACACTTGTTAAATTCGATTTCCGGAATTACCTTCAAAGCCTTCTTCGATTCGGCTTGTATCTATTCAATCGTGTCAAAACGGTGTCCTCGGAATGGTCTTTTGAGTTTGGGGAATAGCCAGAAGTCACACGGAGCCAAATCAGGTGAATATAGTGGTTGTGGAACAATATGCGTCGAGTTTTAGGCGAAATGGTCACGAAGAACGAGTGCAGTGTGAGACGGCGCATTATCGTGATGCAAAAACCACGAGTTGTCTGCCCAAAATATCTTTTGAAACGGTGTTGAGTGATCCTCTTGAAATGCCAATAGTGTCAGCAAGGTCTCTAATTGTCAATCGATGATTTTTGTGCACTAATTCTTTGATTTGATTGACGTGTTGCTCGTCAGTTGATGCTGATGCTCGTCCGGGGCGTTCCAAGTCATCAACACGTTCTCTGCTTTCTTTGAAGTCTTTGCACCACTTATAAACATTTTTCTGCGACATGGTCAAATCACCGAAGGCCTTCTGCAACATTCTGAACGTTTCCGCAACTGAAATTTGATCCCGCAAACAAAATTTAATGACACTTCTTTACTTAACAAATTCAGACATTGTAAAAATCGAAAAAACACTTTTAGTCGTTTAGAAAACACAAGCGTAACTATGTAACAAATGATGACATTGACATGAAATTTGGCACAGATATCGATAACAGTAGGACCAACATAAAAATAAAAGAGTTTGCCCGATCGGTTAGCCCGCGAAGTTTAAATTAAAACTCACCTTAGTTTTTGCCCACAGTAGTATATATTTTTTTATACTTGAAAAATGAGCTTTGTATCAAGCCACTTGACAAATAAATTATGGGAGTCAAAAAGGGGCAATGAAGATCAATAGTGGCACTACGAAATGATGCATTGAAAAAAGTATTTTTTCTTCAATTTGGAATTATTATCATCGGAGATGATAAAATCCACTTTTATTGATTTAACTTTCTAAGCCTTACTGTAGTCAAAATATGAAAAGGCTCGAAAGTGAAAAAATTTGAAAAATTTGCCTCAGTTTCCATTTTCAAAGACACGCTGGTTTCAAAAATGTGCTCTGTAAAATGACGTATATTTACATCAGAAGATTCAGTAAAATGATATGAATGCTGCTATTATGTCTCTTTATTAGACTCAAATTTCAGACAGACATCGAGTAATGATTGACATAATAAACTTCACCATTATGATGGGACTTTTTAACAACTTTTTTCAATATAATTTTTGAAGAAATTTTCTGTGAAAAAAGGAACGCTTCCACTCCGCTGGGTATCGAGCCCAGTTCCTTTCGATTGCCGGTCGATTGCTCTGTCATCTGAGCTACAGAGGTTCCACAACTTTTCTCACAGAATCTTGTTTACCTCCGTAGCTCAGATGACAGAGAATTCGACCGGCAATCGAAAGGACCTGGGCTCGATACCCAGGGGAGTGGAAGCGTTCCTTTTTTCACAGAAAATGTCTTCAAAAATTATATTGAAAAAATTCCATCTAGTCTTACGAGACGTTAAAATTAATTCTAAATCACAGGTTGGTAAGGTCGATATGGTAAAGTTCCGTTATCAAGTAGAGTTTATTCTCAAATATTACAAAAAGGTCAGGCTTGTTCTCATAAATAATCGTTTTGGAGACTGGGAATACTTGTATAACGCAAAAGGTAATCAAAATTAGTATTTATGTTTTTTTTATAAACATGTCTGAATATCTAAAGCATATATTACTCACCGCCTCAAGAAGGCTTTAAACAAAACATTTCATTTATAAAATAAACCAAATCTCAAATATCCAGAACGATCGTAAAAGATTAATCTATGTGAAAACTCGGCATCCCCTAAGCAATAAGTTCATAATATTACGTGACCAGAGACTGACAACCCGAGACGAAAACACATTACAGTAAAACCTCATTTATCGGGACACTCATTTATCGGGATCTTCACTTATCGGGATCTCGCAACCTCATATATCGGGACATTTTGTTTCTCCTCCAGCCACCACTCCTTGTACATAGTGATATGAAGTGGGGTAAGGTGAAAGCGTAGTGGGACTCCCACCATGAGACTGAAGGTGTTAGTGGGGAGCCCCTCGAAATCCCGATAAACGAGGTGTTTACATTTCAAGGGCGTCCCGATAAATGAGGTTTTACTGTATATGTATTTTGACACTTATATGTGCATGCTCTTGACAAACTTAAAGCGCACATGGGCCTAACACCCATGATTGGTCACTAATAGGCCTGCCTTTACCACTTTAAAGAAAATTTGGTCCAATTAAAGACAAGAAAATGCCTAACAAAGAAAATTAGAGCCAATGATATTAAAATTAACGCCTTAAAGACCAAAATCTCAAGGTGGGAAATTTATGTTTTAAGCCTCTAAGGATCACTCTCTGCACCCTTAGTTACTTACTTACTTAATTTTTTTGTCTTGGACTTATATTCTCTCAATCTTTTACGCGAATTTTCTTTGGACTTTGTCTTTTGAAAGGGATTCTTGGGTTTTAAAATAAAAGACTGTACACTGAAATATACGTTTTTCAAACATCATTTATAAAAACTTTAAAGAATCCTTGTTTATATCTTTATAGGACTTAAAATCGGACCACGCGCTTAAAAGTCGAAATTTAGTTCGCGAAGTTTTCGTAAACTCGGCCCTGAGATCGGGTCGTCACAAATTTGTGACGATCAGTGACTGGCGCAATCTTCTTTATGTGGTCGATAAAGTAGAACTATTTCATTATCCATAGTTTATAACTGATCATAGTTCTTATATTTTTAAAACACAAGTTGAATTATATGTAAGATTAGACTTATTTAAAGGTAGAATGATTTTCAATTTTTGGAACTATAAATAAAAATCTATGGAATAGAACCTAAAGAAAGCTCAGAATAAGCATAGGAAAAGATGCAAGGAGACAAGAATGTTTTTAATGAATTCATTATGTTCTTAGAACTCTCAAAATGCATTTTGGAAGAACATCTTGTTTTTGAAATATGACAGACTAAACTTAGGCTCAGAAATAGGAATAGTGTCTCATATATTTCTTTACAGTCAAAATTAAGAAAGGAAGTCTTGGAATTCGTTTGGAGTTAATCTCCAGTTTGAAGTGCAGATTCTCAAATTTAATAAATCTTAAAGGAACTAAAGTAAATACTATAACTCAACATTTTTATGTATTTTCTAAGTAGGGTGATTTAGACGAATGTAAGTTTCGTGAAGGAAAGGATATATAAAAAACTGCCTATTGTAATAAGAGTACCAAATGCCTTACTCCTGGGCGATCGTCTGCTCGACACATGTTGCATAGGCCGGTATTCGAGGATCTTTCGACTCGACCTGGGACTTACCGCGAAGGTCATAAATGTCCGAGCGGAGGAGTCTGAGGGTCCTGCGGAACCTCAAGTGTTGCATGGGTCGCGCAAAAAGTGAGGGTACTTGTAATATGTACTCTCTCTTTTTCTCTCTCTTCCAGGAATGAGGCTCACAATGGCATTTTTATTATGTTCTCACAGTGGAGGAAAAATTCAGCGAGGGTGGAGGAAAATTCTGCCCCTATTGGCTGCAATTGGGCCAGGGCGTTCCTTAAAACCCATGAATCGTCTTCAGGGAGACTGAATACTTCATCTCTTCTCTCTGAAAAAGTTCAGTTGATATTTGTCGATTCCTCAAGGACAGTCGTTCGCTTCTGTCGACTTCTTTAAATTGGAATTCTGAATTTTATACACGCGAACCAAAACCAAGACTAAGTTATAAGAAAACTTCCCATAGTAAAATTTTGTTTTTAATAAATAATATTGTTCACCATCTTAAATTTGATTTCATCTCAAGTTAAATTTTTTCAATCTTTTATCAATTCCCTAACTTTTACGTTTTAACGTTCAAGGCATAAAACCCACCTTACAGATTTCTCCATAACCAACACACGTTTGGGGGAGTTACAAATTGGAACTCGTAGTGACATCTATCAGGTTTTGATTGCAATCACAAACGTGAATGACATTTCTAGATGGCAAATAAATCCAATTATTTCTCTTCAAATCACATCTTGGTTTCAAGTTCTTCATATCCATTACCGATAGATGGTTGTAAGGTTTCAACGAGAAAGATAAGTTAAATTTCAAAAACTGAAAAATTGGATATAGAGAGAATTCTTTCAAAAAATATATATACTTATTTTCTCATCTTTAGGATGTAGGACAGAAGCATCAAATACTAAAGCTGTATTAATTATTATAGTAAATAAATGCAAGATATTTTAAAATTAATCAATCATGTCAACGGTAAAAAAATTAAGCACAAATACCATAGCATATTAGGTAATTATATTATCAACTTGCAATACGAATATACCGGCAGGTAGCGCTAACACAGGCTTGATGTCACGAGCTGATGGTAAAACTGGCGCGAATCAAATTAATTTTGAATCTGTGAAATGTGGGTTCTCCACAACAAAAAACTTGAAGCTCCAATCCAGCGGTGGCGCAATCCTATAGTTTCCTATTTTTGCTGTAATAAAAGATTTTTTACGAAAGAAGAAACAACTAACATACAATGCTAAATTTTAAAGCAGAAAGCTTTATATTTTATTTAAATTACAGGAATCTAACTTCGGGAGTTTCGACCTTGTCTAGAACACGGAAGATCGATTTGTAACTCTAAGTGTACCGACACTAAGAACTAGGACCCTGGTCCAGTGTATCAGCAGATTTCCTCCCACTCGTTCATTTCTCACGTTGTCGTCATGCCTAGCCAATTAGCTTTCTTTTCAATCCCATCTCTTAAACTTTTTTGAGTGCAAGTGTCCCTTTACATAGAATTTTCGGACGTGCCTTGAATGGCGTTTATTATAAGTGTCGAATTCTTTGGAACACTTAGCCATAAACACATGAAAAATGTTATGAGCTGATAAAGAAACTAACCTATCACGCCTGTCACTCAAGGGTTTCCTATTCCTTATACTATAATATTATAAATTTGTACTTGAAAGATTGTCAAAATAGGTTTGAAACTGTTTACTCGATGTCGCGGTTTTTGTCGCCAATATATTTATAATAAAATTGTTATCCACAGTTATTCTTTTCAGTCTAGGATCGAAAGAATTCTTAAGGGATTACGCCACCCCTGAATTTTCAAAAGATGTAAAAAAATTTATTCAGCTTAAATGCTTCTTAATAGTTCCAAAAGTATGAAAAAATAACATTTATCGCAGTCTCAAAAGTGTAAAACACTTTTCTATTATGTACGAATATGTAGTTTACGCATAGAAAATATGCGTTTCAAAACTTCAAATGCGTTTTTCTGGAAATAACGTTTTTGAAAACGATGTATATAATATCTCCTACAATTTTCATCCGATTGTTCTGAAATTTTCATGGGATGTTAACGCTAGATTGCCTAAGCAAGTCATTTTGACTGTTTTTGAATTTCAATTAAAAAAATAATTATTTAAATAATGACACAGTTTCTTATAATTTTGTGACTTTTTCTACAACATATAAATGGGTTAATTAATCATTTTTTTTGCCCCCCCCCCCCCTCCTTCACTTCCGGCATATATATGTGTGTTATACCTATATTGCCGAAAAGCAGTCATTTTATATATACTAAGCTCCCGTCTTTCTAGTGTTAATAAATATATTCTTTATCAGATGTCGTGACGGTGTCCAAAAATAACAAATATATTTTGATACATAAATTAATAAATAAATTAAAACATCGGGAAAAAAAACATTTTTTCAATAAAAAATATACTATTCAGCAGCAGATCAAAATTTCGAAAAACCACTACGTGACCTGAAAGTCATTGATGTATTATAGATCACTGAATTTTTTTGTTGCAATCGGATAAAAAACAATTTTTTTTGCCTTCTTACTTCGAAAATAATCGCCACTTATTTTTTTTTCAATGTGATACTTGAAAATTTCGAGATATAATTTTTTTAAGTTTGGCACTCGGGAAATTTTTTTTTTTCTAACAGCTCACTGTAAAAGCAGTTTTGAATATAAAATGTAACTCTTGCACTTGAAATGCGCGAAAGAGTACAAGCTTTCAAAAAAGTTATAGCACGCATTTCGTTGTTTTTTTTTGTAATAACAATATGGTACATTTTTATAAACAATTGAATTTTTTTAAAATTTGGAACTAATTCTTTTCTGATATTTTTGTTTCTAAATTTTTGTTGAAGTTTTTTCAATATGCAGGCAAAATTTTGAAATGGAAAATGAAAACTGCAGGTGTAATTAATTTATAAAATCTGTCCCGCGCGTTGCATATTTTACACAAGTCTCCACGACATGTATCGGCTATGCGGGTTAAGGCGTGCGATTAGAATTGGGTTAGGATGTGTGCGTGCGTGCGAGCGTTCGATTCTCGGTGCTGCGAAGTGTTTATAAAAAATTGCGTTTCTATAATGTACAGTGTTAAATGTAATAGTAAGTTCATATTAGGATTATATAGGTAATGTAAAAGTGAAAAATAATTAACTATAAGTGCAGGATCATATCACAGAAAATAATATTTTCCTTTTTACACTGTTCAACATTTTCTTCGACTGTCACTTAGACTTTCGATGCCTGGTTTAGAGAAAATAAAACCCACGGTGTTTTGAATTTTCCACGACTGTCACTTAAACTTTCGAATTTACGTTTTACATTTTCAGCGATTATCTATAATATTCTTTAATAAGGAGGTTTATAATATTTAGTCGACTTTTTAACCTATCCACGAATATTACACAAAGTCGATGACTTTTTAAGCGACAAATTGTTTCCGTGTAGCCTTTCTTATAATTCAATTTGGGATGCACATAATTACGTATTGTACTGATTGTACATTTTTTTATGAAAACTTAGGATAGTAATTCATTAAATCTATTTATAAATTAAAAATTATTTATGATTTACCAAAATACGACTAAATTCGGTTTTGATTTTAAATAAAAAATGAAATTCAATTTACTTATGGCTTCATCGGCTTTAGGGAACACATTCTCATCATGACACTTGCGCTCAATCCAATCCGATAATTCTATCATAGTCCAAGCGACAGGGAATTTGTTATGAATGATTTAGGACATTATTTATTTCAGAAAACGGACTGCGCCATCACAAGAAAGGTTGGTTATGGAGTAATTGTGTCATGTTTTGGACAACGAAATGTGATTTATAAATTTTTTATTAACATTTAAGACCAAAAAATCGCACTTTTTTTAGTTTTTCGTTTATAGCATTAAAGGTAATTATCCAATCTTAATAACATCAATTAAAAATTTATAGACAAGACAGACAGACACTTTCCTAAAAACCGTTTTTTCAGATTCAGGGGCTCTAAAAACGTAAAGATTTGATGAAAATTCCAAAAGTAATTTTTCACATAAAACTAATACCTTCTCATATGATGAGAATGTACAAATGTATTACCTTATTATTTGCAATATTTATATACTTTGAAATAATATAAATAAAATTAGTGAATTACTAAATTTCTGACAATATTCATGAGTATTCATTCACTGCAATTAATATAGTGTATTTTATAAGGAAAATTGGATTTTGCTTATTATATTTCATACACATTCTAATGAAAATATAGAGTCTTAAATTACTTAGTAATGTAGCTACACTGGAATTTCTTCGGATTTCAATAAAAATTTCGACTTAGAATTCAAAATTTAAAATAACAGGTCAAATATGGCGTTCTTTTATTAAACGTGGGAGTAAAAATTTTAAAGCTTGCTGAACAAATTTGTAGCCAGAATATGGAATTTAAAAAGGTTGATATAAACTTTTCATAGAAAAGAAACTACTATCAAAGTTCGGATGTAGACTTTTTCAAAGTACCCTCCGCCACAATTTATATGCTTTTGCATATGAAGAAACTAATCATTAATGGTATATTACGTGCCTAGGCGCACAATGAGGGTTATTGCATGACGAGCGACAATGCTCGCAGGATATCAAAGCCAAGGCGTAGTCGAGGTATAGCTGATGTGTAGCTGAGACGAAGCCGAGACAAAGCCGAGACGAAGCAGAGGCGCGATCAGTCCTGCGAGCATTGTCGCGAGTCTCGTAATTTCCCGAATTGTGTGCATTGGCACGTATTCTATTTTATGTGACTTCGGTGCATATACGAGTTTTTATGCGTTCACTCGAATCGAATCTAATATTGTAATTGTTTGCGGCGCTAGTCATTACACTTGACATTTCGCGACTAGTCCCGGCCATTTTGATTTTATCGATCTTGTGTAGTAGTAGCGTGTTGTAATAGAGCATACGCAGTTCAAATGTACAAGGCTTTGTCAGTAGGGTGCTAACGCTGTATGAAGAAGAAGAATAAGAAGAAGATTGTGCTCCGCTGTATTGCTATAGGCATGTTACGTTCAGCGGCAGCGCTCGTGACAGCAACAAAGTACTTAATTTCAGTTTAGTGTATCCAGAATATCCTATATTATTAAATAAAAAGGATAATAAAATATACTCTCTCTTCGAGCAGCTAAAGAGAGTGTTGTTTGGGGAGGTAGCTCGTGTATTAAGGGAGGTCCCAACCTGCCTTATGTTCCTATTTAAGTATAATTTCCGATATTTGAGAGGAGGGTGGAAAAATAATTGTAAATTATCAAGGCTTCTCAGATTAATACATTTATTCCTTCGTAAATCAGAGGAAAAAGACTTACTCTTAAAGGTCACTATCGGCCGCAGTCCTGGACACAAGGTTTTCTTGTCACTAAGCAAAATCACAACACAAAACAGAACAACAAAGTGGTGAATTACAAAGAAAATATGTTATTTATTCTACCGAAAGCGAGACAAAGATAATTGAATTTAACTTTCGGGCAAGGTTGTTAAGCCCCACTCAGCACTCGCGTCACAACACTACACCCGGCAAGCATGAATCCTGCCACAAAACCCGCACGCGGACAGATTCCCTACGCCACAGCTCGTCCCTTAGATAATTGCCGCGATCGTTGCTTATTAATTGGGACCTATGGTTCATAGCAGGCCTTGAATATAACGTTTTCGGATAACTTTTTATGTAAGGGCGAACCTTGGCGGTAGAACTGAACGCGACTACCAGGGCGTATGTTGCCACACGAGAGCCGAGAAAAGACTGAAGTTTTTTATTTTAAAAAGAAGCTTCGGAGACGCTGGGGGTTGTCTCTAGATTTCCCAGCGAAGCTTAATCGACCAATCAGGTTTGGAAAAACTAAGCTTGAGGAAAGGGAAAACATTCTGGGACCTTCAATGAGGGTTGTAAAGTTGATGTACCAGGTAACCTTTGGGCTAGCTTGCTTCTAGTCCCATGTTTTGCAAAAGAGTGGGTGACTCAACCAAGGGTTGGTTGGCCTGGGTTAACTATGGCACTTTCAAACAATTGAGGGCCAAATTTTATGACTTAATGCTTGGTATAATCCAAGTTTACTCGAAGTTAACATAAGTAAAGTTAATCCTCGAGTTTACTATACACAGACTTTTTCGGATTCCATTTTACCCATTCTTCCATTAAGTTATAAAATGTTATTGCTCTAAATTGTAAAAGCATTTTGTAGCGGATGAGGAATGGACAGGGTAAAGAGGATTTGCGAGTAAACTCGATGAGGAATCCAAAAACTTGACCCAACGCTCCTTCCTTTAGAGGTATTGACAATAAAATAAGATTTCAATTATTCGTAGAAATTTTGAGACGTGACAATTTAGCGTTTTCCAGGATTGCTGCCATAGGACATATTCTATACAAAAAGTTGTAAAATATAAGATGGGAAAAGTAAACGTGTTTAGGGTTTAAGATAAATTTTAACATAAAATATTAAATTGAACCTTAACATAAATGGATTAGAAATTATAGTATCTAAATAGTTCCTAAATAGAATAGGCTTTCTGCATTCGAGGTACCTAAATAACTTAATCGCTAAAATTGAAGAGGATGTGCAAATCTCGAATATTATCGGGATGTCACAGGCACATGCACAGTTCAATTTTTACATTTCATTCCTCCGAAGCGCAATACACATTATTGCGCTACTCTTAACTGTAGCGAAAATACGAGTTTACGCGCCGGGGGCACATAAAAATCTTATCACGCGTTTTTTGAACTGGGTATATCAGAAAATAGTAACTGTCTTCTATGTATCAAGAATCACTTGTTGAATAATATCCCGCTTACAAAAGTCAGTGATCACACAATTTTCACGCTTGAGGTTATTGACGTTTTTACTCCAGGTATTATAGAGGGCGCGCATATAGCTTGACCAATGCATGAAAGTTAGACTTTCTGCCGTAAAATTGGTGCCGAAATCACGTACTTTCGACCGAGGTAGTAAGAAAAAAAATTATCCGTATTGATATCTCTATGAATTACAAATTTCTTTCTACGGATTTCATTAACCTTGGGATATCGGGATATTGAAGACTTAATTTTGTTTTTATCAATTCTTGTCACATTTGTAAGACAATGCAACGCAGTTTCTGCTTACTCGCTTTTGACACGACTCCCCTGTCTACCCCGTACCCTACCACGCCCGTAACCATCCGAAGCGAGTCTCAATAATTCAGGTTCAAATGTATATACAAGGGCGGTTCGATAAGTAACTTGGTTCGATGTGAAAGACAACTATCTGAGTTTTGTATCGTACCAGATGGAAGTGCAAAGGAACCAGATCGTATGAATAGGCTGGATGCGGAAGCAGTTCAAAACGCAGTTCAGTCCATTTTTGCTGAGCGACATGGCTTGAATGGAACGATCCATTGTCGTGTTGGAACAACACATTCAGGCCATGACAACATAGATTTCGTCAGAGCCATCTGGCGTAAGCTCAAAACCCTAAAAGAAGATAATAGATTGTTCAGACCACGTTCAGATAATTCAAGAAATAATTAAATCGAAATAAACTTTGAGGTTAAATAAAATTATGTAAATAATTATTATCAAGTAGTTATTCGAATCGTATTGATAATCTTGCTTTTTGTGATTGCAGTTTCCTGATGACATTCAGGCCATGACAACATAGATTTCGTCAGAGCCATCTGGCGTAAGCTCAAAACCCTAAAAGAAGATAATAGATTGTTCAGACCACGTTCAGATAATTCAAGAAATAATTAAATAGAAATAAACTTTGAGGTTAAATAAAATTATGTAAATAATTATTATCAAGTAGTTATTCGAATCGTATTGATAATCTTGCTTTTTGTGATTGCAGTTTCCTGATGACATTCAGGCCATGACAACATAGATTTCGTCAGAGCCATCTGGCGTAAGCTCAAAACCCTAAAAGAAGATAATAGATTGTTCAGACCACGTTCAGATAATTCAAGAAATAATTAAATAGAAATAAACTTTGAGGTTAAATAAAATTATGTAAATAATTATTATCAAGTAGTTATTCGAATCGTATTGATAATCTTGCTTTTTGTGATTGCAGTTTCCTGATGACATTCAGGCCATGACAACATAGATTTCGTCAGAGCCATCTGGCGTAAGCTCAAAACCCTAAAAGAAGATAATAGATTGTTCAGACCACGTTCAGATAATTCAAGAAATAATTAAATAGAAATAAACTTTGAGGTTAAATAAAATTATGTAAATAATTATTATCAAGTAGTTATTCGAATCGTATTGATAATCTTGCTTTTTGTGATTGCAGTTTCCTGATGACATTCAGGCCATGACAACATAGATTTCGTCAGAGCCATCTGGCGTAAGCTCAAAACCCTAAAAGAAGATAATAGATTGTTCAGACCACGTTCAGATAATTCAAGAAATAATTAAATCGAAATAAACTTTGAGGTTAAATAAAATTATGTAAATAATTATTATCAAGTAGTTATTCGAATCGTATTGATAATCTTGCTTTTTGTGATTGCAGTTTCCTGATGACATTCAGGCCATGACAACATAGATTTCGTCAGAGCCATCTGGCGTAAGCTCAAAACCCTAAAAGAAGATAATAGATTGTTCAGACCACGTTCAGATAATTCAAGAAATAATTAAATAGAAATAAACTTTGAGGTTAAATAAAATTATGTAAATAATTATTATCAAGTAGTTATTCGAATCGTATTGATAATCTTGCTTTTTGTGATTGCAGTTTCCTGATGACATTCAGGCCATGACAACATAGATTTCGTCAGAGCCATCTGGCGTAAGCTCAAAACCCTAAAAGAAGATAATAGATTGTTCAGACCACGTTCAGATAATTCAAGAAATAATTAAATAGAAATAAACTTTGAGGTTAAATAAAATTATGTAAATAATTATTATCAAGTAGTTATTCGAATCGTATTGATAATCTTGCTTTTTGTGATTGCAGTTTCCTGATGAGTGCATCCTCACATACATGGAGTTTTAACTGTGTATCGCAGAGTACTGTCAGGCTAAACACAAATAGAGATAATCAACCAAGCGTCCCAAAATTACAAAGATATACATTGAAATAATAATACTCCATGTATATAAGGATGCACTAATCAGAAAACTGCAATCACACAAAGCAAGTTTATCAATGCGATTCGAATACTTACTTAATAATAATGACTTACATAGTTTTATTAAACCTCGAAGTTTATTCGTATCCGTTAGCATCTTAGCACATCTTAGTGATCATTAGTGATGTAACTATGGTTCGGTGGTCAACGGGGTGAGATTTAAGAAATTATACTTCGGCACCATCTGTCGTAAGCTCAAAACAGGATCAAAGTATAGTGGCCGCTATCGCCTATATTTGCGAACACGGCCTGAACAGATTTATATTTAGTAATCCGGAATGTCCGCAAACATCTGTTGGTCTTATTCTAAAATGGGGCCTTTTTGAAGAATTTTTTGAGACTGTACTAATAAAGATGCAAACATTTGGTATCGTGGGTTTATTACATACATTGTATCATGAAAGTACCGGGAATTGTAATATAAAACACACAATTTTCATTTATTCCATCAACCATGAATATCGAAGAAAACAATGAGCATCACCTTGACTTTTGAGCGACTTTGACGTGGTCTTTTCGGCTTCGGCTCGTTTTTTGTCCTTCATTCTGATGACTGTTGACCTGTTTGCATGTAAAACTCGTAGACCCATGTCTCGTCACCAGTTATGATGCGTTCCGTGAATGTGGAATCAGAATTGGCGTGATCCAGCATGTCTAAAGAGACCTGCTCACGTTACTGTTTTTTTAGAAAATTCAGCTCTTTAGGAACAAGCCGTGCGGCGACGTGTCTCATGCCCAAAATATCCACCAGAATTGAATGAACAAACTCGTGAGAAATGTTAAGGTCAGGAGCTCTCTCTTAAGCCTGGAATGGCGATTATAAAGCACAATTTTTTCACTTTTTCGATGTTTTGTGACGTGGTAAAATTTACCCGTCACTTAAAAAGATTGTTTTATTAAACTTACCGGTATGACAGGTAGGGTTATGTCCCGGGGAAAAAGTCGTGTTGTCACAATTAACACGCAGTACTCGCACTTACGCTTCCTGCCCCATCTGTTCCATACACAACACGAGGACAACGGCACCAGAGGACAGTGGCGTTGGAGATGCGGCACAACCGGCTTCCGAGCTGAAGTAAACACTGGCCGCCATGACGACTTGCGAGCATCGATACATCGATGCTTCGGTTATTGCCGCCATCGATCACTGGAGAGCGACGTACAGTACGACCAGTTGCCACCACGTGACCTGGAAGACACAGTCTGGTGCACATAGTCCCAGGACTTGATATTTAGTATTTTCGACATTTGTGATGCTAAATTTAGGCTAAATAATATTATTGGACACTAATTACAATTATTTGTCGAGGGCAATTACTGTACTAGGCACGGGTTGCCTAGTCGTCTAGTAGAAATGTGACATGTAGCCTGATTCCGGGTCCGCGATTGGGTCACGCGTTTAATTCGTGGGGCAGGTCGGGAACTTTGCTGGGGTCGCGACTTCCTGAATCACTCAATCAAATTCTGGTTTCCATTTATTTATTACCCGCCAAACCGTTGTGACCTTATTTTGACCCAGCCTTGCTTTTAGTGGTGTTAGCTTAAGTCTCATTCTTATTTGTGTAAATTTTGTCACTCAAGGGGGTGGCTGGCGCCCAACCTTACAATAAAAGGAATTGCTTCAGTTTCAAGTGTTACGAACGAAATGAATATAAGTTGGGTTGGCCAGTGATAAGAGTGCCAGGTTCCGTGTAAAAACCTGCATCTCAGTTTCCATCGGTTGAAGAGGTCGAATGTCATCCAGAACGAGGCATGTCTTCTACGATCTCTTGGCCTTCCTTGAACGCTTTTTACTACTCGAAAGCCTGTGTTTTTGATCAAACTGATTTACCATTAGCCTCTTCTGACATTTTTAGCAAGTCAGCACACGAAATTCGATACGCAACACAAAATTTAAGGCAGACTCTTTGCGCAATAATTTTGGACGTTGTAAAATTCGTGATGCACTACTGAAGTGAACTGATTCAACCAGCTGCTGTAAAGAAACTGGTATACAGATCGCCCTCATTATTGGTATAGTAATTAAGTACAGTGATACGAGCTTACGGAAAAAATATCTTTAAAAAATCGTTAGCGCAGGTATACAAAAAAGTTTTTTTGATGGAAAAAAATCAAAAATTGCGATCCACTCGTAGCTTGATTAACAGCGCTTTTTTAGGCGCTCTGAGGCTGGCGATAAAAGTTCCATAAATTAGCACCTAGAGTAATAATTTTTTTTTTTATAATTAATTTGAAATTTTGACTATTTTCAATATTTTTAATCGTTTACTAAAGTTTTGAAATAATCTTTTAATTTATGGCACTAAAGAGGGCCCCAATATGTGGCCGAAACTTCTGCCTTTCTCTTTGCATTTATAATATAGACCATTGATAATTTTTTAATAAAAAGAAAGAAGAATCTAACCCTGTGTAAAAACAACAAAAAATCAATAACAATTTTGTAATTTTTGGGTCAATATAATAGCAGACATGTCAAATAAGTCACGTTATAGTCTTAAAAATGGCACGTGCACATGCTTCCAGTAAATAGGTAGAAATTCTTATTGTTCTGATCATTTTTAGAAATGAGAAAATTTCAAAAATTAGATAATTTTTCAAAATATCTTAAAATTAAATTAATTTATACATGAAGAACCTTCTTTTTATAACTAAATATACTCAAATAATATGGAATGAAATGTAAAGGAGTAGAAATGCTATTCAGGATAGGAAAAATAGACGTAGCTCACAAGAAAATCAGAGAAAATTTTAGAGAAAGACAAATTTGACAGTTATAATTTTTTCATTTTTAAGCCTAGATTCTTATTTATTGAATCTAACGATCCATAGTACCAAATTTGAAAGAAATATGAAAACTGTTGGAAATCGGAAAATTATTAGACTATTAGATTAGAAATTATTCGCTATTTTGAATCAAGATGCAATTTTGTATTATACAAATTTTTTTTTGTGTACACAGTACACACTTAAAGATTATTAAAAAAAGTATCCCATAATATTTTGGAAGCTTAATTGTATTAGTTGAGTTATTTTTGCAGCTACAACGAAAATTATGCAGACTGTTCTCCGTCAAGAGGCGAAGGAGCAGGAATTTCACAGAGTTAATGAGTTAACGACCATAGTTTCATTTAAACTCACGCGTCCTGTGGAACATTCAAGAGACTTCAACTGATAGTGGAATTAAACAAGTTATCAAACAACTTAGGCAATGATTATAATTCAGCTGAATCGTAGCAAGCTCACTCTGTTCTGCAGTCTTGAGGAAAATAGTAAAGTTGGAAATATAAATTTATTTTGTGAATTCAAATGAAAGAAAGGAAGTGAAGTACATTGAGTAAAATAGTCCCTAAATATATACGTACACGACAATCTCATACATAAATCTTTTCGATTGGAGATGACTTTATTTCAGTCGCAAATTTTCGTGCGTGCAGAATTGCTTTTTCATTGGAAACTATAGAAGAACGAGTCAATTACGAAAGATAAACACTGAATTCCTGAAACCGTACTATCGTCCGTCGTTTGAAAGCAGTTCTACATTTCTTGAAACTCGTCATTGAACTAAAATGCTTGTTATTTTCCAGTCCTCAGAGCAAATAGGTTTAAACAGGAACTGCCTAACTAGTTCTAAGTTTTTAAATTAAATTTCAAATTAAATTTTAAAAATCTTTGTTTTTTAGATACATTTTTAAAGGTAAAATTCGAAATTTTTCAAATTCCATCTTGTAACCTCTCAGTATTTAAGACCTTTTGATTAAAAAACAGTAAATGTAAATACTTCTCATTTTTTAAGGATCAAATTTTAAAGTATCAATTTGAAAATAACATTCAAAAAAATTCCAGAATGAAATATTCAGAATTACGGTTATTTATACTAGAAACAAATGTTAAATATAACGTTATAAGGATTTTTGGTTAAAAGTTACATAAAATCTAATTAAAACTCTTCGATTTATTAACCTGATTTTCACATTCTCAAAGGGTATTGAATTTTTGTAAAATTGAAGGTTTTCTTTTTTCAATAAATTTCCAATAAGTTTTGTAAAAGTAATCTGCTTAAAATGCACTTTGGTACTCATTATCAGAACCCAATACAAAATAACAATTTCGCTAGCCAGACATATCCTGAAAAAATTCAAAAAGTTGGGCCATTTTTAAAAGTTTTGAAAACTACACAAGGAAAAATTCCGAACCTTTAATCCTCGTTCCTGATAATAATCAGAAATCTATACAATCCGTCTTGAAGATGTTTTTTGATTTGCCAAAATATTCTTATAAACTTATATTTTCGTTTTGATTCTAAAAATACTATTTAAAATCTGCCCAAAGTTTCCCACTTTGTACTCAGTGTGTCCAGATTTGACACGCGAACGTTACGCATACAACGCCAACAGCAGTACATACGTGAGAATTATTGCGCGCGCAGCGTAGTGTGTCTGCTGTTTGCTGTGGTTCTCTGAGTTTTCTCTGGTTTTCTCTCTTTGACAAGGAGTTTTTAACCAGAGAAAATTCAGAGAACCACTGCGAACAGCAGACACACTACGCTGCGCGCGCAACAATTCTCACGTACGTACTGCTGTTGGCGTGTTGCGCAACGTTCGCGTGTCAAATCTGGACACACTGTTTATAGTTGGGCGTCAGCAATAACCCCTGATTGGGAGCCTCATTAACACATAAGAGTATATGTTACACCTTCAAGGAAAAAAGGAAGTTTTATCCTAGGGCTGTACAAAAATTTAGGACATAAAAACGTCAAGTAACTCTTACAAAACACTTTTTGGTCTTCATGAAACCCTTTTTTACGAGAAGTTACCAGCGTTAAGGTAGTTGTGCAAAAAAACAGGTCTCGGAATAAAGTTCAATTTTTGGAATTTTGGACCGAAATTTATAAGGATTATAGATAATGGTGTTAACGTTTTAATTTGCCAGCGGCTGGCCTTATCCAGCGTGAATTCCAGCCCAAGTCTCAGATTTGACTCTAAACTGGCTAAACAGGCAATAATAATTAATTGTAGTAAATAAGCAATATCAAGTAATTGAGAAATATTGAATAATTAAATAATTGAACAATGATTTAAGTATTTAATAGTAACAGTATTTAATAAAACATACTTTACTGTGAATATTTCTTCTAGCATTAGAATCTTTCACTTTCTTTCGTTTTTACATAAAAATCTGTACAATACACAGTGCGACAAATAAGTTCCGAGTCTCGAACCATATTTGAACGAGGATCCTCTAGGCAAAGATAAAACAATGTTCCCCCACTGAGCCCTTCGAAATGACAATTGGATCGGAAGTGACGTCATACGCATTCTTGATCGTCTAAAACAACAATAAGTTTTGAGGTTAGTTTTACGAGCAAATACACTTTCCCATATACGAGGTCTGTCCGGAAAATATCGGGCCTACCTTTATCTCTCCGCGCTGGCGTTATTCCTCATCATCGGGCGGGTGGCATCCTTCAAAGTAATCCCCACTTGATTGAATAACACGGTTCCAGCGATGTTTCCATTTCTCGAAACAGTCCTGGAATTCACTTTTAGGGATGGCCTTGAGTACGCTCGTCGCATTATTTTCAACCGTCGTTTTGTCATCAAATCGCTGTCCTTTGAGTGGTTTTTTGAATTTTGGAAACAGCCAAAAGTCGCAAGGGGCTATGTCGGGACTTTGCGGAGTTTGTCGAAGCAATGCGATACTGTGTTTACTCAGAAACTACTGCACAAGATTCGATGAATGCGCTGGCGCGTTATCGTGCTGAAGAAGCCAGTTACCGCACACACGCGAGTCATTCCTAAAGTCTTGTTCAAAATTTCCCAAACAGTAATTTTCGGCATTCCGAGATCATTTTATAATTCACAAACAGTTAATCGACGATCAACTTCAATCGCAAGTCGCACCCGCTTAATATTATCCAATGTTTTTGTCGTCGAAGGTCGGACAGAACGAGAATCACTATCAACAGAAGTGCGGCCTCCTTTGAAACGATTATACCACTCTTTTATTCGTGTTTTGCTCATACCCTCATTCCCAAAGGCCTTCAGCATCATCTGAATAGTTTCCGAACTCGTTTTTCCGAGTTGAAAACAAAATTTGATGCAAATTCGTTGATCTTGTTTTTTCAGTCATTTTTAATAATCACAAAATCCGCCGAACTCAAAAATAACTTTTTAAACAAAAACACGCTGCGCATGAATTATACGTCCGGCAAATCTCAGCAAGCAACCGATAGGTTCGTGAGGCTTTACTGTTGACTTTAATGTCCCGCAAAGGTCGCTCGAACACTATGGCGCGGAGATATAAAGGTAGACCCGATACTTTCCGGACAGATCTCGTATAATATGCATCACAATGTATCAGTTATAATGCATATATCATAATTAGATACTTATGAAACGAATAAAATCACATTCGTTATAAATTACTAAACAAAAACATAACCGCTTAACACTTAACCGGAGCTCTCCAAAAAACTCCGCTCGACCAATCCGTGTTAGGCACGGGACTTGTCCCATCCTTCTCTAGAGGATCCTTATATTTAAGTAACTAGTAGCACCATTTATGTGTTCAGACCGGCGTTTGAAAGCTGTGACATTTCTCTTTCCGAAAGTACCGGTTTTGCTTCAATTGGTTGATAAATAGCAAAGTTATGATAGTTCTCCCATAACAACGTTTTTTTCGACATTGAAATACTAACATGGAACAGAAAGTAGTTATTAAATTTCACGAAAAACTTGGTAAAAATGTATGAGAAACATTTTGGTTGATGCAGCAAGTGTACGGCGATGATTGTTTAAGTAGAGCAAATGTTTTTCTATGGCATACACGTTTTTTGGGAGGCAGAGAGAGGTTAGAAGATGATAATCGTGAAAGAAGGCCAATTTCAGCTCGGACACCTGAAATGATTGAACAGCAAAGGAATTATTCACAAGGGATTCGTTTGAACTGACCAAAAAATTACTGGCGCATATTATCTCGAAGTATGGAAGTGCCTGATGGCCAGAATTCTTTGTATTCGACTCGAATATCATGATCCAGAGACCTGATCTCTGTTGCACGATAATGCACCGAGTCACACCTGACTCATTGTTCGTCAATTTTTGGCTCGAAATCAAATCTACGTGTTCAATCATCCACAGTATTCACCTGATTTGGCCCCGTGCGATTTTTCTCCATTCCCAAAATTGAAGTTGAAAGGATGTTTTTATAATGACATTTCGAAGTTTGCTGAAATTATCAAGTTTGACTTTTAAAACTATATTAAATGTTAAAACCATTTGGAATCTTTAGTTTTGAAAAATTTTCATGTTCCCGGGTGGAATATAGTAAATCGCATTTGCCTGACTAAACTCTACTGTTAACTTGATTTTTTGAATCTCAAATATATTCTTCCCCCTATAATATAAAAACAAAAAACTATTTCTATAACGAAAAATCTTGGATATAGACTGGATTATCGACTTAAATTTGAAATTTTTAATCGGTTCCTATAGCTTTAATTATCATTTTTTAAATTAAATTCGAGTGGAAGAGAACACAATTTTTTATCGGGTGTACAAATAAGTTTCCGCCGTTTTTTATCAAAAATTGGTCATTTGTTGTGAAAGAACTGTAAAAAGAAGTGTCTTACTTGTTATCTTACTGTAAGATATATTGGGATGCCAACAAAGTCATTCCGCTTTTTTCCGCTAGATGACTTTAGTCGTTCGAAGTCGTTCTTCTCCATTGACAGCTGATGTTTCATAGATTATTCAGTAACTTTATTACTTCCGAAAAGGTCAAAACGCAGTGCAAGCTCGGAAAAAGTTGTATGAAGAAGCTTAACGTATCACATACATGCGTTGAAAGACATTTAAAACAACTTGATTACGTTAATAAGCTCGATATTTGGGTTTCTCACAAATTGAACGAAATTCAACTCACCAAACGAATTTCCATTTGCGATTCACTGCTGAAACGTAACGAAACCGATTCATTTTTAAAGCAAATCATAACGGGCGATGAAAAATGGGTTGTTTACGATAACGTCGTGCGAAAAAGATCATGAAACAAGGGAGATGAGCCTGCACAATCGACATCAAAAGCCGATATTCATCAAAAGAAGGTTATGCTGAGTATTTGGTGGGATTTCAAAGGTATTGTTTTCTTTAAGCTGCTCCCGAGGAACCAAACTATAAATTCGAATGTCTACTGTCACCAGCTAATGAAATTAGATAAAGAAATCAAGAAAAAGCGGCCAAAACTGGCAACTCGTAAAGGCGTCATCTTCCATCAAGATAACGCCAAACCACATACATCTTTGGTCACTCGCAAAAAATTATTGGAGTTAGGCTGGGAAGTGAAGCCTCATCTACCGTATAGTCCTGACTTTGCACGATCCGATTATTATTTATTCCGTTCACCTCAAAATCATTTGAATGGAAAAACATTCGATTCAAATGAGGCTGTCAATAATGAATTGATTCAGTTTTTTGCCTCTAAGAACCAAAATTGCGGAATTATGAAGCTGACTAAAAGATACATAATTGATTAATGTTTGTTAGTTGTATTAATAAACTTGCTTTGAAAATCATGAAAAAAAACGAAATGACTTTGTTGCCAACCCAATAAGATGGGAATTTCCGATCTTCTGTTTTGAAATAAGATGTCTCACGAAGTGTCTTATTTAAAATTAAGACGACTTATGTATCTTGATAGGAATGCAGACGCTTTTTCAGTCTTACAAAATAAGATACTTGATTGAGTTCGATAATGTGTTTTAGTTTAAGATTTTTAGGGTGTCATAAAATGGTTCTGGCATAAGATGTTTCTGAATTGTAAGATATAGCAGGCCAGTAAGTTAGCAAAAACTAAGACGCGTAAAGTGTCTAAGAAGTATTGGTCGAAAGAGAAAATCTCTCATGGCGTTCTAGTTATAGTTCATAACCTCAAAAAATTGGAGCGTTTTGAGTGTTCCATGTGTTTCTTCTATGGTGTAACATCAACTCATTTAGAGAAACATATCGTTCATTTGCATCAACATGTGAAACAGACACCGGTGTATCGCGAGCTTTTACTTACAGTGCAAGAGGTTATAGGGTACATTAAACTTTCCGTAATATAAGTAACCTCGGTTACCGACGTTTCACTTTGGGATATTTTACGTGTCTTCAAGTAAGATGTTTTAGGAAACTTAGAAGTGATTATCGAAACATCTTAGAAATTACTACACAAGTATCTTATATTAAGACATTTCTTTTTGCAGTGTATTCCATTATGAAGAAAACTAGAATGATGTTTTCTAGTTTTTGGATGAAATAGGTTAACGCTTGTATTTTTTCTTTAAAACACGACGTTCAGGGTCACGACATAATTTTAATAAATCAATAAAAAAAATGTTAAAATTCCAAAGAGACTGAAAATTAGAAAAGTAATGATTCACTACACACCTTCCGGAAACGTAAAAAATTTTGGAAACTATAGATTGGGAAATGCTTTCACATTTAACATAGTTTTGGAAGTCAAACTTGATGATTTCGAAAAACTTCCTCCTGCAATCATCGGATTGCAACAGCTAAAATAAATGATGTAAAAGTGAAATGAAAAAAAGTGAAATATACTATTGCTAAAAGAAATATTCACAATAAAGTATGTTTTATTAAATGTTATACTCTCTAAATTATTCGACATTGCCGTAATCGTTCAATTATTGAATTAACCAATATTCCTCAATAACTTAATATTACTTATTTACTACAATTAATTATTATTGCCTGTTTAGCTAGTTTAGAGTCAAATCTGAGACTCGGACTGGAATTCACGCAGGATAAGGCCAGCCGCTGGCGAATTAAAACGTTAACAATACCTTAACTACTTATTTTTTCAACGTAAAACCTTCAAGAAAACTTATTTTGACCTTAATATATAATTATTTATCATGGAACTTTTTTCTTACTTGAAATTCGTTCGACTCCTGAAGCTTTTGAAGATATTCATACATTATTTGTACCAAATCTCGAAAAAAATAATTAATTTTTTTATTACAAACAATATTTAACTAGATCTTCGATAATTGCTTTAAAAAAAGCTAAATCTATAATCCTTTTTAATTTCAGTCCAGAATTCCAAAAATTGAATACTTTAGAGCGAGTTGAAGTTAAAAAAGGCGCAAATTTTTTAGTCTACAAAAAACCAGTTTTTTGCCAATATTTCGAAAACGGTAAAAGATACAACTTTTTTTTAAGAATAGAAGATGATACGCAAGGAAATTTCCTATTCGAATATATAATTAAAAATGTTAATTCCAAAACTGTTTTTATTGAGGCCAAGAGCCAACGTCGTGTAGTGTATGAAAAGTTATACCCCCTTATTACATCCAGGTCCACAATATCTTTTTGCGACTCATTTTACAGGCTATATAAATTTGGCCATTATTTACATGTGTAGAAGAAATAATCGTGTGTTATACAATTGACGATTCGATGCACATAATCAGCAATACGTGACGTCGTGAAGTTAGTGAGTTAGTTAGTAGTTATCCAGAAACAAAAGAGAAAGAAATACTGCAGCGGCAAACTTCGAGTGTGATCCAAGAATGCTTATGATTTTTGCTCCCACCATGGATCCCACCAGCTCCTGGTTTCTTCCTCGCTCTACTGCACGAAGTTGGTTGAATGAGGAAGACGCAATGAGCTGGTGGGATGCATGGTGGGAGCAAAAATCTTACGCATTCTGGGATCACTGTTCGAGAACGTGCAGCTCCTTTCTCTCTCCACTTGGATTTTACTTTCACCGCTGCAACTGATCTATTTTTCCCACTCATGGAGAAAATAGCAATAGTTGCAAAAGCAGACATTTTCCCGTCTCAAAACAGACGATGAAAATACCATTTTCACTAGACGTGTTGGTAAAAAGCATTTATTTTACTCGCGTGACTGTTGCCCACGCTTTGCTCGAGCAACAAACTTAAAACTTGCAAAATAAACTTTTTTTCCTTAGTTACACATAATATATTATTTAGTCCCCTTTAAAGTTGCTTTAATTATAACACAAGCCTATTCAAAAATAATTATAATAAAGAGTATACAATATACTGGCAAGTGGACATTTTTGCTAATACGAAATTGAATGTCTTCAACGAGATATTTAAAGAAAATTAATATAACCATTTCCTTAAGGTGGCTTGATCGTTTTTGAAAAAAATTATAGACTGTTCTGAAACTTAGAGATTATCTTAATAAAATAAGCTAGATTCATTTGGAAAAAAGAAATACCGTGGTTGACGATGTCAATGCCGAAAAAATCGCTACCGAAAAAATGTCAGTTTAACACGTAGTCTTATGGGATTCCTCGTGAAAATCGGCGAAACTCCGGAAAAAATCACAAGTCCCCATAAATCAAATATATACTAGTACTTTCGATTTCGAGGAATCTATTGGTATTATAAAAACGAAGGGTTGACGACTTCAATCAAGAGAAAATTGCAAAAAAGGTACAGAATATAGAAATCGCCTCGAGGTGAAACTAATAATTTTTTACTATCGCTTTTTTCCGGGGACATTTCCGCGATTTCTTACCCTTCTACTCAGATGTTACTATAATACATATGATTATTAAAAAAATAAGTAGCAATGAGCATTCATGTAACACGTGCCCCCACGGTGCCCCTCACTTCATACGGCACCAGACGCTCAAGCCACCTTAAGGGGGGAAGTCCATGTAAACGCCTCAAAATCAGTCATATTTTAAACATGTTTTTGAAGGCGATAAAATAATTTCATTGTTTCAAATTTTTAAGATAACTTTATTTAACCTTTCTAAAGTATAAACAAATTTTTATTTTTTTATTTCCTTCCAAAATGGTGGCTCAGGATCATTTTTCGTCTGTTGTCTTCGGCGCGAGGTCCAAAAGTGCTCTATTTATCACATATTAACCATTGATCTGAAACAAAAAAATTAAATTTCTTTCCTTTTTGTAACATATTAACGGGAAGGTTAAACCTATAACACTAAAAAACATAAAATTCAATATAAAATAAGCCTTTGAAAAATAAGTTAGAATTTTAGGCTATTTTTTCGACATTTTTGACCCGCAAAAAGTATTTTATTAACGCGAAATATCTGAAATTTTAGGTTTATCCTTTCGATAATAATGTAGAGAAAAACCTCTCAAAATTTCAGACAAATCGGTCGATAACTTTTCGAGTTGCAACACGAGGAGTTTTTAAAAATACAGTTTCGAGATAATCGCGTTTAAAATTTTAGTACAGTGTAACGACCGTTTTTAGTTACTTACCGATTAATCTGCAATCCTAGGTCCATACAATAGTCCTTCTGAGTCTTCAAAAAACTGATTTTCTTCAATCTGTTGCTGTTTGCGAGCTGTACGATTTTTTGACATTTTTACATGGATTTCCCCCGTTAAATCAAAGCATGTGACATTATTTAACTATTTTTGGGCAATCTATAACCTTGAAACTTTTTTGAATTTAAATCTTACAAAAATATTAATTTCTATAGACACTCCAAAAACGGGACTTTTTTCCCATAAAAAAAGTTGTATCTGATGTTATTTTTTATGAAAATTCTATACAAAATTGATTCAATAATTGAGCGCACTGATCATAAAATGGCGTCTTCGCGTGAAATTCGGTAAAAGTATTGTTCACATGCAGAAAGCAGAAGGAAAAAAAAGGTGTCAAATTAAAAAATAAACAATACCATTAAACCAACCTGGAAAAAGTCGACATTTTTTGCTGATATAATTAAAAATCTGATTATTAGTTTAAGTAATAATTAATCAAAATTGGGTTTTTCATCACCGCCGAATTCGATGTTTTTTAAAACTCAATTTGCTGTTACGTCCTGCGACGCTCAAGTAGTTTAGTCACTAAATGTTTTCAAGTCAACGCCCATGCGTTATAACTTAGGAATTTAGGCCTATTCACCGTAAGAACGATTGCGTAAATTACTAGAAGAATCATGAGAGTATTTCACCCATCCTCGAAGGGCTGAGAACAAACCAGGGCGGTTAAACAAATTCAGAAACCCTTAAATATTTTTAATTGACATGAATCATTGGACAGAAGAACTATCACAATTCAACATCTAGCGCAATGAACGAAATTAATGTCCAGAGCGTAGGAAGTTTAATAATGTTGATATTGTTAAGTAAGCCAAGTCATAAACAAATGGGTCTAATGAATATTTACAAGCAATACACAATGAACGAAGGTTGTCCAGAGTGCAATGCGTTATTAAAAATAGTAAGAAAATAAAAGTATTTGATATTGTTAAATAAACAATGTTATAAACAAATTGGTTTAATGAACATTTACAAGCAATACACAATGAACGAAGTTTTGTCCAGAGTGTAATGCGTTAAAGAAAATAGAAAGTTGAAATATTTCGATTGTTAAATAAACAATTTATAAACAATTAAAATAAACATTTACAAGCAACACACAGTGAACGAAATTAATGTTCAGAATGTAATGTCTTGTTATAGAAGTTAGGAAGTTGAAATGTTTCGATAGTTAAATAAACAATTTTATAAACAATTTATAAACAATTAAAATAAACATGTACAAGCAATACACAATGAACGAAATTAATGTCCAGAGTGTAATGTCTTGTTATAGAAGTTAGAAGGTTGAAATGTTTCGATTGTTAAATAAACAATTTGTAAACAATTAAAATAAACATTTACAAGCAATACACAGTGAACGAAATTAATGTCCAGAGTGTAATGTCTTGTTATAGAAGTTAGAAAGGTTGAAATTTTTCGATTGTTAAATAATCAATTTATAAACAATTAAAATAAAGTTACAAGCAATGCACAATGAACGAAATTAATGTCCAGAGTGTAATGTCTTGTTATAGAAGTTAGAAGGTTGAAATGTATACCGGACAGGGCGCGGTCATTTTCGTCACGGGGAATCAAGCGCGCCCCGGTCGGGCTAGAAGCACGGTTAATCCTCGATCGGGTACTGGATAGTTTCCGGTCTGTACCCTGCCAGTCCCTGGTCAGGTATACGTATAAGATGTAATCCTCGAAATTACTTTAAAATATTAAAATAAAAGCAGAAAATTATACATTTTTAATTGCTATTTATTAGTCATACATAATATATTTGTTGCGACAAATCTTTAAATTAAATCAAGTTCATTTGTTCAATGTATTAAATTGTATCAGCAGGATCTTCACTTATAATAGGCTCTTGCTCATTATTGTCCTGGTGAATTTCGTGATCAGTTTTCTTCATGGTCTTTTGTAATACAAAAATAAAACATTTTTAATTATTTAAACATAAATATATGTCAAAACATACAAACAGAACTTACCTAAAGGTGTAATGGGAGTCTCAATTTCACTATGAAAATCATCTATGTCGATATCGATTAAATCATGTAAAATTGGACTATTTTTTATTCACCTGCGCTTCTTAGAATGCCTATGATTTACATCACGAATACGTTTATCCATTATTTAAACCGATACTATACGTTATAATTTACAGTAAATTCCCAAGAATGTTAACATGCACGAAAACTTTGAGGTTAAGACATCATGGTTGCAACTTCAGTAGAAAAACGTACTTACAGTCCTGAACGTTCATTGAACGATGGAAAATATTTGTTTGAAAACGAAATGATTAGTTTTTGCAAAAGAAAATAAAACAATAGTGGTTTGTTTATGGCCGATTGTATATTTAAAGGACCCCAAATATAACCGAAAAAAAATCTGCCCGCTTTGCGGGCACATTCTCATCGCGCGCAGCTCGCTTCGCTCGCAAGTTTGAGCGCGCTTAGGGCGCGCGATTCGATCGTCGCGCTTCGCGCTCGGTCTTGTGCTCTTCGCATACATTTAAGTTTATTTCTTATATTTTGATACTGAAGCTCAAACCAATTTTATAATAATATTACAGATGATGTGAATTACACATTTTCCCAAAGACACTCAATTTCTTTTTGAAATTAAGTGAAACAGGAAATTCAATTTACTTAAGGCTCTATCAGCCTTAAGGAACACATTCTCATCATGGCGCTCGCGCTTCGCGCTCGATTTTCTGTATACATTTCAGTATAACTTTTTAATAAATTACATGATTAAAAGAATTTACTTACGACCCCATATCCAAAAAGGAAAAACAATCGTAGACTTTATTTAAGGAAACGATTTTGCAGAACAACGCTTATTTCGTATCTCACATATTTTGGTGAAAAAAATCGAATTTTTTCAATATTAAAAATCAAAACATAAAATATACATCCTGTCCCGAAATTTCTTTATCAGAATTTGTAGACCTCATTTAGGCAAACAATTTTCCATCTAAATGTTTTTTTTGCATCTCGCATATTTTGTCTAAAAAATGGAATTTTTTCATTTTTATCGTATTTTTTGGAATTGAAACGAAAAATATATCTTTTATCAGAAACTGTGTCAGACAAAATTTGTAGATCTTTTTGAAACGAACAACTTTGTATTCTTACGTTTTTTTGGTATTTCCAATATTTAAAGAATTTGAAAATCTTTAAATATTGAATTTATTTGCATTATTTGCGATATAAGAGTTTGAAATTGTCTACGAGGACACCTGTCGACAACGTATCCTATCTGATACGCGACTAGTGATCCTCCGATAATGTAGGCAGTGAAAAAATTTCAAACCTAACTAATTAATTTCCAATATTATTGTTAAAAAATTGAATTTTGGATTTTCAGTAGTTTTTTTTTTAATTAAAAAGAAAAATATGCATCTTATGAAAAAATGTTACAGTTCAAATTTGTAGGTCTTTATGTATTCAATAATATTGTATCATAACGTTTTTTCGTATCTCGTATAATTTAACTGGAAAATGGAATTTTGATATCCACTTTTTTCGAATTTGAATATGCTGTAACATTTCTAATTTTGATTTAATCAAAAAATGTTATTAGGATAATTTTTAGAGATTTATGAGCACTATCAAAAACCAGGATTGGAATTTTTGATTTTTTCAAAAAATTATTTTCAAAAACACAAAAGTAGTGCTCAACCCCTCAATTTTGATTGGATGTGGCTGGTTAACGAACTTGTCCTTACTTTTTCGGCTCCGATAAAGTGTACCAAAGCTCAATTCAATCTGATAATTCTATCGAGAGTTATGCCGCACACGACCTACAGACAGACAGACAGACTGACAGACAGACAGACAGACACTTTCGTAAAAACCATTTTTTCTGACTCCGGGGGTCTCAAAACGTAAAGAGTTGATGAAAATTTCGAAAGTCATTTTTCACATAAAACCAATACCTTCTCATCCATGATGAGAACGTAATAATTATCTTGTAAAACAAAATTTTCTGTCATCGTTCAATGAAGGTTCAAACCTGTAAGTGTGTCTGGCAAAAGTTGTGTTTTTAAATTTTTCTACACAATTTTTGGTCTCACATATATTTTGACATCTGATTTAATATATTATAGATACATTATTTTTATAAAACTTGTTAGCATATTCATAAAAATGCAAAATTCGAAACAATTAGACGACCTGATCGGGTCCCGTCCAGTGCCCGGGCGGAAACCGTAAAGCAACTTGCGTGGCCATAGTCTGACCAGGCCCTGGTTGGTGAGAATTTTCCAAACAACTGCGCGGGCAAGGCCCGACCAGGCCCTGGTTGGGTAAAAGTTATCCGGCTATTGCACGGCCAGGACCCGACCGTTAGCAGGGCATAGTCGAGACAATTTCTGCACAGGAAGCAATACACAGTGAACGAAATTAATGTCCAGAGTGTAATGTCTTGTTATAGAAGTTAGAAAGGTTGAAATTTTTCGATTGTTAAATAATCAATTTATAAACAATTAAAATAAAGTTACAAGCAATGCACAATGAACGAAATTAATGTCCAGAGTGTAATGTCTTGTTATAGAAGTTAGAATGATTGAAATGTTTCGATTGTTAAATAAACAATTTATAAACAATTAAAATAAACATTTACAAGCAATACGCACTGAACGAAATTAATGTCCAGAGTGTAATGTCTTGTTATAGAAGTTTGAAAGTTGAAATAGTTAGTAGGAATTACCAATTTATTGTAAGGTTCTTTAGGATATTAATAATATTGTAAATAATGTTTAACTTACTTGGAAATTTATTTGAAACTGTTGGCTGTTTGAGATACAAGTCGCTGGATAGTCGTATTAACAATTTTTAATAATTTGCGTACAATTTCAAACATGTAATTATACAAACGTAAAAATCAAAAAAATGAGTTTGAGTATAGTTGGACCAAGTCCAAGTCTGACAAAAATTTGGTGTTTCCTAGGACCAAGTCTAGGATGAACTGACTTTTCATGGAAATTGTCGCCGTATTCATATGATTTGGTTCCCATATGCTCTATGGGTAAGACAAAGAGAGCATGAGGGTTTTTTTGGGTTATACCGAGTGTCCTCATATTAACTTTACCTTTTACAAAATTCCTTAAAAATAAACGTCATTCTTCAGATTTTCTTATATTTTAAGTCCTATCCGGTAAATTTCACTTAACATGAATTACTAATTTAATTAATTCGCATGTGTGAGTTTCACCCCTTTCTTGTTTTCTTTTAATACTTATAATTTAACTTATTATTTAACGATATTATAAAATTTTGTCGCATCTTTGAACATATAATTTGAATATATTTTGATTTCGCGCGATTTTATCGATAAGGTAGTTCAAAATAAAAGAAATTTTACAAAATATTATTTTGAAGAGAAACTGTAAAAATCTATAAGAAATCTGAAAAGTGCTCTAAGTGCAGTGCTTTAAGACTAGGGGAGCGTCCTTATCATGCACTTTGACATGTTTATTGCACTCCTGCAGTCTAAGTCAGCTGCATTCAAGTGTCTATTTCCCGTATATACTAGGTGACCGAAAATGTTCAAGAATCGACGTATTAATTTCTTATTCTACATGAATATTAACAATTAAAACTTACGCAGGATGTAACAGCCGATTCTAGCTCAATATCTGGTGAAACGATTTGAGATTTTTTACGGATTATTATGCATTTTTCGCAGATTTTTCCAACAATGCGATGGTACATTGTAAAATTTATTGTTATTTAATTATTTAAAATATTTATATCGTTAATCATACTCACTGGAACTGGAACATCTTTTTTTAAATTACGCGTTTTGATTACAGCTTTAATCTTCACCGCTTTTTTTTCCACGTTTGTTTTAGTTGATTTAAAATTTTTTTTTATTGAGTCAAGTAGAATTGAACAGTTCAGTTCCGAATTTTCTGCCAAAGTCAAACTGAACCACTCGCGCGCCGAGCGCTTTTTATAAAATCATCCATAGTTACAATATTTAAGACTTGATTACACTGACATTTTCGGAACGTTTTCTCCGAAGGTCGTAGAAAAAATGGCTCGCTGGAAGTTTTCTCATAGTTTGAGTTCGTCGCATACACTTTTCCGTCAAAGTGTTCGAAACCCGATCACCGGTAACCTGCCATTTGTTATTGAATGTAAGTGAAAAAATGCAATTTTTGTGTTTTATTGACTTTAGAGGTGTTACATATGTATCCTGAACATACTGTAAGAATCTCAAATCATTTCACCAGTTATCGAGCTGGAATCGGCAAATTGAGTTTTAAAAATCTGCCCGCTTCGCGGGCACATTCTCATTGCGCGCATTGCGCGCAGCTCGCTTCGCTCGCAAGTTTGAGCGCGCCTAGGGCGCGCGATTCGATCGTCGCGATTCGCGCTCCGTGATACTCGATCGTCGCGCTGCGCGCTCTGGAATTTTTGAAAGTCGCGCTTCGCGCTCGGTCTTGTGCTCTTCGCATGCGTTTAAGTTTATTTCTTATAATTTAATACTGAAGCTCAAACCAATTTAATGATATTAAAGATGATGTAAATTAATCATTTTCTCAAAGTCACTCTATTTCTTTTTGAATTTAAGTGAAACAGGAAATTCAATTTACTTAAGGCTCTATCAGCATCACATACCCTCAAGTACTAGAATGAAAAGGGTTCAACAAGAGCGAGTCCTCGATTTTTCGAAAACTATTAGAGATTTTAAAACGTTTTTTTTTTAAATAAAAGTACTCTCGAAGGACTACGGCGCTACTATCTAATAGATAGTCCAGTCGCCATCGTTGTCCAGAATGGCCTGGCACCTTTTCGGCATGCTTTCCACTAATTTTTCAGCGTAGTCCGTTGGTAATTCTTGCCATATCTTCCTGATTTTTTGCGAGAGCTGTTTCAGGGTGAACACACGTTTTCCCGCAAGCTTCCTCTTTGAAACATTCCAGACATTTTCGATTGGATTCGCATCGGGGGACTGTGATGGCCAGTCCAAAGTTGTGATGCCCTTTTCTGTTTTCCAGGCGGTGCAGATACGGCTTCGATGTTTCGGGTCGTTATTTTCTTGTAAGATCCAATCGGCCGTATCGGCTTGAAACATCTTTGTAGCAGACCTTAGAAGACCACGTTCATATATTTGGAGCATTTTCTGAGCATTCAAGTTCTCGGTGAAGAGCTCTAAACACCCAAAACCGCGCTATGAGAAGCATCCCCAAACATGGACCTTCACGGGGTGTTTTTTATTGGCTTTATAACGCTCAACCCACTTCTTCACGAACGATTTCGACTGTTTGATGTATTTAGCAGCGACTGTATAGGACATAAGTGGTCCCTTTGGATGGGTACACAAGAAGACCGCTTCAAAACGTTTCGCGTACACAGAACTCATTATGACTCACGTCTGCTCTCTCCGACGATTCGAACGCTACTGAATCGCCTTGGTAATTGCGCCGTAGTCCTTTAAATGTACTTTCATTAAATCAAGAGAGTATAAAGAGAAGCAAAAGAGAATCAAGAGAAGCAAAAGAGAATCAAGAGAATATCAAGAGAAGCAAAAGAGAATCCAGAGAGTATCAAGAGAAGCAAAAGAGAATCAATAGTTCGACTCGGGTAGTCCGGTCTTTGGTTGCAAAAAAATTAAATTTTTTCGGCCTGTGTAATTATTAAAGAATTATATATTACATAATCTACCATTATTTAAAATTTCCCGCTGATATGTATGTGTTCCATGTGCTGGAATTATAGTTTCATTCTGCTGAACAATTGTGATTCGAAACTGTACTCTTTGTTCTTAAAGACCACACGTAGTTGGTAAAAAAATTGCCTTCCATCAAATTATTTTTTAGATCACAATTTTTATTCGATCGAGCGTTCTCGTGTGGAAAATGCTCAGCTTATCTCCACGGAGGGCTGTTTTCTCAGCCCTTTAAAAGAATATATAATACCCAATGACTTGATAAATTGAAAAAAATGGTTATGGGAACATTGGTTTGAATAGTATTAAATGTTTCGAAATGAGTTTTTGACATCGATGCGTAAATTTATTACTTTTTTTCCAACTTCAAATTTTCTTACTTCATTCAAAAATATTAATATTAATAGCAGTCTACATTAAAAATTTAATCAGATACATGGTACAAATATATAATCCAATGGGAAATAATTCGAAGGCTACAAAATGTGACTAGGAAAATCATGTATTGTCAATGTCATTAACAAAATTTATAAACAATTTTTCAAATAAATGAGTATATCGAATCACCATATCAAAGAAGAGCACGTAAACTTATTTTGACAATTTTGTATAACATTTTTAAAAAAATAACATCAGATGCAACTTTTTCCACAGGGGAAAAAGTTTCATTATTGGAATTTATATAAGATTGTATGCTTTCGAGATTAAAATTTTAAAAACTTTCAAAGTTATGAGCCCTCCGAAAATAGTAAAATAATTTTACGCGCCCTTGTTTGATGTTGCGGTTCATTTTTAAATAATAACAATAAAATAATATTATCATATAATATGATAATAATAACAATAATAAATTGAAAATTCTTCCTTTTTTACATTCTCATCATGGATGAGAAGGTATTGGTTTTATGTGAAAAATGACTTTCGATATTTTTATCAAATCTTTACGTTTTGAGACCCCCTGAGTCATAAAAAAGGGTTTTTACGAAAGTGTCTGTCTATCTGTCT
The DNA here is from genome assembly GCA_030998225.1 of Diplolepis rosae. Taxonomy (NCBI): domain Eukaryota; kingdom Metazoa; phylum Arthropoda; class Insecta; order Hymenoptera; family Diplolepididae; genus Diplolepis; species Diplolepis rosae. The sequence continues at coordinate 18,710,389 of JAPYXD010000701.1, read as the reverse complement.
GTCTGTAGTAGGTCGTGTGCGGCATAACTCCCGATAGAATTATCAGATTTTCATAAGATGCATATTTTTATTTTTAATTAAAAAAAAAACTATTGAAAATCCAAAATTCAATTTTTTAACAATAATATGTAAAATAAGAAAAAAACGTAAGGATACAAAGTTTGTCGTTTCAAAAAGATCTACAAATTTTGTCTCACACAGTTTTTGATGAAACATATATTTTTCGTTTCAATTCCAAAAAATACGATTAAAATTAAAAAATTCCATTTTTTAGACAAAATAAATTATTTTAATCATGTAATTTATTAAAAAGTTACTGAAATGTATACAGAAAATCGAGCGCGAAGCGCGAGCGCCATGATGAGAATGTGTTCCTTAAGGCTGATAGAGCCTTAAGTAAATTGAATTTCCTGTTTCACTTAAATTCAAAAAGAAATTGAGTTTTTCGCATCTCGCATAGTTTAGCTGGAAAATAGGAATTTTTATTTTTAATGTTATTTTTTTAAATTAAAACGAAAAATATACATCTTATCAAAAAATACATAGATACAAATTTATAGATCTCTTCTGAGAAAAACATATTGCTTCATGCCGTTTTTTCGCATCTCGCTTAATTTAGCTGATTAAAAGGATTTTTTATTTTCAATGTTATTTTTTAAAATCGAAACAAGAAATATGCATGTTATCAAAAAATGTTTAAATTTAACTTTGTAGATCTTTTCAGTGATCAATTATGTATCATCGACATAAAGTTTTGTTACATCCCCCATAGTTTGTCTAGAAAATAGAATTTAATTATTGATTTTTTCAATTTTAAATAACCATAACTTTCCTAATATTGGTTAGATTTAAAAATTTAATCACTTCGATTTGTAGAGCTTTTTGGGTAACTTCAGAAACTCGTATCATTTTTTTTTATTTTTTCAAACAGTAGTTTTCAAAAATACCAAAAATGCTCTAATTTTCGAAATTTTTGTCAGATTTTGCCAGGATTTAAAAAACTTTTCTTTTTTTTCACGTTAAAAGAGACGTCCGAAATTGGGATTTATGATCATTTTTTTTAAATTTTTACTTTATAAGTATAATTTATAAAAACATTATTAAATGCGATAAACATATCATGAAAAATTGCATGATACACTTAATTTTATTTTTTTTGATCATATGGAATCAATACTAATAATAAATATTATAATGATAATGATACTAGTATAATAAAATGATTAGCGTTAAAAAATACGTCAAAAAGGACGTACAAAAGGACGTGAAAAAGTACGGCCTTCTCTCTGAATCTGAATCACTTAAAATCTCTTGATTATCAGTGAAATTTGACTGATTCAAATAGCTAAAAAGATGTTATTGTGAAGCAGCTGAATTTTACTGATTCAACCAGTGAAAATTAACTGATTTAGATTAAGAGAGTTTATGACGTATTTTTTTACGCCCTTTTTGACGTGAAAAAGTACGTATTTCTAGACGTAACATTTTTTAACTAGGAAGGGATCATGAAATGCAAGTTTGAGCGCAACTAGGACGCACGATTTGATCGTCGCGCTTCGCGCTCGGCCTTGTGCTCTTCGCATACATTTAAGTTTATTTCTTATAATTTAATACTGAAGCTCAAACCAATTTTATAATATTAAAGATGATGTAAATTACTCATTTTCTCAAATTCACTAAATTTCTTTTTCAATTTAAGTGAAACAGGAAATTCAATTTACTTAAGGCTCTATCGGCCTTAAGGAACACATTCTTATCATGACACTCATGCTCGCGCTCGATTTTCTGTATACATTTCAGTAACTTTTTAATAAATTACATGATTGAAATAATTTATTTATTTTCTTCCAAATATCTCCAAAAGGAAAAACAATCGTAGACTTCATTCAAGGAAACGATTTTGCAGAACAATGCTTATTTCGTATCTTACATATTTTGGTGAAAAAAATCGAATTTTTTCAATATTAAAAATCAAAACATAAAATATACATCCTGTCGAGAAATTTCCTAATAAGAACGTGTAGACCTCATTTAGGCAAATAATTTTTCATCTAAACGTTTTTTATATATCTCATATATTTTGTCTAAAAAATGGAATTCTTAAATTTTAATCGTATTTTTTGGAATTGAAAAGAAAAATATATGTTTTTTCAGAAACTGTGTGAGACAAAATTTGTAGATCTTTGTATTCTTACGTTTCTTTCGTATTTCACATATTATTGTTAAAAAATTGAATTTTGGATTTTCAATAGTTTTTTTTTAAATTAAAAAGAAAAATATGCATCTTATAAAAAAATGTTACAATTCAAAATTGTAGGTTTTTATGTAGAAAATAATATTGTATCATAACGTTTTTTCGTATCTCGTATAATTTAACTGGAAAATGGAATTTTTATATTGACTTTTTTCAAGTTTTAATATGCTGTAACATTTCTAATTTTGATTTAATCAAAAAATGTTATGAAGATAATTTGTAGAGATTTATGAGCACTATCAAAAACCAGTATTGGAATTTTTGATTTTTTCAAAAAGTTATTTTCAAAAACACAAAAGTAGTGCTCAATCCCTCAATTTTGATTGGATGTGGCTGATTAACGAACTTGCCCTTACTTTTTCGGCTCCGATGAAGTGTGCAAAAGCTCAATTCAATCTAATAATTCTATCGAGAGTTATGTCGCACACGACCTACTACAGACAGACAGACAGACACTTTCGTAAAAACCGTTTTTTCTGACTCAGGGAGTCTCAAAACGTAAATATTTGATGAAAATTTCGAAAGTAATTTTTCACATAAAACCAATACCTTCTCATATGATGAGAATGTAAAAAATTAGGAATCTAGGGAAAATCGAGGTGCAATGGTAATTATTCTTAGCGGACTGGAAATTTTTCACCGTCAAAATACTAAAGAATCTAAAACTGATATGAAACTTCAGTATAGGCTAAAGTTCGATACAATCTATACTAAATTATAATATAGTTCATTAAAATTCAGTATTTCACTGCGAAAAATTCTCACAATGACACGTTTTTCCCTAAATTGAAACATAGTTCAACAAAAATTTTAAACTTCAGTTTCTCCGTGTAATATCTTCTCATATCCCTAACTTTTCGAAATATGCCAACTTTGGCATGTTATTGGCATCTTGTTGGCAATTTTTTGGTATGCTTTTTCCAAGTGATAATTACGTCGGAATTATCGCTTTTCATTGATTTCTTAAAATAAAACCTTAAAAATTGATTATTTCGGTGTTATCGTGTAAGTATAGCATGAAGTCTGCTGAAATAGTTAATTTTATAAGTGGTCGTATAATCGCATTATTTTTTAATTTAAACATTATAATGCAAAATTATACATACACGATAACACCGAAATAATCAATTTTTAAGTTTTTATTTTAAGAAATCAATGAAAAGCGATAATTCCGAAGTAATTATCACTTGGAAAAAGCATACCAAAAAATTGCCAACAAGATGCCAATAACATGCCAAAGTTGGCATATTTCGAAAAGTAAGGGTATGATTGAAATGTAAAAAGATTCTTTGGGATAGTTCACTGAACTGATTTGTTTTGGATAAATGGGGTTCTATAACTAGTAGGGAAGTCGTGAGAACTGACATATGTGTGAACGTTTCAAAGAAAGGTAAAAAACGAAGCTCATAGAGGAAAGGTTGCTCGCGTGTACGAAACCACTAAGGAACGCGTGTGACTGTCTGACCAGCCACAGTAGAAATAGTCAGTGCTGCGCGAGCCTCCGTTGTGTAAAGACGTAAACTTGCGTGAGTGTCGTGCTTCCGTGCGTGACATTCAACTTCGATATTTATGACAGACAAGTGTGCTCAAACATCCTTATAAATTACTTTCCTTTCCCGCCAACATCAGCTCATCATTATTTGCCTAAAAAATTCCAGGTATTCACATTATATACTTTAATCATACATTAATAAATTATAATTTTCTAAATTGAATTCGAATCTGTGTCACTACACATTTAAAACCATCTCATCATCCAAACAAAACTCAAAATTTCAAGAATCCAAAGTAATTCGAACCTTTGAGTTATCAACAGGAGCAAATTTTGACCAAAATAAGCTTTAAATTTAACAATTATGAGAACATAAGAAAAAAGGCGAACTTCCAAACCCCCTTTTTTCGGTCCTTTTTTAATATTCTCATAATTGTTGAATTTAAGCACTTAGGAAAAATATTTGATTGAATCATAGAAAATTATTTGTTTGAAAAACTTTTTTGATTTAAAAAAAAATGATTTATTTGAATCAAATAAAATTTGATCCAAACAAAGTATCTTTGAACCAAATAAAAATGTCTGTCTTAAATCAGACAAATTATATTTTTGACCATATACGAATGCAATAATTTGTTTGTTTTGAAGAAAAATTTATTTGATTCAAACAAATATTTATTTATCCCAAAGATATTTTGTTTCGATTAAACCAATGTTTAATTCAAATAAATCTTTTGTTTGAATCAAAAAAGCCTCTGAAACAAATTATTTTCATTCAATCAAATATTTTTTCGGATTTATCCTTGTTTTGGTTAAAATTTGATCGTGTTGGTATTTTAAGGGTTTAAATTGTTTTGGATTTTTGAAATTTTTAATTCTGATTTTCTTCACTCAGGAGAAGATATTGTTGAATGAAAAAGTTTGTTATTGGTTCTACCATAATATTTTGTTGTTATGCGGACAGCAAAATGTTTGGTTGATTCAACAAAATTCATTAATCAGTAAAATTTGATTGACCCATCCAAATATTATGCTTGATTTTAATACATTTAAAGTATTTATTATATTCAAGCAAGAAATTTTTTCAAATCAATAAGATACTTTGTGAATTCAACAAAACAAAACACCATTATTTTTAGACCCTTTCATTATTATATTCATTGGTTGTTATGCCGGTCTATAAGTAAAGGTCACAGATGCTTGTATCGCCAACTTCTGTAGCTTTATTTCCGTCTATTCCAATTTTTTATTCAAGACGATGTTTATGTATCTAACAGAATTTTAAATCTGACTTTTTTCAAATAATTTAATCTACGTACGTATCACATTAATATTAATATTCGTAATCAAGAATTGTATTGATCCTCGATTCATGAATGCGGTAATAAGTTGATGATAAACTTGGCTTTAAGGTCCGTAAATAAAATTCAGATTCGCGTGAGATTGCAAAAATTACTACATAACTTAAATCATTTTGAAGATATATTATGTACACATTTTTCGACTCAAAAAGTGTATGCTAAAGTTTAAATATTATTTCTTAAAGCACTTTTTAAATTATTAACTTAAGTACATAAACTCAAGATGTAAGCTTATAATGTATACCACTGATGAAAAGAACGTGAAAAAAAACGAAAAGAAAAGATAGAATTCGTGAATAGGTTTTCACAATTGACTAGATGGAACTTATTAACAAAACATAAATTTTCAACAAGGCGTTTTTCTTTTGGGCATAATTAGGATGCGTTTGCAAAAAGTAATAAGGTTGCTTACTTTAAAGAATTATGGGAAAATCTTGTTTTTATCGATTTGTGGAAAAATTGTAATTTCATGAAACAAATATCCCTATTCTTGTCATTCGATCAGAAATACTATTAGTAAAGGTCGAAATAAATGAAGATTCCAGACTATTTATACATTAATCGAAATTAAACGAAGAAATTAATCTACTAATAATTATTACGAGAACTAAACTTCAAGTAGTTAATATCTTCATTAGGAATTATCAAAAGACCACAGGTGATAATGATAATTAGCTTCCTAAATATGAAATAACCAGTTTATCTTCACCTTTCAATTAGAGGATTTATACAATGCTTTATTGGCTCTCTCTAAAAAGCAACAGTTAATTATAATTACCTAGGTTAGACTTTATTACCAACTAGATATCTCAATAATTTCCATTGAGATTCTTGGATAAATAAATGCGGTTAATTATGTTCATAGAAATCTGCCCGTGAAGCGGGCACATTCTCGTCGCGCGCTTTGAGCTCGGTCTTGTATTCTTAGCATACATATGAGTTTATTTCTTGTAATTTTATATTAAAAATCAAGTCAATTTTATAATATTGTAAATGTAAATTATATTTTCACAAAGTTACTACATTTTTAGATTTCAAATGAAAAAGGAAATTAAATTCACTTAAGGCTCTATCGGCCTTAAGGAACACATTCTTATCATGACACTCGCACTTTGCGCTCGATTTTCTGTACACATTTCTGTAACCTTCTAGTAAATTACATACTTAAAATAATTTATTTTCTAAAAAATATTTCAATAAAGAAAAATTTTCCCGCTTCGCAGGTACATTCTTATCGCGCGCTTCCCACGTAGCTTGCAAATTTGAGCGCGCCTAGGGCGCGCGATGCGATCGTTGCGCTTTACGTTCGATCTTGTATTCTTGGCATGCATATAAATTTATTTCTTCTAATTTGATACTGAAGCTCAAGTCAATTTTATAATATTGTAAATGTGAATTACATTTTTTCAAAGTTACTAAATTTGTTTATGATTTCAGATGAAAAAAAAAATTGAATTTACTTAAGGCTCTATTGGCCTTAAGGAACACATTCTTATCATGAGACTCGCGGTTCGCGCTCGATTTTCTGTATACATTTCTGTAAAATTCTAATAAATTACGTAATTAAAATAATTTATTATCTTCCAAATATATCTCAGTAATAAAAAATCTGTTCGCTTAGCGGGTGCATTCTTATCGCACGCTTCGCGCGTACCTTGCAAATTTGAGCGCGCCTAGGTCGCGCGATGCGATCGTCGCGTTTTGCGCTCGATCTTGTATTCTTGGCATGCATATAAATTTATTTCTTCTAATTTGATATTGAAGCTCAAGTCAATTTTATAATGTTGTAAATGTGAATTACATAATTAAAACGAATATTTTTTATCTCTCCTATTTGGGTTTAAAAATAGAATTTTTGATTTTCAATATCTAAAATCAAAACATAAAATATATATCTTGTCAAAAAATGTCCTAGTGAGAATTTATAGACCTTATATAGGCAAATAATTTTTCATCTTAACGTTTTTTTCGTATGTCACATATTTTGTTTAAATAATGGAATTTTTAAATTTTAATCGTATGTTTTGATATTAAAATCAAATATCTACGTTCTATCCGAAATATACGTTCGTCAGACAAAATTTGTAGATCTTATTGGAACAACAATTTTGCAAACTTACGTTTTCTCCGTATTTCACATATTATTGTTAAAAAATTGAATTTTGGGTTTTTAATAGTATTTTTTTTAATTAAAGGAAAAATATAAATCTTATGGAAAAATGTTGCAATCTATACTTGTAGATTTTCATGTAGTAAACAATTTTGTATCATAACTTTTGTTCGTATTTCGTATAATTTAATTCGAAATTGCGAATCAAAATGATCCGATTATCGGAATCGATCGCCTGTTACCAAACTTAAAAAATGTCATAAATGATCGTAGTGCAGGTATAAGGTTAGTCATGACCATCTTCATGCACCGTGAAGCCTGCCTTTAAAAAATGCATTTCATTTCAAAGCTTCTAAGATCTCGTCGTCTTAATAATTCAACATACAGTAAACCTTAACAGATCAAACTGTTGCAGATCAAACTGACTACCAATTTGGGTATAACATGATCCACTTTTGAAAGTAAAAAAATAATTATGTGTACAAGTTCACTCGTATCTGTCGAGCGGCAATTGTTAATTGTTTATTTATTTCTGTTTTTTTACTATGTGAAATAGCATCAAGTGGGTAAAGAAAATTGTTTTTTTATTTTTTTATATATAGAATAAAGCAACAGAGATGACGCTAAGTGTATAATTTTCGTTGAGGTGTTCAAATTATACCGCCAAAGATTTTAAATACATTTACTTACTAATTATTTAGTAATTAAAATTAAATATTAAAATGATTAAAAAATTATGATCTTAGAGCAAGTGTTGAAAATACATCTTTCTCGAGAATGTTTAGGTAAGAACAGAAATTTATGATGAGTTCATTCGAATTAAAAGTTCGCATTGAATATTAATGAACCTCGGATTGATTCGGATTCATTTGAAATAATTCTGATTGGTTCGGAAATAGATTCTGGAAGTGGCTCGGAATAGTTGCGATTGATTCGGAATCAATTTCAATCCAAAATTTTCTCCAGAAACATTTTCCACAAGGAATAAGGGAAATGTCCGCCCTCCCCAATGTTCCGTTGGACAATTCAAATTTTTTTTCACAAACTAATTAGTTTTATTCCATCTATGTCAGATTATTTCTTTAGTCATCAAAACCACTGCGCATGGCTTGCAATTTCTTTTAAATCTTGGCATGTGCCGGGAATCTTCCATTGAAATATTCCAATCCAGGCTTACATTTACCATAATTTCAGAACCTTTCCGGAACCTTCCAGTGGAATATACCGATAAGTTATTCCAACGATGAGACTTTTGAAAAACCATTCGGGTATCTTAAATAACATTTCTCAACTTAAATTTCCTCAGAAAGATGTATTTTTTGAACCTAGAACACCAAGATAACTTTTTCTAACGACGAGACCTTTGAAAAACCATTCGGGTATATTAAATTTCAGGTCTTAACCTAACTTTCCCGAGGAAGGTGTATTATTAGCACCTGGACTATCAGGATTACTTAATCGAATGACGGGACCTTTCAAAAAACATCTGCGTATTTTAAATTTCATTTATCAACTTAACATTCCTGAAGATGTATTTTTCACACCAGGATTACTTATTCCAGCGACGAGACCTTTGAAAAACCATCCGGGTATATTAAATTTCAGGTCTTAACCTAACTTCTTCGACGAAGATGTATTTTTAACACCTGAACTATCAGAATTACTTATTATAACGACGAGACCTTCTAAAATCCATCCAGATATCTTAATAATTAAATTTAATTCTGAATCATAGGTTGATAAGGTCGATATAGTAGAGTTCCGTTATCACATACAGTGATACACTCTTCTAATGATCGACATAATTGACTGAAATGATTTAGAAAGATCAGAAAATAGTTCCCGGTTTATCCGTAGCCAAGATTGGCGTTAACAAGTTTCTGTGAGAAAAGTTGTGGAACCTCCGTAGCTCAGATGACAGAGCATTCGACCGGCAATCGAAAGGATCTGGGCTCGATACTCAGCGGAGTGGAAGCGTTCCTTTTTTCACAGAAAAATTTCTTCATATTCTTAACACAATTTTATCATAATTTTTCAATCATTTTGATATTTAATTTTAATTACTAAATAATTCTCAGTATTTTATAAATATATTTAAAATCATTGGCGGTATAATTTGAACACCTCAACAAAAATTATACACTTAGCATCATCTCTGTTGCTTTATTCTATAAATAAAAAAATTAAAAAAACAAATTTCTTTACCGACTTGATACTACCCGTGTATCAATAAGAGGACGATTTAATATCAATCCAAATGAATCCGACCAATCCGAATCAGTCCAAACTTTCAATCCTAATGAATCCGAAATTGACCGGATTCATATGGATTGAAATTTCGGATTTATTCGGATTGAAAATTGTGAATTAGGATTGTGAATTAAGTGAAATTTTAATGCTACTAAGAACCCCCTTAAAAACAGCCAGAAAAGATCCTGGTATAGCCCGGCCGGTTCCGGACCAGCCTTCATGTCGGTAACATAACCAAACCAGCGTGACGTTTCTGGCGGGTACCTGGTCGGATAGCCCGACCGGTTTCCGGTTACAATTAGGGCTGTCCATCCGGATCTCGATCAGTTTCCGGGTTTGATTTTCACACGGGTATTTCACATGGTAAAAAAAAACAGAAATAAATATACAAGTAACAATTGCCGCTCGACAGATACGAGTGAACTTCTACACATATTTATTTTTTTACTTTCAAAAGTGGATTATTTTGTACCCAAATTGGTAGTCAGTTTGATCTGCAACAGTTTGATCTGTTAAGGTTTACTATGTTTTCGTAAAGTTTTTCCCAAAAACATGAAAAATGCTCCTATTTTGACAATTTTTGTCGGATGTGGCTGGTTAAAATACTTGTCCTTACTTTTATGGCTTTGATAAAGTATGGCAAAGCTCAATTCAATCCGATAATCCCATCGAAAGTTATCGAGATTTGATGAAAATTTCGAAAGTGAGAATGTAAAAAGTACTCCATCCAATTTCCTTTATACTCTATAAATATTAGGATATTAAAGCTGATGTTTATTCGAAAGAAGTAAAAAACCAGGTTTACCTATGTTGCGATCACACAAAACCTTTGATATGAGTTTATTTTCCCACTGGCTTATGGTAGTTATTATATATAATAAATCTCACACTATATTCTCTTTGAGATCTGTTCAATAAATGTAATATTATTGAGATTTCATTTCTTACCTCTGACTTTGATCAAACTTAATTGGTTAACTTATTTACAGAAGTACGCTAATCAGTCGAGGTTGAACAAAATAAATGTCTTAATTTATTTTAATTAGGTTTTATGATAATAAATATACTAGAAGGTCTAACTTGTCTCCTAGAGTTTTTGATTTTGCAACATTTTACCTAAAATACATCGCACGTGATTAAGACTTACTATTTTCAGTGCAGTACATTTTCACACCTGAGATACATAGTTACGTTTTTGAAGCAGGCAAGTAGCCAGACGACATTTTTCAAAAAATTCTGTCACATGATGAAAAAAAATAGTATTTTTATAGCAGTAGCTTTTTTTGAGTTATGTATTAGAAATATTTGATATTGAGTTTTATTTAGTCCAAATTCATTCAATTTCACATTTTAACATTAAAACATTAAAAATACAATTAAGGGGAGCTTCTTCTGTGAACGGGGTTTGTCGCTCCTTAATTTCGAGCGTGGATTAAAAAAAACTATGGGTTGCCTAATCTTGAAACTTTATGTAGTTATTATTCTTTGTTAGGGACTTCTACAGTGTTAATTTCATGCAAAAATATCAAATCATTCCTGAGATATGATTGCTCAAATTGGGACATGCTATTTTCGCAGAGGTAAATGGCGTGCATTGTAGAGCCTCAGCAGTTGATTCTGGAACAAACAATGCTATATGTTTTTTGTTTGTTTTTAAGTCCTCTATGGAGTGACGTTTTTGCATTTTGAAAAAAGTGATTTTTACAAAAATTACAACAACATTCTCAAAATTTTGATTTTTTTTCGTCAAATTTGTTTAAAAAAAGTGGGATAAAAATTTTTTTTTCACATTTTTCTCGACGTGATTTTATTTAAAATTTAATACAGTTTAATCCGATATAAAAACTTCTGAAATATGTCAAGCTGTTCTTTAGTTATCGTGCACGCCAGTTTGAAAAACATGGTTTTGAGAAAAACGCGTTTAAAGTTTTAAGTATAGTTTACATTTAAATGAAATTTTTGTTTCTCTACTAACATAACTCAGTCAATTTTGCTTGAATCGAATTGAAATTTGGAAAGCATATTTTCAAGTTGTTACACTATAAGAATATGCAAAAACCCAAAAATCGATTTTTTGACCCATTTCAGGAGAAGCTCCCCTTAAGGCCATCAATCAATCGGACCACTTAACTAAATTATACATTCATAGTTTGCAGAATTTTCACTCAAACGAAGTTGACAGACGTTATCTATCATGTTATGTAGTAATTTACAAATATTTTTACAGGAATTTGGTCACGTGATCTGGTTGATCCATCGCCTTAAATTGGAGTATATCTACAAAAACATCTTGCCCCTTTCATCAGTTGAACATGAGAGCTTCCATGAGTTTTCCTTTTTCCTAGGTGTACGGGATTTTATTTTCATTGGTTCTTTGAGAGCTTGGTCACGTCTTCTCATAAATGAATACAACTTTTTTTCTTCTCGTATGTTAGTATCGGTTTCTCCTAATCTCTATATCCTCTTTTTTCCCATCGTAATAGAGCAGCCACCTATAAATAGGCTCGTGTATAAATAAATCCTCACTCAATATTTAATGTTGCCAACTCCCCTGATGTACAGTTTGGTACTCTCAATCCCCCTCTTCCTCTCTCTCTCTCCTTTCCACGGGACGTAATACCACTTTTAGTAATTATATTACGCGTGCGTGTTGGAACGAAACAACTATGGGCATTTCACCTTCGGAAAACAAGGGCGAATATTTCGATTGATCAATGATGAATTCGATGCTGAACGAACCGGAAAATTTATTCGGGCATTGCTCTCTAACGTGGAGAGTACGTTGGCCGGAAGCGTCTATCGTAAATCGCGCTTTTCTTTTGCAACAACCGTCAAGCTGGCGAATGCTGAGTTTCGAAGGAGAACAAGGAGTTTTGTGGCGAATAGAACTTGGCATTGGTCCCTATCCAACGATCGTAGCCGCTCTGGCTCCAGCAATTTTGGCTCAAACTGGAAAATTGCAGAATTTTAGACCGATGCCATGTTCTTTAAATAAAACAATCGAGATCTTATTAATGTGGCACTTGCTTAATTTTTATCAGCAACTTATATTTTACTTATCCCTGGCGAAAGTATCGGATAAGAATTCATTCCGAGCCAATTAGAACTATTCCGTTTCATTCCGATATCTGTATCTGAGCCAATGCGAATCATTCCGAACCAATCCGAAAAACGGTAAAAAATAGATCCGACCTAATTCGATTTAATCCGAGTCAACTATCTGAATTAAACCGAAACCAAGTTTTCAATCAGAATTAATCCGAATCATTCCGACCTCGGATTCATTCGGATTAAATCTGATTGAAAATTCGGTTTGGATGAATCCGAGCGCGGATTGAAAACTTGGTTTCGGATTGGTTCGGATTAATCGGATAGTTTATTTTGATGAAATCGGATTAGGTCGGATCGATTTTTTACCGTTTTTTATCAAAAGAAATACAAAACTTTTTTTGGATTGGTTCGAAATTATTAGAATTGGCTCGGATACAGATATCGGAATGAATCGGAATAGTTCTGATTGGCTCGGAATGATTTTCTATCCAATACTTTCGCCAGGGATTCCATTTACTGATTCATTCTAGCCATCGGTAAAAGATTACTGATTAAAATTAAGAGAGGAAGGAAATAATTGGTTCGGGAATGAATTTTGGGTACTGGTGGACAGCAATTTACAAAATATCACTTTAATTAGGATATAGATTATTTTTTCATAATTTTTTAAAATTAACTAGCGAACGATGTTTTGCGTGCGCAATGCTGTTTGAATTATAAAAATATAAGTTTCATGTGAAAACGACTTTTAATTCAATTATTTAAATTTTAAGAGATTGCACGGAAAAAAATGAAATGTCTGCTACTGCTAACTGCAGTTAGCTGTTGACTAGTTAATTGTGATTGATAAAAAGTTTGCTGAGAGACTTAACAGTTTGCTGGGACAGTTAAAAAATGTTAGCTGCAATCGAAGTTGAAAATTTGCATTGTACTCCTTAGCGTATTAAGAGTTGTAGCTAATCATTTGGTTGTTGCTGCTAAAACAGTTTACTCTCCTAGAAAATCTCAAAATTCGTACTCGTAACTTTTAAAATTTTGCGCTGATATGTAAGAAGTTAGCAGCGGTTGCTAACGGCTGCTTAGACATCCCGCGTTTTCTGTGCTGCTCATGCGCACAAAGCGCGACTAGTCAGATATTGTGCTAATTCGACGATTCGCGTTAATTTATAATGCAAATGACTGATTTGTAACTGATCTCTGAAGATTGTATTGTAGGTTTTGTAATAGGTTCTTTATTGTGCTATTTATTATCTTCTTACTGAGTTTATCTTAATTCTAAGTGTTGTATACTTGTACAATTGAGAGGCCGGAGATGCCTCGCGTCTGAAGTATGAGCGACGTTCAGAAGCCTCCCCATTCTTAAGCGAAGAATTTTTGAAAACATTATATTGGACTGGCAAGTAAGTCGCTACTGTTCCCGGTAATGTTTCTACTTGTAGCTATAAGTTTGGTTATCAAAGCAGCTCACGTTTTATTCTTATTCTTGAAAAATTATGCTGTGATTAAGGTTAGAACTGAATCAGTTTTTTTTCGTTTTTAATTTTGCAGGTTACGATATGTCGCAAGAAATTAGTTGTTTTGATATAACTTGCCAGCAGACTTTTGTGAGTATAGAAGGGTTACGAGATCATTTTTTTCTTAAGCACCCAGGTGTAACTGTATTTAAATGTAGGTTTCGAAGTTCAAAATCAATGATTTTGAGTGCTACCTCTATTTGCAGCAATTGCTAATAAAATTAACTAGTACTTCAAACGCTGTTAGAACAGGAAGATAACACGACCGATAGGCTACTGCTCACAGTCGTTGTTACCAGTGCTAACGTAAATTAGCTGTCATCACTAAAGTACTGTAGCGAATAGACGTTAGTATTAGCAGCTAAGATATTCGCTGTCCGTATATCAAGTAAATTAAAATATGAAACCGGTTGAAGACATAAAAACACATTCACAAAAATCCTTTTTATTTTTCTTCAAATCATAGTCTGGTTTTGCTATATTTATCAAATATTTTCATGCATCTTTTAAAATAGTTTCAATTTCACTTAAGGCAATAAATGACTTATCAGATCTCAACCTCACCGACACTTTTTCGGCCTTCCGCATTTCCACGTTAATTGAGATATCGAGTTGAAACTTTGAATAATTAGGTAAAAGCACTAAGGACCGTTTATCTGCTCCTAAATATTTATATAATATTTATAAACAAATTTTTTGTTGGAAACATTCTTTATTACAATAATGAAAATTTAGGACCAGATAGATAATCTTTACTGTTTTTTATTTAATTACTGAAAGTTTCAACCCGATATCTCAATTAACGTGGAATTGCGTGAGGCTGAAAAAAAGTGTCGGTAAGTTAGGGATCTGATGAGTGATTTATGGCCTTAGTTATCCTACATCATACTTGAAAAACTAATATAACTTTTCTATTTTTTATAAATTTTACGTAAATCTATCAAATCCAAATTTTTTTCCATGCAAAACGATTTTTTAGGGTAGTTAATATATTTTAGTTTGTTATTTTCCAAAACTCCAATTAAAAAAACTTCCTTATCTTTTGATTGTATATAAAATCTTATTTTTTCGCTTATAAATTTTTACCGAATTTCCGAAAGATGAAAGATAGATAGTAAATAATTATTTTTTCTAAGTATCTGTAAGTATTGAGTGAATGATGCTCCTAGGCTTTTTTATTGTAACAATCTTTTATAATTTAAAAAAAATAATATAGTAAGTTATTAAAAAAGTAAAGTTCACGTTACTCAGAAAGGACTATAAAAGTTCCATGCTTAAAGTTTAAGTATTAGTTTCTATATAAAATCGCAAAAACCCAATTAGTCTAAAGTAAGGAAGTCTAAATTACCTCTTTTTTATACGAAATAATTGTGAAGAAAATGAAATTTTTCAGCCTGGACCCTATAAAAGTGTAAGTCGTTCTCCCCACAAAACTTTAATAGTGCAGTGCTGTCCTAGATAATGTCGTTTATAGTTGAAGTCTGAAAGTTTTTAATGATTTGGTATCTCTCTCAGTGATAGAGTCAAATTTTCCTGAGTGATTAAATTTTAAACGACCGAACCAAATATACTAGCTGAATTCGCAATCTAAGATTTTTATTTGAAGAATTCAACTATACAGGGCCGGCTCAAGAAAATTTGACGCCCTAGCAAAATAAATATTTGCGCCCCTTTAATCTGAAGATAGATTAATCTTTCTCTATATTAAGCAATTTGGAGTCATATTTTCGCAATAAAATCAATAAAAATCAAAATTTCCCAGTTAAATCAACACAATTTTTTAATCTCGCACATATAGTTGTAACATAAAATTAAATCATTGGTCATTAAAAAAAATGAAAATTTTACCCCGACTTTACCGCCCTAGGCGGTTGCCTATTTCGCTTATATGGCAGAGTCGGCCCTGCAACTATTGAATTTTACAATTCTTTCAGACAATTATTGGAAAACAAAAAAGAATCTTTCTCAGTCTGAATTCGAAACTGCGTTAGCAAATTTACATACACTCCCCTCCACATGTTTTTGCCTGCCAATGCGCGCTCGTGTTCATCTCCCTGTATTGTTTATAATAGAAACGTTATGGAGTTTATACTTTTCAAAAAGTTCGACAATAAACTATATCGGTAATTGAGAACCCAGAAATTTTCCAATGTTACTATGAATAATTTATTTTTTGCACGTTTACATCTTACACATTAAGTTCATAAAATTAGTTGGCACTGAAGAGGGCCCCCATTTGTGGCCGAAATGTTTGCCTTTTTTATCCCCATAATATATTTCCTGCCTTCCAAAATCTTTGATATGTTTTCTTGGTCATTGATTTTTAATGGAAATTAAGGTAGTTGATCCACGAAAATTAGACCTCAGGCAAAAATAGATAATTTTGCTTTCAAGAATAGCAATATTTTTATTGAAGGGCTATTTTGGAAGAGAAAAGAGATTAATTTCCATGGAAAAAATGTTAAATACAGAAAAATTATTTTATTAATAAATTTTATTCATGCCCCAACTCTTTTTCTTATCGCTTCTTACCAAATTTTAAAAAATTATGCAATTTCAATAAATTACAAATCAATTTTTCAAGAAAAAGATTCCCTATAACTTAACCATTTCCAATTTTTGAAAATGAATAAATTATTATCAAATTCAGCAATTTGTTTATAAAAATTTCGTTTTGGAAAATTTTTTTTAATGGTTTCAGCCATTAATGTATTTATTTTTAAAAATCAGAAACGGTGAAGTTGTGGGAAATATTTTCTCCGAAAAAATGAATCATGATTTATTAGAATCGCATAATTTTTTAAAATTTGGTAAGAAACGATAAGAAAAAAAAAGTTTGGTCAAAAATAAAATTTATTAATAATAGTATATTATGTGCCTAGGCACACAATGAGGGTGATTGCGTGACGAGCGACAATGCTCGCAGGAGATCGAAGCCAAGGCGTAGTCGAGGCGTAGCTGAGACGTAGCTGAAGCAAAGCCGAGACAAAGCCGAGACGAATCCGAGGCGCGATCAGTCCTGCGAGCATCGTCGCGAGTCTCGCAATGTCCCGAATTGTGTGCATTGGCACATATTCTATTTTATGTGACTGTGGTGCGGATACGAGTTTTTATGCGTACATTGGAATCTAAACTAGTATTGTAGTTGTTTGCGGCGCTAGTCATTACACTTGATATGTCACGACTAGTCCCGGCCATTTTGACTTTATCGGTCTTGTGTAGTAGTAGCGTGTTGTAATAGAGCATGCGCAGTTCAAATGTACAAGGCTTTGTCAGTAGGGTGCTAACGCTGTACGAAGAAGAATGAGAAATAGATTGCGTTCCGCTGTAAGACTATAATGCACATGCGCAGTTCAATTTCTACATTGTATTCCTCTGTAACGGAATATACAACATTGCTTTACTCTCAGCTGTAACGGAAAAACGAGTTTCCGCGGCTGAGGCACATAAAATTATTTTTCTGTGTTTTAAATTTTTTTCATGTAAAATAATCTCTTCTCTTTCAAAATAGCCCTTCAATAATAATATTGCTATTCTTGAAAGCAAAATTATCTATTTTTACCTGAGGTCTAATTTTCATAGATGAAAACTACCTTAAGTGACCCAATGCCAATATAAAGACACTATATCGAATTAATTATTATGTTAAACTATGGAACTTTAGCTTTAAATTAATAATCTTAGTAAAGAATTCATTGGTGATTCATGGACCAAAAATTATTTCAACGTACACATTGATCATAAAATAAGGAATCAGTAGATAATTAGGGGCGGCAGCAGCGCGCTCACTCGCTCGCTTGCAGAGGCGCGTGCGCCCGAATTAGAAAATTCATTAAGCCTAGTGTTTTAATTTCTCCATTCTTAAATTTTCACAGTATCTTCAAGAACCTTATGCAAATATTTTAGAATCGAAAAAACGAAAAAAGAAATATTCCAAATTGAAAAAAAAGATAATTGTTTATAAAACTTCACTATTTTGTTATTAAAAAAAATAACAGGACGTGCAGTACATTAGTTTGAAAAGCTTGGGGCGCTAGGCGCATTTTCGTATGACAACAATTTTTTATATGGAATAGTATATTACGACCCTAGGCCAGAAAGTTTGATTTCCTGGCGTATGTGATATCAATGCCGAGGCGAAGCCGAGGTTTTTGCTGGTCGGGGCGGGCATTAGAAACTTTGAAATAAAATTCTATCATACAATAACGGCAAAAAAAATGTTAAATCAAAAAATTTTTAAAAATTAACAAATACCAGGGAAAATTTATTCTTTGATAACAATATTAATATTAATCAACAGTAACTTTAACATCACACATCCAGTAATACTAATCTTATTACAATAATTATTATTACTTTTATTAATTTAATTATTAATATAAAATAAACCAGGTACATAAATTTTTTGTTTTTCTTTTTAAGAGTTACACTTTCGTGCAATTGCATGAAGTCATATTAAATTAAATTAAACAAACGAATTATACGATGAATATAGCGACAATACAGAGCCGAAAAAAACAAAAAGCGGCCACAAAAGTCGTTCTTTCTGGAGTGAAATGCGGCCGGGAGGACCGTACTTTCGGCTAGGAGATCAAGAAAAACTTTTTTTACTGTATCCTCATGAAAAAACATCAATTTTTCCAATTTCAAAATTTTGAAGATTCATTTCTCGAAATTTTCAAATATTATATTGAGAAAAAATACGTGTCGATTGTTTTTTAACATAGAACGCGACAAAAAATATTTTTTCGAAAAAAATTTGGGGTGTAAATTTCGCATGGAATGACCATTATACATATATTTTTAGTTCTTTCATGAAAAAACAAACATTTTTTTCCAGAAGTTATTTTAAAAACCTCATATTTTATTAGATATTAAAGTTTAAAAACAAGTGTTTTTTAGATAAAGAAAGTATAACATTGTTTAAAAAGTTCGAATTCAAAGATTACAATATGAGTTTGAAAGAGCTTGAAATAATCTTCAAAATGATATGTCTTAAAATTCTGATTTCTTTTAAAACTACATTCATCTAAAAAACCGCATGGAAAATTTTTTTTAAACCTTTCATAAAATGATAAAAATTGCGTATGCATTATACACCGTTCGGAAGAGCTCGATAAAAAATTTAAAACTCAAAATAACCACAGAAAGTCTTGAAAATGTATATTTTAGGGGTAGTAAAAAAACTTTGAATTTTGTATCTTGAACGCGTTGGATGGGCAAAAGCATATGGAGGGGAGTATATGTAAATTTGCTGAAGCAGATTCGAATTTGAGCTGAGACAGTGTTTTTTTCGTTCTTCAATGATTGTCTGATAGAACCGTAAAATTCAATACTGAATTTATTAGAAATCCAGATGAACGAATTGAAAAATATCTTTCAACAATTCTAGATTGAAATAATATTCATCTTAGTTTTTTACTTTTTGATCTATTTTACTCTTATTCATGCATTCATGTCTTTTTATAGGGAAATATGTGAGAGCCCTAGAGCAGCTTCCTGGTCACGTGACAAAAATTATATGTTAATTCAACCATGTAAGATAACTTTTTTGTTTATGAAATATCTTGCTCAAAATTTGGTAAATGTACCAAAAGATATGTGTCAAGGCCTTTTGCATGAGCATGCGCAGCAAAGAATATCTAAACTTTTTATTAAAATAAGGAACTACCTAGGGCCTGACTAAAATCCAAAAATAGGGCCCGACTAGAAGGAACTAGTTTTTCTAGAAACCAAACAGGGTGAACCTTATCAACGCCTCGCCGGGGCCCGCCTAGAACTTCCTAGTCTACTTTTTCTAGCGAGGGCCTAACCGTAGCCCTACCTTAAATGAGGACAAATCGGGCGATTTCTGCACGGGGTCTGTTAACTTCGTTTCAGTAAAAATTCTGCCATTTATTTCATTTTAAAATATAAAACTGAAGTATTATCGGCATTAATAGTTCTGTTACAACATTTCTACAGTGAATGAAATATCGTCTTCAAATTTTGGCGGATGAATCAAAAATTACTAAGACAGGTCTCTCATGTCCTGAATATTTATAATGATATAAAAAAATTGATAAAAATAAGTAGGGGAAATTGGGGCATTTTGTGAGACACTTTTTCCTAGCTCGATAACTTCCACAAAAATTAAAATTTTTGCAAATTTCAAAATGGTATGTGTTACTAGGAGGAAAAACGAAACTTTTGGCATAAGCAGTTTTTTTAAATTATTATCTGCCGAATAAAATCTGAGTGTTGGCAAAAACATGCGTTATTGAGATTTTTAAAATTGTTGAGGAATTGTGAGAAACCGTCTCAATTAACTCAATAACGAAAAATATCGATGAAAAATTTTTATTAAATGGTTGTAAATGACATAAAAATTATTTTTTAAAAAAAAAAAAAAAATCAAATAGAAAGAGATTGAAATCATTCGGATTCACAATTTGCGCATGTGTAATAAGCTCCAGTACTGACGCATTTCAACGACAGATCGGATTGAGTTCTTATGGATTTTGATCTGCTTAATCGCTTCCAAAACAACAGAAAAATCAATCGATATCTCATGTATGGCATAATGTGGCATGAGTAGAAATTTGACTAAAATTTTTTTCAAACATCAGAAAAAATCCACTAAACTGTCGGAATTTTGTATAAAAATGATAAACATACATTAAAATGCGATATTGGTTCGTAAAAGGCCAAAAATTTTGTATCTCACAATTCCCCAAACGCTTTGGTTGACAAGATGACCGTGTATGATTCACTCATTGAATGCTTATGCAAAATTCCTTTTGAGAGTCGAAATATTAATACCACACGATAATTATAAACATATGTACCTGAGTTAATTCTTCGAAAATTGTTGTGAAAACAATGCAAACACAAACGTACGAAATAATTATTTTGAGATAATTTTTCAAGTGGTTGTCGCACAGAGCTAACAATACGTGTATACGCATCGAGTGCTAATAGGAAAATGAGCTTGATAAAGAAAAAAGACGATAACAGCCATTTATATGTGTCAAACTTTGCAACTGTACTGGAAAATTGACGTGTCGCACAATACCTCATGTCTCACAATTCCCCAATTTCCCCTAACTTTAGCAAATTTGCAAACTACAAGTATATTGCCGACAATGTTAGATCAGTACAGCAAAACTTAAGACAGTTGATATTATTAATAAAATTTGTAAAAAAAAATGTATTTTGATGCCTATGCCTTCTCCTATTTCTTCTATATATTATTATTCCTAATTTTCTAAATTTCGACCGATTTATTTGATTTAAAATTTTATATATAGAGAAAAAAATCGATAGCCTATGACTGAATCAGCGTGACCTGCATGGCTCATGGCCTTAAGACTTAATATACTATTTTTCTATAATCCTCATTTATCTAGATATATTATTTTAAGTAATATAATTCATAATTTCAACAATATTTTATAATTAACTCATCAAAATATTATTTAGTACCAGAATGGCGCCACCGGATCATGCATGAAATTCACATTAAAGGGCAACTCGAACTACCGGGACATTTCATGCAGGGTTATACGATCTAAAAGCTCAATTGTTGAATCAAAGTTACATTATGCAATTCATATGGTTGGTCTGTTTCATTCAGAAATATTATCATTAAAATTATATTCATTATATTAGTTTCTGTTTGCGGCTAAACTCGCGTTGATAAGACTTCTGCTTTCATATTAATACTTTATTATGAGGGATTAACCATTACAGCTCAGTCCTTTGTTGCTAGAGAGTGATAATATATATATAAAATTGTAACTTAAAATATGAGATAATTATCATTAAGTGTCTTATTAAAATCGGCTGTGTAGTTTTTCTGCTGTAAGAGAACAGACGAGCAAAAATCGTAAAAATTGTTGTTTTGACTCCTGCACGTTGCAAATAAACCCTCAATAATAAAAATTGCAAAATATTTATAATGTACACACAGTACATTGTTACATATTTATTATATTGCAAAAAAGATAAAATTATTTTAAGTTTAATTTGAAAATAATATAGTTGAATAATAACATAGTGAGTTTTATCTCATCTGTATTAAAAAATTTCGCACAGCTTGAGAAAATGGATTTAGAAATAAATTTGAAATTTAAACAATTTTAACATTGCTAGGACAATAAGAAAAAGTGCGGTTGATTTTATAACAAAATCGACTTGGTGACTTCACACTTTTAAATACTTTCAGAAATCGTAGACCTATTAAAAATTTAATTTTATAAAATACGTTTTCGCCTGGTTTTCGTATACAAAAACATATTTCATTTAAAATCTATTTGTAAACATTAAACACGTCGGCCTGCATCATATATAATGAAACAGACTATTGGTAGAATATTACGTGCAATGTAAATTATGGACTGCATAATAATTATCTTATAGTCAAGTAGGTTTTGAATGTTTGCTAGTCGATTATTATTGAATTAAAATTTTTTTTTCAAGATTAATAAATTTGAAAACGCAAAACACTTTCTACTACCAGACCAGCAAATAATAATGTGTCAAAAAAAAAACGTTTTGAAAAATTAGTAGCTGGCAAAAATTCCAAAACTAGTGAATTAAAAAATTTTGGAAAATAGAATTTTTGTTAAGAATTTACGAATTATTCAAAAATAAATTTTACCATACCTTGATTTTTTTAGTTTACAAATGAATTTTATTCCATTTATAAAATTCCAGTTTTTCAAGTGAAGTCTAAAATCGAGATTCATAAACCTATGAGATATTAAATTTGGATTTATAGTCTGATTTTCTTCTGTCTTGCAAATTTCTAAAATTAACTGACAAATAAATGACTGGAAATCCCTGAATAATATTCTTAAATTCTTGACCGACTTTTTCTCTTTACTCTAATTCGAAACTTGTAATTAATATTATGATTGGCTTCAATTACACTGTCTGACATTTTCGGACTTTTTTTTGGCCCTTGACCAAAATCCATGTCGGACAGTATTATTTAATATTCATAGTGCCCGAATAAAAAAATTCATTACTCTTATTGTTTTGATTTCTCCATTCTCAAATTTTCACAGTATCATTAAGAACCTTATGCAAATATTTTAGAATCGAAAAAACGAAAAAAGAAATATTCCAAATTGAAAAAAAAGATAATTGTTTATAAAACTTCACTATTTTGTTATTTAAAAAAAATTAACAGGACCTGCAGTATATCACTTTGAAAAGCTTCGGGGGGCTAGGCACATTTTCCGTATGACAACAATTTTTTATATCGAAAACTTTTTTTACTGTATCCTATTGAAAAAACATCAATTTTTTCGATTTCAGAATTTTGAAGATTCATTTCTCGAAATTTTCAAATATATTGAAAAAGTAAATACGTGTTGTTTATTTTAGAACATTGAACGCGACAAAACATATTTTTTCGAAAAAAATGTTGGGGTGTGAATTACGCATAGAATGACACATATATTACTTTGCGCGCGCACACATCTCTCTTATTAAGCCTATTTCAGATAAATGGTTATTATTAAATTTTTAAATCTCTTTGAAATTAGTATATTGTGCAACTAGGGAAAAAAAAAATTATTTTGCGAGTGTGAAGTTTGATGCACGAGCAAAGCGAGGGTAACAACCACACGAGTAAAATAAATGTTTTTCCTGTGTTTCACACGATTTTTTTTCTACTATGGGGTCAGAAAATGGATTTTTTTGCTCCACGCGGGGCAATAAAATCCACTTTATGATCCGCTAGTAGAAAATAGTACATTGTGCAACTAGGGAAAAAAAAAATTTATTTTGCGAGTGTGAAGTTTGATGCCCGAGCAAAGCGAGGGTAACAACCACACGAGTAAAATAAATGTTTTTCCCGTGTTGCACACGATTTTTTTTCTACTATCGGGTCAGAATGTGGATTTGTTTGCCCCGCACGGGGCAATAAAGTCCACTTTATGACCCGCTAGTAGAAAAAAATAATTTTTTTTCTGAACATTCTTTCCGTATCTCGTATATTTTGTCAGAAAAATTGAATTTTTTTATTTTTAGAACAACGTTTTTTGTGTCCAAACGGGCGGAAAAAGTCGCATTGCATGCTTGCGCGTAGATCGACATGCAGCCAATTTCGCCTCGGCGACGAAATCGGGCGAAATGTTCATACCGCCTGACACTTGACTGCCCGTGGCTAACTACGCGCACGCACGCAATGAGACTTTTTCCACCAATTTAGACACAAAACGTCGTGTGTACCTCGAGCGGACATGGTAGCGATGTGACTCGTGTGAATTACGTCTTCACTCTCGTCACAATCACCACCATACCGCCCTTGGTACACAATCTACTATTGTGGATAAAACCAGAACCGTTGGTCAAACGTGACTGATTAATGAACATGTGCTTTATTTTTGGGCCCTCAATAAGTATGCCAAAACGCAATCGAATCTGATAATTCTTTTTAAATTTATTGTGCTTACTGACGACGACAGAGAGACACCTTGGTAAAAACCTTTTTTTCTCATTCGGTCGGTCTCAAAACGTCGACATTATATACAAATTTCAAAAGTCATTTTTCGCAAAAAATCGATACCTTCTAATACGATGGGAATGTAAAAAAATGAAAAATTGTAAAAACTAAAGGGATAGTCTGTTTAACATACTTTATTCCGACTGTCCGTCCAATTCTTCCTTAAAATCAAAAGTGTCATAAAGAAGATGTGCCCGGCCCGCTTTGAGCGCCGGGCATCATGCGAATCAGTTTTCGCGCTCGGTTTTGTATTCTTCACGGGCACTCAAGTTTCTCCTTTATGATTTATTACTATAACTTCAGTAAATTTTATAATATTGTCGATTTTTTTCGCATTTTGCATATTTTAACTGATAAACAGGGTTTTCAAATTTCAATGGTTTTTTTTACGTTAAAACAAAAAATGTGCATTTTATCAAAAAATGTCTGAACAAAATGTTTAGATATCTTTGAAGTATAAAAATTTTCCATCTTAATGTTTTTTCGTATCTCGAATGATTTTACGGGAAAATGGAATTTGATTATTGATTTTTTAAATGCTGTAACTTTCTAAGTTTTGTCAAATAAAAAAATGCTATAGGGATGATTTGTAGAGATATCCAAGCACTTTTAGAAACCAATATTAAAACATTAGATTTTTTGTGAAAAAAGTAAATGTCAAACTTTATATAACAAATATAGCAAATATAACTTTATATTACAAATCTAATACCTTCTTATATGTGATGAGAATGTCAAAAAGAGAAACTTTTCAATAGATCTCGTTTAACTAATAATAATTTACTGTACAAGTTCAGCACAATTATACAATGTATGGTCATGAATACAAATAATATATTTGAAAGGCGATTTTTCCGTAAGGAATCATGCAACTTCAGTCACTTAGAATAGTATACATTGTGCATCTAGGAAAAAAAAGTTTATTTTGTGATTGTGAAGTTTGATGCCCGATCAAAGCGAGGGCAACAGTTACACGAGTAAAATATATATTTATCCAGTGTTGCACATGATTTCTTTTTCTACTGTGGGAGTCAAAATATGAATTTCTTTGATCCACATGAGGCAATAAAATGCACTTTACGACCCGCTAGTAGAAAAATATATTATCACACACAAAAACGGTTTCCGTGAATAAATGTGAAATAAATTCGAACGTTGGTAATAAAATTTAAACGATCACTTTTTTCGAATTCATATCTGTCGTACTTTAAACATTTATGTGACACAAGGGAACATACATTTCCAAGGAATGAAGACTAACAGCAAATAGAGCGTTAAATTTAATATTTCGATTTACGTAAGCATATTACTTCTTAGTCTAAGACCTTTTGAAGCCTGTGCAGTGCAGTTCCATTAGAGTGCATGGTGTTGCTATAATTGCTGAAACCATTTGCCCCTTCCACTCTCGCCCCCGAGATATTTTCGTCGCCATGAGCATCTGCACATGGTTGCGTTTCTATACAAAATCTTGTTCACGGAATTCAACATTTTTTTTCTCTGGCACATTTACTTTTAAAAAAACGATTTCTTCCTGATTTCGTCAAATAACTTTGTGCCGGAAGAGTTTGTCACAAGAAAGAAAGTGAAAAGAAAGATCGCTTCGAGCAAAGGACAATTTTTCGAATCAGTGCCCAATAATCACGCACGCATATTTCTAATAGATGGAGAAAGGATATCAAAAGAAAATGTATACAAGTTCTTTGCCAAACTATACTATCACCCGATAGTATCAATACACCTGCTTTTTGTCATTTACATAAAAGTTCCTGATTTTTATGATAGATAAAGTACATTTTTTCCCTTGAAATAATATTCAAGGTAACACAATTTTCGATTTAATGACCTAGAGACAAAGTGTTTTTGTCTGGGTAAAAACTTCAATTTCTTTTATACTAAAGTATCCTTTCGTAACACGTTAAAAGTAAATCAACTCAAAACTTCCTCAAAGGACTTACTTCTGAACAATTTTAAACTCACTATATCCACATATTTTGAGGCGCTGATTACGAATATGCTGTTGAAAATACCCGCAAATATGATTTTCAAAGTCAAAACTAAAAAAAAATATTTTTAACAAGTTTATTCATTATATGTCAATAAATATTGATCTAGGAAAAATATATTTTCCATAAAAGTTGTAGCGGATGAAAATAACTATCTTTAATGTTTCACACATTTTTGCCCTAAAACTATTATTTTTCGAGAAAAATGAGATTTTCAAAAAAAAAAAAAAAAGAAAAACGTGCGAAAGGGTGCAGTTCCGAATAGGTGAACCTTCCGATTTTCATCAAACTCCCCATATTTACGTATTTTGAGGCACTGATTACGAATACAATAGTGAAAATTGCCAACTAGTCGATTTTCATGGTGAAACCATAAAAAAAACTCCCCATCGTGTGCTTGTTTGTTTGATTAAATTTAATAGGGAATGATTTGAAATGAGAAAAACTCACCATCGTTTGCCTATTTGTTAGATTCTATTTAATCTTTAATCTCATTTTTCACCAAAAATCATGGTTTTAGGACAAAAATGTGTAGAACATTAAAGATAGATCTTTTCATTCGCTACAACTTTTGTAGGAAATATTTTTTTTTCTAGATCAATATTTATTGACACAAAACGAAGAAACTTGTTAAAAACATTTTTTTTTAGTTTTGACTTTGAAAATCATATTTGCGAGTATTTTCATCATCATACATGTAATCAGAGCCTCAAAGTACGTGGGTATAGTGAATTTCAACTTAATCGGAGGTAATTTCTTTTCGGAAGCTTATCCTGCATATTTATTTATGTTAAAAGTTTTAAGGGATTAAGGTCAATTAGAAGGCCAAAAAAGGCTTTTTCACGAATTTTTTGCTAATACTAGTTTATTTATTTTTCGAACAATGTTTTCTCAAGCAAATAATACATGTTTCAAAAAGTTACAATAATTTTTTCATAGCAAAATATTAATTCATATCCGAGTTATATACGCAATTTTGTCAAGGGCAAAAAAAGTATTTGTGCGGTTCCCACTACTACTCAAGACTGGATTATCTCCAATCAAAAATTCTAGCAGGATTGATTAATAAATTGCAGTGGCTACTGCTTAGACGTAAGGTTTTCGGAAATCTTGACTTTTTTCAAAATAGTCGATGTGTAAAGTCAAAGTTTATTTTACGCTTTAAAAAGCACTCATTTTGCAGCTATAAAAAATATTTATAGAAATAAAAATTCCTTTGCTCACGCACTAAATATTGATATTTTAATTAAGTGATGAAAATTTGAAAGCAATCAGTTGAGTCCTTCCAAAAATATCGTAGAAACTGACTTTAACCCTTAACTGGCATTGGAGTAAAAAATACCCCAAAAAATTTTTGAGCTCAAATTAAGCCTACTAAATTCAATAAAATGGACCATATGGCGACATGTAGCAGTAATTGATATCACTAACTAAAGGTACAGTGGGCTAGCATAGAGCGGCGAGTAACATTATACACTAGGCAGTCGTTCAAAGTGGAGTCCAAAAGTTCTGGGGTTGACTGAGAGAAATCGGCTTTGGTTCCTGTGCACATAGCACATAAATTTTTTGTACAGTAGTTGCCTTGACCAAAAAAGTTGAGAGAAGCTACTACTTTTATAGTTATCATGACAGTAATTTGGACTTTTTTGTGTATTCGGTTGTTGTGACCAAAGTTGATGATTAGAATGAGCTTTATACGTACCCCAACGGTTAGTACACGTACATTTTCTTTATGTGTACTGCCAAGCTCCTTTGGTTACTACAACCGCAGCGTTCGCTGTTGCGCTAGACAAATCAAGTATAACTTTCATTTTTTACAACGAGGTAAGCCTGTCGTGACAACTATTAAATCTTGTAATAGTCACACAATTTAACTTGCACTGCACTGGAGATAAGTAGTTACTTCCAAAAAGATATGGAGCCTAAGTTGAATCCTGCCAATTCTCGTTCTCGATTCCTGGACTATATTTCACCGTGCCAAGCATTATCAGGTAAATAATTCTATTATAAATATAGTTTGACAATTCTTTCTAAATGATAAACGATTTTGTTCGGGGACAATGCAATGCGTTCCAATGTTGCTGTCTCGTCGTATTTTGTCAAAACTATAGTCAGTCAAAAAAAGTTCATGGTCATGAAAAAAGTGACAATTTTTTAACTTAATCGACGAAAGTTATCATAAATATCATTATACCGGATTATTTTTCTTAGATCTTTTCGGTGAAACTTTATTTTTTCTAATCAAATTGAATTCGTATTTTAATAACTAAGTGAACCATACCTATAACCTCAAAAATAATTTTGGCTGGGTATTTACTGTCCGTAGACTTAGTCATTTTAACTAAACTCTATGCGCGGCTTTACGATGGACTTTGGTTCCTATAACCGCAGCGCTATGGTATTTCAAGTACCAGAATCGTAGTCTCAGTAACGTTCCTTGCAGTTGGAGTAAACACTTTTCCAATGTATAACAGCCACTACCATAATTGTCATGAGAACTTTAAAATTTTTGTAAAGACGATTTTAACAAAAAAACTTTGGTCAGTGAAACCTAAAATTTCTCTCTGTGTATTTAATACCCCTTGTGCCGTCAGTGTATAAAAAAGTAAATTTAATCAAAAAAAAAAACTAGTTATATTAGTGATTTTCGTTCATTTTCCAACTTGAGTATATCATCTAAAGCAACCAATAATATGATTGAATCTCCCATATTCATTCAGTCATAATCGGTTGGTTAACATACAATCCCTACATTGCTGTATCTATCCCAGTAATAAAGTAAGGTTAAATTAATCATATATATGGTTATAAAGGTCATTCTTTCCTATAAGTGTAGTTTTTTGCTTTTCTAGATGGCCTATAATTTTCGGCCTCGCTTGCTGCGTGAAGAGAAGAGAGATGGCACAATGTGCCATAAGCACCGCGCAGGTATTTGCATCGAATGTGCAAGTGAAGTTTAAAACGTTACAAAACAGCTTGAAAAGTTAAAAAACTTTTAATTATGTTTCTTGTTTATTTTTTTCTTATTTTTATACCTATTTCAATCTATTTACAAACAAATAAATTGATTTAAATGTGGAAAAATATGATGTTTCATTTTACCAAAAATCCGAGTTTTTATTTTGCAAAATAAATACCTTTTTTGGAAGCATCAATATTGCAGTAATTTTTTTCTTAAATTATAGTATCTCAAGAATGTACTCATAAATTATTAGGCAAAAATATTATAAATTACGTGAGTTTTTTAACTAACTTAAATTTAATAAATTGCTATAAAACCGATTTCAATTTAAAAAACATATCCTAAAATACATTAAGTAATTTTTTTATACAAAAATATTCAATACCGGCTGCGCAATATTCATTTTAACACGTGCGGTAAAAAATACCCCTTATGCCATATAAACATGTATTTCGAGTAGTGCCAGTTAAGGGTTAAACACGTGATTATGAAAAAACACATATAAAGTTTTAAGTATTGTTTACATGTAAACAAAAGATTGTTTTTAACTAACATAAATTCATAGATTCCAGGACCATATAATGAACCTCCTGCCTCATTTGCAGCCTTTGCAGAACCAATTTCCTGCAAATCTATTTTTTGAGATTTATATTCACCATCGTATTAAAAATCAGGTCTTGAGAAAAAAGTTTTTTTATGATTTCAAGACTTGAAAAGATACTATGAGTCATGTCTCATGAAAGAAAAAACATTATTTCTCATGAAAAAAAATTAAAAATCACGAAAAATAATACTTTTAATAATTTTAAAATCATAAAAAAACGTTTTTTAATCCATTATTCGCGATATAATGTCATCACGAGAAAATATGAACGCGAATTGAACGGCTTCGCTAATATACATCAGTAATTGTAACTATTCTATCAATGTTAGAGGTCCATACTTAGGATTTTCGGATAATAATTTAAGAGGGGATTCTTAAAAATATATACTTTCAGAAAATAAAACAATTAGATTTTTCGAAAAAATCACAGTAGAATACCCTTTTAATAATTGACCAAAACATTTTGTTTCAATGGCATTAAATGCAAATCTGTATTATCTTTCATGCTATTTTCAGAAAAAATTTGACTTGTATTATAAAAATTAGGAACTCTTATGTAAATGCCAAGAAACAGGTGTGTCGATACTATCCGGCGGTGGTATATGGGTCATTCCATATCAGATTCACAACTTAAATTTTAATATCGACGAAATTGTTTTCTAGAATTCTCTAGAGCAAAATAATTGACATGTATTTTTTTTATTTCGAAAAATAATTTTTTTTTACAAGATATGATTTTTTGAAATTTTGAATTTGGAAAAAACGAACAATTTTCAATAACTGATTATTCAAAAAGTATTCTTGTTATTTAAGCTGCAAATTTTTCAAATGTTATAACCAAATACAATTTTTTCAAAGTCGCATTATATGGTTTTTCGATTTTTCAGACGAAAAATGTTTATTAATGTGTAAGGAAGGTTGTGTAAAATTTTTGAAGTGGGCCGATACATAGTTTCCGAAATATTCGAATTTATGTACAGAATATTCGAATAGTTTTTGAATAATCAGTGATTGAAAATTGTTCGTTTTTTCCAGATTCAAAATTTCAAAAAATCATATGTTGTAAAAAAATTTTTTTTTTTGAAAAAAAAAAAATACGTGTTGATTATTTTTCTCTAGACAATGCTAGAAAAATTTTTCGTCAATATTAAAATTCCTGTTGTAAATCTAATATGGAATGACCCATATGTATAACTTCAGATGCTACCGACTCAACATCGACACTATATATACTTAACAACTCTACACATCAAAAACTTTTTACAAATGCTCTCCAAACTTTTAAATCTATACATTCAACTTTGCACTTGAACTTTTACATGATAAAGCTCAAATTCTAAGTTTATGATCTTTTTGCCAATTTAAAAACTCAACGTGTTAAAATTTACATTTTAGAGGTTACACTAGAGTGGCTAAAGAAAAGAATATTATTTTTAGCTTACTCCCTAATCTTGTTCTATTTGGTTGAAGAATAAATTTCGAATTATTTCTCTAGATCGTCAAAAAAAGTTATATATGCTTATTTTTCCATAAAAATGGTTAATGTTCAATATAAAAGCCAATGTATAAAATAAAAAATATATTTTGCTACTTATTTATTTTCAGCGTAATTTCATCATCAATTTAGTTTAATTTGCGATAAAAAATGTCCATTTAAAGTGCCTTTTAAAATAACGCACTTTATAATATTAACTTGAATGAGATAGTTTAATACAGAAATCAAAGTACGCCCGTGTATAAATTTCCCTATCTTACCTTATTTCAAGTTGGGTTCTAGTGGGGCACGGGCTAGAATTTCCTAATACAGAAAAAACTGGTAGGGGCACTGTTACCACCCGATTAGTATTTCTAGGCCAGAAAAAACTGATAGAGGCCCTGTCAGGTGCCATTGAGGAATTCCTTGTTTCGCTTAAGTATGGAAAATCTATTTGTATCTAGCGGGGCCCCGACTAGAGAATCCCTACTTGTAATATTTGTGCTTAAGGTTAGGTCCATTAGATACAACATAACCTTTATTTTTTATTCCCATTAAAATTTGATCTTTTCTCAGGAAAATGGAGATTTTCTGAACACGGTCTTAGATAAGATCATTACCTAAGAGGAATCAAGCAGTTTTCAGGAAACTTTTTTATAATTTTGACTCGAATTCGCATGTAATCGTAATAATTATATGCGAGGACGTGTGTGTATGTGTGTTTATCTGATTGTGTCGAGGTATTAACAATAACTAAACACGTAGTTCAATTAACATGGAGTGAATAGTAAAATCAATTAAAGTTTTCATAGTAAACATAAGCAGTAGAAGTTACTACAAAAGAGTAGTTAGAATTACAAACGATAAGTAAATAAGTGTACTATTTTTTTTAATAGTACTTCATTAGTTAGAATTTCTTATTGCGAACTTGAATGCATAATTTCATTATGAGATATTTCTCTTGATTCAAAAGTTTCATCATATTTTTGGAATTGAAAAAAGTCAAATTTTTTAGATTCTGAACATACGTTGATTTATAATAATACTTCTAAAATTTATATAATTCTTTTTATTATGTAATGTTCTTCAATTCAAAAATCTGATCTGTTTCTTTCAAAAATATTTTAGTTTATAGAAAATCGATTTAATAATTAAAAATCTTAAAAATTCCCGATTACACGGGGCCCATACACTTCTTACACGGCCTTGCACTAGTTGCAGGTTATAAGCGCTATTTTCTTTCTTGTATTCCAATTATTAAGAATAATTTTTAATCCTGCCTAAACGAACGTCTGTGTAGTGTAGAGGGGGGTGTGTGTTTGTAGGTAAGTGTGTATATAAAAATAGTAAGTTAGTGTCAACTTGAAAGTAATTAAGGTTTTGAAATGTACTAAGAATATTCATCGATTTAACTACTGCTCTTATTTGATTTACCTATGTTCTTGAGTTCACTTAACTTCAAAAATGACACTTGGGGCCTTTACGAATTACGGAAAGTATGTTAAAAAGTAGTTAAACCTACTGAGATTTTTTTCTGTGTACGTGTAACGAAAAAGTACTGTCAATTTACTCAGAAAAAATTTCCTAGCTTGAAAACAGATATTTGACTGTGAAAACAGTAAACTTAACCTTCCAAGCAAACATCTCTCCGTTGCCGTTAAAAACGGTAAATATTAGTCTTAACTCGAATTTTCCCTGTACTTTTCTCTCAGTCTGGAAAATTCTTTCCATTTATTATTTTTTCAGTGAGTTACCTGAACAAAATTGGTTACGTGCTCTGCTGATATATGCCCTTAAATACAATGCGGAGGTCCAATAGGGCCCTCATGGTGTCCTTTTTTGTAGGTAGGGTAGTGTAAGGGCTGACCTTACTAAACCCCTACTAGAAATTCTAGTGGGGCCCACCTCGACAAAAGCGTTACGTTACCGACGGGGCCCTGACTAGTTTTCAACGCTAGATCTCGGATAGAAATAGGGCAAACTCGTCAGGGCCCAACTAGGCCCCTATCGAAATTTCTACACGGGCAACTCCAATCTTATCAAAACTATTTCTACTTCAACATCACACTTCGTTGAATAATTTTTATAAATTAAATACCTTTTTTATTAAATACATGAGCGCCGCTTTATTACTTTAAATTAACTAGAGTTGATATCAAAATAAACTTTGTTTGTGTGATTTTCATAAATTAATTTAAAAAGCATAAACGACAAATTAAGAGACTTCCGACAGAACGAATTTAAAGTTCCATCGTTAAGAGCAAAAACATTTTTATATATTATGTAAAATTTTAATGCCGCATAATAATTTTATATGCGATCTAATATAAAATCCTTAACAAGCAGGTTGAAATCGAGGTTCATTTATGGTCTCTCGTAAAGAATGTGAGTGAACGCGTTCATTTTCTTGCATTTTTGTCCGCAGATGCTTTATCCAGCAAGAAGATGCCACTATAATCTGAAAAATGTGAGAAATATTTTCTGTGAAAAAAGAAACGCTTTAGTATACTGAAATATCTAATACCTTTTCATGTAATAAGAAGGTAAAAATCTGAGAAGATATTTTACGTGTATATTTTAATAATATTTTAGTAGAGCTATAGTGAAATTTATAATATTTTTTGTCCTTTAACTCAGTCAAGATAGCTTATTAAATGAGTTATCTGATTTATTTATGTTAATAAAGTCTGTCAGTCAGAAATTAATTTACGTCAGTCTAGAAAATAGTTTCAGTAATGGAAATGAGAATTTGTAGCTGCATATTCTGAGATAATGCTCTTAGTGCATCCACTTCACTATTTTATGGCGTTTGGTGGGGGGAGTAAAAATTATTATTACCCTTCTGTAATCGTGGCACTGGATCAAATAAGGGAATAAAATTATTTTTTGATTCGAGCGCAAATGAAGTCTCATAATTCAAGACTAATAACTTTCTAAATATTTTTTGATGGACTTGGAAAAAATTTTCTATGTTAACTTTGAACTCCTATTATACGAGGGTCGTTCAATAAGTTCTTAGAAAAATATAGAAAAACAAATTATTTTGAGTAGATTTTTTTTTTATTTTTCAACATAATCTCCTTTTAACACTATACATTTTCCAAGCGTTTCTCCAACTTTTTGAAGCCGTCCAAAAAGTAGGATTTCGGAAGGTCCTCAAAATAGGCGTCTGTTTGGGCGATGACCTCACGATGTGAACCGTTGTCCATCGTGCCATTTTTTCAAGTTTGGAAATAAAAAACAGTCACTTGGGGACAAATCCGGTAAATACGGTAGATGTAAAAATTCGAATTTTAATTCCATAATTTTGTCCATCGAAAATGCGCAGGTGTGCATTGTCTTGATGGAAAAGGTTCTTTTTCTTTTTCAAATGAGGACCTTCAAAAACCCACTGTTTTGACTCTGTTCATCTTTTGTGGATGTGCGGCCACGTTTGAACTCATTTACCCAATTGTAAACAGTTGCAAACACAGGAACAGATGTGCCATGAACTTGATCCAGCTCAGCTTGATCTCTTTCGATGTTAAGCCTTTCAAATATAAAAGTTTAATCACCGCTCGAAACTCACTTTTTTCTATTTTTCTAAATACACAAAAGTTTTTTGCTTCAATCGACAATAAAAATGAAACCATGTGATGGATATAATTGAGACGACGACGGCGGCCTTTTTCAACTGTTTAAATTTACCGACCTTCAGCCGAAACTTGGCCCAGTATCGGCCCTATACCAAGCCGATTGTCAGTTTTACTATGACATCCAGTTCTGAAAGTAGAAGAGCTAGAGTCGGGCTCATGGACGGCACATTACTGGGCCATGTGTCACTTTTACCACGGCAAACCATTCTGGAAGTGAGAATACCAGAGTTCGGCACAGCATTGGCCCGTTGTTGTGCCGAAAGCAAGTGCTGGCAGCCAGAGTTTGGGCCAGAATTGGCCGCCAAGTGCATACTGGAGTTATCATTCCAGCAACGGCACGATATTGGCAGCCGATCTTCGGTAAATTTTTGGCGATGCTGGGCCAGTGTTGGGCCGTATCTAATAAACCGGACAAAACTTAGTTAATATTCTGTTACCTATTTTGTAGATTAAATTTTATCATTTTTTAAGTAGCAAAATATATTTTATTGAAATTTTTTCATTTTGAATGTTTTGAAAAGAATGGTAAAAAGAATATGTAAAACAGAGGTACTGGGAACATTAAAATAATCAATTGTTAATACACTTTAATTATAAATTCATCTTTCGAATTAATACACGACGGGAACAAATTAAGAACATGATAAAAATCGATAAATCTGAATTTTTATTGAAGAATACTTATTATTCGATGATATCTTTCCATATATTTAAATTTAAAAAAATCAATTTCTAAATTAACTGAAAAAACATTATTTGCCTGCAAAAAATGCATTTTTAACCATTTTTTTCAAACTCATTATCTCTCGATTAAAATTATTTTTGGAACATTTTTAAATCAATTAAGAGTTTATGCTCGAAATCTAAATAACTCAGGCAATAAAATGTGCAAATTAAATCATAAATAGACTAAATATTAAATTACGTTCAAAGATCGGATTTTCTAAAAGTATCTTCTCCATTCACTGGAGTCAAAAGTCAATGAACTAATATGTGTATTTATCAAAGCTTCCTATGACTGGAGTATGCTCCAATATCTGGTACTTCTACTGATAATAAACTCGTATTATACATTTCAAAAGAACTGATTGCATTGTTCGAATTCCATTGTGCCAAACGATCGTTTCAAACTATCTACATCTATCTATCTATCTTTCAAAGATTCAAGTCATCGAAGTTAATTTTCAACCATTTATCACCCTAAAGTGGGGGATAATGGTACTGTTATTCATTCTAAAAGTGATTTTCACCTTTTTGGAAATTAAGTGTTCAAAAGTCAAAAACTTTTGAGAACTTTGAAAGTAAGAATTAATAAATTCCAAAATATCTAATTAAGATAGATAAAATTGAGAATCCTGGGGAACAAAATTTATTTTAAAATCTGACATTGTTAGAATTACTCCCGATGAAAAGAAATTATTTTTTTTCATTATAGAAAATGTTGATTAACTTTTTTCAAAAGATTGATATTATCAATATAATAATTAAAATGATAAATTGTTTTGACCCTTAAATTAATTAGTAATACTTGGTAAGTTTGCATTGGCTTTAGGGTCCATAAATGAAGGAGTCTATTTAATCAGGCGTTTCGGCTCTGATCGAAGCCCTTATCAGTCATTTATTTGGATCTAAAAAAAAATAGATCCAAATAAATGACTCATGAGGGCTCCGATCAGAGCCGAAACGCCTGATTAAATAGACTCCTTCATTTATGGACCCTAAAACCAATTAAAACTTATCAAGTATTGCTAATTATCAACATAATCCTTTAAATAAAATTCTTAATTGAATTATTCAAATTTTACATTTCCGAATTCATTTTTTCACAATTGGCAGTTTAAATATTTCACCGTTAAAAATATTATTTAATTTCATACACATTTCTATAGGAAATTTAATAATTCAGCATATTATTTGTGGAAAAATGATTTATTACACGAAATTATAAACTTATTTTCGCAGTGAATTTAGGTTACAATTAATAAAGTACATTTTTTTATTTTATATAGATACACATTAATTTCAAAATGATTTGTAATATCTAAGTATTTGAAAAATTAGCCAACTTATCCTATAAGCCCTGCTGGAAGTAAAAAGATAGAAATCTTATCCTTTTGAATCACTTTGAATCTTTATTATATAACAAGATAGAGGTAATTTATCCAATTCTATCTTTTCTTCATTCCAAATTCACGTTTATATTTTCTAATAACTACTTTTCTATCCATTCCAATCCTTTACCTATCATCCTTAATTTTTTTCTATCTCTTTTTCAATATAAATTCACGTCTATCTTTTCTAATACACGTCTATCTCTTTTAATCTCCCCTTTTCTATCTCATTCTATTCTACATCTATCAACGTCAATCTTTTTTATCTCAGTCGAACTAACTTCATATCTATCTTTTTCAACCTTTCATTCTCTATCTCATCCTATGCTTTATCTATCCACGTGAAAATTTTCCTATGTCTTTGTCAATCTTAATTCACGTCTATCTTCTTCAATCTCCCCTTTTCTATCTCATTCTATCTTTTATCTATTAACGTAAATTTTTTTCTATTTTCTTCCCAATCTAGATCTATGGCTATCTTGTCCAATCACCTGATCTCTTTCTCATCCAATCCTTCATAAATTCACCTTAATCTTTTTCTATCTCTTCATCAATCTAAATTCATGTCTATCTTTTTCAATCTCCCCTTTTCTTTCTCATTCTATTCAACATCTATCAACGTCAGTCTTTCTCTATCTTTTTGTTGATCTTAATTCACGTCTATCTTCTTCAATCTCCCCTTTTCTATCTTATTCTATCCTTCATCTATCAACGTCAATCTTTTTCTATCTTCTTGCCAATCTAGTCGATGCCTATCCCTCCCTATTACAAATTTTAAACTCTCTTTCTATCTCTTATTATCTCTCCTTACAACAAAAGAAGATCAGTCCACTACTAAGATATTTTATATTCTTTTTCTATAAGGGTAATCATATTTTATGGCCAAAGAAGTAATAGTCTTCCCCTGTGTAAAATGGACACAATACTTTTTAGAACTGCACTCCTCATTTCGTGGTAAGAATAGATACTGAGGGATATAGAGAGAGATTAAAATTTTCACTATGGAGAGATACATAAATGAGGGATAGAAAAAGATACAAGTGGTCGATCACGAAAGATAGAGAAAAAGATAGAAGATAGATACTTAGATAATAGACACTTAGAAGATAGATAATAGAATTTTGAGAATACAAAGTGATGGGTTGGGAGAGATAGAAATGTTCTATCTTTTCCAATCCCCCAGTTCCTAACTTTTTCAATTTTTTTACTGACAGCAGGGAGCACTTGTACACATAATTAACAAGACATTTTGGTAATATTGATGATTAAATTGGTTTGAAATATCATCTTCCAGTTATAATGATTAAAGAATATCAAATGATCTAGAAAATATCCTGTTTTATCGACACTCCAATGTATATTAAATTTCATAATTGCGTGCAATAAATTTTATATACTGTATATGTAAATAACTTTATATACTTTTATATCAAATTTAATATAAAAGTTTCTAACAGTCTTGTTATGAAAATAAGATAAATTCAAGTTAAACTATTTTATATTAATTTAAAATTGTGTATACTTCTATAAATTCTTAATTACCCGTGCAGAAATTTTGGTGGGGCGCCGATCGGGAAAAATGTGGCCCCAAGAGGGTAATCTGTCTAGCGCCAGACCAGTAATGAAACGCCCTACCCGATCGGGTCCAGATCTGGGCTTGTAAAATGGGGGCCCGATCTGGTCCAGATATGGCCTCTTCTAATTTTGTATTTTTAAAAATAGTAAAATTTAAAGGCTTTTCGTTTAATAACAATAAATAGTTGGTTCAAAAAAATTTATTTCATTAATTCAGATTAGTGATCCAACAGTATAATTAAAAGTATAAAAACAGTATAATTTTTAAACCCATTTTCGTAGTCTGTAGAACTATTCGATTCTTCTGAATCTAAAAATATATTACATTATTAATCATTTTCTGTCTAAAAAATTCACTTTGGAAAATTGAATATACGATATAAAAAATAATAAAACACAATAACGTTCTACACTTAAAATTATAATTTTCTTTTCAAATTATCGTTAATAAAAAAATATTTCCGAACTCGCCATGTACTTTTTGCTTTTGTCATTTTAATATCAATATAGTCAGTATACAATATCAGGACCACAACACAAAATTCGAAAGTAATCTTGTCTTTCATAATCCGATGTGGTTCCAACCCGGGCCACACCATGTGCCCTCCTGCGG
Source organism: Diplolepis rosae (assembly GCA_030998225.1). Taxonomy (NCBI): domain Eukaryota; kingdom Metazoa; phylum Arthropoda; class Insecta; order Hymenoptera; family Diplolepididae; genus Diplolepis; species Diplolepis rosae. Next base: position 18,670,885 of record JAPYXD010000701.1, on the reverse strand, counting down.
CCACATGTGGAAAATCCGATCGGGCCCGGATCGGAACTTGGAAACAAATTGGGCAATTTCTGCACGGGTAGAACAAGTGTATTTACAGTAGTTGCCAAAATTGTATACTCACTTTGTTTTTTTGATCGCATAAAATCTCCTATTATTGACAATACACATATTAATCCTTAACCGACACCTGGGATGGTGTACACCCCAGTCACATTTTGAGAAAAATGAGAAAAAAAGAAGTGAAAAATGAAAAAATTCTAATACCCAAAAAAAAAAAAATGATTTTAAAAATACATAAAAGTGATAACCGACAAAAAGGAATTAAATTCTCTTGAAAAATTAAATATAATTATTTGTACTATTTTTCATGAATAAAGTTGCAAGTTTCAATTTTTACGCATGTTTTGTTCTAAGTTTAAACTTTTTCAGAATCTAGGGAAAAATTCTTATAACTTTTTGGCACGTTTTTTTCTTTCTATGTAAATTTACCTTTGAAATAAGTCGAAGAATATCGAAACACATCAATTACATTTCATCATGAGGTCGTTTTATGGATAATTTTGACGTGTTTAATGTTATTTTTAGTGAAAAATTTTAACAAGTATATTGTCAATATTAGGAGATTTTATGCAGCTAAAAAAAACGAAGTGAGTATAATAATTTGGTAACCCACTGTAGATGTGTTTCAAGCTTCAACTTAGAAGAAGGAAAAGTGAATAAAATCAGCAAAATAAAATTTTATCCTATTCGTGTTTATTCTTTTTTCATCATTTAATCAAATAATCATCATTACATTGGCTAATTTTTATTACCTTACTTGAAAAACTTTTACCTTAATTACTATATATCATTAATGTACAATATATATTAATTGAAACTTTTTTATGTGTACAATATAAAGCAACATTTCACGAAATATTTCAAATTAAATACTAAGTACGTTAGAAACAGTGAATTCTACCCAATCCTTTTAGTAAATTCATTTAATTTTCAAATGCAATTTTCAATATACCTTGTCAGTAAACACATTTATAAAAGTGGAAATCAATAATTCAATTACATCACTTTTAACTTGACAAGTTATTTGCAACGATGTCCTATTCCAATTAGTTCCTCACCGGAAAAAATAAATTTAATCGCAAGTTCCTATCTTTTCCTGTCGAATATTTTTATTCTCCGCTCTATTGAATTTAAACAAACCGCAACTGTCAGGAAGATAGAAATGAAATACGATTTTATATAGAGCACGCTTCATGATGTCATTGGCAAATTTGTATTGTTGGCTGATATTTATATAATACATCGTAATATTCATCCGTTTTCTCTTGAGAAATGAAAACTAACAAGTTTCCGCTTAAACCAACAAATATTGGTTTATTGTTACAGTAATGGTTTGATTATCACATTTAACATAATTATCATAATAATGGATTAATAATTATCAGAAGCTAGTATAGAAATTTTATAAGGTCACAAGGGTAACATCTCCTATTATATTGTCCTCCCTGTTGTTTTCGACTATGCTTTCCTATAAATATAGCGCGATGTATTAAAGAACAGACGTTCTATAGTAACTTTCGAAACACGTGCTTAATGTGTATTGACATGTTTAATTTTCCTGCTTCCTTAGAAAAATAGACCAGCATAAAAAGCCACTTTCGTAATGAGTAGTTTGTGAAAATACCTAAACTGTTGCGAACTGTTATTTTGTAAGGTTTCGTGCACGATCCAAGTTTCTCAACAGATAAGATTTTATTGGTTGTGAATACTAGCTTATCAATTATCGTGTAAGCAATCCTTAAGGCCATTGAACTGGGTCTGAGTCAGGTATAGAGTAATCGAGACAAAGTTCTTAGAACCCTTTTGATAAAACCAAAAATTAATCTTATCTTTTGAAAATAAAAGTTATAACGCAATTCACATCAATGTATCTTCATTTCTTTGACAATTTTACAAATTACAAATTGATTAGTTTGATTGATTAGTTCACGGAGAGAAAAAAATGTTGGTTGATTGAAAAAATCGTTTTATTGGCTACATTTGGTTTATGATACATTTTTTGCTTGAATTCACCAAAGAAATTGATATTGGTTAGACCAACAAAATTATTTGACAGCATCAAATATATTTTTGGCAGAATCAAGAAAATATTTGGTATATCAACGAAAAATGCAACCAAAAAATTGTGTTGGGTCAGGTAAACATTTTGTTATCCATATTGTAGAAAAACTCGAGGGTTAAAACAAAAAAAATTTTTTTGATTAAGCCACATCTTTTTCGAGTGGAAAAGCTTATCTATATTTTAAGTACAAAACATTGTACGGGTTGTCATCTGTATTGTAATGGGTACGATGCAGGTGGTAATCCTCTTAATAGTTACGTAAGATTTACCATCAGTATTCTACTGTGGACAATACATATGATAACCCGTACAATATTTTAATCTAAAAATAGGGATAAGCATCTTAATGGTAAATTATCAGCATATTTTTCTTGTGTATTAGTAACCGTGATGAATAATGATACACATCATCTCAGAGAGTAATTGATATACTCATTATTAAGATCATATTTAATTCTTGAGATAATTTTTTTAAAAATATTCCCCTTCCCTTCTTAGTTGATAAATTTCATTAAAATCAGATATCAAATACATCAAAAAGGTAGTTACTATTACCATTTTTACGAAAGTAGACGGATGAAATAATCAGACTTTTGAAAAATTATTAATATGGTGACCAATTTTAATTTTTTAAATTTAGATTGAATCATTTACTAGAAGTTTTATTCCTAATTTGTATCTATATAGGCATTCACTACTGTCTACTTGGTTTTCAAAAACTTTCAAATGAATTTGAGGCAGTTAATACAATTAAAAACTTTTGCTTCATTTTTGCCATTTAGGAAGCATCGAAAACTTCAAGGGGTTGGCGTGACCCCAAAATATTATCTCATAGAGATTAAACTTGATGGGTATTATCTCACACGTATATAACTTGATAAAAGTGAGGAATAGACGTAATAAAAATCAGTTCAAAAAATGGACGACCTTACACAATATTTTCTGAATATTCTGCAAATCATTCTCTCCATCGAAGAAGAATAACATTTTGCTAACTGCGAACCCAGTTTTTTTTTAACTTTCTGAAATAATATTGTTGATTTTTCATTTCAGGCAAAGCACCAATAAGTTTCAAATTTTTTTTTTGATTTACATTTAAACGTATAAAAATATCCTGAAGAAATTCAATCGTCGATTTGAATTTTTCATTAGAGAATGATACTTCAAGCTATATTTAGCTTGTTAACATTATGCTCGCCCCCTTAAAACAACCGTAAGTGGGTGTATACTTTGAGTTTCGAAAATTAGATCAGCACATGTTCTATTTGAATACTAAACTTTAACAACAATTTTATCGCAGTGTCATTTTTCGGATTATTAACTTATGAAATACACCATCAAAAATTCTGTAAATTAATTTGGATCAAATCTTTTTGAACAGGTGAGAAATATGCTTAAAAGTACACATAGATGTTTATTAAAAAATTGAAATTGAAATTAAATTAAAGTTAAAATTAAACATGCCTATAAGTGAATGCACAGGGAGAAAAATATGCAAGCAATTTACTACATCAAGATGGTTATTCCTGTTCCAAGAATGAAATATCGTGTGGGATACGATATGTAATGTACCTAATAAACTATAATCTATGTAGTATCCACAACCATATAGATAATAAATCGTACAATAGGAATAAGCACCTTGATATGAATAATCGGTAGTATATTTTTTTCTTCATGTAGAGAAAAACATGATACAGATTCACTATGGAATTCCTCATTTCTATTTAATAAATAAAATATTTTACAGTTTAGCATCTTCATTGCATCTACTACAATACAGATAGTAATTTTTACAGTATTGTAAGGATATATTATCTGTTTTTCATACACCATAATACAGATACTAACCCTTAATCCCTTACAATATTGTAAGTATTACCTTCTGCATTGTACTGACTGCAATACAGATGGCAGTTGTTATAATATTTACACAATTAAAATATTGTAAGAAGCAACATCTGTTTAGTATCCACATACAATACAGATGTTAAACCTTACGCAATGAAAATATGGTCAGGATTACTAACTGTTTTTTACCTAATAAAATACAGACGTTAATCACACAATATTGAAATTACGAATATAATGCAATAATTAGCATTTGAATTGTAGTGGGCACAATATAGATGGTAATCCTTACAATTCTTTATTCTTTGAATATCAATGAGCATCTTGATAGTGAGCAGTAGCATATTTTTCTCCTCGTGTAGAGAAAAACATATGATACAGACTCACTATGAAATTTTTCATTTCCATTTGATTAATGAAACATTTTATAGATCATCATCTTTATTCCATCTGCTACAATATAGACAGTAAACTTTACAATAATGTAAGGTTTATTATCTATTTTGCACCCACTATGATACATATAATAACCCTAAGTTCCTTAAAATACTGTAAGCATTACCTTCTGCATTATACCAACTACAATACAGATGGCAGTTTTTGTAATATTTTCGTAATTGAAATATTGTAAGGATTACCATCCTCTCTAAGTTTGAATCAGTGGGATTTTTACCGAATGGAAATCAGTGACCCACTTCTGGCTGGGCAATCAGTGATTTTTCATTCAAATTCAGTATAAAATCACTGATTGTCTCACCAGAAAAGGGTCACTGATTTCAATTCAATGAGAATCTCTCTGATTTAGATTTGGAGAGTTTGTTCCATACATGATAAAATACAGAAATTAATCTCTACAATATTTTAATTACGTAAATAATGTACGAATCAGCATCTGTATTGTAGTAGGCACAATACAGATGCTAATCCTTACAATACTCTATTCTTTGTATATTAATGAGCATCTTGATAGTGTGCGTTAGCATATTTTGTTCTCAATAGAATAGATTGTATTGATTAATAGTTACGAGTAGATTCGTCCCTGGGCTCGAGTGGTCTAAATGTTCAAACGTCAGACACGATCCGGATCAGACACATTTCTACGGCGTTTGGCACTGGTGAAAATCTGCCATCCGAAATATACCCGCCTGCTACTCGAGCTTTTCTTAGCCGACAGCCCGTGACGAACATTACTAAGGATTTTTTTCATTTCTCATTATTTTGGCATAGGGTATATATCGAATAGTGAAAATTTCAATCGAAGAAAATAAAAAGAATCTGACCCTATGCCAAAATAATGAGAAATGAAAAAAATTCTATGAATTTTGGGTCAATATAATAGCAGACATGTTATCAAACATGTCACTTTACAATTTTTAAATGGCACATTTAGTATAAAGGTTGAATATATCATAGTTCTGACCATTTTCAGAACAAATTAAATGGTTTATTTTTCCAAACATCTCAGAATAAATCTGAATACAGTAATAAAAAACCTTCAATTTTTTAAATTTATTTCTTAACATACTCAAATAATATTGAGTAAAACTACATGTATAGATATTATAATAAATTAGGTTTCTGTAATGCCTTGCTTGCAAATTCAATATTAAATGGATTGTCCGTGAAGCTGAAATATAAAAAAATCGTTTCTTGAAAAATACACGCCTTCGTTCACTCGTAAAAATCAACATAAACGTCTCGAATTTCTTAACTAGGTATAGGACAATAGTCTTCTTCAAGGAGGAAAAGAACCACTCAGGATTGCTTATATAAAAAAATTTTCGGTCAGCAAAGCCACATGTCTCGAGTCGGTTTTGAAAACAGTTCAGATCATTCTATAAGAGACTCCGGCGGTAACAAAGTCTTCACGCAAAGTTTTTAAAAATCTAAACCTTGTTCGCGTTCTGCCCTCGATTACCAATTCGGCATCGTTCTTTAATAAAAAAAAAAAAAAAATGAATAAATTTTTTTTTTTTCAAATTGTGGTCGGTTCGTGTGCAAAAATTTTTTTATGTTTTCCGGTTTATTGGTTATCCGGCTTTTTATTCACAGTGAACTCTAAACATTTTTTCAATTCGTGATGCTGCATACTGGACTACATCATTTTGAATTGCAAGCTATGAGATAAGTTTTTCAATTTTATGATAATTCTTATTTTAATTATCTACGATTTACAAAAATTTTTGAATTATTCTTTGTATTTATGGCACTGAAGAGGGCCCTCATATGTGGCCGAAACGTTTGCCTTGCTTTCTTTTTGAGTTTTTATATATCGAATAGTGAAAATTTCAATCGAAGAAAATAAAAAGAATCTGACCCTATGCCAAAATAATGAGAAATGAAAAAAATTCTATGAATTTTGGGTCAATATAATAGCAGACATGTTATTAAACATGTCACTTTAAAATTACTAAGGATCTTGAAGTCTCTGCGATAAAAGCCTGCAGGGCTATCATTACCATAAAATACGAAGCAATTGTCCTCGAATAGGAAAATGTCGTGGGTGCTACAAAGACGTAAATCTACAAAGATACTTTCAAAATTTGAATCAGTGAGAAGTACGTCACTTAATTAATTCAGTAAGGACTTTGATGAATTCATGAAATTTCCTTTATAAATCAATTTATCGTATTGATAAATCAGTCAATTCCAATTGGTTTAATTCAGCCACATACATCTCACTAATTCAAATTTATAGTGCATACAACTAAAAGTATATGCTCTCTAAACCTGAATCAGTGAACGACCACTGATTCGCAGTGACTATTCACTAATGACAGCAGCTATGAGTCTTTCACTGAGAATCAGTGAAATTCGACTGATGAATCAGTGAAATAGATTGAACTCACTTATTGAATCAGTGAAAGCTTTAGGTGGGAGTAATAAAACCAGCAATATATTTTAACGATCGATGAACTCGTTTATTTTAGGCTAAACAACACTAAAACGAAATTATGTAATTATTATTATTTTTAAGGGACGATAAATCAGTAAAGTGTAGATGAAAGTTTTGAATTCTCGAATTCAAAAGTTATGTTCACGTGACGCATTCACTGATTCCTCAGTGAAATCAAAGCAGGGCACTGATTCATCAGTTGATATATTTTCACTAATATAATCAGTCACTATTTCACTAATTCAGGTTTAGAGAGTGAATATTATATATTGTGGATAAATTGTAGTTATAATTTAAAAGTTAATAAATTACTGAACAGTTAAAAATATCGCACTATTTCATGCATATTTTTTTAATCTGCTTAACACAAGATTAAATACATATAAAAGCTATCATATGTATGCGAAGTCGGTGACACGCTTTCCTCCGTCCTACTAAAGTTGCTTTCTGATTGGCTCATTGGAATAGTGCTCATTCTTGAATTAGTGATCTTTTTCTTGAAAAATAAATCCACTAATGGGAAGTCTATTAAGAGAAAATACTAAAAATGAATAAATTACTTTGATTCTCATTTTCTATACTCTGCACCCAGAACAAAGTTTTATTTCAATTTAAGAAATCGTTTTTTTAACTTCATATCTCCAATTCGATGAAAAAACATCTTTACAACAAATATAAATTTATTTGATTTTAGGAAATCACCTTATTAGCCTTTTTTAAGTGAAAGAAATTATTTTTTTATCATTATTTATTTAATTTAAAAAAAATTTATTTGATTCAAATACAATACCGGCAAAAACTTAAAAAATAATTTATTTAATTTTATTACCTTGAACAAAGACAATTTTTCCTATAAATTAAATTAAAGATTTCTGTTAATCACATTACATATGTACTTATGCGACTGAACAGACATTCATTTCTTAAATTAAAAGAAAAAAAACAATCAAGAAATTTCTTGAAATCAAAGAAACTTTTCTTCGACTGTGTAGTAATTCACGAATTTGTTTGATTTAAAGAAATTTTTTTTAAATCAAACAAACTTTTTTCTGAGTGTTGGTATATTTGATGCTATTGCACAAACTGTATATAGTATATAGGTTAGATAAAATGTTCCGAAAGGGTCGAATATCTCAGGAGAACTAATGAACTTATTTGTACAGTTCGGAGCCTGAGTTTGCGTATGACCAGCCCTAAGTCAATTTTTTTAACGATAAGGGATATTATTGATTTCAGATTAGAATTTTACAGCTGAAAATAATAATAAAAAAAATAATAATAAAAAAAAATAATTAATAAAATATGATCCAAAGAATACACACTTAACTTTTGTAATTACATTTTGGGTCAAGTAGAAGGGGTTTAGGAAAAAATCACTTTTTGGATCAGTTTTTGGGCCTGTTAGAAGAAGTCTAGAGAAAAATCTGAACAAAAATACCCTCTGTGATCCGAGAAAATTGACGCGGTCACGGTCAGGACGAAATTAAGGCCCCCAACCCATAAATAATTCACCACTGAATAGAACTTTAGAAGTTAACAACTTTTCTTTAAAATATTTTTCTCTAAAACTTAATTCCCCTGAGATTTTTGACTGTTCCAAAACTTTAGATTCAATCTATATGTATAATTTACTCTGTATATTACGAAGTAGTGTCTCGATTTTTTTAGACAGCTTCATTAGCGTGAGTAGGAGTCACAATACCTTCATTCTGCAGCCAAAATCTAAAATAGACTGTAAACAATGCTACCTCAAATACCTTTCTATCAATAGCAAATTGGGTATGACCTCACTTTTTTTAACAGGCTTCTAACCCTAATATATATCTATGCATAATAGACTACCAAAATATATTTATATTGTTTCATACATTACTTATCAATTTTTAAAATTCTCATTACATATGGAAACATATTCGATTTTTGTATAATTTGACATCCTTTTTGTTCAAAAATATATATTTTTCTATTTTTTATTAAATTTTTCTGTTAAAAGAGCGTCAGAGAATTCATACAGGGATTTCATTTCAATTAAAATACTCAATTTCCTTAAGTAATTCAAGAATATTTTACTTTTTGCATCGATTTCTTCATAATGCAACTTGAATAATTTTTTAAGAAGTCAAATTATAATGTTGCAAAACAAATTCTTATTATGACATACTAAATATAAATATTAAATATTGTTGATGTTCTTAGTTGGCTTTAGGGTCCAGAAAGAATGTAACTCAAAGTTTCATATTTTCAAACGTTTCGACTCAGATTGGAGTCCTCATCGGTCAGAATTTATTTCTATAATAAAATACAAAAGGATGAAACTTAAAAAAAAATTGCCCGTGTGACGGATAAACATTGTGGTAAAAATGATATAAATTAATTGCACATGTGTAACTATAAAATTAGTCTAAATAACTAAATTTAACAAAATAAAAACTGTACGAACATTTTGTTCCTATAAAAATACAAAAGGAAGAAACTTAAAAAATTTGCACGTGTGACGGATAAAACATTGCGGCAACAATTTTCTTTTCTTTCGCCGCAAACTTCATTACTACATATAAAGGATTAAAATTTTACTCTATGCTAATTAATAGTGCAAATTTTTATTAAGAAAGTAACATTTGATGGAACCTTTTCTTTTTCTGAAAAAGCAAAAAGCAAACACCTAGTAACCTTAAAAAAACATTTTCACGGTAGTATTAAATTCTGAGAATTTTAGAGCAATTAAAAGTCTTTAAACGTCTCCAACGATGATGTTATTTTAATTCGTCTCGTAGAAAAGTAAGTGGCGCTCTTCGATCGTCTCCTTCCGCAAAAAGAATAGATAGAAAGAGATGAAGAAGAGTCGTGGCCAAGGCAGCTCTTTGAATTGGCACGACAGCAAGTCTCAGTTTTTGGTGCCGCGTATTTACCTTCCTCCATTTTCTGTGTCTCTCGGGACCAACAGAGATTCTCTCGATAATTGAGTTTTCGTGAAAAGCGTATCGAGATTATTCAAAATTTTCCGATTATAGGTCAGAATCAATTTACTCCAATGATCATATTTTGCCTTTAAATGGTTATTAAATTGAAATTTGATATTTTCCAGAATACGAAATTAAATATACATATTAAGGGCAAGGATCAATCAAAACTCACGTGACATCAGTAATTGAAATTACGATCTGTAAGAATATTTAAAAATTTATAGTTAAAATAAGTTTTTGGTACGAGACAAACTTTTTTTACGTTTTACTTAAAGTGTCTTCAAGGGGTCAAGACCATTTCAGTAGAAACGCAATTTCTAGTTAGACATTATATTGAAAATTAGTCGTGGCATCTTAAGTAGAAAAATAATGTCATAGTAGGACATATTATTTTAAGAGTTTAAAACGTCTACACTCTATATCTGAATTATCAAAGTTTTAAAATTAGTATAATTAATGGCTAATTTTACATCTTATGAATTAATATGTATTGTTTCTGCTGTAATAGTGAATATTCCCTATATCTCATGTAGCCTGTTATAGTAACTAGAAGAATGTCCTCTACTCTAAAGCTAAATTTCCTAGTATAATATAAAATATTCCTTAACATATATATAGCAGCAAAAAAATAATTCCTGTCTTGGCAAATTTTTCGGAAAGGAATTCAATCCGATCGAATACGAGCGAGTCCGAAATCTGTTTTCGAATTATTCTGAACCAATCCGAAAAATGTTTTAGATCTCGTTCGATGCGAATCAACTCAAAATCAATCTGATTCAATCTGAGACTTTAATTTGAATAGATCCGAAAAAAGTTTTCAATCTGAATCAAACTGAATGAATCCGATCTCGGGTTGATTTGAACTAAATTTTTCATTCAAATCATTCCGACCTTGGATTAATTCGGACTGATTCGGATTCGAAATTCGGTTCAAATCAACCCGAACTCGGATTTGTTCAATTAAATTCGGATTGAAAAATTGGTTCGGATCCATTCGGATTGAAGTCTCGAATTGATTTTCAACCGATTCAGATCGAACGAGATTCAAAAAGTTTTTAAGATGGGTTCGAAATAATTTGAAATGTTTCATGCTAAAATAAGTATTATTCCAATTTCTCCATTGCGATTATTATTATTTATCTTTTTGTGTTTATAATTCGAGATTTTTAGCCTGTTGATATGATATTCAATCGTTATGAAGTTTTAACGGTTTTTCCAGTCCTTTATTTAAAAATCACAAACAAAGTGTTTCGATTAATTAGCTGAATCTTTTCAAGCTATCACTATAACCATTTGCAGCTGACATGTTGAGTCATTCATTTTTTAATGGAAAGCATAAAAAACCTCTGAAAATTAATAGGCGTGTGTTGGTTATACTTTTTTATCTTTTATGCTGATGTTATGAGCTCTTCCACTTTCTTTTTTATGTGGTAGCAAATAAATTAATGTCTTCATAAAGGAAGATTTTTCAATAATAATAACTCTGCAAGATAATATCCTAGCAGAGGTTACGTCACACATCAAAAACTGTACATTTTTGACTGAGAAAATCTTTTCATATTTTTTTATCAAGTTACTTACAAACTGTATTCATGTCAGAAGTCCCAAATCGGAAAATTGTACAAATTTGTCGTATTAGAAATTATTTTCTCATTAGTATATAATTAACAAAAATATTTTTCTTGATCCTATCAAACATTTGTTTTTTATTGTCAAATAATTTTGTTGATCGAACTAAAATAAATTTATTTGGCGAATTCAACCAGAAAATGTTATAACATCCAAGTTTGGTGAAATGATCAACAATTCAACCCATCGAACCTAAATACTTTTTGAAATTAATCATATGCAGTCAACAAAACGATTTTGATTAACCAAGTGAATTTATATTCTTGGTGTAGATTGTTAGGGAGAAATTTGGAATTGCTGTCATGTAACTTCTCACCTACATAAAACTTCAATTTCTAACACCTTTTAAAAGGAATTTCTGACGATTAAGAACAAGAATTTTGAGAAAATTTATAGTGAGGTGCAAGTTTGATGTTGGAATTCTAAATTTGAAAACTACTATAGAAAGTGTGCTTTTAGAGTTTAATTTACCAAACACTGTAAATTCAACAAATCTTTTTTAAATACACAATTTCTCATTCTGCTGTTTTTTTCGTATCTTACTAAGTTTAGCTAAAAATTCAATTTTTTATTTCCAATGGCTTTTTTTCAATTAAAACGAAAGATATACATTCAAAGAAAAAATGTTTTTTCGCAACTCGCATAGTTTAGCTGAAAATTGAATTTTTAACTTTCAGTGATATTATTTTAAATTGAAACAAAAAAATATACATCGTATCGAAAAATATGTAAATAAAAATTGTTAGATCTCTTGGAATGAAAAAATTTTGCATTGTGACGTTTTTTTCGTATGTTGCTAGTTAGATAGGCTAAAGTTAGTTTAGTTTAGCTAAAAATTGAACTTTTTATTTTCAATGATATTTTTTTAAACTAAAGCAAAAAATATAAATTTGATCAAGCATGTGTAGACGAAAATTTGTAGATTTCTTTTGAGTAATCTGGAATATTTTTCACTAAAAAATAGAATTTAATTATTGATATTTTTCACTTTTCAAAATACTGTTATTTTTTTCTAAACAGCTTTTAAAATCTCCAAAAATGCCCTAATTTTCCGAATTTTCGTAGGATATAGCTGCTTAACGAACTCGTCCTGTCTTTTCAGCACCCGATAAATTGTACCAAAATGCATTTCAATCGAACAATTCTTTCGAAAGTTATTTTCTAGACAATTTGGAATTATTTAAATACACATCCTCACCAAAGTATTTGTTTATAACTCGTTTTTCTAGCAATATATTTTTGAAAAAATGAAAATAAAAAATTTTATATAGAAAAAAAAAGTTCTGAACATCATTTTTTTAAAACATGATGACTTTTCTCAATTCAGTTTTTTTCTCCTCTTTTCAGAAACTAATAATCTGCATAACAATTTCTCATATTTTTATTTATACAATAAATCAATTTTTAATCAACGTCCAAAGTAGTAAAAACGCACTTCCAGCCTTCTATCTCCTATAAATCCTCGGAATGGCCACTGATTCGCAGTGATTATTCACTGATGACAGCAGCTATGAGTCTTTCACTGAGAATCAGTGAAATTCGACTGATGAATCAGTGAAATAGATTGAACTCACTTATTGAATCAGTGAAAGCTTTAGGTGGGAGTAATAAAACCAGCAATATATTTTAACGATCGATGAACTCGTTTATTTTAGGCTAAACAACACTAAAACGAAATTACGTAATTATTATTATATGTTGTGATTATTACTGTTTATAATTATATTATTTATAATTAAAAATTAATGATTCATCGTCATACTTTAATCGTTTATGTGGCACGTTCACTGATTCCTCAGTGGAATCAAAGCAGGACACTGATTCACCAGTTGATACATTTTCACTAATATAATCAGTGACTATTTCACTGATTCAGGTTTAGAGAGTTCGTTTTGGGATAATTAAATTTAGAATTTTGTTACCTTCAATGTCATTCTAAGGAAAAAATTAATTCTTAGGTAATTTATAAATTAGAAGTTTTTATGTGAATAATTAAAAACAAGTGTTAGGCGACTTTTGTAGAGCAGTGTATATGTAATATTGTGCAGAAAAGGGATAAATAAATATGTGACCCCGCAGAAAATGAAATCCTTACTGTTGACCCATAAAATACAAATATAAATGTACGCCGGTAGTTAAGAACCGTGGCGTTATCGTTATTCTTGGCAAAGTTCCAAGTTCATCAAACATTTCAAACACATGCGTTGCGCTACAACCTGTTGGTGTGCGTGTGCGCACAAAGCGATTCTTCAAACGACATTACATCGTTCTGCACTTCATGCTCGACCGACTTAATTAATCTAGGGGAAGCCTCTTCGATTTTCAGCACTCCTGTCCAATAAAACTCGCTGAAAACAACCCTAGAGAATTCACTGTTTAATTTGGCCAACACACGATTTGTTGTCTTAGTGTTTAACGAGTAAACACCCTTTGAAAGCTGTGCTGTCGAATTATGTGTGTGAGTACACAGATACGGCATCGCTGACAGTTTTGAGTTTACGAAATGGTACATTTTTATCATTTTTATCAACTTAACGATTCTAATTTCAACACACGAAATACGCTGAACATCTTCTCTGTCTTTGAGGATGAAAGGAAAAATGAGAAATATGATTTGAGAGGTGGAGGTTTCCTGAATGTAAAGTAGTTTACGTACTTTTGTCGTTTGCATTTTAATATTGAATGAAAATCTTCAGGAGAGAATTTTGATTTTTTATGAGAAATGCATTATTTATTTAAATATATTACTTATTTATTGATATTCTACATAATTTTGATAAAGCAGGTTAATAAAAGGTAAAACTATTCTGTAGCATTTTAGAAGGCTTCTATTTTAAATTTCAGAACTTTAAATTATTTTAAAATGCAAAGGAAAAATATTATATTTATCTATTGTTTATGTTCTCATTTATAATATAATAGTGCACAAAATTAAGAATATTGTAGGGTACGAAAAATCTCTTTTCAGTCTCCCTTTATGGTTCTTGGCTTTTGATAAACATGGACCTAATGAAAATGAAAGAAGCGTCATAAAAGAATTTTACTTCTTTTTTTATTTTCAATCCTTAGAACTCCATTAAGTCCACTTCTTTGGAGTAGAATCATATGTATATTTCATAAAAATTTCAAAAACATTTTTCTATTCTGCTTTCTGAGTACACTTACTCACAGAAGTACTTTTTATAAATCTGAATATATATCTACAGAAATTTTTGAAATACGCGTTTAATAAAGAGTTGGACAAATAATCGGAAAAAAGTTAGTCCAAGTGTTTATTTCCTTAGTTTTCTTCATTTAGAAAATTTTTAACGAGCGTCTTTAGTGAAAATGTGGAAAATTTTATCTCGGATAAAATAAGCCATAAAAATTTTAAATCGGATCAAAATAGCTATTTGTTTTCCCCACTAGTAAAACATGTTATTTTTCCCAACATGTCTAGTAACAATTGTACTTTCAACGTCTGTTTTGAGAGGGGAAAATGCCTATTTTCCTAACTCATGGTGTAAATAGCCATTTTCCCGTCACTAGACGTATTGGGAAAATATAGTTTTTATAGTCGGAATCGATAAACAAATTTCAGTTGTTTTCAGCTTTTTTTCTATAATATGATTTTATTAATTAAATATCCATAATTTCCATCTGATTTAAACTTTTTGTAACTCCTTTCATTCAAGATTAAATTTCTCACACTTTCACCAAAAAAACTCAATAAAATAAAATTATAAATGGAAAAAACTAAAGAAATAGTCGGTTTGACTGACTTTGTTTCTAAATGACGTTCCCCAATCAGAAATTAACAATTGGACCAACGTCGATCCAACGCTGGATACCAACTTCCGACTGTCGGAATCCGACTGTCGGCGGGCAGTCGAAATGATAACGATGTACTGTGTTGGTACAACACCAGTTTCCAACGTTGTATCAATACTGGTAACCAACATATTTTCAAGGCTGGCTGTCAACATTTTTAAAATACTGGTTATATACTTTTATTATTAAATCCATGTTTTACGGTTAAAGACATTTTTTAAAGAAGACTAGACTCTAAAAACCGACTATTGACTCTCAAACGATTCCCTTCACTATTAGAGGATTTTCGATTCAAAATTGGCATGAGAGGAAATCCTTTAGCAGTTGAACGATTATCGTTTCAAATGCTAACCTTTTACTATCAAAGTATTTATTTTTGTCTTGAAAAGAAATCCTTTCTCGTACAAAAAATAATAATTTTGAGGATAAAATAAAACAAATTGTATGATATAACCTATCTAATATAAATATTAGAAATGTACACGAGCCCAACTTTGAGAAGTGCCAATATCAATACTACAATAACAGTAAAAAGATTCTTTTGATAGACAAAATAAATCTACTTAATTGCAGTGGATGCATTCTGAAAGGAACCTAACTTCACTATCAATAGACTTTTTTTAGAGTGTACCACTGTCGAATCAACTTTGTACAAACACTGGCATTTTACAGTGTTAATTATCAGAGTCGATTAGACACTGGGTGGACCTTATACATTTACCAGGTCTAGAAGTATGAGACCGGAATTTTTTTGCAAAAGTTACACGTCTGTTGCATGAAAATGATCAAAAATATTTTATGCAAAGTAATCTCCATTGCTATTTACACATTTTTCCCACCTCTCCGGAAGGTGATGAATGCCACGCCAATAAAACTGTTCGTGTTTTAAATCAAACCAGTTATCCAGCTATTCTCGTACATTTTCGTACGAAGTGAAGCGTTGTTCAGCGAGAGCGTGGCCCAGTGATGCGAACAGATGGTAATCCGACGGAGCCAAGTCTGAAAAATAAGCGGCATGCGCCAGTATTTCCCAACTGAACGTCTTGATCGTTTCCTTGACCCGTTTCGCTGTGTGTGATGGGGCATTATCGTGAAAAAAAATGACTTTGTGTTGCCTTCTTCGATAAGCCGGTCGTTTTTCTTGTAATGCTCGATTTAAATCGATCATTTGCTGTTGGTAGCGATTCGTGTTGACAGTTTCACCAGGTTTTAGTATTCGAAGTATTCGAACTTTTTCGGTGGTTTTCCACGATCTTCGTTTCTCACATCAAAATTACCACTTTTGAATTTTTTAAACCACTCGAAACACTGTGTTTTGACAAGAGCATGTTCACCGTAAGCTTCGACAAGCATTCGACGCGATTCTGCAGCAGTTTTCTTCAAGTGATAACAAAAATCCAGTGCTGTCCGCAAATCGTAGTTCGTAGGCACAAAACTCGACATGTTGATGCTTGTAGTAACTACACTGGTATATCGAACTTGGGTTGTTGTCTACTCAAAATCTTTCTCAGCTGCTAGAGGGAGAAGATGGCGCTGCAGAAGCGGTCGTAAGGTCCCTAAACTGATGGCAAGCACCATCTATAGGGACATTTTGGTTTCATACAGGGTGCGCCATCTAGACCTTCGGTATTTTAGCATTGAATAACTATGACACTTTTCAGCCCATTTTAACAAATGAGCACGATTCTGAAACGTCATTCAGTACCATTTTAACCATGAGTCAATACACACCGAAAGAACCTTGCCACACCGCAGGCGCTACGATGCAGTCCTTACAGCGCAAGTTCCCGGGACACGTTGTGTCGAAAAATGGCGATTTGGAGTGGCCTCCTCGTTCTCCGGATTTCACTGTACCTGACTTTTTCCTTTGGGGTTATTTAAAAAGCAATGTTTATGCCAGCAAGCCAAAGACAATTGACGAAATAGCTGCTATAACGCCCGAGATGCTGGCCAATGTTATGCAAAATGCGCGAAAAAGAGCTGCTTTTTGTGCATCGAATGGAGGTGGTCATTTAATCGACGTTGTGTTCTAAAACTGATTTGAAATAAATGGTAAAGTATATCCTAAACAAATCTTGCTCATTTGCCAAAATCGGCTGAAAAGTGTCATAGTTATTCAATGTTGAAATACCGAAGGTCTAAATGGCGCACCCTGTACTTCTAGACCTGATACTGTCGGAAAATTACTTTTTTCACAGTCGGCAGAAGGTTGGGCCTGTTGTACATCCAACATTATACAAACGCTGGTATTTTACAGTCGACTACCGGGGCTGAATAGACACTGGCTAGACCTCGTACATCCACTATCGGGAAATCACTTTTTCCACAGTCGGAATACGGTTGGGCCAATTTTTTCCCAACATTGTACCAACGTTGGTAATCAACAATCGATCTCCTATGCTAGACCATTATTTAACCGATTGTCATAGTCCGCAGAGTGTCATGATTTCTGCTTGGGTCAATTCTTTATTAACGTTTATACATTATTATTAATTTTATATTCAATTGACTTCGTATTCTGCTTTTAAGGTAGTTAGGTCTCTGAAGAAAAAAGTTTTACTATGATTTTGAGACTGGAAATGATATTATCAGTCGTGTCTTATGAAAGAAAAAACATTTTTTTTTATTAAAAGAAAATTCAAAACTTATAAAAAATAATACTTTTAACAATGTCTTTTGCAATATAATATTTACTTTCTATCTCTTCTTGCCAATTTTTTAAAACTTATTGGATTTTTTCAAATCATGGCTTATCTTTTAAGGGAAAATATTCTCTACACCTCTACTGATTCCAATTTTGAAAATAAGTAAAAAATCTTCAAATATATTTATTACAGTCTCATATTCAATAATATCATATCGTGCAAGTTTACAAGGAAGGAACGCAACTGGAGTAACCACCACAAAAAAATTGTAAGAGTGAGCAACAAATTTCTTTTATAAAATTTCCTTCGAACTTTGCTTGATTGCTGAGTATGAGCAACACAAGAAAAAATTGGAAGCATGTTTTTCGAATGAGAAAACTGTAAAACAAACGCGATGTTTCCATTGTTATAAGCGAGTAGTCACAAAGAAAATTGAGTGTAAAATTTTCTCGGACAACAGAATTTCCATTGTACAACAAATCATCTCATGAATATGGTAAAAAAACCTACATTTTGAAAATATGTCATTATTAATAGATATAAGTCGAGAAAAAACCAGGTAAATGTTTATGTGCACTGTGCACTTTTGGGCCGGCGCACTCCAGCGGCTTATCGGCGCCAAAACGCGTGCAATCGTACCGACTAAAATCATCATAACTTTCTTGGTTTTTGGAAATGCAAAGATTTTTTTTATCAATCGAAAGATAGATAAATTCCACATCGACCGAACTTTAAACTGTAATCGTAGCCATACGAGGAGTTGTAAACAATTGCAATTGTTTAAAACAATTCGAAATTTTCAAAAGAAAATTATTCTTGAATGACAAAAAAACAATATAGTCGTGTTTATCAATCATTTTTCTATATAAGGTTAAAATATCATTCGCGTATCTTAATTGATCACCGAGATATTGCCGTTGAAACAAAACCTTGCATTAAAATTTGTTTATTTATAACTTATTGAAAAATGCATATTTCATTAAACGCTTTTAGATATGGTATTGTGTTCCTCTTAAACATTTAAAATAAGCCAAATTCTATATAAAAATCGATAACTCGATTTTAGGTGACTCAAATTGCAAGCAAAACGCGACGTGTGCAAAGCGCTCAATAAAAATGTGCCCGCAAATAGGGCAGATTTTTTTTCATTATTCTTCTAACGATTTCAGCCATTGAAAACTTTGCTCTTTTAATTGCAAATAATAGAGTTGTAGGGAATATTTCCCCCGAAAAAATAAGAATAAGAATAAGAATAAGAAGTGATACTGTGACAAATTTTGTTACAAAAACCATTATTAAAAGTATTTTTATCCGTAAGTTTTAGATTTTTTTTATAAAAAATAATGTTTTTCCTCTCATTAAACACAACTGATGATAATATTATTTCAAGTCTTAAAATCATAGAAAAACTATTTTTCTAGAAACCTTATTTTTGGCACGACTTTTTTTTGTTACTTATTATCGACAAAAATACTACGTGTAGCTCTACGTGTAATTCTACGTGTAATTCTATACGAAATTACATGTGGATTGTTCTAATATATTGCCTGAATTTCCACCTGAATGTTTTCACATAGGTTTTCATTTTTATCAAACTGTCTGAAAACGTCGAGATCTAAATGCGAATGGAGTATCAAGTGCAACTAGAATTCAATTGTCTCGAAATGAATTTTACACGAGCTTCATCGCAAATACCTATTATAACTGAACTCGTTTTGGGTCAAATGGCAAGAAATAAAAAACCCATAATTGGATAAAAAGCTGTCTGTAAAATTTATTTTTTTTATTCATCTCTCGGACTTGAAAAATTTTTATTTATAATTATAAATACTAGTATATTTAAATTAATAAACGAAGTAAAATAATTGAAATAGTGTTATGCAAGTCATGCAAGTGGTGAAATTTGAAGAAATAAAATGTATTATTTATCACTTGATTCTTAGAAAGCACAATTTTATTTGCATTGAGGGATTAGGCCACTCTAGAGGCAGACAAAAATAGGTATATTTTGTGATTTTTTTTCAGCGAAACCAAAAAATAAATCGAGATTACAAAATAGTGCTTTTATTATACATGCAATCTAATAAAATATCCTGCGTACTTCTCGCTTTAAAAAAATTATTTTGTTCAGTCAATTAGACGTATAATATAAATCCTATTTTGTAATATCGATTTATTCCATGGTTTTGCTGAAAAAAATCACAAAATATTCATACACAGGTCCTGAGGTTGTCTTATAGACTTCTTTAGGTCTCTAAGTTTGAATCAGTGAAATTTAATTCATGAAAAAGCTGGAAATAGGTTGCACCTTCACTTCAGCGATAATTTCGCTGATAATCGGTCGTATTTCACTGTAAAGCAGTAAAAATATCACTGATTTTTTTCAGTAGAATTCAATCGGTAAAACAAATTTTACTAATCAACTTCAGTAACACATTTATTGTTTTTCAGTGAAATTTTCACTGGGGTGAAAGAGTACACTCAGAAAAAAGATTTGATTGAATGTTAGAAAATAATTCATTTAAAAGGCTTTTTTTATTTAAACAAAATGTTTATTTGAATAAAACAAAATTTGTTCAATCCAAACGAAATATCTTTGTGCGAAATAAATATTGGTTCAAATCAAATTAATTTTTGTTCAAAGCAAACAAATTATTGCATCTGTATATGGTAAAAGATATAATTTTTTTAATTTAAGGAAAAAATTTATTTGTTTTGAAGAAATTTCTATTTGGTTAAAAGATAATTTGTTTAAATGAAACAAATTTTATTCAATTAAAATAAATCATTTTTTTAAATCAAAGACAGTCTTCCAACCAAATAATTTTCATTGATTCATTTAAATAATTTTTCTGAGTGGATTCCATTTCCAGCTATTTCATTAGTCAAATCTCACTGATTCAAATTTAGAGAGTTCAACGTCTCAAAGGTCGTTTTAAAGACGTCAAGTCCCAGGACACACGCGTACATTCGAATGACGTCTTTGGGACTAAATTATTAATTAAAATGGATTTTTCATACTAAACAGACCTTCTTTACTCTTTTCTTGATGCCAGTCTGATAAAGAAATGTCATTTCAGTTATTTCTAGATCAATAAATAAGTGATAAGGGAAGTGAAAATTTTTGTTATTATGTTTGCATGTTCAATAATATAATAATAAAGACTTTATTTCCAATCAGTATAAGACATTTTTTAAGATAGATGATGATGATATTTGGAATAAATTATTCATTTTATACAAATGAAATTTGATTGAATACAATAAAATTTTGTTTGATAATTATACAAGTAAAATATTTATTTAAAAAGAATAAGATATTATGAACGCAACAGTCCTGACTCACTTTTTTGTTCAGCGTAAAAATAAAAAAGTATTTTTAAATAGTCCCGAGTTGAAACGATTGAAACCGAAAGAATATTAAACTTTATGTGACAGGAAACGTAAATTATAATTTGAAAGTTGCATATGCATTTTAAGAATACACTGTCACGTAAAAGTCTTAGCAAAGTTACTTTTCGTTATTTGCGAATTTTCATAAAAGCTTCTAATTTTTTTAATGCATAACAATAGATTTTTTTTAAAATAGCATGAAACGTAAAAAATTTTTGCATATAATGACCACAAAATAGTATATTGGCAGCTATATTTACTAAGATGTTTTAAAAAATTGTTAAAATTTCAGCGACGTATCAAAAATATGATGATAATTTTTAACTGAATAATGTTCAAGTTTAAACTCAAAATAACAAAGTTGTGAAGATTCAAAACATTCTCATACTTGAAAAAAAGATTTTAAAATTTATAATAATTTATAAAAATAAATGAAATACAAAAGAAAATGTTTACTTTTTTTGCAAAATCTTTGTTAATAATATATACAAAAACACTTCACCTTTTGGCCATTGGATTCATAATTTTATTTCCTAGAATGTTATTCTAAGGAAAAATGTATTGTTATGTATTACATAAATTAGGAGCTTTTATATAAATAACAAAATGTATAGTGTATATCTAAAAATATTGGTCCTTCTAAAAAAAAGTTCACGTACCAACGTCCAAAATACTCTAAATCTGTATCAATTACAAGTAAAGCTACGGAAACGTTACTCGCGGATTCGAATGAAA
Organism: Diplolepis rosae; assembly: GCA_030998225.1. Taxonomy (NCBI): domain Eukaryota; kingdom Metazoa; phylum Arthropoda; class Insecta; order Hymenoptera; family Diplolepididae; genus Diplolepis; species Diplolepis rosae. Next base: position 18,648,850 of record JAPYXD010000701.1, on the reverse strand, counting down.
TTTTACAAATTTGTAGAGTTCGGAATAATAATCGACACGTATTTTTTTATATCGGCAATATCGTGTAATGTCTAAAAAACATTTTTTGCGAATAAACACGTACGAGAAATTGAATACTCATGTAATTGGTATTATTAAATGATAATTATGGGTAATTACATCGACAAAAATATCATAGAGCATCGGTAATGATGCTCGGGTACGTTACCGACAGTTTAGCAAGTATGTCATTTACCAATTCAGTTTACGGGTTGGTAAGTAGCGCCACGTATAATTGCTTTTAGTACTAATTATTGTTGGAAGTCGTTTCTTTGTGACGTTTCCAATGTCAGTTGTCCGAAGTTAATGTCAACCAACACAAGTGCGACCGAACTGGGACCGAAATTCGGTCGCAGTGGAATTGCCAGGGTTGAAAGATTTAAAAGTTGAAATGCTTTTTAGAAATTTTCAATGTCGCTGAATTTGAAGTAAAAATTACACAATTCAAATTGGTGGATCCGAAATGTCCCCTCCCCCGTATCTTACATTAAGGGGGGAAGTCCATATAAACGCCTTAAAATCAGTCATATTTTAAAAATGTTTTTGAAGGTGATAAAATAATTTTATTGTTTTAAATTTTTAACATAACTTTATTTAACCTTTCTAAAGTATAAAAAAAAATTAATTTTTTTATTTCCTTTCAAAATGGCGGCTCAGGATAATTTTGCGTCTTTTATCTTCGGCGCGAGGTCCAGAAGTGCTCTATTTATCACACATTAACCATTGATCTGAAACAAAAAATTAAATTTCATTCCTGAGTCGAAAAATCGAAGGCCTCATTTGAGCCTCTGCGACATAATTTTGAGGCTGAAGAGGGGTAAAAGAGGTTCTTGTTCGTATTTTTGAACCTCTTTTAAGCCTCCAGACTTGACTTACGTCCGTTTTAGGCTCAAGAGGTTCAAATGAGGGCATACATTACGACGGTGTGAGGCTCTTCTCGATCGAAGAGGTTCCTGAGCGTTAAAGGAGGTTGAAAAATAAAATACAGAGGCTAAAGAGGGTTAAATGATGACTTAACGATTATCAATAGGCTTTAAAGAGGTTGTGGAGGCTTAAAATGTTTCAAATGAGCTTCAAAATCACCAAGAGGCTCATATGAGGCCCTCGAAATTTCAACTCGGGTTCTTTTATAACATATTTACGGGAAAGATAAACCTATAACACAAAAAAAAACATAAAATTCAATATAAAATAAGCCTTTGAAAAATGAGTTAGAATTTTGGGCTATTTTTTCGACATTTTTGACCCCCAAAAAGTATTTTATTAACGCGAAATATCTGAAATTTTAGGTTTACCCGAGTCGAAATTTCGAGGGCCTCATATGAGCCTCTTGGTGATTTTGATTCTCATTTGAAACATTTTAAGCCTCCACAACCTCTTTAAAGCCTATTGATAATCGTTAAGTCATCATTTAACCCTCTTTAGCCTCTGTATTTTATTTTTCAACCTCTTTTAACGCTCAGGAACCTCTTCGATCGAGAAGAGCCTCACACCGTCGTAATGTATGACCTCCTTTGAACCTCTTGAGCCTAAAGCGGACGTAAGTAAAGTCTGGAGGCTTAAAAGAGGTTCAAAAATACGAACAAGAACTTCTTTTACCCCTCTTCAGCCTCAAAATTATATCGCAGAGGCTCAAATGAGGCCTTAGATTTTTCGAGTCGGGTATCCTTCCGATAATAATGTAGAGGAAAGCCTCTCGAAATTTCAGACGAATCGGTCGATAACTTTTCGAGTTACAACACGAACAGTTTTTAAAAATACAGTTTTGAGATAATCGTGTTTGAAGTTGTAGTACAGTATAACGACCAGTTTTAGTTACTTACCGATTAATCTGCAATCCCAGGTCCAAACAATAGTCCTTCTGAGTCTTCAAAAAACTGATTTTCTTCAACCTGTTGCTGTTTGCGAGCTGTATGATTTTTTTAAATTTTTACATGGATTTCCCCCCTTAACGGTGGTTTTTACGTTTATACTGAAATTAGTCGAGTGATTTGAAAACCAAAACGCTCCTCAGGGGTTTTCATTTTTCAAAGTCAATATAGCGAATGAGAGATTGCAAATGAAAGAAATATTTTGAAAATGACACAAAAGTCAATAAAAAAGAAAAAAAAAATTAAAAACATCAAAAATCAAACAAAAATAAAAAGTGGGAATAGATATTCTCGCCATTTTCTCGTTGGTTATTCCTGGATTTGGCGAAGAGCGATGTGTGATATAATTGACACTGATAACCCTCATCTGATAAATGTTGTTAAAGATTAGTGATATATGAAATTTTAAATTTTATAGTTTTGAACTCAAATTTGGATCCGGCGACATCGAAAAACCCTTAGAAGCCTTTTGGCTCTCAATCACTCGATTGATTCCAGTACAATCGTAAAAACCACCCTTCACACATCAAGCGTGGGCGCCATTTTTTAACTGACATCTTGAATTTTGTAATTTTGATATCAAATTTGGATTCAGCGACATCGAAAATCTTTAAACAGCATTTCAACTTTTAAATCCTTCAACTGATTACAATTCAAAAGTGAAAACCACCCCTAAAGTGCGAAGGGTTGTTTCCGCCCTTAAACTTGAATCTTCGCCAATATAAAAAACTACGTGACGATTATTTTTCCGAACTCTACAAATTTGCAAAGTTTCATTCGAATTGGCGAGTGACACTTCCGCAGCTTTACTTGTTAGAATTTTTAATAATTTCAATTGGTGACTAACATCTTGCTTTTCAATAAGTACAAGATAATTGATGTTCAATTAACAATGATTGGCTACCAGTCAGGAATGACTAATTTTAAAGCAATAAATCAGTGACTGATTGAAATTATTGAAAATTCCATAAATTATAATTGTTATTCCACCAATTATTCCATAATTATAATTCCACAAATTATGATAGAAAGAGCATAAAATGTCCGTATATTTGATAGATATTTCAGTACAATTTACTATTCTTGTTGCAAAGATAACAAATTTGTCGATAAATATTACAGAAATGCCTCTTAAAATTACAAGATAAGGAATTTCCACAAAGCGTCAATTCAACAGGTATTTTAAAAATATTTAACAACAAATCTATGATCTTTACAAAAAAGCGGTAAATTATATTGAAATATCTGTTAAATTTAGAGGAATGTTATGCTGTCAATATTTTAACATATGAGCAGAGTAATTGCAACCAATTTTCTCCATAAATATTCTTTTTTTATGAAGCACAAAATACTGTAGGTCATAGGGTCACTGCATTAATCAACTTTGCGAATACGTGTTCTTTAATTATGAACGGAGCTATTTTTATCATACGAACATGTAAATTGTAAACTACTTTTAGCAATGTGAGGATATCACCTTCACACCAATGACCACAAGCAAAGCTCAATGGCACTGGAATTGTAAAATGAGTTCCATCCATATAGGAAGTTCAGTCGTATTGAATAGTTAATATTGACCTACTTCCGGAGTAGATTCCGGCGTAGAGGGAATATTTGGAATGAAAAATTGAATCTATTGTACTACACTGCATGTATAGTTCCATAAAAGTATGTATTTCAGCTTAAAAGTAAGGAGTACATACTTTTCTTTCGTAAATATGATATATCCAACAAGTATTTAGCACATTATTTACCTTTCTCGTATTATAAGTTTGATCTTGCTTCAATATTTGAATTTCATCTCGAGCCACAAATTGCCTCAGTTGCGTAATAACTATTTTGTATTACTTCTAAAATTTAAATTAGCTTCTAAGGATGCCTTTTAAATATTTTATTACATCTAACATTGAACCCTTAAATCGTAATTATTGAGCATTTAATATTTTATATTGATGAAATAAAATGTACCTAATAGTTTACAATTTTAATTCATTTGATTCGAGAAATGATTGTAAGTGTGAATTTTACTTTCTCCAAGTTATTTTGATTTCGAGAATAGTATATTTCGTATTAAGTGCGGGAAGGCGTATTTTAACGCAAGAGCGAGTGGCGATTCGCTCGCGCATTAAAATATGTTCCGCACGTGAGTATGAGTTTTTATTTTGAACAATATTGGATTTAAATTTAATGTAGGAATGTTGAATCCATTCGGATGTTCAAAATTTTGCATTAGTTTAATGGATATCTATTGATTTCAAAAGACAACTTATTCCGCTTCAAATTAAAAAAAAAAATTGAAATAAAAATCAGAATTCAATAAATTAAATTTAAATTTGTTCGATTTAAGTGAATAAAAAATTTGAATGGAACAAATTCCTTGTTGATATGGATTGTTTGATCTAAAAATGTTCAATACATCGTTATGTTAATTTCAAAACCTTATTATTAGCGTTGAATATTGTTAATTAAAATTTTCTATGCTTCATAAATTTTGAACATTATTTAATTAAGTCTCATTCGGAATAAATCTATTTTTCTGTTTCAGAATCGACATTAGTGAACTTTCAAGAGAATGGAAATCAACATTAAAGAAGAGAATAATCAGAAATTAAATTCTGGAAGGCAGAATTCATAAAAATAAACAATTCATGTGAAGAATCAAATTAGAACTAAACTGACGTAGTCGATATCATCGAAACAGTGATAAAATGCGGAGTTTTACACTTTTCGTCATCGGAGCAGATTCAAATCGTGATTGGAACGAATCTGCCATTTGTGGCACCAACGATGACGAAGTGGAGAACAGCAATGTTGACTCTCGTGGGCTCAAGGTTGACTATAAGTTCAAGGACAATCTGGCATGTACGTCATTTATCCTGCAGAGGAACTTCTTAGAATCTATGAGAACCCCAGTCGTCAAAGTGTACTGACTTCCGCAACCACATTTCCGGGTTGCCCATCCAAGTGCAAAAGCGACGAAAAAAGGCTAAAGGGTAAAATCCCGAGTCAAAAAAACGATCGAAATCGTGAAGAGAAATTTGAAAGAGGTATAAAATTAACGAAAACGGTCACTGCGAAAAGTACTTCTCAGAGAATTCGTGTTAGAGATAGAAAAGAAAAACAAGTTATGATGCAAAACTTACGGAATCCTGGAGAAGAGGGCACAAATCCCCTCAAGGATCTCACACATACCAATAGCAATGAGCCGCTCAAACAGCACAATAGCAATGCTGTTAAACTTGTGCAGATTGGTGAGTAATTTTATTAATTAATAATTAGCAAGCATCATTCCCAAGGAACATGATCTAGAACTGGTTACCCAAGTGCGAAGTTAGATACGGCCCAACACTGGCCCAACATCGCCAAAAATTTGCCGAAGATCAGCTGCCAATATCGTGCCGTTGCTGGAAAGATAACTCCAGTATGCACTTGGCGGCCAATTCTGGCCCAAACTCTGGCTGCCAGCACTTGCTTTCGGCACAACAACGGGCCAATGCTGTGCCGAACTCTGGTATTCTCACTTCCAGAATGGTTTGCCGTGGTAAAAGTGACACATGGCCCAGTAATGTGCCGTCCATGAGCCCGACTCTGGCTCTTCTACATTCAAAACTGGATGACATAGTAAAAATGACAATCGGCTTGGTATAGGGCCGATACTGGGCCAAGTTTCGGCTGAAGGTCGGTAAATTTAAACAGTCGAAAAAGGCCGCCGTCGTCGGCCCAGCACTTGACCGATGCAAACAGTGACACTGGTCCAATAACAATAGCCGACTCTTGGCTGCCGAGATTGGGCCAATATTGTGCCGTATTATCACCTTCGGCAATTCGCACTTGGGTAGTAACCAGTTTCTAATAATTTTTGGCTCAAACTAAAAAGAATTGTGTAACATTTCTAGAACATTTTTAAACGCGCATTATGTAACAAATCTTTTACAGTTAAAATATTATATTATAATTATATAGTATATTTTTTCTCTATAAATAATAATGTAATAATTTTCTGAACGCAAAAAAAAAGATTTGTCAAATCAACAGAAAGTTTTGTTTTTGCAAACGATTGCAATCGTTAAACTGCTTACCTTTTACTGTCAAAGTACTTCCTTTGGTTTTAATATGAAATCCTTTCTCGTACAAAAAAAAATAATTTCGAGGATAAAAGAACACAAATTGTATGCTATAACCTATCCTAGATAACAATCATGCGCGGCACGACCCCCGCATGCCATGCTGGTCACGTGTGTGAACGAGAATGCAGCAATCTCACGCGCACTCGTCTAAAGACGTGAGGGGCATATTAGTGCGACGAATATGCGTCGCAGTACGCAATCACTCATGTAGGCACGCAAGCTTATCAAATGAGACGCACATAAAGTTGAGATATATTCAATTTAATAATCGTTGATCACGTAACTTATTTAGCAGTATTTTCACGGAGCGAAATTTCGGATTTCATACAAAAAATTCTTGAATATATCAGTTACCTACGAATCTGTTTTATTTATTCATAAGAATTTTCCTATCATCAAAAAATCATCAATCTTTTGCAAAATTCGATTCGAGTGATTAATTTTACTTATCCACTAATAAGATTTTGTAAATTAAAAAATTTTTGATGCTATAAATTTTTAGATATTTATAAAACGGTAAAAGGCACATAAAAACGAATATAATTCCGAGGTTGTACTAAAAGTAGAGATCCACAGACTACCTAAAAAGTTTTAAATTGAAAAATATTTTGTTTAAAAAGTTTTGAGATTCTTAAAACGGCATTCAAAGGGATTGAATTCTGCTGATTCTCAGTTACTATACTTCATAGATTTGAAAGAAATGGAATTCGTAAGGGTTCGAAATTTTTAATACTCATTTCAATTCTGACTGGCTTTTTTCAAGGGAATTAATTTTGGAATATGTAAAAATTTAAGACAAGAAATGAACTCTATAATTAAGTTATAATTAATGATGAGCGTGTTGAAAGTTCCATGAAATAAGGCAGTCGTATTAAAGTATGATTTGAGTACGAAAAATATTACATGCATAATTACATTTTTCATGTAAAATATGAATAAATTAATTCCAAAAGTTTTATTTAATTCAAAAGATGTTGGTCATTGATATAATGTTATAGATCAATTGATTTTCATTCAATGTGTGTCTAACAATTGTTATTGCTCTTCAAAATTTTTTGCGAAAGAAAAAAATTATTTGAATTATTTATTTTCCCATCATTTTCTCTGATAAATTTGATAATATTAAAATAAATTAATATTTTTTGGAATCGCGCATTCTGAGAGTACGCGTACGAACCACGACGTGCTATACATATGCGTGGCGAAGTCACGCGCACCTGTATGACCTCCTGAGTTCACCCGTGCGGATTAATCCTCACGCGTGCGTGCGTTATGCCCTGCATTGCGCAGACATTTTGTTTTCTGGGTATCTAATATAAATATTAGAAATTTACACAAGCATACCTTTGGCAAATGTCAATATGTTGATGAATGAAGTCGATTTTTGCCTAAAAGTTGTTGTTTTATTAATCATCCTGCGAATTTATAGAGTACGTGATGTGTTAGATTCGTTCACAGGAACGTGTAAAGGTAAAGAAGCTTTATTGGTTCGTATACGCGAGCCAATACCGAAAAGTAACCTTCACGTGTTTTTATACACACTGTTAAAAATTTTTGTATTAAATTTAATATAAAAGTATCTGAAAGGATTTGCATATACAGTATATGAAATTAATTATACGCAATCATAAATTTTAATGCGCATCAAAGTGTCGATAAAAGAGAACATTTTCTAGATTCTTTGATAACTTCTGAATCATTTGAACTGGTTGATAATATTTCGAATGAATTTATTCATCAATATTACTCAACTTCTTTGTTAATTTTGTCAGAAATGTATAGGTTAAGTAAACTAAATTTTCAAATACTTAGATTTCTTGAATAATTTAAAAATAAATTTGTATCTATTTGAAAGAAAATAATCTACTTTATAATTTACATTCCAGATTAACTGTAAAAATAATTTTATAACTGCGTAAAATCAAATTATGTGAGTTGTTAATTGTTGATTAAATTTAATACCTCAGTATATTAAACCTAATACACAAGTGTATTGTTTTACAAATAATATACAGAGATATTAAATTTTCTATACAAATTTATATGAAATTCTATAATAATTCTAACGGTGCAACTTTATTTCACATAAATACATGTCGCACAAAATTCTCTGTGTAGGATCCTTTACAAGTTCCTTCGTAGACTGGCAGAGAGGAAAAAATAACTATGATAGATTCTGAAAAGGTTTCTGTATTCTTTATAGAGCTCCTCTTGTAAAGGAATTTTGAAAGAAACCTGTACGGGTTCTTTAGCTGTTTGTAGGATGTATTCTTCCCTGCATTGTATATTTTAAAGGATCATCCGTTGATTTGAAAAGTTGTTTCACTTGTAAGGGGAAAATTTTTGTTTCAAAATCAGCGGAGGATCTTTTACAGGTTCCTGTACAGGAAATAAATAAAGTAAAGAAATTTTCAGCTTGGATGTTTTTTGCATTTTTTCTGTACGACAAAAATAGTTTATTTGGGTGCATTTTGTTAATATATAGCAAAAATATTTTTTGAATGAAAAAGATTTTAGGTAAAATATATTATATCAAGCATAAAAATAGCTTCTTGTAGAAATAAAAAGTCCCCTGGTGAAAATCCTGAGAAAATGTTTCTAAAAAAATCCCATAGAAAGTCAATATAATTTCTTTAGATTTTCTATCAATTTCAAAGGGTTTTTCGGAAATTTTAGAGTAATTTTACAAAAATTTAACAGAAATTATTATATACAGAGTAGCAAAATTTTCATCTTTAGACTAGCAATTAAACGTAAAATTATATTAAATTAATTAATAATAGTATTAAATAATATTATTTTTAAATATATTTTATATGTACTCAATTTTAAATTATATTTTAATTTAAATATATTTTAAATATTATTATTAAATAATATAATAAATAATTATATTATATTAAATTATATTAAAATATACTAGAATGATTACATATAATGAGTAAAAATCATTTTATTAGTAAAATTTTAAAATTAATGTTAAAATTTCTAAATTTATATAGAAAACCATTATTTTGACTGATGAAACTGTTCCAATTAAGTGACCATTTTGTTGTCGAATTAAAATATTTAAAGCTGATAAACTAACATGCTTATTATACTGATTTATTTAGCGTAATAAATTTTTCTATAACCTAAGTTTTTCGATTTTCGTGACGATGCTTGGATAAGAATCATGCAAACCCTATTTGCGGCCTTAATAACTCTATTTTTACAGCTGAATAACAAATGTCTTGCTAAGGTTTAAGTATCTATAGAATTAGTATGCCATTTTGAAAAAATGGTGAAAAATGTTAATATGGCATGTTTAAAAAGAAAGTAATTACCAACAAAAATATTATCTATGAAACTACTTCGAAATAATCCAAAAAGCTTTTTTAAGCCCGTTTGATGAAAATTGGTTAAAAATCAATCTGACTCATTCCAGTTCGATCCAAATTGATCCGGATCAATCCGAGCTTGGATTAATTTAAACCAAATTTTAAATCCAAATATATCTGAGGTTGGAATAATTCGGAAAATTCCGAATCAAAACATGGTTCGGTTTCATTGGGAATTAAGTTTCGAAGTGGTTTTTAAGAGATTTGCATCGAACGAGATTCAAAACGTTTTTCGGATTGGTTCAGAATGATTTGGTAACAGATTTCTGAACTACTCGGAATAGCTTGAATTTGCCCGAATGATATTCCAATCCGAAACTTTCGCCAGAGGAGCCAATTAAGAATTAATTATTATTAATTAAGAATGATTTACTTAACGTAACATTGTAAGCACCTTTTCAAGTCCTGCCTTGAAAATAAAAACCTTAAGAATATTAGGGCTCTCCGTATAATACACTCTCTAAATCTGAATCAGTCAAAATCTACTGATTATCAGTGAAATTTGACTGATTCAAATAGCTAAAAAGAGGTTACCGTAAATCAGTCAAATTTCACTGATTGTTTCAGTGAAAATTGACTGATTTGACAGTGAGAAATATTTTTTTCACTGATGAATTAGTGAAAATTAACTGATTTAACAGTGAAAAATATTTTTTCACTGATGAATCAGCGAAAAGGTAAATCACTGATTCAATCAGTTAAAATTTGACTGATTCAGATTTAGAGAGCAGTGACTTAAATCCTTCATAAGTGGATAGAGATGAAAATTAAGAAAAAAAGTTTAAATTGATAAAAACAATTCCTTGAATAATAATATACCTTGCAGAAATTGATAAAAGAATAAACCCAATAATTTAATTTTAAGTGGAACAGCTCAATATTCAAATATTCTCAATAACATAAGTAAAAAATATTCAGAAATACGCTGTGGGAAATGTTTATATTTTCATATTTATCTTCTAAAATCGTATAAAACTATCTAAAGCACAAATGTTAGATTTCCAAATAGAAATAACTTGAGAACTTGGGCCATAATGTAAAATATATTCGTTCGTAAATCATTACTTCATTCCTGTGTAAATATTTCAAAGACACTGAATTGCATAAGTTCTCATTTAGCTTTTGAATCGATTTTAAGACCGGAATTTTTATTTTTAATTCATTTTAAGGACAAGAATAAATCTTATAATAATTTTTAAATTTCCCATTTTAGCATCAAACTAAATATTGTCTCATCTGAAATTTTATTCAGAAATAGTTTGTATTTTGGAAATACAAATCATAGCAATGATTCTTAGTACTGATAGTATTATAAATCATTTGATAGCATTAATAATTTGAAATGAAAATTACATTTTTGAGATTTGAATTTAAATTATCTTTAAGGAATAATTTGGGTAGGTCTCGAAAGGAAATATTTCATATTAAGGAGAATAATTATAGATCAATTATTATAGTAAAATCTAAGGAATAGGACGCTTATATATACATGTATAAACACCAGCTTCATTGTTCTCTATAATCTTGTTCTGGATCTTCTTCCTCTGTAAACATTGCGGATAAACGCTTTGCACATTAAGTGCTTTCAAGGTATAGATATACGACTATTCACCCAGTTGAGACAAGAGTTGCTACGCAACACCAAAATTAATCCTCCAATAGAATAACATTCAGAGATGATTCAATATTTTCATATGTATAACTACTTATAGTTAGAAAAATCATAATAGTATACAATATAGTTCTCGAAGAAGATAACAAAAAATAGAGGTGAACTTTCTACTGACAGACTATTTTCTTTAAGGTAGTGTCGTGCCAAAAATCAGGTCTCTGAAAAAAAGTTTTTCTGTGATTTTAAGACTTTAAATGATATTACCAGTCGTCTCTTATGAAAGATAAAACATTATTTTTTATGGAATAGAATTTAACATTAAAATTGTTCCTTACTATCGCTTCTTAACAGTTTTTTAAAAATTATTGGATTTTCATAAATCTTGACTTTTTTTGGGAAATACATTCTTTACAACTCTACTGTATTCAAATTAAGAAGTAAAATTCTCAGTAGCTTAAATCGTTGAAAGAATTTTGTGAAAAGAAACATTTTTTCAAAAAAATAACTATATTTGAAGATTTTTTACTTATTTTCAAAGTTGAAAACAGCAAAGTTGTAAAGAATATTTTCCCTGAAAAGATAAACCATGATTTATGGAAATAAATTAATATTTTAAGAATTGGTAAAAAGCGATGATAAGGGAACATTTTATCACAATAAAATTTATTGAAAGTATTATTTTTCGTAAGTTTTAAATTTCTTTCATAGAAATAGTACATTGTACAAGACGGGGGTAAGATATCATTTAAAATCTCGTGCGATGTTTTAAATGATCTTACCCCCGTGTTGTACACGGTACTTTATGCAACAAAAGCATGTTTTTCTCGCTTTTTGAAGTGTGTTTTACGGGCGTAAAGTTTGTTATTTAACTCCTGCGGGCGTAAATAGGGAGTGGGGGGGGGGCAAACTCCACACTCGTTTGCAATCGCTTTGTTTCGTCCCTTGTAATGCAATATACTATTACCTACTTGATTATAAAATGTTACTCCAAAATTAAAGTACATTATCGAATACTTTACATCCCAAGCAGAATTTAACAATCAGACCAACATACCAACATCCGAATGGCGGCGGACAGTCGAAATAATAGCGATGAACTGCGTTGGTACAACACCGGTTTCCAATGTTGTACCAATACTGGTAACCACCATATTTTCAACTCTGGCTATCAATATATGTTTTACGGGTAAAAATGTACTTTAACCCTTTAACCGACACTTGGGTTGGTGGGCACCCCAGACAAATTTTGATCACATTTTTTTGTTCAAAATTTTGTTTTGAGAATTTTTTTCGACACTTCAGTATCAAATTTTTTTTATCGGACATGTTGCATCTTATTTTCGAAGGTTCAAAATATATTTCGTACTTTTTTTTTTTTTTAATACAATTAGTGCAATACTCTAGTTGTAATCAACGTCCAAAGTGCCTGGGGAGGAGAACACCCCGTGTGTCTTTTATGATCGATCAGAGACGTATGCCGGTTAAGGGTTAAAAAAGACTACCAGTGTCGAATCAACTTTGTACAAATACTGGTATTTTACAGCGTTAATTAACAGAGTCGGTTAGACACAGGGTGGACCTTACACATTTTCTGTCGGAAAATTACTTTTCCACAGTCGGAAGAAGGTTGGGCCTGTTGTACACCCAACGTTATAGAAACGCTGGTATTTTACAGCCGACTACCGGGACTGAATAGGACTTGTACATCCACTGTCGGAAAATTACTTTTTCCACAGTCGAAAGAAGGTTGGGCCTGTTTTACACACAACGTTCTAGAAACGCTGGTATTTTACAGTCGGGAGAAGGTTGGGCCTGTTGTACACCCAACGTTGTACAAATGTTGGTATTTTGCAGGCGACTATCAGGGTGGAATTGAGACTAGATAGACCTTGTACATCCAAAGTCGTAACATCACTTTTTACACAGTCGGAAGAAGGTTAGGCCTGTTGTACACCCAACGTTGTACAGACGCTGGTATTTTGCAGTCGACTACCAGGGCTGAATAGGCATTGGATAGATCATGAACATGCATTGTCAGAAAATTAATTTGTCCACGGTCGAAAAAATGTTGGGCCTGTTGTACATCCAACGTCGTACAAACGTTGAAATTCTGCAGTCGACTACTAGGGCGGAATAGAGACTGGATAGACCTTGTACATCTACTATCGGAAAATTACGTTTTCCACAGTCGGAATAAGATTAGGCCAATTGTTTCCCAACATTGTACCAACGTTAGTAATCAAATGTGACGCGATCCGAGAAAAGGGACCTACTATCCATTTGACGTACGGTCGCTTTTCTAGTGGTTAGTATATACTAAAACGCTCTTACGTCAAATGGATAGTAGGTCCCTTTTCTCGGATCGCATCACAAATGTATTTAAATGCTGTGTAACGCATAAGATTTTTCCAAAATTCACAAAATGGATCTACTAATTATATTTTCTAACTTTCAAGTAAATCAAATGATTCTTTTTCAATGCCACGCCTGACAATTAAAAAAATGCTCCATACAAGAAACAAACTCAAGACCTATGTTACTTTTCACATCTTACCTGCAATGCTTTGCAATATTAGAATTTTGAAAACTTAAACTGTATACACTACCGGTCAATAGTTCAAGTTCACCTGTTGTTTGAGTCATTGTCAAAGTGTCTTAATTTTCGTAAAAATAAGTTAACATTTTTTTTCGATAATAATATGAATGTTAATACAATTTTGCATTTAATGATCCCAAGCTGAAGGCAAACTGTTAGCTTTACAAAAATATATTACAAAAAACGTCAAATTTCGATCTTTTTGAAAAATGTTAATAACTCTCAAAATAATTAACATTTTTAAAAGATTTTGGTCTCGTTTTAAAGGTAAGTCTTCATCGTAATTTTCTAACTAATAAAGATATTCTTATAATTTTTTCCTGCATTCTACTCTGGAGTCAAACATGGTAGGAAAACGTCGTAACATTTAAAATAAAGACTGTACTCGCATTGTATAAATAAATACAAATCAATATTTTTTTAAATATTCCTAAATTCTATTGAAATATCATATACATTGAATTATGAAGAATTCTTATAAGCTACACATTTTTTAAATTGTACGACTATTTTGTATCGAGTTTGACCCCAGTTTAAAATCTAGGAAAAAGTTCTGAAAATATCTTGAACAGTTAAAAATTTACTATGAAAACTTACCTTCAAAACGAGACCAAAATCTTTTTAAAATAGTCATGTTTTTTAGAATTATTAACATTTTCCAAAAAGATCGAAATTTGACGTTTTTTGAAATATATTCATATAAAATTAACATTTTGCCTTTAACTTGGGATCATTATATAACAAATTTTAGTAGCATTTTAAATTAATTAGTTGAGTTTACATTCATGCCATTATCGAAAAAAAGGTTAAAATTTTTTTTATTGAATTTAAGGAACTTCGACAATTGCTTGAACAACAGGTGAATTTAAACGTTTGACCGGTAGTGTACATGAAAACTCAAAAAGGAAATTAAAAAAATTGTATAATTCATTATAGTGAATTAACGGTGTTTAATATAATAATTAACATCGATCAATTTCAAAATTTTAAAGATTCATTTCTCGAAATTTTTAAATATCATATTGAATAAAAAATACGTGTCGATTATATTTCAATATAGAACGCGACAAAACATATTTTCTTCGAACAAAATTTTGGGGTGTAAATTACGCATGGAATGACACATATCTTTATATTATTTAACGCAAAATTGATGTACAATAGCTTTTCCCCGAATTCAAGAAAATATATTTAATCCATGCGTTATTAAAATTAAAGAACTCATTATTAGTGAACAGGTGGTCTCATAAATATTAACCAGGGGTAGTGTATTTCAGAATGAGTAGTTGAACTTCCTCAGGAACTTATCAGCTTGAAGGAGATCTATCCTTATCGTAGTGCAATAAACTTACGCTTCGCAAGAAATGGTGCTATAAATCATCAAGAAGATAGAAAGCAACTGGTACATTAAATACTATTCTACCATCATATTATATACATCAGTATCGTTTATTTTTCATACTTTTTTCTCAGATTGCTTTGCAATAAAATTTTTCATAAAACGGCTTTTTTACAGAGAGCATAAAAATATTTCTGAGTCGGATATTTTAGATTTTCTTTTATTCTAGAGATTGCTAACCTTGAAAAATGTTAATTTTCTTTTAATTTGAAATTTTGAAGCAATCTAATTAGATGTTTTATACATAGCGAGGAAAGTTTTTTAATTCCAAATTGAGAAGGTTTATTGCGCAACAAAATATAAAAGATTCTAGAATTTCAAGAATAAAAAGTAAGAATAGAAATAAAACAATCCGAAGAGGCTTCAAAGTCGTAAACAATGTTAGTATAAGTTTAATAATGGTAGAAAAGCCAAGTTCTGTGCTGGTTAAATATCGATTGAATCTTTCAATAGTTTCAGCCTTCTTTCTGACCCATTGTTGGTCTCAAGAGTGTTTTCTTTTTTCTTAGCTGGAACAGTTGGTAGTCACGACCTGTGAGGTCTTCTTTAACTAAGTTTCAGTTACGCCTTTCTGTTTTGCCAAACTCCTTTATCGGTGAAATCCACTTTTTTATGAGAACCGGTTACAGAAATCTCGTTTGATTAAAAAAGTTCTGCCTCAATAATCGCCTTATTGTTCGCAAATTTTGTCACTCTCAGGGAGATTCACAGTCTGTTCATTTGAGAAAAACATGTACAATAGTATTATTCAAAGTATTGCCCATCTGAAGCTATGACTTTTTCCCATCTTTCTGGCAATTTCTGGATTCTATCCCAAAAGAACTGCGCCGGCTTGGCGACCAAGAATGAATCAAGCCAATTTTTGATACCCTGTTCTCATGTGAACCATATTCCAGTGAGGGCGTTCTGCATCGACCGGAATAAATGGTAGTCAGAAGGGGCAAGGTCTGGGCTATAAGGCGGGTGGGGTAAAACTTCCCATCCACTGTTTTCCAAACATATTCCGGGCGTTTTTCGGCTATTGCTCTTTTCAAACGGATTAATTGTGTTCAGTAGCGTTCTCCATTGATGTTTTCACCCGGTTTTAGCAGCTCATAATACAGCACACCCTTCTGATCCCATCAAATACAGAGCATTACCTTCGCGCCATGGATATTCGGCTTTGCCGTTGATTTGGCTGGTTGGCCGGGTTTCACATATGATTTTTTGCGATTGGGGTTGTCGTAATGGATCCATTTTTCATCACCTGTAACAATCCGATGCAAAAATGACTTCTTTTTTTGGCGTTCCAGCATCATTTCGGACATGCAAAACTGCCTTTCAACGTCTGTCGGCTTGAGTTCATGTGGAACCCAATTTCCTTGCTTTTGAATGTATCCGGCTGCTTTTAAACGTTTTGAAATGGCTGCTTGAGTGACTCCCAAAGATTCTGCGAGCTCTTCTTGTGTTTGGCAACAATCTTCATCGAGTAATACTTCCAGTACTTCATCTTCAAACTTTTTTGGCTGCCCAGGACGTTCTTCGTCTTCCAAGCCAAGAGCATCACTTTTAAATCGTGCACGTTCTTTCAGCTAGAGCATGTTCGCCATAAACTTCCACCAGAATACGATGATTTTCGGCAGTAGTTTTCTTCATATTAAAGTAATGAAGAAGAACTGCCCGCAAAAACACTTTTTCAGGCACAAAGTTCGACATATTTGATTGAAAAACAATTATTGTTGTTTACGCTTCAAATGAATGACATATACTGAAAAAGACGCACAATGACAGTAGCTTTCCAACGCATGTTCGGAATATTGGAACGATTGAATAATAATCAAGTTACGCCATCTCTTAGCAAACCGCACGAATTAAGTTATAGATCCAATACTAACACTGGTATATTACAGCGTTAATTATCAAAGTCGATTAGACACTGGGTAGACCTTGTACGTCCACTGTCGGAAAATTACTTTTATCACAGTCGGAAGAAGGTTAGGCCTGTTGTACGCCCAATGTTGTACAGACGCTGGTATTTTACAGTCGACTACCAGGGCTGAATAGACACTGGATAGACCTTGTACATCCAATGTCAGAACATTACTTTTTCCACAGTCGGAAGAAGGTTAGGCCTGTTGTACACCCAACAATGTAACAAGATTGGTCACCAACAGTCGATCTCCTACGTCGGTCTAACATTTAATCGATCGTCATAGTCGGCAGGAATGTCATGATTTCTACTTGGATTACACAGGTCTGCAAATAATGGGTTTGTATTTGATGTTGGAAAACGAAAGATCATTACCGGGGTAATATTTGACGTATAATTCGAATCCGAAATCAGAATCAGCCTATCACGTCAGGATTTTGCGATATTTGAGGTTATGTGCTCGAAAAATGGGGTTTTTCGCTACTTTTGAGGTTATGTACAGGGCGCAAGAAATATTTTTGGTTTTTTTCTCAAATCTCATCCTTTAACACTACTCTTTCCCTTCAAAATTAGCTATTGAACAGTCACGAGCGATATTTTTTTACAAAGATACGGCCATATCAAGTTTTGACATTTATCCGAACAACCTTATGAGCATTCACATTGACTCTGGTGCATACCATTTTGCATTCGAAAATTTATCTTGAAAATTTGTTCTTGTGGGTTTTGATGGTCTATGATTAAGAATTTACAGTCAGAAAATTGACATTCCCATTTCTAACATGGCGGATTCAAAATGGCGGATTGAAATTTACGGAATTAAACGATTTCGCTCTCTAATGACAATTTTCTGACTGTAAATTCTTATTCACAGACTATCAAAACCCGCAAGCACAAATTTTCAAGATAAATTTGCGAATGCAGAATGGTATGCACCAAAGAGTCAATGTGAATGCTCATAAGATTGTTCGGATAAATGTCAAAAATTGATACTTACTTCAGTCGAAGGTTCCTCGTTTTGAGTTAGGATCAAATGACCCTCGCTTAGGGATGAGGATAAGTCAGTAATGGACACAACGATTAGTAAAGTTAGACAAATTGAATTTATTAAGTGATGAAAATTGATATAAACAATTGAAATTTAACTCAATTAGATTAACAATAGAATCAATAGACATGGCACAGGCAATTGGTCAAATAAAGAGAACAAAGCAATGGAGAGAGAAATTCAGTAACATTGTGAATCCTTGAAGTTGCCTTTGTCCACACCGGTGTGAGTGGGTTGTTGTAAGGATCCCCAAAGGTGTGACTGTGATGAAATGAGTATCCCGCAGGTGTGACGAAGACAGAGCAATTATCCTTCTTGGATCTTAGGTGAACTCTTGATATACACTATACGCGTACTTCACGCTGGGAATCCTTTTTAAAGATTTCCGGAAAACGCCGCCCTTTATTTCTGCTCACAAGACTGATTTTAACCCTAGCAGCGTGTCCTTTTAATATTATATTTTTACGTGACGTCATGCATTGCGCAGTTTCCTGCTGTGCATGACGTAGTTATATCCTTCTTTTTCTGTCGGTAGTTTTCTCTCTCATAGTTACTTCCTCAGATTTTCCCCAGAGCTAACCTGTGCCTATGTTATATTCAAATACATCGCGGGAGGTGACAATACATTGGTATATTAAGGCCATGGGCCAAGCAAGTCACATGACCAATCTAATCCCTGGCTATCGATTCTTATCTCCAAATTTATAATTTGAAATCAAAATAATTCGGTCAAAATTGAGAAAATGATAAATAACTGCATATGGAAGGAATAGGGGAAGGCATAGTGCATTGAATAAAAAATTTGATAAACATTTTATTAATGATACTAACTAAGTGTCTTGAATCCTGCTACACTGGTCTAACACTGTCGGCAATATACTCTTCAAATTTGCTGAAATTACTTATTTTTATCAAAATGTTTTTATATCATTAGGAATATTCAAGACGTAACAGAACTATTTCAGCAATTTTTTATTCATTTCTCAAAATTTCAAGACAATATTTCATTCTCCGTGGAAATGTAGTTACAATCCTGTATAAACAAAAAAAGTTATCTTACATGATTCGATTAAGTTAATTAAATTTCTTATACCATTCATACTAATCACTCGTTAGAAAAATCAGATAATGCCATTTCCAGAAATTAGAAATAAGTTTGGAGATAGTTTTGCATTTTCAATAATAAATCATGATATTTTCCTCTTGTAAAGCATAAATTGAACTGCTTCTTAACTGAAAAAGCTCTATTAAGATAATCATTATCAAACTTAACCTATAAGCAGCCATACTCACGTTGAAATTCTAATATTTAGAGTCAATTTAGAGCAAAGTACGGTTCGTACATTGCATTTTAATTATAAGTAACACTGCAGTCGACGAATTCTAGATTATTATTTCAGTTTCAAATATTTTCTAAAATTTGGGAATTTAAAGCAATATGAGTTTTTACGAAAGCTGTTTTATCAACATGTATATCAACATGTACATCATTTCAAAATTTCAATTATTCGGAATCAATTATAGAATTCATGATTTACTAGAATGACCAAATTTTGGCCAAAACAATTTTTTTTCCAAGGAAATGAGTTATACAACTTGAAATATAAATGTAACCTATCATACTGTCATAACAGCTGTTATGCTTTACTAAATCTGTTATTAAATTTATAGAAAATTTTGCTCTTTTTTGTATACAACATTCCCACGAATTTCCTTTTTCCCTTATTATTTTCTGAATGTGAGATCTCAATGTTACTCCAATCTAGACTATGATCAGCATATTCCTTTTTATGATCAGATAGTACATTATGATAATGCAGAAACACAGAAAAAGTGCGCGATACTAAAAAAGCGATCTATGTAACATTGTAGTATTGATCTGACATAGATAAAATCGACATCGATTAAAATTTTCTACTTGCCAGTTTTTTATTTTTTTATTCAAGCTTGAATTTATAGTTTAGGTCAAAGTATCCCAAGTAGGCCACCAAAAATCGAAAGTGATTTTTTTCGCTGTAAATTAAACTATTTTTAGTGCTTGTAATATTCAAAAAGATCTTCCCAAGTTTGGGTTGCAACGAAAAAAATTTGGCAAAAGCTTCGAAAGTAATTATCGAAATCGTTGCAAGATTTAAATTTCTGAAACAAAAGTACCGAACTTCAATATCGCCACTACTAAAAATAATGAGTTACGTAGAAAGATGATATAATATTAAGAAACAGAAAAAAGGGGAGAAAAAGTGAGACTAAAAAAGGGAGAAGAAAAGAGGAACTTTCGTTGAATTTAGTAAACTACTCAATTTTTATTACTAGATTTATCTAAAAGGCTATCGAATCCATGCTACTTGTATATAAAATATCACTATGGTACACATGCTAGCAACATGTACTTATTAATTATTTGAATGCTCGTACGCAGTTTCGCTGAACTAGTAATTTCGGACCTTCCTTATATACTAATCATGTAGAGTTGATAGCCCTAGTGAGAAGCTAGATTTTCTTCAATAACTTCAAATATAATAAACATACTTTAATAACAATTAGTGCAAAATGTGCAAACGAACGATTTTTAAACTTGGATTTTGATGCAAAAATATTCAATGTAATTTAATACAGAATTCATTGACATTGGGTGTGATAGACTCAATTCTATTAACTTCTACAATAGAAGGAAAAGGAAATACATAAAAAAGTTTTCTTTTCTTGGAATGGTAAGGCTCACTTCAATATTTTACATACAAAAAATGGTTCTTAATATCAGAAATCAATTTTTAGAAACTTCAATAACTTACTGGTTTGCGTCGACCAAATTCGGAAATCGTCATGTTCACACAAAATAAGATATCGAGTCAAAAATTTGCGAAATTAATGAAAAGACACAAAGGAAGATCTCTAAACTGTAAGCTTTTCATAATTACAAAAATAATATTTAAAGAATTTGAAAATCTTTCTGTGGAAAAAATGACGCTTTCGACTGCGCTGGGATTCGAGCCCAGGTCTTTCGATTGCCGGTCGAAGAGCAGTCGACCGGCAATCGAAAGACCTGGGCTCGAATCCCAGCGCAGTCGAAAGCGTCATTTTTTCCACAGAAAGATTTTCAAATTCTTTAAATATTGAATTTATTTGCATTATTTGCGATATAAGAGTTTGAAATTGTCTACGAGGACACCTGTCGACAACGTATCCTATCTGATACGCGACTAGTGATCCTCCGATAATGTAGGCAGTGACAAAAATTTCAAACTCAACTAATTAATTACTAAATAATAATATTTCAAAAAAATTTTTTTTGCATGAGTTCAGAAAAAAACTTCCGGTAACATAACATTTATTATTTTCTCATAAAGACTATATTAAATCTTGATTTTTCTCAATATTATGTATTCATATTTTAATTCTAAATGTTTCAATTTCAAACTACCGATATCTTTATAGTATTGCAAATGGTCGCATTTTAAAATCGACTATATCAAATTTCAGTTCCATTTTTTTTAAATTTCGAAATAATTTCTCTTTCTGTGTTTCTTGATTATTTTCATGGATAAAAATCAATGCACAGCATCCAAAAAAAGTGGTTCGGGTTACAAAAGTAAATTTTGAAATGTCAACTGCTCGCCCTGCACTTTGTTTTTTTTTGCAATAGGTATACTGCAATAAAATTCTAACGTCTCTTTCACGGTTATACATGGAGAAAATGCAACACTACTGGTTACTTCTTTCTACACGACTCAGTCGTGTAGCTGAAAACAATATCACCTACAAGACTGAGTAGTATAGTGGCACGAATCAATCGTTTTTCGGCAGTAACTATTCGTGTCACCCACACGAATTTTTCCGACTGGCATAACGGAAATTTCTTAGAGTGACAGTTGTAATTATGTGTTTTTGATCTTCTTTTTTTAAAATCTATACTGATTTTGCATATAATTTATTTGACGATTAAATTTCTTCCAATAATTTTTATTTATTTTTTCTAATTTCCTCTATCCATGATAATTGGCTATTGAATACGTTCGGGACATTTACTTATGAATTTGGCTCGAGGATCATCTATAATATGCGGGAATAAAAAAGTGGCTAATTATATATAAAAAAATATAATAAGAAAAACACATAATTACAACTGTCACTCTAAGAAATTACCGTTATACCAGTCGGAAAAATTCGTGTGACATACACGACTCAATCGTGTGGCTCACACGACTCAGTCGTGTAGCAATAGTATAGAGTAGTGTAGAGGGCACTACTCTTGACTGTAGCAGCATTCGTGTGGCTGACACGAATAGTTACTGCCGAAAAACGATTGATTCGTGCCACTACACTATTCAGTCGTGTAGGTGATATTTTTTGTTCAGCCTTTTTGAACCACGCCTATAATTTTCGTTCTCCCTCAACATATTCTTTATTCGTTACATATTTTGATGAAATCTTAGGGAGAGACTCAGTTGCCTATTCAAATAATTGTTTCGGTGTTTGGATTTTCTTTGAAGGCTAGCTCTTGCAGCTAACCTTTTTAAAATATCACTAAAAACGTCTGAAATCTCTGACGCTCGCGGAGACCACTGCGTGACTTGCGCTCGGAAATTTTTAATACATCCCGCGCGCTCTACAGGGCCGCTCTCAATAGGCGAAATAAATGTAAATTAGAATGAAATTGTAATCAAATTAACTATTAATACATTTTTGAAAGTAAATGTTCCGCTATCTTTGTTAATTGTTAATGAGGTTCGGTTCGTCTCGCAGCAACGTTTCGAGCGGCCCTATTGAGGAAGATAAAAGTGGTTCGAGCGCGCTCGCTATGGCGAGTGGAGGGGAAAGGATTTTTCTAAGAAAACACTACCCCTATCCGCCCGAGGCGGCCCTAAAGGGAGCGCGAACTGTATCTTCCAATCTAACAAGGAACCCACTTTTTGGTAAAACGGATTTTGTAGATGAGAGAATGAAAAATAAAGTGGTATTTTTTTAAATCGATTCAAGGTGGGAGGAGAGCATGTTAAAACTATTTAAATAATGAAATTGTTATTATTTTTAATTTGTTTGCAATAAAAATTTTGTTTAAAATACACTTTGAAAGCTTACGTAATAAAGCGTAAAATAAAACAAGACCGACATTGATCCGATTATCACAACTGGGAATAATAAATTTCAAGTAGGAGAAGGTTGGAGAAAATCCAGCAAATCATCGAAAATTTATACGTGGATATTTCCGAAAAAAAAAAAATTTTCAGTAAAATCCTGAAATACGTGTGAAGTAATTTTATGTATATAAGTTGTGAAAAAATTTCCAGACGATTCTAAAATGGCAAGTTCAATTTCAAGACTTTGAATTTGAATTGTTAATTTTGAATACCTTGAGTTTGGAACCTATCAGATTGAAATGGTTAAATTCAAGAAATTCCCAATTAAGAGTTTTTATTCTGAAAGTCGGGAACGTAATAAATATCAATTGTTCTGCTATAACCCTTATTTGATCTTTTCACGAGAATTTAAAAAACCACTTAGGTGAGCGAAACGCGGCGGCTCAATTTTACTGTCGTGCCTCATCATCGTATCAGAAAAAGGTCTAAACAATAATGAATTGACGAATGGCGCTATGATCGGCCAAGCGTAATTGACGTATTAGATGGTGTGAAAATTAATAGTGTTCACCGCTACCCGGAGGGAATTTACCGGAAAATTAAAGTCTGCCAACGTCGTCCTACAACAAATTTACTATCTCGCATCATGCTTTTTCTCCCAACAATATCCCGTAGGACCTTCTTCACGTATTTTCTTCTTTAGGATCCTGGCTTTTCTTCATTTCGCAACAGTTTTCTGAAACTAATTTTTCAAACTGGAATTGAAAAATGTTACTACGGACATATAAGATTTCTACGACTAGTTAAACTCAGGGAAAGAAATCCAATTGAAAAACAATAATTTTATCGAGCGTTCTAAATCATCTCGGAATATATTAGAAAATTTTAAAACATTATGGAGTATTGTAAACTGTAAAATAAATATGGAATATTCTATCATTTTTATGTCCATCCAGAGAATTTCATAAGACTCTACACGTCCCGCATCATATTTCAATATACCATAGGCACAGGCTAGGTCTGGGAAACATCTGAGGAAGTTACTATGAGAGAGAAAATTACCGACAGAAAAAGAAGGATATAACTACGTCATGCACAGCAAGATACTGCGCAATGCATGACGTCACGTAAAAATATAATATTAAAAGGACACGCTGCTAGGGTTAAAATCAGTTTTGTGAGCAGAAATAAAGGGCGGCGTTTTCCGAAAATCTTTAAAAAGGATTCCCAGCGTGAAGTACGCGTAAAGTGCATAATATCAAGAGTTTACCTAAGGTCCAAGAAGGATAATTGCTCTGTCTTCGTCATACCTGTGGGATACTCATTTCATCACAGTCACACCTGTGGGGATCCTCACAACAACCGAACTTCTCTCTTCATTGCTTTGTTTTCTTTATTTGACTCATTGCCTGTGCCATGACTATTAATTCTATTGTTAATTTAATTGAGTTAAATTTCAGTTGTTTATATCAATTTTTATCATTTAATAAATTCAGTTTGTCTTACTTCACTAATCATTGTGCCCTTTTCTGACTTATCCTCATCCCTAAGCGAGGATCATTTGATCCTAACTCAAAACGAGGAACCTTCGACTGAAGTAAGTATTTACGCAGTTGTGACGTAACAGTATTTCAAACTTGCAAACATTTAAACATTTGGAGCAGAAACGTTCGTTTTTTCCTCTACGAAAATAAAATTATTTCTCCCCATCCCAATAAATGCTAGTTAAATAATCCAAGCAAAAATCATGAAATTCCTGCCGACTATGATGATCGATTAAATGTTAGACCGACGTTAGAGATTGACTGTTGGTTACCGACATTGTTATGTTCCGACATTGGATGTACAAGGTCTATCCAGTGTCTATTCAGCTCTGGTAGTCAACTGCAAAATATCAATGTTTGTACAACGTTGCATGTATAACAGGCCCAATCTTCTTCCGACTGTAGAAAAAGTAATTTTCCGATTGTGAATGTACAAGGTTTACCCAGTGTCTATTCAGCCCCGGTAGTAGTAGACTCTACATGTCCCGCATCGAATTTGAATATACCATAGGCACAGGCTAAGGTCTGGGGAGAATCTGGGAAAGGGAGAAAACTACCAATAAAAAAAGAATATAAATACTTCACGCACAGCGAGATACTACGCAATGCGTGACGTCACATAAAAATATAATATAAAAAGGACACGCCGCCGGGGTTAAAATCAGTTTTGTGAGCAGAAATAAAGTGCAGTGTTTTCCGAAAATCTTTAAAAAGGATTTCCAGCGTGAAGTACGCGTATAGTACATTTTAAGAGTTTACCTAAGATCCGACAGTCATAAATTCACCGTGACTCGTTTTCCAATCTTTGAAAGGACTTTAGACTCAGTGTCCAAGAAGGTTAATTGCCTGTGGGATACTCATTTCATCGCAGTCACGCCTGTGTGGACCATCATACAATATAAAAACAAATTCAAGGATTTACAAAGGTACCGAACTTCTCTCTTTATTTGACTCATTGGCTGTGCCATATATATTAATTCTATTGTTAATATAATCAAGTCAAATTTCAATTGTTTATATTAGTTTTCATCATTTAATAAATTCAATTTGTCTTACTTCACTAATCATTGTGCCCTTTTCTGACTTATCTTCATCCCTAAGCGAGGATCATTTGATACTGACATAAAACGAAGAACCTTCGATTAAAGTAAATATTTTCTCAGTTATGACGTAACAAGACTAAAACATCTGAAACAGTAAATTAAGGGGTAAATTAAGGCGTGCTGAAAAATGAGTCATTTTTAGGTTTTTTTCCCGCAACTAATGAAGCAACAAACAAATAGTTCATGTCTTTATTCTATATGTCATCAGGCACAGAAAACAATTTTTTCGTTAATTTAAAATACAAAATGGCGGCGTAGCCGTAGGTAAAACGACGACGCTTTTTTCCTAGGAAGTCCATATAGCGTACAGGATAAAAGATTTTAATCAGCACTTAGTAGAGAATAAAAAAAATTTCACTACCTACATTAGTTTGTCTGGAACGGTACACAATATTATTGAAAAATATAGATTTTTCGCAAAATGGCAGCAGTTTGAAAAAAAAATTCGATAAAATTCGACCTAAATTTGTTTATATAAAAAATGCAATTGTTAATCAATTGTAAAAATCATGTGCCAAGCTAGATAATCTATATAAGATAAAATTTCAAGACAATTGGATGAAAATTATACTGACCGCCAAATTGAAAAACATGGTTTCGAGAAAAACGCGTTCAATTTTCGAAACGTGTTTACTATATGAAATCTTTAAAATACATGCATATGAATTTTTAATTTTCTTTTACTTGTAGTGAATAAAATATACTAACTCTAGTACGACACTCCAAAACGTTGCGCGCAGCGAAGCGGCCTTTTCAAATGATTCAGAGTGCTCGGAGGCGTTTCAGAAATTGAGCTCGAAAAAAATAGAAAATAAATTTTCCTACCTTATAATTCTTTTTGCATACCATTCTTGGAATGTTTATACGTAATTTAAGTCAATAAAAAAAAGGTCAGAATTTTCTTTTTGAAGGTAATACAATCCCTTACAAATTGGAAAATTCTCTAATATTTTTAAAAGCTCTAACATATTCTGGAACATTATAGAATGCTATAGATGAATATTTTATTTAAAAACTAATGACTTTTAAAAGTAGGGAAAAGTATTATACTGTTTTCATTTATGTTTTATTTTAGGAAAGTAGTTTTGATGATAGCATCAATAAATGTCCCTTTTAATTTTGTAAAACGATAGAATATTATCAATATTTTTGTGGCTGTTGTATTTTCTTATCAAAGTAATATGCCACGCAGTAGTTAAAATTCGCTTAAGAGCTTCAAATTAAAGCGGATAGGACAAGAATGCTGAAAGATTAATTAGTTTCCTGAAGAAGGGTTCTTTACACGTTGATCCATTCGTTATCGTGAAAGGAGGTTGTGCATTATTGGAAAGTAAGCTCGGCCATTTCTCAACGATGTAAGGAAGTTGAGTGAGAAACTGAACTTGACACCAGAGGCAAGCGAGATATACGGAAAAAATGAAGTTTGAGAATTTCATGGTGAAAAATATATTACACGATAATATAATTATAAAGCTACATACCATATACTATCTTTATGAGTACAATATATTTGATAAAATACAATGTTCCTTTTTTACGCATTTTGTTACGCTCTGTTTACTCATCTTAAACATTAAGGCCAGGGATCAACTAGATCATGTGATCGAATTCCTCTAAAAGTTCATGTAAGATTACTTTTTTATGTTGAAAAATATCTTTCCGAAAATTTGGAAAATGCAACAGAATACTTTAAAGCCATGGATCGATCGGACTACGTGACTAAATTATACATTTATTCGTTCATGTAAGATAACTTTTTTAATTTACAAAGTATATTTCTGAAAATTTGGAAAACGTAATCTGGTTCATCCATGGCCTTGAAGAACGTCTGTTAACTTCGTATGATACATCGCACAATGGTCCAAAATAGGAATTTACTCTTCGTAATCGGCTACAGGTCGTATTTCTTAACCAATTTTGAATTTTATTTCATAGGAATTCTCAGCATTAAATTCTTAACAGAATTTTTCATTTTTTTTCACAAAGAGCAACAATACATAAAGAAAAAAAGTGATAAAATTGGCCATTTTAACTTTGTGAATTTTGAACTTCGCAAAAAATGCTTAAATAAACTCACTATTGTCCAGAATAATCTCAACTGCTCTCATAGAACACAATTAATTTCATTAATATTTAATTTAATTATCATAAAGAATTTTTATAAACAAATTTTTATTTGCGTGTATTTCTCATCAAAAGTGGGAATAAATGTTCGCCACCTCCTCGTCGGTTATTCCTGGGTTCTGCGAAGAGCGAGGTGTGATTTGGATTCAGCGACATCAAAAACCCCTTAAAAGTATTTCAACTTTAAAATCCTTCAACTAATTCGAATTTAAAAGTGAAAACCACCTCTCAAGTGCGAAAGGTTGTTTCCGCTCTTAAACTTGAACCTTCGCCGATATAAAAAAATCTTATTTTTCCGAACTCTACAAATTTGCAAAGTTTCATTCGACGAGTTTCAATCGACGAGTGATACTTCCGTAGCTTTACTTGTAAGGGTGATAAATAATTCATCGTTTACAAAATCAACGATTAGAATGGGATTTGTCAGCACAAATTTCGAAGTTCAGTATTATGTGAACAATCACATGATAGTCAATAAAGAAAAAGGGACTAATTTTTTAGAATACTGTGACTTAGGATAGAATGAGAGTCTCTTTCCAACGAGATATCAAGTAATGATCGATTAGGTACGTCGACCTGGACTTTACGAGGTCATATATTCCATCCTGACGAGAGAGAAGTCAGCACGTTTCGCATTCTGAGCGGTACACGTGCATAGCATACATGTAGAGTGGCTCAAAAATACTATCGAGTTAGACGTTACAAATCCCTTACCGAGATCTCATGATGGATGTTATCTCACAATCAGTAATGGACCGCTATACGTAGAACATCCATTATAATTTAGTACAATTTCTATCTGGGGTTGGAATACCTTCACGCGTTATGCGTACAATGTATCTTGTATAAGAATTATTTTAATTGGTGTAATTACCATAAATCACTTTCGATCGAAAATTGTAGCAATGCTTTTTTCTTGATTTTGATTATCTGAATTTGTCAACGTAGAAAGTATAATAAAAAGAGTTTTCATTTTATCAACAAAGTTTTTTGGAAACTTATCGACAGTTACAGTTAACTGTAAAATTTTATGCAAAATTTTACCTCAAACGAAGTTGACAGACATTCTTTATGGTGTTCTGTAGTATTTTCTAATTTTTAGAACGATATTTTATAGAATAAAAAAGTTATCTTACACGAACTTTTGCAGGAATTTGGTCATGTTTCACGACCTTAGTATATTATTTGTTAATTAAACAAAAGTGAAATAAATTAAGACACGCTGATAGAAATGGCTCCGGAAATTTAGCCATTCGGTTGTAGGTTAGGAATTTATAATAGATTCGTTTCGAAAAGAATGAAGTAGTTGGTTTTTTTTCACTATAAATTAGTTTATACAACACAAGCATGTTTTTCTCGCTTTTTGACGCTTGTTTTGCGGACATAAAGTTTGTCATTTAAGCCCTAGGGCGTAAATAGGGATGGAGTGCTTAAAAGTAGTCATTTAAGCACCCCCACTCCCTATTTACGTCCGCAGGACTTAAATAACAAACTTTATGCCCGTAAAACACACGTCAAAAAGCGAAAAAAACATGCTTTTGTTGCATAAAGTACCGTGTACAACACGGGGGTAAGATCGTTTAAAATCTCGTGCGATGTTTACATTTCGAGGCGAAGGCTCGCATTCGCACTCGGCTTCGCCTTGTGAGTGCTCGCCTTCGCCTCGAAATGTAAACAACGCACTCGCCTTAAATGATCAACTTTACCCCCTTGTTATACAATGTACTATTAATCTATTCTGAATTATAACAATTGTTAAAGAACGATTTTTTACAAGGCGTGAAACAAAATGCGGTGATTGGTTCACGCTATAAGTGACGTCACTAGGTAGTATATTTAAATCAGCTGTGTTTATGTACATGCAGTTTTCAATGACGAGCGACAGCAAAAACACGTTTTAAGATTTAAAAAATCACAATGAGCCGAATTTGTTAAAGTCCAATCTGATTGTCAATCCGACCATTGTCAATAGTAAAATTTCCATTGGAAGTAGTAAATGTACTGCCGAGTGACGTCAGATACGCCGAACGTTTCTGATATTAGCCGAGAATCGCTCCATGTGCTCGTTATAATTATTTGTCAGTACCCGATATAGTAATATATTTTTTTTACATTTGAATGTGGCGGCTTTCTAACTTACGATTTTTGCTAGCAGAGGGACTACCGAGCTTCTTCTCATAAATCGTAAAAGTTTCCACAGTTCAGTATACCATCTGATCAAATTTGACCCGGGCTGGTTAAAAAAACAGTTTTATGTATTTTAATACAAATCTTTATTATCGCCTTCAAAATAGGCTCCTTTTGAGCCAATTCACTTATGCCAACGAATAGTCCAATCATCAGAACATTTTTAAACGCATTTTCCGGAATCGACTACAGTTCTCGCTGCGAATTCTCTTTTATGTCTTCTATCGACTGAAAACGTGTGCCTCGAAGTTGTAATTTGAGTTTTGGAAAGAAAAAAAAGTCGTCCGGAGCCATATCAGGTGAATACGTGGTTGTTCGATGATATTCGTTGAGTTTTTGGCCTCTACGCAATTGAATTTCTAAAGAAAATTCAGGTCTTTCGGTATGAGTCTAGCGGCGACGCGCTTCATACCCAAAACATGAACCACAATGTGTTGAGTCGATCCATAAGAGATGTTGAGAGCCTCTGCTACCTCTCTAATGCCAACACGATGATTTTCGAGCATAATTTTCTTCACTTTTTCGATGTTATCGTCGTTAACAGAGGTGGATAGACGACTCGCATAAGGCAAGTTTTCTACGACCTCACGACCCTCACTAAATGCTTTATGCCGCTCAAATACTCGCGTTCTCGATAGAGTAAACTCCTTGAAACACTTCTGCAACATTTTCAATGGTTCCATAGCCGTAATTCCATTGGAAACACAAAATATCAAGCAAACTCGTCGTTCAATTTTTTTTTCCATAGTAATAATCGCCAGACAAACTTTTCGCATCCTAAACCAATGGCTACCAAACACACTAATGGACGTCTCCCGCTCAAACTTCACACGACTGTCAAAGAATGTATTACCAACCTAGAAAAAATTTTTTTACCGTTTCGGTTTAAGTTAACTGGACTAGTCCGGGTCAAATTTTATAAATATTTGTATAATGAAGTTGCTACATTGCAAATGTCATATCACTGCGATGCGTTTATGAATCTGTACGTTGTGCGGTTAGGTTAAGTTGCGTTGAATTAGTATTTGAGCGTATATTGGTATGTTTACTATTTATATTGATGCGTTTATACATGTATGTGTATGTAATTATGTAGCTTTGTTTATAAATACTCTCTCTATGTAGCTCACAAAATCTAATAAGAACTATGGTAAAATTTACGGATGACTGAATTTTTTTTTATTATGGAGGTGCAATTATTCCCGGTTTTTGATAGGAAAAGTTATAAATATGGTTCCACTATTTCTAAAAGACTATGGTAATTCGGTTAGGCAGAAGATATAACCTTACTATTGTCTTTTGTAAATTTAACATTTTTTTTTAGGAATTAATGACACATTTATTGGGTTTATTTCAATTTAATTCGTTCGATGTGTCGATCAAGATTTTACTATTTCAGGAAATAAAACGTGCTTTTGTTTTTATGCATAAGTACAATTATTTCACAATTTCCTCGAATATTAATAGTAACTCCATAACTTAGCATTCAAAGTAGTAATTTCTGAAAAACTGACATTATATCCTCGATTCCTATTAACTTTTAATAAAAGTAAACATAATAATACTAATTATTGAAGAAATTTTCTGTGAAAAAAGGAACGCTTCCACTCCGCTGGGTATCGAACCCAGGTCCTTTCGATTACCGGCCGAATGCTCTGTCATCTGAGCTACTGAACTGATTTAGAAATATTGATTATAATACTAAATTTCACAAAAAAAATTTTCTCCGTGTGGAAAGGTGAACAATAAATGTTGCTATAACAACCATTAACATGGTTAATTCTCTCATATTCATTCAGTTATAATCGGAGTGTCGAAATACACATCCAATATTGCTGTATCTATGCCAATAATCAAGTAGGGTTATAGTATATTATGTGCCTAGGCGCATAATGAGGGTTATTACGCAACGAGCGACAATGCTCGCAGGAGAACGAAGCCGAGGCGCGATCAGTCCTGCGAACATTTTAACCCTTTCAGGCCCAATGTACATTCCAATGTACATAGTTTTTAAAGGCTCAGAAATTTTTTTTGGCGAGTTAAAATGGTTTATAAGCTATTGGATCATTTGGAGTGATGCAATATCTATTAGGAAAATTTATTTGAAGGTTGATAAAATTTCGTATTGTTGGTTGTTTTAGGCAAAGAGTATGAAAAAAAGGCCAGAAAATAAATGATAATTTTTAAATTTATTATTTTTTTTTTCCGACTGCTTCATGTCTATGTATTCCATTAAAAAAATACTCTGAGCTTAAAAAAGTGCTCAAGTATAAGAAATTTTTTTTTTAAATCAATTTGAATACATTCAAAATTATAAAACTGAAAAATATTCTATGTACATTGTAATGTACATCCGTCGCATGAGTCAAGATTTAGTTTTGATTTCGCAGGCAATTTTTCTTAATGTAGAGGGAAAAAAAGGTCAATATTAAATGATTTTCACGAACAAAAGCCTGACGCCTTTTAGTTGCAGTTCGGTTCGCGTTGTTTGGCAAAGTAATTCACCAAGTTGAAGAGTGTCATCCGTAATAGTCAAAAATATTATTTTCATTGTATTAAAGTTTATGATATAAAAGTCACAATATATTAGACTACTGTTTTGAAATTTCGGTGTACGATGAAATTGAGATCAAGAAAAATATTTATGTTACTCAGTAATAAAGGAGACTCTTCAGAAGTAGAAGACTGTGATGAAGACAGTGACAGTGATGAGATTCCGCTAATTGGAAATTCAATAAATAATGTATGTGACAAAAAGGATATAACATGGAAGAAAGAGCCATTGAGAACCAATATATTGTATTATGAGAAAGTTTCTAGGGACATATTTTTGCTCGTGATGACCGATAAAACTTATTTAAACTAAATATACTCAGTAAAGCTGACCACCGTGTAAAAAATTATTTAGTCGGTTTTTTGCATTCTTTCTCTGTTAATGTGAAAATAATGCATAAAAATCATATATTTGGAAATTCCAACTTTTTTTGTAAAATCCTTCTCCCAAACACTTAATGTACATTCCAATGTACATATCCGTAACTTTTTATAGGGAGGTCGGAAAATTCTGAAAAAATCAGGGGTCATATATGAGGCATAAGTATTAAAAGTTACGCAAGAAAAATTTTTTTTCGCAGACAGAAATAATTCGGGTCTGAAAGGGTTAAGCGAGTCTCGTAATTACCCGAATTGTGTGCATTGGCACATATTTTATTTTATGTGACTTCGGTGCGGATACGAGTTTTTATGCGTACACTCGAATCTAATCTAGTATTGTATTATCAGCCATATGAATATAGCTGATTGTTTTTAAGTAATTCAACAAAATATATTTGACAGTTAACCAAAAATATTGCTGCAATAGTAATTCATATGTTTGGAATACACATACAGTCTGGACTAATACAAGCAAACCTTGGTTTTCGGTAAATCTTCAATATAATATAGGTCAAGGAACCACAATTATGTCTGTATCGTCGATTTTTTTTTCAGTGTAGTAGCGTGTTATAATAGAGCATGCGCAGTTCAAATGTACAAGGCTTTGTCAGTAGGGTGCTAACGCTGTACGAAGAAGAAGAAGATTCTGCTCCGCTGTAAGACTATATGCGCATGCGCAGTTCAATTTTTACATTATATTCTTCTGTAACGAAATACACAACATTCAGTTACTCTCAGCTGTAACGTAAAAACAAGTTTCCGCGCCGGAGGCACATAAAATTAATTATGAATATGGTTGTAACGGCCATTTCTTTCTGTCAGTGCGTATGAAAAAATTATCAAAATCTATAATACTTCTCGAAAATCTTATAAAATTAACGCTGACTATATAGTTATATGTAAATGATGAACAAAGGAGTATAAGTTGAAACTTGGAAAATCTTTTACGACCTACACTTTCACGATAAATTTCATTATCTATATAACGACGTTATTCACAAAGTTTTAAAGTGAAGTTCAGAATTTCATTTACGACTTGAGCATCAGAAGTGCACAGAAAACAATATTTACGGTATTTCACCTCAATGAAATTTGATTAATGGTTTTTCATTTTGACAGTGATTGTGGATGAATTCACACTTTTACTTAAAAGTTCTGAAAATATTTCGACATGAATATTCGACAAAATATAAGGGCTCAGTATTTGACCCATCTTTGGTCATATCCCTGCTATTCCAAAATATCACATTGAAAAATTGCGGCATTAAGACTACTCCGTCTTCTTCAATATATTTTATACAAATGACCTACCGTCACATTTTCATATTCATATGTAAAATATATGTATGTAAGATCCATGGCAGTTGACGAAATAAAATACTAAAGAATAATTAATTCAATATAAATGAATTCTAATTTAGTAGAAGAAAATATCAGGAATAATTAATGAAGGGTAGAAATGCAAATTGTGCTAAGCGACATTTTTTTCGTTATCTGTTTTTTTGCTTTTTATTGTTTGTAGACGAAAACCGCTTCAATGTCGCTTCACGCAAAAAAGGAATTTTTGAAAATCAGAAAATATCTGATTGGATTTTAGCAAGTCGCTTGCTGATTGGTGGCTTCGTGGTGGATTTGCTGAATTTTTGCATATTGTATACTAATATAATGTAAAGTGTGTTCCAAATCCCCGCAAGTTATATTCTACAAATTAGATATTTTCGTTTGAAAATTATACCTTAACTTGCTGAATTATAGTAAAAATTTCTGAATCGTAGCAGTAACCTTTCGGATTTCAAAATGCCTCACTCTGAGATTTAGAATTTTGTTTTTAATCTTAGAAGATGGCTTCCTGATGCCGAGAAAGCGCTCTATGTTCTATGCGAACATGAATGTTAACAAGTGATCTGCTAGATTTTAGCATATTTATTTCGTGTCTCAAAAAAAAAATTTTCGGGTACACTCATTCGTTTTTTCTCTTTACCTATTATACATTATTTATCATTTTCACGCGCGAATTATAACATAATTTTATCCATAAAAAATATAATCGCCCCCGCTTGGGTTTGAACCTCGGATGCTGACATGACACGCTCGCATCTTAACCACTACGCAAGTCTACGCTTAGACTTAGTTCTCATAAAAGAATATAGTTTGCTAAACATTTCAATCTGATCCACACTGAATTTTATGAAGTGATATGCTAAAAGTAAAGACGTATCATCTAATTTCGAACATCTTCATGTTTCTATAAAACAGAATAGAATTTTCTTGTTGACAGAAATAACCTACTAATTTACGGTATACCGTATACTTATTTTCAGCAAGTGAAATCTACAGAATCTAAATCTAGCAGAAGATTTTCTAAAATTTAGCACTTATTCACTGATGTGTAGTAATTTTTGTACCGTTCCACCGAATTGCTAAAATCTAGAAAACGCTTTCTGATATATCACTGAAATGCAAATATAATCATGTATTAATTAATCTGTGACTAGCTTGATTCGCTAAACGAGCGACTATATACGTTACCCTGATGATTAAAAAATAAACTAAACACTTATCAAAAATCTAAAATAATTAAAATTTTGATTTTATAGCAATAAATTATGAAAAGTAGTATTTCTACTTCGGTTTTTGGTCGTCATTAAAGTACAATCATTTCCTCAAGCCTTTGAAAGATAGAAAAAATTAATAACTTTAACAATTCTACAATTATTATACTTAAAATAACACCAGACATTATTATATTTACGTTTCAGTGATTAATTTGAAAAAATATTTTCATGTTTAAGGTGTAAACGGACAAATTAAGACGATAGTACGTAGTTAATTTTAGATCATATCAATATTTATAAATCTGTTCCATTTTGCCCCTCTATTTTTCGAAACGAGTAAAATTGACTTCCTTCACAATTTCTCTACAGTTTAATGAATTTCTATCCTTTTGCAATGCTCTTTTGTTTCATGAAATTAGAATATTTTCCGCATATTATCATGATTTGTTATATATTTTTTCTACCAGTGGGTCATAAACTGGATTTCATTGCCCTATGCGGAGAAAATAAATCCTAATCGTAAGATTAAATATCAAAGATTATAAAATCGTTGCATTAATCTAATTCACCTTGAATTACTATTATTTAACGATTTAACTCAATGGCTTCGAACATAACCATTATGCCAAAAAACGATTAATCGCAATAAAACTGTATTAAGCAATTAGATTTTTATAATGTTTTCTATCAAATACATATCATACAAGAATGCACACGATAGAACTATTTTTATTTTTTGTTATGTTATCATTTTCTGAAAAATAGGGTGCGCCAATTTAGACGACGCGCCAATTTCGCCGCTTCTCCCCTACGCGTTTGAAGTTTTGAAATGTGTTATAGACATGAACAAATGAAAAAATTCTACTCTTGGAAAACTCTTACCATTAATCTGCTTTTTACCTCATATTTTAGAAGGTTCAAAGCATCTTTTAAGCCAATAAAAGAAAAAATGATTTTTTGAAAATTCTACAGTGATGTTATCCCTTAAAGTTGAGTGACCCATCGTGCCCGGCTCACTTCCACTTCTAAGATACATGATACATTCTTTTGGAAAAAATATTTTAGAAAAAACATTATCGACCTATAATGATCTACCTATAATTTTATTGCGATTATGAGAAAAACAATTGTAAAAAAAACTTATTATAAATAATCCATTATTTATTTTCTATGATTATTTATCTTTAGACGCGAAAAATGATAATACGTAACATTAAGGGCTGAAATATAGCCCCTGAATTCTTATATACTTCAATTTTATTGGACACTTCTTCTAGACCGCCAATGCAGTAATATGATTGGGTTCACACGACGCATGCGTAGCAGATTTAGATTAAATTTCAGGAACCTCTATGAGTCTATCAGGGTAATGTTAAAATGCACTTAATTTAAATTGCCGTGATATTAAGCCAATCCACAGCATAGAGAAAGATATAGGTACACTAATAAATGTACTAAACATGAAGTTATAGGCCCAACAGGTTATATTTAATAAAGAAAGGAGTCTGGTTGCCAAGGTAACTGCGAGGTGAACAGGCAAGGTATTGATTCGCCCCACCTGAATTCAGGTCAACTCCTGACTAAACACCTTTTCCATATTAACGATCTCCTTTACAAACGCACGAATGTTTTGTCCTTCTCGTTGCTTCAATACTGCATGAATGGTACACCAAATGTCCACAGGCAAAACGATGTCCAACCATGTCTCATGTAGTTTACCTACAAAACCTAATATGGTTTTAGGCGTGAAATATGAGGTAAACAACTCTGCCAAAAACTCGTCACTCAACTTTTGAACGATGATTGATGGAAAAGACGATAAATCATTTTATTCCTCGCGCGAACGAATATTTCATGTTGTCAAAATTTACCTTCGTGTTGATCAAAATCTCATGCCAAACTTTTACTCTTCTTTCATTTTTCGTGCATAGCGACTTTTAAGCAGAACATTTTTCACGTCCATGCAGAACTGTTTGACATTTCTTGATGTATTATATAACTAAAATATGGAATTTAAAAAAATGGATTTCCATTTAATAGTAGTTGCTAAAATATAATATCAAAAATTATATTGATCATACCAATTACGTTTAGATTGTCGAAGGCTACTAAGTATATCGAAGATTTTTCTTCTACTAATTGATTATATCTCTTTTTTTATTACTTTATATATCTTTTATCATTTATAAATCTGCCTGTTGCTTTATCTTTCTAGGTTTACCAACTTTTTATTTATGTCCGAATTTCATATTTTAAGAAAGTTCAAGCCACATACACTGCTGTGCAAATGTCGCCGGGCAGTTGTTTTTAACCATTCACATAAAAGCTTCTAATTTTAGTCCAAGCAACAGGGAATTTGTTATGAATGATTTAGGACATTATTTATTTTAGAAAACGGACTGCGCCATCAGAAGAAAGGTTGGTCTTAGAATAATTTTGTCATGTTTTGGACAACGAAATATGATTTATACATTTTTTATTAACATTTAAGACCAAAAAATCGCACTTTTTTACATTCTCATCATGGATGAGAAGGTATTGGTTTTATGTGAAAAATGACTTTCGAAATTTTCATCAAATCTTTACGTTTTGAGACCCCCTGAGTCCGAAAAAAGGGTTTTTACGAAAGTGTCTGTCTGTCTGTCTGTCTGTCTGTCTGTAGGTCGTGTGCGGCATAACTCTCGATAGAATTATCAGATTGAATTGAGCTTTGGTACACTTTATCGGAGCCGAAAAAGTAAGGACAAGTTCGTTAACCAGCCACATCCAATCAAAATTGAGGGATTGAGTACTATTTTTGTGTTTTTGAAAATAATTTTTTGAAAAAATCAAAAATTTCAATACTGGTTTTCGATAGTCCTAATAAATCTCTACAAATTATCCCCATAACATTTTTTGATTAAATCAAAATTAGAAATGTTACAGCATATTCAAATTCAAAAAAAGTCAATATCAAAATTCCATTTTCCAGTTAAATTATACGAGATACAAAAAAACGTTATGATACAATATTATTTTCTACATAAAGACCTACAAATTTGAATCGTAACATTTTTTCATAAGATGCATGTTTTTTCTTTTTAATTTAAAAAATCGATTGAAAATCCAAAATTCGATTTTTTAACAATAATATGTGAAATACGAAAAAAACGTAAGAATACAAAGTTGTTTGTTTCAAAAAGATCTACAAATTTTGTCTTAAACAGTTTGTGAAAAAACATATATTTTTCGTTTCAATTTCAAAAAATACGATTAAAATTCAAGAATTCCATTTTTTAGACAAAATATATGAGATACATAAAATCGTTTAGATGAAAAATTATTTGCCTAAATGAGGTCTACACATTCTTATTAAGAAATTTCTCGACAGGATGTATATTTCATGTTTTGATTTTTAATATTGAAAAAATTCGATTTTTTTCACCAAAATATGTGAGATACGAAAGAAGCGTTGTTCTGCAAAATCGTTTCCTTAAATAAAGTCTACGATTGTTTTTCCTTTTTGAGATATTTGGAAGAAAATAAATTTATCAATAATCATGTAATTTATTAAAAAGTTACAAAAATAGATAGAGCCTTAAGTAAATTGAATTTCCTGTTTCACTTAAACTGAAAAAGAAACTTAGTGAATTTGAGAAAATGACTAATTTACATCATCTTTAATATCATTAAATTGGTTTCAGCTTCAGTATTAAATTATAAGAAATAAACTTAAAAGTATGCGAAGAGCACAAGACCGAACGCGAAGCGCGAGGTCCAGGAAGAACGGAGCGCGAAGCGCGACGAACAAATCGCGCGCCCCAGGCGCGCTCAAACTTGCGAGCGAAGCGAGCGATGAGAATGTGCCCGCAAAGCGGGCAGATTTTTAGTTTTTTGTTTATAACATTAAAGGTAATTATCCAATCTTAATGACATCAATTTGAAAAGTTGTAGACAGTTGAATTGCGAATAAAATGAGCTGTCGTTTGATTTGATTGGATAATTAAAAGCGGAGAAAATTCGGAAAAACCGAGAAATTTAGCTTTTGTTAAATAAATTAATATCTCAGTTAATTTTAAACATTTCAGGTTGGGGTTTAACGGAAAAGTAGCAGACTTTGTGCTCTTCAAATGTATAAAAAAATGGACACTTTAAGATAATACGTTTCCGCGCTATTGACCTTTTTTATTATTTAATTCAATTTTCTACAACTTTTCAATTGATGTCATTAAGATTGGATAATTACCTTTAATCTTATAAACAAAGTGCGATTTTTTGGTCTCAAATGTTAATAAAAAATTTATAAATCATATTTCGTTGTCCAAAACATGACACAATTACTCTATGACCAACCTTTCTTCTGATGGCGCAGTCCGTTTACAGTAATAAATAATGTCCCAACAAATTCCCTGTTGCTTAGACTATTTATAAAATACTTGATGATAAATTTTTTCCTTAGAATAAAATAGAAGGTAACAAAATTCTGCATTTAATGACCCTAACACGAAGTGTTTTAGTCAATTTATTATTAACGAAGATACTGCGAAAAAAGTCAAGATTTCAAAGTTTTCTTGAATTTTGAACAACTCTTAAAATAATAAACATTTTTAAACTTTTCTCAGCTCATTATAAAGGTGAATTAACATAGACTATTAGCAACGTGTCAAAAATATTTTGATAGATTTTTTCCTGATACTATTCAAGACATGAATCAACCAGATCATGTGACCAAATTCCTGTAAAAGTTCGTGTAAGATAACTTTTTCATTTTACAAAAAGTCTTCCAAGAAATTCGGAAAATACATCAGAAAACGATAAAGAACGTCTGCCAAACTAGTTTGGGTGAAAATTTTGCAACATTTTTTACAATTAACTGTAATTGTCGATAAATTTTCGAATTTTTTTCAACATTTTTACTAAAAAGAAGTTGACAGACGTGCTTTACTGTCTTTTGTTACGTTTCCCAAATTTTCAGAAAGATACTTGTAAATTATAAAAGTTATTTCACATCAACGAATAAATGTATAATTTAGTCACGTGGTCCGATTGATCCAAAGCCTTTAAGTTAAAATTTAAAAAAATATAGTCTTGAGAATACAAAGGATTCTCATACTTGAAAAATGGATTTTAAAAATTATAAAAATTCATAAAATGAAAAAAATACAAAACATCATTGAAAAATACAATAAAATTATTTTCAAAATTTCTTTCATAAATAATTTTACAAATTTGAAGTTTTCCAACTTTTTTGTTCTGCTCTCTAAATCTGAATCAGTCAAAATCTACTTATTATCAGTGAAATTTGACTGATTCAAATAGCAAAAAAGAGGATACTGCGAAGCAGTCAAATTTGACTGATTACTTCAGTGAAAAGTAACTGATTTAACAGTGGAAAATATTGTTTTCACTAATTAAACAGTGACAGTGACATTGACTGATTCAGATTTAGAGAGTGACCTCAGATTATGGCTGCATTCAAGAAAACATTATTACAATTTACTTGTTACATTACTGATATTCTATGTAAATATCATTTTGAAATGAGACAAGAAACGTTAAAAAATATTCATTATTTCAAGAGTTATACAAAATTTGAAAAAGTTTTGAATTGTTGATTTTTTTGGCAATATCTTCGTTAATAATGGACTAAAAGGTTCGTTTTGGTGCCATTAAATGCAGAATTTCGTTATCTTTCATGTTATTCTAAGGAAAAAAATAATTGTTAGGTATTTTATAAATTAGAAGCGATTTTTGCACAGCAATGTAGGTAACAAAAACATGATGTAAATAATTCATTCCACAATTTCTAGAATAGAATGCTTCAAAGGAATAAATAAGTAAAACCTATTAGTACCTGAAATATTTGAGAATGTATAAATAATGAAAATAAAAAGTAACCGAATATAGTTGAAATAAAG
Organism: Diplolepis rosae; assembly: GCA_030998225.1. Classification (NCBI taxonomy): domain Eukaryota; kingdom Metazoa; phylum Arthropoda; class Insecta; order Hymenoptera; family Diplolepididae; genus Diplolepis; species Diplolepis rosae. Next base: position 18,607,447 of record JAPYXD010000701.1, on the reverse strand, counting down.
TTAATTTACTTCAAGCATCAGTAATTGTAACTACTCGAAGAAAAATATTTGTCTAAAATTACCAAACCATTTGGAAACGCATGATAAATTCTAAAGCGACGAACTTTTTTGTAACAATTCACATTTATTAGGATTTCTATTATAGAATACGCTAAATTACCAATAAGAATTCCGATCTAGATGGTAAAATAAATTGAATTATTAGCGATTTGCGCGATTCGATCGTCACGCTCGGTCTTATATTCTTCGCATCGATATAAGTCTATTTCTTATAATTTAATACTGAAGATCAAGTCAATTTTATAATATTGTAGAAGTAAACTACATTTTCACAAAGTTACTAAATTTTTTGGTTTCAAATGAAAAAGGAAATTCAATTTACATGATTAAAACAAATTTATCTTCTTCCAAATATTCCAAAAAGGAAAAAAATCCGTAGACTGTTTTTAAGCAAACGATTTGTTATTTTAACGCTTATTTTGTATCTCTCATATTTTTGTTAAAAAATGGAATTTTTTATTTTCAATAGTGTTTTTAAAACCAAAGCATAGAATATACATCTTGTCAAAAAATGTCCTACTGAGAATTTTTAGACCTCATTTAGGCAAATAATTTTGCATCTCAAAGTTTTTTTCGTCTCACATATTTTATTTAAAAAAGGGGATTTTTGAATATAAAACGAAAAATATATATTTTATTAGAAACTGTATAAGACAAACTTTGTAGACCCTATTGAAGCGAAAAATTTTGCATCCTTACGTTTTTTTTTCGTATTTCACATATTCTGGTCTTTACAATTTAAATCGTATTTTTTTAAATTAAAATGAAAAATATTCATTTTATTAGATATTATTTTAGACAAAATTTTTAGATTTTAGACGACTATCAGAAACCAGTATTAGTATTTTCGATCTTTTTAAAACACACAAAAAATGATCTTATTCCAATAATTTTGGTCGGATGTGGCTGTTTAACGAACTTGTGCTTACTTTTTCGGATCGGATAAAGTTTTTCAAAGCTCAATTCAATCGTGTCAATATTATAATTATTATCTTTAGAAACTTTTCTGAAATAGTTCTTTTTATTACTCTTTTTGCATCAACATTTTTTTCTCCTTCTTTCGTAGTTAGACCTTTATATATATAATGATACCAAGATTGCTCGCTTGCCTCTTGAATTCGCATTTTACCGGACGATTCACTTCATCCACCCACAATTAAATCAATGCTGCTCGGAATTTGTAAGGGAAGTGTAGGTAAAATGTAACTGTGCTGTTAAAAAAAGTGAAGTTAACGGTACCCGGAATAGACTCTATAAAATTCCTACACTTTAGAGTTAAATTGTTGTTTCTATATGGAGTCAAAATAACACAGTTCAGATATAAAACTCGATTTTTACTCTAAATTAACTCGTTTTTACACTCGAAAATAAACTTTATTCAATTTTACCAAATCGTCGATTTACCGGTACATGGCTGCGACAACGAAATATTTTTCTTAAGGTAGTACTGTCGTAAATGGAAATACCGTTCAGATATTCATAAAATTGAAATCACTGGTGAACATTAAGCCAGAAATGACTGAGTTAAATTTTTGAGGACCTAGGGTACACTGGAGGGGTGTAATTAGTAATTGCATTTTGAGACGATTAACACCTAACCTTATGGGAAACCGAGTTCATTTACAAATCCTGCCATAACTACCGTTCAGATTTCAATAAAAATGACTGGTGCATTTATTGATAATATAAGCATCATTTTGCAAGTTGAAACATCTCAATTGGATACGTGTAAGCGGAGCAAAATCCAATTAAGTAAGCAAAAATATAACTTTTCTTCAGTAACCGACGGCGATTAAATAGATGTGGCAACGCCACAGAATAAGTGAAGGTGCGCGCCATTCACGTATCGTGAGAAGTCATCTGCTATACACACATGTATAGTCGCTTTTTTATGCGACGTTAACAAATTTAGATACTACGTGAAGCAAATGAGAAAAAGTACTCATTTTATTAGCTATTAGCTACCTTAAGGTAGTTCGGTAGCGATCAAATGAGCAACTATAACAATTTTTCGAAAATGTTTCATGCGCGTTGCAAAATTTCGAACATTGTGCGGAAAATTTTTTTCCGTTATAATTTACGATTAATACCTATAACGATTGGAATGAAAAATGTTTTCTATTAATTTACAATCTTTATTTGACTCTCGGAGTATTTCTTTCGGTGAACTTCGGCAATCATCGCGCTGCGCCAATCACTCGGGATCCAATCCGGATTGGATCGTCAGTTGAGCGCAAATATGGATTCCACTTCCTTTTTATTCTTGTTTTCTGGCGTTTATTTCGAAATAACTTTCCGAGATATACAATAAGATACGATTTTTAAATACGGTAAGGCCCAAATTGGCAGAGAACTTTTCGATCGGGAGGAGTCTAATCTATCGATGTATGAAATAAAAAAGGGCACTTAACCACCCCCCTTCCCACTACCGGACTACCTTAATATGAAAATCCACAACTGTTTCTCTTACCTGAAAAAATTATTTAGGTAATAGAGTTTTCAGGGTCTCTAGCGGACCGGGAAATCAAGGAAAACCCCGGTAATTTTTTTATTCTATCGAAAAATCGACTTATTTTCCAGAAAAATAATTTTTTCCTCATCAAGGGTGCTGGATAAAAGCTTTAACCTTCAAATCCAATCATTTCATTTTACTCAACAAATATTAGAAGTAAATGTTTCTTTTTCTACTAGCGGGTCATAAAGTGGATTTTATTACCCTGTGCGGGGCTAAAAAATCCATTTTCTGACCCCCTAGTTGAAAGAAAATCGTGTGTGACACTGGAAAAAAAAATTTTTTTTTACGTAGCTGCACAATATACTAATTTTTTTTAAGGTTAGAGTTTATATTAAATCAGTTTTTATTAAGTTTGTTTGAAATATTATACTTAAAACCATTAGAAAATTTTCATAAAAAGACATGTCCATATTTACTAATGATTTTTTCAATTAATTTGAATACGAGTTCCGAATTATTTTCCTAATTTATGTACTAGTGTGAGGAAAAAATGCAATAATTTTTTCTATGATTCAATAGTTTTGAGTACATTTAAATTGGCATTTTTTTTACGCTTTGTATTTCTATTTTAGTAATGGGTAGGATAAAAGTGAGTATAACGCATTATTATACCAGCTATAAAACAGTGTTTTCCTATTAGGTTGATAAAGATAAAAATGCAAGACTAAAGCTCATTGCAATCATAAAAAGGCATTTTCAACTTGATAGGGGATACAAATTTGATCTCGAAAAAATCAGGAAAAACAGGACAAAACCTGATCACTAGACACCCTGATTTTTTTGATTTCAGTAAATTTTTTGAACTGATTTGTTAGAATGCATTTGTTATGATAAAAAAATTATTTGGTCGATTCTACTGAACAAAAAAGTTGTCAGCAAATTGAAAGAACAGTTGGTTTGAATCAAATCATTTAATTCAATAATTGAAAATGATTTTTTGGGATTCAATAAAATTTTCTGAATCCACTGTGAATAGAGAAAATTCGACCCTAGATTCCAGACCCTATGGTATAAAAGTCCAATCTATTCACACTGGCAGTTGTAAAGAGTGTGTGGATATCCCACATACTCGTAAAATAAAAGGTAGACAACCGTAAAACGATACTTCTGTGCATCAGGCGATTTTATTTTTTCGAATTTTAAATGAACTACGTATATAACAGTATCAATAGAATTGTTTTAATAATTTAATCTTATATTAATACTTACACTGGAAGAAAGTTTAATCAAATTTTGGGGTATTTTTTGATTAAATCATTCCCAGTTAATTTAAGGAAATGGACTGAAAATAAGATTTTCTAAGATCAAGTAAATCCATATTTATATACCATTTTTATTGGCATGAAGGAAATGTTTAAACATTCATATAAACTGGTTGATCCGAAGCTCATATAATAAAATCATTTGATTTTGCTCTTTTTAGAGCAATTACAAGATTTAAGATTCAATCGATAAAAAATGTTAATTCATTACGTCCTCACTAAGACAGCCAAGAAACTTTATCATGAATTTTATAATCAAATATCAAAATGTTTGAAAATTGTGAATTTAGTTCCGAACAAAATTGTGAAATATTTCACTTTCATGAAAGATGGTGGTACTCCACATCGAACTGAAAAGGTTTTCAAAGCACTCTTAAAAGTGTTCGAGACACAAGTGATTGGCCTAGGCAACCCAAAGTTCTCGAAAGACGGTAAAGAATAGCTTTCATGTCCGGACATGAACTTATGTGGGTTTTTACATGAGATTCTTTAAAGGACAATTGCTCTAGACAGCGTTCAACAACAATTTCAGATCTCAAAAATGCTGTAAGAGATGCACTTTAATAGATTGAGATCGATACAATAAAAGCTCTATTTACCACCAACTTGAATCTGACCTAATAAGAAGCTGCGCATTGAATAGCATTGAAATGTTTTGACGTGATTGAATTCCGTTTTTAAATTTGCAATCTAATCTCCCACAATCCTTCGAAAGATACTAAAACACATTAAAATTAAATTGATTTTTGATACCCTTGGTAACAGTTTCGGAAAGGATTTCAATTCAATCAAATTTGAGCCATTCCAAAATATGATTCAGAAAGATTCCAAACCAATCCGAAAAACGTTTTGAATCTAGCTCGATGCGAATCCGATAAAACTAAATCCGAATACATCCGAACCAGGTTTTCAATCCAAATCAATATGAAATTGGAATGATTCGGATTAAATCGGATTGGTTTTTAACCGATTTGCATCAAACGAGATTCAAAACGCTTTTCGGATTGATTCGTAAACAGATTTTGAAATGGCTCAGATTCGCTCAGTTTGAATTCCTTCCCAAAATCTTCAACAAGAACAAAATTGAATTACATCGTTTCCAATGCCATCTGCTAAAAATCCTGGCACAGTCGAAAGCGTCTCTTTTTACACAGAAGTATTTTTAAATTCTTTGAAAAATATTAATTAAGCACAATGCGCGCTGAAAGGAATTTTTATTTAAAAAATAATTTTGGATATTAACTGTTTTTGTCCGTGTTTAAGATATTTACGAAGCAACACAATTATACAGGAGACCACTTTATAATTAATTATAGTGCAATTAAAAAAAAATCTGCATAAATAATGATTAATATTACTATATTAATTAGAATTGCCGCAATTTAAATTTTTATTATTATACAAATTTCAATCTTTACAATGATAATTATTAAGATTTAAAACATAATAATTATAATTATAAATTTTTAAAGCAGCAATAACTAATTAACGTTATCTCAATTTTTGAAATACTTCGTATTAAATAGAAGCGCCAATTCACAGAAATAACTAAATAAATATTTAATCAATTTATTATTACACTCTGAAATTATTTACGGCATGCAAAATGAAACCTATTTCGAAAAAATGCATTGTAATCATCAATCCAATATGTTCGTAAAATATATCGCAATCGCAAAATGTAATTTGATTGCATGGAACTCGGAATCTTGCGAGTTTTTGGGTCGCTAATTCCAAATCAAGAACCGTAAACAAAATTTATATTTTTGCAATTTTTATGGCAGTGTTGAAATGTCACTGTCTACTTTATCAGGACGCAAGTCTCAGTATCAAATAGGATACTTTTCCAACAGGTGTCTTTGCAGACAATTTCAACTCTTAAATCATAGAAAGCAATTCATAATTTTCAAATAATTCTAAAATCCTTCTGTAGAAAAAGAGAATGTGATCCTTATGCATGGTAGTGAGGTTTTTCTACGTCAGATAGTAGTTTTTCCAGAACTGGGGTGGTTTCTTGCAAAACTCTTCATACAATTCCTTGTGCCACTCTTTTTTTTTCAAATACTCCATATCATTTCGATGTGAAACACTGAAGAAATTCAGAATCAGATGAAAATAAACTGATCATGGCACTTCAGGGGGTGGTTTTTTGTTTCTGATTATATTATATGACTTTATTCCTTTTATTATGTACATTCCTATTATTTTGTGATTTTTCGCACGAGTTTTGAAAGCGCATACCAGAAAATCTCCCTGAAAAAAGTCAGGCTTGAAATTGATTCTGATGGATTCGGATTGAAAACTTAGTTTGGATTCATTATGATTTGCACCCCGGATTGAATCTTATTGAGTCAGATTGATTTTTAAACGTTTTACATCAAATGGGATTCGTAAAATTTTTCGGATTGGCTCGGAATGAATCCAAATGGTTCGGGAACAAATTTCGTAATGGCTCGGAATAGCTCGGATTGAATTCCTTTTCTATACTTTTGGCAGAGAAAGCAATTTTATCACGCGAAAAGCGATCAGTAGAATATATATGTATGATATATAGAATCAATAAAATGCTATCACCATATATTCTTGATTTCATCAATGAATAATTGATTGGGCAGAAATTATTATAATATGATACTTTATAACATGACATTAACAACAAATGACGATTACATGACTTTTACATTATATTTGAATAATGATGAATCATCACAAAAAGCCTTCGTGCAAATAATGAAAGGGTATTTCCGAGAGCAAAAAATACATTGATGTATAATATAATGCTGTATAAGGACAAGGGGATTTTTTATGATATATGTATATATGTACATATAATTCACATGCCGTGACTCCAATTAGAAAAGTACACATCATGGAATCTATTTTCAACACCTCACGTAAAATACTCGTCCTCTCTTTTTGATGGGATCTTTTAGAAAGTAGATCATAAATATCCGTTTGGGGCGAAAGGGAAGAGAAACAGGAAAGCTACTTAATATTTCAAAGCGGTAGTCCCACTCGGTCGGATCCTTATTTACTTATGAATTTCCTCGAGTTGTTAATACTTCATGAACTTCTATATTTTCTTCTTCGGCTTTTTTTTTTTTTTATTAAAGCTTTGAGCCAGATCCCAATACCATGATTTTTCCAATTACAGGAATCTTCCTTTCCTAACATAAAACACTGACTAGAAAACGTAATTTCGAAATGGTTTTTATTGTAAATTTTTAATTTGTAGTTTATATTTTTCGTATAAACACACTCTTTACTCAAAGGATTTTGCATTTTTACATTCTCATCACGTATGGAGAGGTACTGGTTTCATGTGGAAATTTACTTTTAGAATTTTCATCAAATCTTGCCGTTTTGAGACCATCTTAGTAAAAAATCATTTTTACGTCGTTGTAGTGGTTGTTGTTGTAACTACTGGAGTCTGATGACACGATTTCTTTCGAAAAAATAATCCAATTGTGCATCAACTCACAAAACTTTTAATCTAACTTTTACCTAATCCCGTATAGATGTATAAATTTTGATCTTTCTTAAATTTAGAAATTACAAAGTAAAAAGTTATGTTTTATATTTGGTCTTGTTATTTTTTGTGTGTACAAATATGAAACTTCTAAAAATAGTAGTTTTTGATTGACCAAATGAATAGCGGTTAGGATAGCAAGAGAAAATTAGTTGACTAGAAGAGATTGGTTCTGTTCGATGAATCAAGGTGGTCAACAGAAAGGGATATCACAGTTTACAAGTTCATCTCCTGATCACATTTGATGATACAATTTGTCCAGAAATCCGATATTCAGCCACTAAAATTCAAGAGGTCAAGGCAAAGTTATATATACTAGGGCGATGACATGATTACAGTTGATGTTTGTATTTGTTTGCTATTACAATTATTCTCTACATAAAATAAATTTATCCATAAAACTTTACTTTTGAGGACAAATTTTTATTTTAAACCTACTTCATGCTAAAAAATATATAAAGAACACTGGGACAAAAGCATTATTAATTTAGAAAAAAGGTAACTGTAAGCTGCCTATATCGACGTGACTATTCTTTCAAAACACTTTATCCTTTTTTTAAATTAAATTTTACTCTTTCAGCTAAGACGATACTTATATTTTTATCAATATAAAATAATATTAATCATTTGACACAAATGAGAAAATTCAAAAATAAAATTTCTTTTTCCTATTAGCGGATTATAAAGTGCATTTTATTGCCCCATGCGTGGCAAAAAATAGTATATTATGCAACTAGGGAGTAAAATTAATGTTTTTCCCAACATGTCTAGTGAAAATTGTACTTTCACCGTCTGTTTTGAAGTGGGTAAATGGTTGAGTTTAACAAATGTTGCTATTTCTCCCACGAGTGGAGAAAATAGACAATTCTCCGTCTCAAAACAGACCGTAAGAGCAGCGTTGCTACAATGAAAGTCGGTCTGCCCTCTGACAACAATGGATAGTTCAGAAATAGATGTTGCAGGCTCCTCAACTCCGCGCCACAGCCACAATCAGCCTCCAAGTCCCAACCCATGCGTGCAAAATGCTCCCCAGTGTAGACATGAACCGTTCCAAGACGAGTAACCAAATTAATATAGCCCCTGGGGGCCCTAAAACTGCGAAACCAGGGACGAGGGTTCTTGAAGCCCACCCTAGCGAAATATGCAGAGCCAGCGAGACCAGGTCCGTGGAAGGGCCCGAGCAGACGGTACCATGCCAGAAAGTTCCGCCGCAAGTCCGTCAGCAGGTCTTCAAATGGAAGCGAAGGACGAGTAGAGAAAGAGCGACGAGCAGCGGACCTGGCGATATAGTCCGCAGTCTCATAGCCCTGAAGAATGAAGAATGAGCAGGAATCCAGGCAAAACGCACTCCAAGACCCGCGAAGAAGCAGGAGACAGGAGTCGCGCAATGGAGTGGACAACGTAGGAAACACTGGAATCTATAAAACGGTCCCTAATGCAGACAAGTGCCACTCGTGAATCGGAAAGAATAGCAGAGTCCTCAAAACCCATTCTCAGAATATACTTAACATCGAAGAATGAAATCCGACAAGATCGGTAACGTCCATCGACCAAACCCAACATACACACGTAGGAAGTGAGCAGGCCGCACATGGATGGAAGAAGACGTAGCCTCTTAGCAGCAACCCTCTCGCGAAGGAGCTGAAGTCTGGGAAGGAGCGGGTTTCCTCTACAGGAGAAATTCCTCAGGATAAATCTTTTTGAAAGGAGAGATCTACGCAAGGATAATGGAGGTTCTCCAGCCTCAGAAAGGAGCACAGAAATCAGATTGGTTCGCATTCATCCTAAAGCCGCCCTCAGCGCGCCAAACTGCGCTCGTTCCAGAATGCAGAAGGCTGACTTGCTTGCACAGAGAAATAAAGGAACGCCCCACTCAAAGTAGGACCTAACAAGGATCCTATAAACGGTCAGAGGCAGCGCAGGGTTAGCCCTCCCAGAGACCCTAGCAATGACCTTGAGAATGTTAGTGGCCCGAATCGCCTTATCCGCAATTTATCTAATGTGAGGGACCCAGGTGACGAGATATTTTAGAGAAGGCTGACAGGAGATGAAAGTATCACCAGCTCGGATCGAGACATCGCCCACGCCACGGCGAGCCCTTAAAAAAGCACACAACTGGCTCTTAGGGATCGAGATGGGAAGACCTAAACTACCAAGCCGAGGGGTGAGAGAGTCCATAGCCGACTCTGATAGGCGCAGAGCCCGGCCAAAGTCAGTCCTCCTGACGTAGAGGAGCAAATCATCGGCATACATGGCGACACGGACGTCCGGGGGCAGAAATCCGTTCAGGAGCCTCAGATAAAGATTGAATAAGATCGGCGACAGGATGTCACCCTGAGGAACGCCCACCCCACAAACCCTCGGAGAGGAGTCCGTCGAAGAGATAAATAAATTGCGCTTAGCAGTCAAAAATGAAGTGAAAATAATTAGTCTGACAAGAAGACGAAGATAGCGCAGCTGTCTAAAAAGCTCAGCAGGGTGCAAAGAATCGGAAGCTTGCATAGGGTTGGTGTAAGTGATATAGGGTGGGATTTCCCAGTGCCGGTCTTTGGAATAAAAACGACCAGCTTGTTCCTCCACGATTCGAGAAACAATAAATCACGAAACATACGACTGAACACCGCGAGCAAGAATTCATGCGAAAGAGAGGAGAGTCCCTTGACAACTCGATACTTGACACCATCCAAACCTGGGAAGGTACGTGCACCACAAGAAGCGAGAGCGGCAGAAAAGTCGCGTAGAAAAAACGGTGCATTCATTGGATCCGATTCATCGATGGACTCGATCATCGGAAGATCCGCAGGCACACACTGCGGCTGAACGAGTTCATCCTACATGGCACAGAACTCGGGGGAATCCAAAGAATTAGTAACTCCCGAGCACACGGCGTACACAGCCTTCCCCAGCCTAGTTTGGTCGCAAATACTACTTAATAGCCGATCTCCCCTATCGAGAGCCGCATCACACTGGGGGTTCCACCAGAGCGGCTGGGCTTTTCTCTTACCGCGCAAAGAGGAGGGACGATACTCACCACAAGCCTCCAGCGGAGAGGAGACCCCCCAAGAGGAATCCTCATAGATGAGACGGGGATCTTCCAGCAACTCAAGTCAGGGCAAAAGATCCCGAGCGAGCTCGTCACAGTGGGCGCGAAAGCCCGGCCAATCCAGGTTCTTTATGTTATAGCGCCTACTAACAGAACGAATGCGCTGAAGAATCGCATCAAGCGAGCAGAGGACCGGAAGATGATCGGACCCGAACGAATCATCACCAACACGAAACGATGCGAGATGGAAAAAAGAAGAAGACAGAAAAACCAAGTCTAAGTTATTACGCAGCATTCCAGGGCCGGCAAGAAAGGTGGGTAATAAGTCATTCAGAGGGATGAGATCCCAGTCAGACACTAGGTCAGAGATGAGTATGCCAGCGGCATTAGAACAGGATGAACCCCAAAGACCAGAGAGGGCGTTGAAGTTGCCGCAAAGAAGAATAGCAGTGCAGGAAGACGCGCGAGCAAGCAGAGACTGCTATGTGATCGCCGAAGCAGTTAGAACACCAGCCCGTCCGAACCCCTTGAGAGCAATCCCTAATGAGGTGATGGCCCACGCAAAACTCACAGCAGGGCCTAGAATACCTACATTGGTTTGAGATATGATGCAAACGCTGACAGGTATTACATCTCATCGGAGGGGAGATAACTGGGAAGAGCTCAAGCTCAAAACCAGCAAGAGAGACAAAAGATGAAATAAAAAAACTCTGATTTCCGAGGGAGCGCCCTCGTTATCTGTCCTGCGTCTGATAGCCGTGACAATGTCCCTACTGCAGGGATCAAGCCGATTCAAAATAGATGTAGGAATATGCCGGGGATCAACATCCCTAATAGTCGCCTTCTTACGGATCATTGAAATGGGGAGGAAAACCTTATAGCCGGCCATCCTGAGCTCACGTAAGGAGATGAGCTGATTGGCATCAGCACGTCCCGAACAGACAATCTTTATTTGGTTTAGCCCATTCCGATGAATGGTACGTTCACCCTGTATGACCTCATCAATCTGATCAGCAATGGTCAGAGGATCATACCTGCCCAGGTTACGGCCAGGAACCGTGCTCTCCATTAAGACAATGGAGGGGCCATCGGCAGAGACCGGGTATACAATTGGCACCGAAGAGCGATCGCGAATCCAGAGAACTTTAGGAGCGGTGATAGAGCTCAAGTCAACCAGCGGACGAGAGTCCAAGCCAGAAAGCGAACCAGAAGGGAAAGTCGGCAGGGAGGAAGTCTGAGGCATACAAGTCCCAACCCTGCTCCTCTTGCTATCCCCGTTATAAGCTGAGAGGGCAGGAGAATTTCTGCCCCATTTTTTAAAACTAATCGGGATATTTATAAACTTGTCGGGAGAACTATCATTATGCAATTCGAAGTTCTGTTTGTAATTTTTTTTTAATTTTTGGTTGAAGAAAGTTTATATATATTGCTGATATAAAAAAATATAAATATCTAAATTATAAAGTTCAGAATAATTATTTATTATTAATTATTAAATATCAGAACGCGATATTCATCACATCTTTTAACCCTTTAAGACCTGGAATCCATTCTGATAGACATAACATTTATTATGTTATAAAAAGCTTTTAACAATCAACAAATCTATTAAACATTTTGGACTTTTTTTCTTACTTTCTAAAAGGAATCTAACGTTAGGATTTTCAGCAGAAGTACGTCCTGTAATTATTGGAAAAAATTAATATTGGTATATACGAATGGAATTTTTCATCTTTTATGACATGCATAAAATGAAATCTAAATTCAATCTGTAGCGAAGTAAAGTTATACCCATTTTTTGCATTGTACAAGACCAACTGGAGATCAGTTTTTCCATTATGAGAACGTCAAATAAAAAGACGCTGAAAGTTAATCTACTTTATTTGTTGAATTTAAGTTTCACGACCAAGATTTATAATAATTAAAATCTGAAGTTTCGCAAAACGTAAATATTAAATATTTTCTTTATCAAACTCGTTTTTGGATAAGGATCATGGGATATTTTCCACCCTTTTTACGACGATCGTTAAACTCTTTGCAAATCCTAGTACGTGAGAAACGACGAGATAAAGCAGATTTCACTGCTGATCTTATGCTGAAAGCGTGGTTAGAGGTGGATTTTTATTGGACATTTCCGATTGACCCATTACCTACCCAGAAATTTTGTAATTTAGGGAGTAATTATTATGAGTTTTCCCATATAAAAAAAAAGGGTACTAAACACCAGATATAAATCTAACAAAAAGAGAATAAGTCGAAATTAATTAATGCTAATTTATTTAATTCTAATATATTGTTCAAAGTACACTATTAGCAATTTTTCTATTAAATTTAAAATAGAAGTGTACAAAGTCATCACACATACATACTCGTCTATGATATGTCATATATAGCAAAGGGCATAGCAGGGTTTCCATGTTAAATCGACCTTAAAACCAAATCAAATTTCGCATCGACCATATGGAAAGGGTTGAGAAAGAGATGATTTTGCCAAATTTTCAGATTATTATCCGCTATTTTGAATGAATAATGGCAGATTTTACAATTTTCGCAAGTCGAAAGAGTCAAAGAGTGGTCGTGCAAATCAAACATGAATAAAGTTGTGTGCAAAAATTTTCGCAATTTTTTGCATCGCGAATTATGCATCAGAAAATCTGCAAAAATTCACAAATATGTCTTTTATTGGAAAAAACAACCCTAATTTTTTTCAAAATTTTCCTATGATTAGTTTAGCTAAACAAAGCGAAAACTGTAAAATCCGTCATTACTGGTTTAGAATGGCGGATAATGATCTGAAAATTTGGCAAAATCATCTCTTGCTCAACCCCTTCCATATGGTTGATGCGAAATTTGATTTGGTTTTAAGGTCGATTTAACATGGGAACCCGACTATGCCCTTCGTCAACTTTTTTAGTAAATTTTTAAATGTCGACAGTACCGTCGAAAATTATAGATTCACCTGTTGTTTCAACTATTATTAAAGTATCTTAATTTTTATAATAACAAGTTAAAATTTTTTTCCCTATGATAGCATGAAAATTAATAAAAGTTTGCATTCAATGAACCCAAGTTGAATGTAAAATGTTAATTTTGTAAAAATATTTTGCAAGAAACGTCAAATTTCTATCTTTTCATAAAATATTGATAATTTTGAAAATAATTAACATTTTTGAAAATTTTTTGTCTCATTTTAAAGGTGAGTTTTCATAGTATTTTCCTAACTAATACATAACAATTCTCCGAAGAAGCTATATTTTTATCAAATTAACATTTTACCTTCAACTTGTGGTAATTGGATGCAAAATTTTATTCACTTTCATGCAATTATCGGGAAGATATTTGAAATTGAAATAATTCGATCATAGTTGAAACGGTAGCGCTAACTGGTATTTTTGAACGAAAATAATGTTTTTCGCTTTCAAGAAATTTTCAATAATTATATTAGTGAGTATCTTTTTAAATGCGACTCAATTTACATTATAGACTTTTCTTATTAATTTAGAAAATTATATTGAAAATTGGATTTTTTAACCATAATATTTGAAAATTGTTCGCTTCAATAGGGTCTACAAAGTTTGTCTTATACAGTTTCTGATTAAATGTATATTTTTCGTTTTAATTTCAAAAGATTCGTTTAAAATTCAAAAATCCCATTTCTTAAAAAAAATATGCAAGACGAAAAAAACTTTGAGATGCAAAATTATTTGCCTGAACGGAGTCTGCAAATCCTCAGTAGGACATTTTTTGGCAAGATATATATTTTATGTTATGATTTTAAATATTGAAAATAAAAAATTCAATTTTTTAACCAAATTATGTGAGATACAAAATAAACGTTATAATAAAAAATCGTTTAAAGACAGTCTTTGAATTTTTTCCTTTTTTAGATATTTGGAAGAAAATAGTTTTTTTTTAATCATGTAAATTATTAGAAAGTTACAGAAATGAATACAGAAAATCGAGCACGAAGCGCGAGTGTTATGATGAGAATGTGTACCTTAAGGCTGATAGAGCCTTAAGTAAATTTAATTTCCTTTCTGATTTGAAATCAAAAACAAATTTAGTAACTTTGAAAAACTGTAATTCACGAGAAGCATCCAATCATTTGAAACCCTCTGAGTTTCATTAACATGCCCTGCAGCGACATTGATGTTTAGATACCTATAAAAGGCACATTTCATGTTAGTTGCATATGCTATTCAATTCATACACTGGTTTACATTTCTTACCTAATTGAATATAATATATGAAGTATAAAAAATGTTTTTTCAACCCGCAATCCAAAAAATCGTTACAAAATGAAGTAGTAGTATTCGATCTAATACTTTTTAATCAATGAAGTATTGGATGTTGTGGAAAAACTCTCGAATCCAATACTTTCCAATACTTAATTTCGTAAAGGAACCAAATTTTATTTGATTCAAACATCTTGATTCATAGGATAAAATTGTTTGTTTAGATTAATTATATTTTTTCTGGGTTTACGAATGTTGTTTTTTGTATGAGTATTTTGAGTTTATAATTATTGTTTCTGTGTATCTTTTTTAAATTTTAGAGATAGAAGTCTGGCTTTGCATTGCATTATTTTCTGATGTCAGGTGTGCAGCTGTCGGTCTTTTGTCGAAGATCAGTAGATTCTGGCTTCAGTTCAAGAACGATAATTATTTTGAAGTACAGTCTGACCTCTGAATAATACAATTTTTGGGGTACACTCGAGTGGTATTTTGCTATTCGAAGGTTGATGCTTAAGCGGCTCGTCTTATGTGACAGCTGTTTTTTTTACACTTTTTCGGAAATTTTTCGTGACGAACAATAAAAGAAAAGGTGTATGTATTTTAACGCAAGAGCGAGTCACGATTAGGGCCGAGATTTCTCGTGTAGTCTCGGTCCGAGTCGCGACTCGCTCGCGCGTTAAAATACGTTCTACACATGAAACGAACGATATCTCTTGGTCGTTGTATACCGAAATTTAGCCGAGTCTCTGTCGTTTTGCGTGCGGAAAGTTGATTTTCTGCACACTTAAAATTTTACCGCACTAGTGTGGGAAAGTCAACTTTCCGCACACAAAATAACACCGACAAGGCAAACTTTCCGTGTACGGCGGACAAAAAATCCTTTTACAGACATATTCTAGCGATGTTATAGAAGCAATTTATGCACAAAAATATTTTTCGATTTTTTTTATTTATCACACCAGACGACTCCCTTTATCAATCACATTATATCTTGTGTTTACCCATATAAGAATGTTTATAAAAATAACAAGTGATTTTAATGATTCTGAAACTAAAAATTTCAAGGGATACACGGTCACAGGAACATTACTTCAATATGTGAATGGGATCTCTAAAACTGATTCCAAATTTGGTCATACGAAGCAAAATAAAACTTTCAGTGTCCAATTTTGGATCTGTCGAGGGTTTCTAAAAATATTAAGCTTAGTTTGGCAGCTGAGTATTTGAATGTGTACTGGTTTATTTGGCTTGAGCGTCACGTAAGAGAGATACAAGATTTACCGGCATCAGAGTCTCTACTTGTTTAACTATTTCGAGTTTTATTATTCAGAGGATTTACTGTATAGAGGTTGGCTAATCTAACTAGAATATTGGAACGACACCCAAGAGTATAAATTCTCAAATTCTTGACAAGGTTCAAATTATATTAAGAAAGTAAGCGATGCAAGTTTGTAAAATTGTCAACGGTCCTTAATTGACACTTAAAATGTTTCAAGAGACATTTTTCATTTTGAATGTGTTTAAACAATAATTTTCTGAAGATTTATTAAATAGTTAACTCTAAACATAGATCTAGATTTTAAATGCCAGAAGAAAAATGAGATATCTGTAAAGCTTGTCTGAAAATTAATTAGTTTTCACTAATTATTGAAGCAAAGTGTCAAGCACTGAATTTATTAATGCTAAGTTATATCAAACTATTTGTGAGTAAGATTCCACTAATTAAAATTTTATCATTTCAAGCCTTATTGACTCTAAAGCTGGAAAATTTTACTCTAACTAACAACTCAAGAACTTCTAACTACATCCACTCTTTTCTATGCTTCTATCAACCGTCCTCGAATACAAGAGAACGATGACAATTGGAGAATTTGCTAGGTAATCCTGAAACTTTTTGTCCGGTCTTCCTCATGAAAATGGTAGGATCGTTATTCAAATGAGTTTCTGAAATGTAGATAGATATCAAACGACCAGAATAATTTACCTGCAAAATTCTACAGAAAAGTATTGCGAATTTGGTAATGATAATTTTTAATCCCTTTTGATTCGACACTTTTTCTGTATTTATTTACTATCTTCCGAATAGTTATTAAGGAAGAAGTGGATGGAGATTTGGAAAAAAAGTTAGTCAAATTGACTATTTCCTTTTTTTTCATTTATACTTTTCTTTTGTCGAGTTATTTCTAGTGAGTGTGGAAAATTTTGAATAAAATGAGTCATCAAAAGTTCAAATCAGATAAAAATTATTGATTTTTTATTGGTGGAGCCATATCCAAAAACAGCGAAAAACTACACCCATGCCTGAATTTTTTCTCCACGGCCCTGTGTGAAACCGAAAACCCATTTATTCTTTTATTTCACAAAATTTAATGATAATCAAAAAACTAAAGTATTTTTCCTACATCAAGATAATTTTTTTGTAATAATCATATTATTTCAATAAGAGATGTTATTTTTCGCTTTGGATTGGATTAACCAAAGAATAAAAATTTTGTAATAATGTAACAAAAAATTCGTTTGACTAACTTTGATTATTAAGCAACATATATGTTAGTTAATATAACTAAATTTTCGAAACAAATCAAAATATGTTAACAATGACCAATAATGAAACACAGCCCATTTAAATCATTGGCAGCCAGGTCTTGGCCCGGTCAGGCCGCGTGTTTCATCCCCGATTTGGAATTCTTGATCTGGGCTCTGCCAGGGCTACAGTAAAATTTCTGCACAATGTGTACTGGCATATAAAACGTATGAATATCTATGCTGACGATTTTGGCTATTATATCATAATTCCAGAGGAAAAGAAATTTGTTTCCACTTTTTTATTGTTTGGACTATGTAGTACGTTTCCTCTTTCATATAACGCAATGTTCTTTATCTCATTCAAAAACTTTCTTTCACCGAAATGTAGTACTTTAAAAATATCAAAATCTCAACGAGAGTAATCTGATGTATTTTTTATGAAGAGGATTTGGAATAAATGTTGGCCATCTCTAAAAGTAAATTTAGATAAATTTTTGTAAAGGGGTGATTCCTAGGGGATATGGGGTAAACTTCTCGCATTCATCCGACCAGAAAAGTCATTCTGAGTATAAAAAATTTGACTTTTTCTAGAACTGGGTGTATTTTTCAGAAAAAGTTGATCCTTTTTGGTGCTGCTCTTTCAGATTTAGAAAACACCTCTCTGAATTATTAAATATATACTCTTACTCGAATTTTTAGCCATGAACTGAATCACAAATGAAAATAAATTCTTTGAATATTTACATTATGTCCCGTACGTTTTGTTGAAATTATGATATATTTAAAGTACACTATACCAAAGCATCCAAAATAGTCATTTTTGGCCTATTTTACCCAAAGTATTTCAAAAAACAAAAAAATTACCTAAAAAATCATTCCTCATTTGAAAAAAAATATCAAATGTTTTTATTTCGCAGGCCTGTGTAATTAACAAGATTATAAAATAAAGGAAAAATACAAGTCTTATCGTCTCAAAAATATTAAGTATCGTTACCCCAAATACTTCAAAAAAACAAAATAACCCAAAAAAATCACTCTTCGTTT
Source organism: Diplolepis rosae (assembly GCA_030998225.1). Classification (NCBI taxonomy): domain Eukaryota; kingdom Metazoa; phylum Arthropoda; class Insecta; order Hymenoptera; family Diplolepididae; genus Diplolepis; species Diplolepis rosae. The sequence goes on along the minus strand of JAPYXD010000701.1, from coordinate 18,589,233 downwards.
GAAAACAAATGTGAATTTTTTTTATTTCGCTGGCCTGTGTAATTAACAAAATTATAAAAGAAGGTAAAAGTACTAGTCTTATCATCTCAAAAATATTAATTATTGTTAACTTGACCTAATTTAAGTTTAATTTATAAATTTCTTCCTGGAAAAAAATTCTATGTTAAAGCCCGAAAAAATAACTTATACATCTCTTTTTAATTTGAAGCATATTTCTCGCAGGAGAATTTTTTCCCCCTTGGAAATAATTAAAATGGATTTAAGGTTTGCCTGGTCAGCCACCCTATTTAACGAGCTGAAAACAATTTCCTTCGAAGCCCTAGAATTGTGTGAACTCATGGTAATTAAATCTTCTCCTGATAACGTCGATGCTTTCGTGATTCTTAGTCCCTTTAACAAGCATATTCCAACCCAGGAGAATGCAAAGTGCATGCTGGTGATTAGCAAATAAATGGCGAGTTGTGATTTCCACCCTTAGCACGAATAGGTAATTCAACGGCGTGTGATTTCAAGGTGAATAAGATACTATAAAAATAGGATGTAAAGCTAATAGTGCGCGTGTACGTTTATATAATACGGTTATTTATAATCATGGGGCCATGAGAGAAACAAGATGAAGGGATATCGCTTCTTTCGTGGCCCACTTTGTGAGATCAAAGTAGAATACAGGGAAAAGGGATGAAGATTCTGCGACAGGTCTTATCTAAAATTGAGAACAGAGAACGGTCTTCATTTAAAAAAAATGGTTAACCTTTTCTAGACAAAGATTTCAAATTTGAAGCAGGTTTAAAAAAATATTATTGAAAGTCAATTTGTTTTTCATTTCAAATGAAAAAGGAAATTCAATTTATTTAAGGCTCTATCAACCTTAAGGAACACATTCTCATCATGAGACTCGCGCTTCGCGCTCGATTTTCTGTATACATTTCTGTAACTTTCTAATAATTTACATGTTTAAAAAATCTATTTTTTTCTAAATATCTAAAAGAGGACAAAAATTCGTAGACTGTTTTTAAGTAAACGATTTTTTATTTTAACGCTTATTTTTTATCTGACATATTTTGGTTAAAAAATGGAATATTTCATTTTAATCGTATTTTTTTTTAAAATAAAATGAAAATTATACGTTTGATCAGAAACTATGTCAGACAAAATATGTAAACCTTATTGAAACGAACTATTTTGCAAACTTACGTTTTTTTCGTATTTCACATATTATTGATAAAAAATTGAATTTTGGATTTTCAATAGTATTTTTTTAAATCATAAAGAAAAATATACATCTTATGAAAAAATGTTGCGATTTAAACTTGTAGATATCCATGCAGTAAACAATTTTATATTATAACTTTTTTTCATATTTATTTCGTATTTATTTTTAATATTTCGTATAATTTAACTGAAAAATAGAATTTAGATATTGACTTTTTTCAAGCTTTAACATACTGTAACTTTCCTAATTTCAGTTTAATCGAAAAAAGTTATTGGGATAATTAGTAGAGATTTATGACAACTTTCAGAAACCAGTATTAGAATTTTGCATTTTTTCAAAAACACAAAAATTGTTCCTGTTTTGACAATTTTTGTCGGATGTGGCTGGTTAACAAACTTGTCTTTACTTTTTCGGCTCCCATAACTAATATATAATATAATATCTTCTCATTTATGATAAGAATGAAAAAAGTAGTTTTGACTACGCTGGGATTCGAGCCCAGGTCTTTGCAAAAATTTGGAACTCAATTAAATAATTTTAAATAATTTCAGCCGTATCTGCGATACTCGACTAATAATCCTCCAATAATGTAGGCAGTAGCGAAAATTTCGAACTCAACTAAATAATTTGTAAAAAATAATTTTCAATCAAAATAATATTACAACTTCGGAAGGTATAATCAAAGATGTCTTCATTGAAAGCTTCCAAATTTTATTACTCAATTATTCAAATTAAAATTTTCTCAAACTCTGATGTTTTCAGTTTGTAAAGTTTGGAATTTAGAGATTGAATTTGAAAATTTTTCGCATTGCAATATTATATTTATTTCTATTACTTTTTGATTCCAGCGATTTGAATATGTTAAATTTGGATATTTAGCGTTTTGGAGTTACAAAATTTCATAAGTATCCTGAATTTTGGTCCAAACTTTCTAGATACAAAAGTTAAAAAAGTCGATTACATGCAAGACTGAAACTTCAAGAATACCATAAAGTAGTATTCAATTTTTTTGATTTTATTGTTCAGAATTTAATCTACGTTTCTAGTTGGTGTTCAATAAAAAGCCCATTATTTCTTCAATGCCAGATGTAAAAAGCTTTGTACAATATAATCTGTAATAAACATCAAATATTCCAGTAGCATGAAGCTTGACCTGTAAAATCGAAGTCCCATGTAATATCATCGGGAAAACCCGTCACGATATTAAATAAACGTCCGGGAAGTGCTTTCCTGATATCGGTCTTCTCACCTGACATTTGACCCCGCTGGGAAACTTTGAAATCGAGCGAAATTGGCATCAAGTAAAGGCTGTACTACAGCAAAATGTCTCGACTATGACACTATCGATCCAATTGATAACATTTGACGAATTTTTCAGGTTCAGTGAATTGCGATAAAAATAATGTGAAACAATTTTCAAGCTCTTAAAGTTTATATAAAACCATATATGCATGAATTTTATATTTCATAAAAGTTTTTTTTGAGGATGTCACTACTGATATTTATATATGCCTTCTGATCAAATTTGACCCAGACTGGTTAAAAAAACAACATTTTTATGTATTGGATCTATAACTTAAATCGTGCGGTTTTTTTTTAAGAATTTGAACGTTTATTTAAGAAAAACATGTACAATAGTATTATTAAAAGTATTGCTCATCTGAAGCTAAGACTTTTTCCCATCTTTCTGGCAATTTGTGGATTCCATCCCAAAAGAACTGCGCCGGCTTGGTGGCCAAGAATGAATCAAGCCAATTTTTGATACCATCTTCTGATGTGAACCGTATTCCAGTGAGAGCGTTCTGCATCGACTGGAACAAATAGTAGTCAGAAGGGGCAAGGTCTGGGCTATAAGGCGGGTAGGGTAAAACTTCCCATCCACTGTTTTCCAAATAGTTCTTAACCGGAATAGCAACATGGTGCCGAGCGTTGTCATGATGAAAAATTATTGCCTCGTGTCTGGTCGCATATTCTGGGCGTTTTCCGGCTATTACTCTCTTCAAACGGATTAATTGTGTTCGGTAGCGTTCTCCATTGATGGTTTCACCCGGTTTTAGCAGCTCATAATACAGCACACCCTTCTGATCCCACCAAATACAGAGCATTACCTTCGCGCCATGGATAGTCGGCTTTGCCGTTGATTTGGCTGGTTGGCCAGGTTTCACATATGATTTGTTGCGCTTGGGGTTGTCGTAATGGATCCATTTTTCATCACCAGTAACAATCCGATGCAAAAATGACTTCTTTTTGTGGCGTTCCAGCAGCATATCGGATATGCAAAACCGTCTTTCAACGTCTCTCGGCTTGAGTTCATGTGGAACCCCATTTCCTTGCTTTTGAATGTATCCGGCCGCTTTTAAACGTTTTGATTTGGATGCTTGAGTGACTCCCAAAGATTCTGCGATCTCTTCTTGTGTTTGGCAACAATCTTCATCGAGTAATGCTTCCAGTTCTTCATCTTCAAACTTTTTTGTCTGCACAGGACGTTCTTCGTCTTCCAAGCCAAAATCACCACTTCTAAATCGTGCAAACCACTTTTGGCACGTTCGTTCAGCTAGAGCATCTTCACCATAAAGTTCCACCAACATACGATGACTTTCGGCAGCAGTTTTCTTCATATTAAAGTAATGAAGAAGAACTCCCCGCAAAAACACTTTTTCAGGCACAAAGTTCGACATATTTGAGTGAAAAAAAATTATTGTTGTTTACGCTCCAAATGAATGACATATACTAAAAAAGACGCACAATTACAGTAGCTTACCAACGCATGTTCGGAATATTGAAACGATGGAATAATAATCAAGTTACGCCATCTCTTAGCAAACCGCACGAATTAAGTTATAGATCTAATATTTTAATACAAATCTTTATTATCGCCTTCAAAATAATCTTCTTTTGAGCCAATAGAAGGATGCTAAAGGTTAATCTAATTTTCCATACACTTCTTATAGGCCTCGGCCGGTATGGCCTTTAGTTCCTTCAGCGAATTTCTTTTTATGGCCTCAATCGACTCAAGGCGCGTTCCCCGAAGCGGATATTTGAGTTTTGGAAACAGGAAAAATAAACATGACAACCGCAATGTGTTGAGTCGATCCATAAGAGATGTTGAGAGCCTCTGCTACCTCTAATGCCAACACGATGATTTTCGAGCATAATTTTCTTCACTTTTTCGATGTTATCGTCGCTAACAGAGGTGGATGGACGACTCGCATGAGGCAAGTTTTCTACGACCTCACGACCCTCACTGAATGCTGTATGCCACTCAAATACTTGCGTTCTCGATGGAGTAGACTCCCCAAAACACTTCTGCAACATTTTCAATGATTCTGTAGCCGTAATTCCATTAGAAACACAAAATTTCAAGCAAACTCGTTGTTCAATTTTTTTTTTTCTATAGTAAAAATCGCCAGACAAACTTTCCGCGTCGTAAACCAATGTCTGCCAAAGACACACTAATGGACGTCTCCCACTCAAACTTCACATGACTGTCAAAGAAGGTGTTACCAACCTAGAAAAAAACTTTTTACCGTTTTGGTTTTTGAGTAATCGTAACCTAAAAGTGCAAAAAACGCGGATATTCGCTTCATTTGAGCACCCATAACTTCACGAATTTTCATTATTTTTCAAATCTGAAAAAACCACCAAAAAGAGCCACTTTTCAGCTTTCCATTTCACTAATTATATGTATTATTTGAACTTTTGTAACCACAGATATCGCCAATAGAAAAAAAAATTGCAGGCTTCGCAATGAGCGACATATGAAAGGACAAACTTATAGAACGTCAAATTTTTTTTTTACATTCTCATCATGGATGAGAAGGTATTGGTTTTATGTGAAAAATGACTTTCGAAATTTTCATCAAATCTTTACGTTTTGAGACCCCCTGAGTCAGAAAAAATGGTTTTTACGAAAGTGTCTGTCTGTCTGTCTGTAGGTCGTGTGCGGCATAACTCTCGATAGAATTATCAGATTGAATTGAGCTTTTGTACACTTTATCGGAGCCGAAGAAGTAAGGACAAGTTCGTTAACCAGCCACATCCAATCAAAATTGAGGGATTGAGCACTATTTTTGTGTTTTTGAAAAAATCAAAAATTTCAATACTGGTTTTCGATAGTCCTAATAAATCTCTACAAATTATCCCCAAAACATTTTTTGATTAAATCAAAATTAGAAATGTTACAGCATATTCAAATTCGAAAAAAGTCAATATCAAAATTCCATTTTCCAGTTAAATTATACGAGATACAAAAAAACGTTATGATACAATATTATTTTCTACATAAAGACCTACAAATTTGAATCGTAACATTTTTTCATAAGATGCATGTTTTTTCTTTTTAATTTAAAAAAAACGATTGAAAATCCAAAATTCTATTTTTTAACAATAATATGTGAAATACGAAAAAAACGTAAGAATACAAAGTTGTTTGTTTCAAAAAGATCTACAAATTTTGTCTTAAACAGTTTGTGAAAAAACATATTTTTCGTTTCAATTCCAAAAAATACGATTAAAATTCAAAAATTCCATTTTTTAGACCAAATATGTGAGATACAAAAAAAACGTTTAGATGGGAAATTGTTTGCCTAAATGAGGTCTACAAATTCTAATAAAGAAATTTCGGGACAGGATGTATATTTTATGTTTTGATTTTTAATGTTGAAAAAATTCGATTTTTTTCACCAAAATATGTGAGATACGAAATAAGCATTGTTCTGCAAAATCGTTTCCTTAAATAAAGTCTATGACTGTTTTTTCTTTCTGAGAGATTTGGAAGAAAATAAATTATTTTAATCATGTAACTTATTAAAAAGTTACTGAAATGTATACAGAATATCGAGCGCGAAGCGCGAGCGCCATGATGAGAATGTGTTCCTTAAGGCTGATAGAGCCTTAAGTAAATTCAATTTCCTGTTTCACTTAAATTCAAAAAGAAATTGAGTGACTTTGAGAAAATGTGTAATTCACATCATCTGTAATATTATTATAAAATTGGTTTGAGCTTCAGTATCAAATTATAATAAATAAACTTGAATTTGGATTCTAAGGGAAAAACTACTTTGGAAATGACTACTATCTTTTCTAGAACAAATTCAACATTTTTTTTGCAGACCTGTGTTATCAATGGTTGATATGATAAAACGTGAAAAAAGGCAAACGTTCCGGCCACATATGGGGGGCCCTTTTTAGTACCATAAATTAAAAGATTAATTCAAAATTTGTTGTAACATTAAAATATAAGAAATAATGAAAATAACGAACACATACATTACGTATTGAAAAAATATGTAGAATCCATTGTATATAAAACAGGACAATACGAACAAAATTTAGTAATTTGCAATTAAACCGACTGGAAATTTTTTTAAAAAGATTTCCAAAATGTTTTATCAACTTCCTGTTTAAAAAGAATCATAATTTATTTGGAAATTCTTAACTTTGAACTCTTTGGTCGTAATAATTCAATTAATTAATAACAAAATATTAAAGTTATAAATTTATTATAGTAAATGATATATTATAGGTCACCCTCTAATATAGTTGAACTTCGCATCAAGGTAACGATCAAGTACGAAGTTGAATGCCCTCATTAGTAAAGGCAGTAGAATCTAAGCCTCTCTTTAAATTTGAAAATAAATGTTTTCCAATAATGGTTAATAAATGATGTAGGATTAGGAAACAATAATGACATTAGTTCAGAAGGATGATAAAATTTGAAGTTAGGATATATCAATTTTCTGTGAGAGGAATGGAAAGGACAAAAATAGGGGAGAAGCTAATATTTCAAGATCTTCGACCTAGCCAAGTTGGCATAAGTGTTTGTTTTTGGTGTAATCGGATGTTTCAGGAAATTGGCCACAAGCCTAACATTTCATATTGATCAGCTCAGGCGACATTGGCACCAATGACTGCTTTCCTAGGTGACGACCCCGTATCTATAAAATTGCAAGCAATTTCTGGTATTTTAGAATTGTTGATTAAATCTACCTCGCGTGTGAAAGTTACACACATCCCTAACGTAAACTTATTCATGTCAGTGACCATTGTAATTCCAACGTAGTTTATAAACAGACCTGAAGATGTCAGTAACTTAAGGATTTTTTACTTGAATATTGAAAAACATCAACTTCAAAACTTTTGGATATAATATACATACATATATATAATGCATCTTGATTGACAGATCATACTATGAACTTTAATCGTAGAGATACTGTTTTATTCGATACTTGTATATGGGACATTCTTTTACAAATCGTACACCCATTTTGATTTCAGAATTTGGATTTGCATAAAATTTTTTTACAGCTTCTTTTTAATAAATTAATTAACACGTGTATCGGGATTTTCGTTAAAAGAAAAATTTTCGATAAATATATCAACTTAAACTTTTGATAAAATTGGATAAAATGCTAAATTCTCTTGTACTTAAAATTCATTATCTCCGGTTGAAATAATCAAATCGATTTCGAGTTTGTTTCATTTTTTATAAATTATAAATCCGATCTTAAATTCCTTTGAAATAAAATTTTTTATTAATTTCCAAGCAATTCTACGTTTCGACTGAAGCTTCAGTCCTTATCAAGACTAAAAATAATATAACATGAATTATATGCAAATGAAATGAATAACACAGACAGTCCAAGGTTATAGTAAAAAATATTAAAAGATGTTACCTTATACAATTCATTGCGAGGAAAGAAAATTTAAAAATGAGACATCACATGATAACTATAAGTTTCGTTTGAAAATACATCTGAGTAATTATTATTGTTCTTGGTTTAAAAAAAAAAAAAAAACAGTTAATATTGTAAAAAAATTTATTTTTTATTAAAATTGCCATAAGACGACAAAAATCTCATGATCAATACGTTGTGTTTGTCGTTTGATATTCATCGTTATTTTAAAATTTATAAACTTGACCTGTTAGAGAGTAACTTTATATCAAAGAAGTTAAAATTCTGTAAAGAAAACAATATTATTGAGCAAAATAGTATAAATTTAAAAGATATGTTAAAACTATATTTTAAATGAACGTTAAAGTTAATAGAAAAGTTTTTAACTTACTCATTATAAATTTGTTACCGATGAATTTAATTTTTCACAACAACCATCATCGAGTATCCATGATGACTAGTGATGGGACATCGATGTCAAAACATCGATATTGCCTTATCAATGTCGATGTGTAAATATCGATATAAAGTTTCGATGTCGGTATTTTTTAGATGTTTTTAGGGTACTTTTTACACCTTCTGTTTGCTGCCGAGCTGCAGAACTTGATTGATCAATTCCATTAGAGATATTGATTTTTCGTCGGAAACCGTCGGAAAGAACCAATCAAGTTCTGCCGCTCGCCAGCAAACAGAAGGTGAAATTACAGTTTTTTTTTATGGATCACGTTTTCCACGATTTCACATTATCGCATTATATACAGGAAATCCTTATCCTGCAGTGGTTTTCGGTATTCAATTTATGCGAACTGTGACGATTAAGGCAGTTGTCGTGCCAAAAATCAGTCTCTGGAAAAAGAAGTTTTTCTATGATTTCAAGACTGGTAATTATATCATCAGCCGTGTCATATGTAAGGAAAGACACTCTTTTTAATAAAAAAAATTCAAAAATTACGAAAAATAATATTTTTTGCAATAGGATATTTCCTTATTATCGCTCTTTACCAATTTTTTGAAAATGATTGAAGTTTCTTAAATCATAGCTTATTTTTTCGATGAAAATATTATCTACAACTTAACCGTTTCCAATTTTTGAAAATGAATCAATTATTATCAAATTCAGCAATTTGTTTATAAATATTTCGTTTTGGAAAATTGTTTTTTAATGATTTCAACCATTAAAGAATTTATTTTCAAAAATTGGAAACGGTTAAGTTGTAGAGAATATTTTCATCAAAAAAATAAGCTATGATTTAAGAAACTTCAATCATTTTCAAAACATTGGTAAAGAGCGATAATAAGGAAATATCCTATTACAAAAAACATTATTAAAATACTATTTTTCGTAATTTTTAAATTTTTTACATTCTCATCATGGATGAGAAGGTATTGGTTTTATGTGAAAAATGACTTTCGAAATTTTCATCAAATCTTTACGTTTTGAGACCCCCTGAGTCAGAAAAAATGGTTTTTACGAAAGTGTCTGTCTGTCTGTCTGTAGGTCGTGTGCGGCATAACTCTCGATAGAATTATCAGATTGAATTGAGCATTGGTACACTTTATCGGAGCCGAAAAAGTAAGGACAAGTTCGTTAACCAGCCACATCCAATCAAAATTGAGGGGTGGAGCACTACTTTTGTGTTTTTGAAAATAATTTTTTGAAAAAATCAAAAATTCCAATCCTGGTTTTTGATAGTGCTCATAAATCTCCACAAATTATCCTAATAACATTTTTTGATTAAATCAAAATTAGAAATGTTACAGCATATTCAAATTCGAAAAAAGTCAATATCAAAATTCCATTTTCCAGTTAAATTATACGAGATACGAAAAAACGTTATGATACAATATTATTGAATACATAAAGACCTACAAATTTGATTTATAACATTTTTTCATAAGATGCATATTTTTCTTTTTAATTCCAAAAAAAATATTGAAAATCCAAAATTCAATTTTTTAACAATAATATTCGAAATACGAAAAAAACGTAAGAATACAAAGTTGTTCGTTTCAAAAAGATCTACAAATTTTGTCTGACACAGTTTCTGATAAAAGATATATTTTTCGTTTCAATTCCAAAAAATACGATAAAAATGAAAAAATTCCATTTTTTAGACAAAATATGTGAGATACAAAAAAAACATTTAGATGGAAAATTGTTTGCCTAAATGAGGTCTACAAATTCTGATAAAGAAATTTCGGGACAGGATGTATATTTTATGTTTTGATTTTTAATATTGAAAAAATTCGATTTTTTCACCAAAATATGTGAGATACGAAATAAGCGTTGTTCTGCAAAATCGTTTCCTTAAATAAAGTCTACGATTGTTTTTCCTTTTTAGATATGTGGAAGAAAGTAAATTCTTTTAATCATGTAATTTATTAAAAAGTTATACTGAAATGTATACAGAAAATCGAGCGAGTTACCTTAGGTAAGCTAATATATATTTTTATGATATATACACCTACGGACTTTGCGAAAAAATCCACGTGCGAGAAACATTTTTTTTAGGTCATATGGAGTTCACAGTTTCCTTATATTGACAAAAATGTGTAATTTTGCAATATAATAATAATATAAACTAGCTAAGAAGCATTAACGATTTTTTTAAAACAATAATACAGTATTAAATATCAGTGCAGCTGTATTATAATTAATTTAGTATTATTTGATTGCGGAAGATATTTTTTCGTTGGGCAACTTTGAAAAAAAGATTTAAAAACATTATATTAATAATAATAAAATTGTAAATTTTACTTGTCCAATTTTATAAATGACCTTAACTTCTTTACTCGGCGAGACAATGTGTTAATATTATAGGTCATTTGATCTGTATAAAATAAGGGCATCTTTTAAATTGTTGAAACAAGTTTGAATTGCATTAAGGAAAAAACTTTTACTATAAAAAATCAAATTTTTAAATATTATAAATATCCACAATTTTCTTATTTTTCCGAAAATTGTATCAATATGATAGGTCAATTGATTCGTCTCGAGTCAAAGAATCTTTTATATTGTTGTATCAACTCTAAATTATGTCAATGAAAAAAGCTTTACTCTAAAAAATGCAGTTTTAAATTATTATATAACCATAACAAGAAATTTCAGCAGATTTTTTAGAAAGGCCACAACTGGTACAATTCGAAGAACCTCCAAAAGAAGTCACATACACTGTGGAAGAGTACCAATGGTTTTTTCGAAGGCAGAAAGATTAATGGTTTTTTAATATTTAAGTTTTAATTAACAAATACACAAAACTGTGCTTTTAAATAATTTTAAAGAAACATGAATGTTACGCAAGCAATAGAAGCATCCTTAAGGCTGTTCAAGCGTGATTCTAACTTCAAAATTCAATTTCTTCTTTCGACTTAACAAAAATTAGAATTAGAATGTTTTTGGCTTCATGGTGGTGTTCCTTTTCTAAATCAAAATGGTAGTGCAGTTAAAAAGAATTTGTGAATTGAATACTTTTTGTGCAAAACTGTATTAACCCTGACTTTCAAAACCATAATTTTTTGTAAAAAGCATTCAATTTAAAAAACTTTCTTATTCTAATATTTGTTGAGTAAAAAAAAAATTGAATTTTGAGGTTAGAGTCCCTCTCGAAGTTTAATATCATGTAAATAATGGTGGGTTAAACTTTTTTATCGACAAAACTATACAAATAAGATAAAACCAGCTTTTTATTATAACCTCTAATTACATTATAACACTTGCGCAGGCGCGATATTTTATATAACGATAATCGATATTTTCTTACGATATCGATGTTTATTTTTTACATCGATGTTATCTTTTCGACATATCGATGTTTGAAAACATCGATGTTTTCATTCGATGTCCCATCACTAAAATGACTAATTCGAAATGTAACTAAGATGTTAGGTTAAGACCGATCATATAGCAATAAGGCGGGAAAAAATTTTAAATTTAAATATTTTAGGCAAAAAGGTTATTTAGCAAGTTGAATAATATTAAAGTAAATGTCACTCAGATTTTCAATGTCTGTTCTAAAATTAATACAGTTATTATTTTTTTGAATATGAATCATTTCAAGGCAAAGTCTTTTTTTTTTAATGTTGTTCATGTTCTAAGATTTTTACTTCTTTAAAGTCAAAATTATGTTTATATTTATGTGCATGTTGTGCTAGAGCTGTGCTATTAGTCTTGTGTTATGCGCTAGTTATATTGAGACATAGCGCATATGATAATTCTTTTTCCAAATTTTTTCACTGAGGGGCAAACATGCGAAAATTTAAAAAAAAATTAAAATGCTAATAACTGTAGTTAATTAACTAAATAAAGATTATAAAAATATTTATCTGAAAACCTAACGTAATAAGCTAAAAAATGAAACAAACCCGAAATCGATTTGATTATTTCAACCGGAGATAATGAATTTTAAGTACAAGAGAATTTAGCATTTCATCCAATTTTATCCAAAGTTTAAGTTGATATATTTCTTGAAAATGTTTTTAAAATAAAAATCTCGGTACACGTGTCGATTAAATTAATAAAACGATACCACGGAAAAAAAATAGTTTGTAACGTACACTTTGAAAATTTATTTTTCATATTCAGTTTACCAAACTGTGATGTATTTTAACATTTGGTACAAATACCGTCATTACCTGTTGTTTTCCTTTCGTTTACAATCAAGCCTACTTCATAAAAATTTCTATCTAATGTGTATGAATATGGTGTCGTTGATGTAAAAACAATTTGAAATACATGGAAAAAACTGTATAAGTACGCTCATTAATAAAATTCATAATTATAGATCAAAATGTTATAATTGTGATCTTATGCTATAAAGAACTTTTATATCAGTTCTATAAGCATACACCTTAATACACATGTGTTCCAAAACAACTTGTTTTTCCTTCTGAAGTCCGCTCACGACAACGGGATTCACGTTCAACATAATTGTCTGATTTAAGGGATGCATTCTGAAAGGAATAAATATATTTAATTTTACGTTTGATGATGAATATTAAAAGATACGTATATTTATGTAATATAAGAATTTAAATAAGTGGCGCCATACCTCCAAAATAAAGGCTCATGCATATCGTTATCCTCTACCAGAAGCACTGTGGAATCTTTGAGATTGAGGGCTTGAGCTTCAGAAGCTTGGAACGAATTTTTCGGGATAAAGACTGGATTCTGAAATGAATCAATGTTTCGCATTTTACGTCGAATGATAACTATTAAAAGTAGCCTGCATTTATGTTATATAAAATTGAAATGTGTGGCGCCATGTCTTCGAAGAAAAAGTCTCATGCATATCATTACCCTCTACTAGAAACGCTGTGAAATTTTCGACACTGAGGTCTTGAATATCAGAAGCGTGGAAAGAGTTTTCCGAAATGATGATTGAATTTTGAAATCAATCAATATTCCATATTTAACATCGAACGATGATGATTAAAAGAGGCTTTATATTTATGTAATTTAAAATTTTTAAAAGTGGCGCCATACTTCCGAATGAAAAATTTTCGTGCACGCTGTAATCCTCTTTTGGAAGCACTATGGAATCTTTAAGATTAAGCCCCACAACATCAGAAGCGGTGTAAGAGCTTTCCAAGTTAAAGTTAGCATAATAAAAACAATAATTAGTTCACTTTTTATGTTGATATTGATAAAGATTAAAAGAAGCCTAATAAGTAAGTGTGGAAAGTTTGCATTATATATTACCTTTGAAAAGAATGAAATGTGATTATCGCTTTCCCCTACTGAATCTACAAGTGTCGTATGATTCTCATGATCGAAGTTTCCAACATTCGCAGCGTTCAATATACATGGTGCAAACACCACATTGGCTTCATCCCTACAATCAGGCATTCTCTTTTCACACGTTCTAGTCTGCAATAAATTTCAAAGTGTAAATGCTATTGGGTACAATGTTCCTACATAAGTAAAAATATATATCCTTTCTAAGAATAGCGTTTGGTTTTAGTCTTATTCTCCCTCTTTTTATGCAATTAATTGTTCCATCTGGCATTATAGTTTCAAAATGCGAGTCAATATCTACTTCGCAAAAATGTGCTTTGCATATACAATCTAATTCGTTTAAGGATTGCGAAATGGCATCTTCCCATGCATTTCTGACCCTTTTATCCTGCAATAATGATACTTTTTTATTAAAAAGTCTCAAGTAAAAACTTTGCCACACCATTTCACAATATTTTAAAATTGGGTATTCATTGTAAATTCTTTAATTTCCAAAGTCAATTTCAAAAAATTTCAAACGTCCAGACGCCATTTTGAATTAGAGAACAAAGAAAAACAAAATATTCCAATGCATATTTTAAAAGTACAAGTCTCGAGAACACGTTTCTGATAAGTTAGAAGTTGCCTAAGTGTCGGGAACATAGTGAAAATTTAAATTTTAAAAAAAATCGTACCCCAAAAATAGCGTTTTTTGGGTATTTTTGGGAAAATAAAGGGTTTAGCGTCATTTTTTGAGAATTCTGACTGTGTCATTCGAAAGAGCGACCCCAAAAAACGATAGGATATGGAGTTCCCGATCCTTTGTCATCTTTTTTCTATAAATGGTACGACATTGCAGTCAACGTGAAAATTCTGCACATCTGGGCGTTAAAGGGTTAAAGAAGACCGAGTAGTGGTTGAAGATGTGCTTCGTTCCGGTCAATCTACATCATCTTCGATCGACGGAAATATCAAAAAAGTGAAGGAAATGGTAATAGAAAATAAATTAACAATACTATATTATCTGGGCCTTAAGAGCCGATTGAGAAAGTATGTTCGACGCAAAAGGCTAGATTTGTGGAAGAATATTTCTTTGATTTTGCACCACGATAATGCGATTTCCCACACAACATTCCTTGTACGCGAATTTTCGACTAAAAACTTCATGAATGTCATCGACCAGACACCGTGTGACATTTTGTTTCCTAAACTCAAATTATCACTTCCTGGAAGAACTCAACACAAAAAGGTAATCTTACAAAACCCCAGCCTCCTTTTTCTTTCTTTCGTCCTTTTTTTTCTCTTCCCACAACTATTAAAAATAAAAAAATTTCAAAATCGATTTTCACAAACTATTAAAAATGAAAGAATTTAAAAAATTTTAAAAAAGCTTACAGAAAGAAAAGAACAAAGAGGTTTTGGAAGGTTGCCTTCTTTTTTCGTTCCTTTTTATTATTAGATTTTTTAAGATCGTTCAATGAAAAAAGCTTGCATGTCTAAATATTGGTCCAAATTTGGTCATTATAGAGATTTGAGAATTCTAATTATTTCAACTTCTGGAAATTGTGAATTCTAAAATATAAAACGTTGTTTGGGCACGAAGCAGTATAGAAAAAACGAAAGGTAAAAAATGTTGAAGGTTTTCTGCGTGTAGCCGATGGACAAAATTTATTGCGGCTTTGGGTTAGGTCATTCTAAGTGAAAATAAGGCACACAAAGAAATAAAAGATTGTAGTGAGAAAAGGTGAACATTACTCGTGAACATGCAGATATGCCCAGATTTTTATAACTCTGTGATTCGAAATTATCAAAGTTTACGTGCATGCAAAGAAATGGATAACATATTTTTGAAAACGACAAGAGGTTTCGTAAATATTCGATCCGTAATATGTTACTATAAAAATGTGAGATGTGAAAATAACTTTTCAAAGTTTTTTTTTTACTCCATTGCTTTATCATAGAAAATGTATTGTCACCTATCTAAGTATTAGAACTTTAACGAGAGATAAATTTTATCAATATTTTAGTTTGAAATGAGAATAAGTTTTATAGAGAAGGATGCACTGCATACAAAATATATGTGCATACAGAATATATTATACAAATGTGTCCTATCAAATTCCGTTTTTTTTAAAAAAGTATTTAATTGAGAAAAAAGGGAAAATTTTATCTTCAGCTTAGCAAAATTATGAAAATTATTACTTTAACGGGTTTTATATAAGGATAAAAATGCAAAATTATTCACTCCTCTCAATGTTCACAAAATAGATATTCGTCAGAGATAGTACAAAAGTTAAAAAATACACCTTTGAAAGGTTTGGAAATATTAAAATAAAACAATAAAAAGTTCATAATAAAGGCCAAATTATGCGCGAACTGGTCGAATGTATGTTTCAGTACCCTTAACAAGCACTTTTTTGATTATATTTACATACCTAATTACGCAAAACTAACACATTTCTCGTAGTAAGTTTCGCATGTAGAAACTGGTTTGGATTAACTCACAACACATATTACATAATATATACATGGTGAGATTTTTTATCTTGAGACATCAAAATATTTCAAGAAATACACATAATTTGAAAAAAATTTCTGCAATGAAAACTTTTTATCTTCGAGATACAAAAGTGACTTCAGAAAAATATAGCCCATATCCCATACCCGGAGGGGGGGGGGGGGGGGGGGCTTTAAAATTCCAAATGGGAATTTCTATTTATTATTGCAAATTCGAATTATCCATTAAAAAATACGTGTTTTACTGGAAAATCTTTACTTGATTCGTGACAGAAATTAAAATTCCGAATTTATTCTTCCTCCCACTCCCAGGGCGTGGGGTAAATTTTTGCGGAGTTTCTTTCCACCCTCGAAAATAAAAAGTTTTTATTGCGAACATTTTTTTCGTACCATGCGTATGTCTTGAGATGGGTTGATGTCTCAAGATGAAAACTCACCCTGTATAATAAATGAAGACAGTTCTTGACTCTTCATGGCAAAAGTAACGGTATTTTAAATGGACTAAAATAGTTAATAGGACCGACCCGAACTAGTTCTCCGAAAGACCGTTTTCCCCGACCAAGAGACTCTATTATCGTTGTAGAATCAACTCCTCCAGAAGCTTTTCCATCGTATCTAATAGACATATTGGTCTATAGGATAAGGCCTCCTCCAGTGGTTTGTTGCCCTTCCTCAGCAGGACTAACCTCTGCTTCTTCCAGTCGTCAAAGAATCTCCCCTCCCGAAGACCGGAGTTAAAAGCTTTTAGGAGGATCTCGGGGTATCCCGCGATCACCTCTCTGAGGATCTCGTTTGAAATCGTGACATCACAATGCATCTTTCGAAGAAAATTATAACAAAACCGATGTTCGACAACAATCGGATCATCAAAACGAAATTGCGGAGTGCGCGAAGCCCACTTATGAGCGCGGTAATAAAAACACAAATCAGACTCCTTAATATTTGTAAATGCATTGTGGTCTTCCTTCGTAATATATTTTAAACAAGTTTTCCGTGATCGACAGGGCTGGCAATCGAACCGTACATTTTCACCATAACCACCACACAAAATAGATACCCATGATCGTATATCCTCCACAAACTTCGGTTCAGCAAATTCCAAAAACAAATAAAGATGGTGAATCACTACTCCTGACGATCAGGAGACCTCAACGCACGCACAATAACTCGTAACGTCCGTAAGATATCCGACAAAATCCGCACGCACAGACGAATACAAGTATGGGAGCGAGACTGTGATGAAAAAGAATCGTCCTGGTGTCCGTCGTGACTGCTTAATGACCCCGAGATTCCGCGATGTACGCCTAGGTGTAATCGCTTTTAAAGACCGGCCGTCACTGATTACTTTCGAAACAGTTTGTTTCTTTTTACACTCACCTGTCACTGGTCTCCTTCCACTGCTACCGCCAGGAAGTGGGCGAAAGTCATGACCGCTGAGAAGGTCACGCAAAGAGTTGCTGCTTAGAGCGGACGCGGCGGTAAGGTGTTCTAGACCGCCGCTACGTCCGTGATCTCCCACCTTTCTCTTCTGTGCGTTAGCGTTCGCGCCACGCAAATCAACATATAAACCGGTTTCATCGTGACCCTGAGGCAACTCTTCGATGGAAAGCAAATCCTGGGAAACATCTGGAATATAAAAAAATATGCAAATTTTCTCTTCTTATAATCGCCTCCGGCAGTCGGGGGACAAGCCCCCCGAACCCCCCGCTTAAGATAATCATAACAGGTTTCAGTAATGCGAGAAACAACCGCATAAGTTATCTGCTATGCTACAGTATTTAAGTACAATAAATATTCGAAAATTACGATACTGTCACTGCTCTCCTTCCACTGCTACCGCCTGGAAGTGGTGGGAGGGGAGAAGGGGACCGGCGAGTGGCACGCGCCGGTGACCGCTGCGGTGAGCGAAAGTCATGACCGCTGAGAAAGTCACGCAAAGAGTTGCTGCTTAGAGCGGACGCGGCGCTAAGGTGTTCTAGACCGCCGCTACGTCCGTGCTCTCCCACCTTTCTCTTCTGTGCGTTGGCGTTCACGCCACGCATATCAACATATAAACCGCTTTCATCTTAACCCTGAGGCAACACTTCGATGGAAAACAAATCCTGGGAAACATCTGAAATGTAGTAAAATATCCAAATTTTCTCTTCTTATAATTGCCTCCGGCAGCCGGGGACAAGCCCCCCCGAACCCCCCGCTTAAGATAATCATAACAGGTTTCAGTAATGCGAGAAACAACCGCATAAGTTATCTGCTATGCTACAGTATTTAAGTACAATAAATATTCGAAAATTACGATACTGTCACTGCTCTCCTTCCACTGCTACCGCCTGAAAGTAGTGGGAGGGGAGAAGGGGACCGGCGAGTGGCACGCGCCGGTGACCGCTGCGGTGAGCGAAAGTCATGACCGCTGAGAAGGTCACGCAAAGAGTTGCTGCTTAGAGCGGACGCGGCGGTAAGGTGTTCTAGACCGCCGCTACGTCCGTGATCTCCCACCTTTCTCTTCTGTGCGTTAGCGTTCGCGCCACGCAAATCAACATATAAACCGGTTTCATTTTGACCCTGAGGCAACACTTCGATGGAAAACAAATCCTGGGAAACATCTGAAATGTAGTAAAATATGCAAATTTTCTCTTCTTATAATCGCCTCCGGCAGTCGGGGGACAAGCCCCCCGAACCCCCCGCTTAAGATAATCATAACAGGTTTCAGTAATGCGAGAAACAACCGCATAAGTTATCTGCTATGCTACAGTATTTAAGTACAATAAATATTCGAAAATTACGATACTGTCACTGCTCTCCTTCCACTGCTACCGCCTGGAAGTGGTGGGAGGGGAGAAGGGGACCGGCGAGTGGCACGCGCCGGTGACCGCTGCGGTGAGCGAAAGTCATGACCGCTGAGAAAGTCACGCAAAGAGTTGCTGCTTAGAGCGGACGCGGCGCTAAGGTGTTCTAGACCGCCGCTACGTCCGTGCTCTCCCACCTTTCTCTTCTGTGCGTTGGCGTTCGCGCCACGCAAATCAACATATAAACCGGTTTCATCGTGACCCTGAGGCAACTCTTCGATGGAAAGCAAATCCTGGGAAACATCTGAAATGTAGTAAAATATGCAAATTTTCTCTTCTGATAATTGCCTCCGGCAGCACGGGGGACAAGCCCCCCGAACCCCCCGCTTAAGATAATCATAACAGGTTTCAGTAATGCGAGAAACAACCGCATAAGTTATCTGCTATGCTACAGTATTTAAGTACAATAAATATTCGAAAATTACGATACTGTCACTGCTCTCCTTCCACTGCTACCGCCTGGAAGTGGTGGGAGGGGAGAAGGGGACCGGCGAGTGGCACGCGCCGGTGACCGCTGCGGTGAGCGAAAGTCATGACCGCTGAGAAAGTCACGCAAAGAGTTGCTGCTTAGAGCGGACGCGGCGCTAAGGTGTTCTAGACCGCCGCTACGTCCGTGCTCTCCCACCTTTCTCTTCTGTGCGTTGGCGTTCACGCCACGCATATCAACATATAAACCGCTTTCATCTTAACCCTGAGGCAACACTTCGATGGAAAACAAATCCTGGGAAACATCTGAAATGTAGTAAAATATGCAAATTTTCTCTTCTTATAATCGCCTCCGGCAGTCGGGGGACAAGCCCCCCGAACCCCCCGCTTAAGATAATCATAACAGGTTTCAGTAATGCGAGAAACAACCGCATAAGTTATCTGCTATGCTACAGTATTTAAGTACAATAAATATTCGAAAATTACGATACTGTCACTGCTCTCCTTCCACTGCTACCGCCTGGAAGTGGTGGGAGGGGAGAAGGGGACCGGCGAGTGGCACGCGCCGGTGACCGCTGCGGTGAGCGAAAGTCATGACCGCTGAGAAAGTCACGCAAAGAGTTGCTGCTTAGAGCGGACGCGGCGCTAAGGTGTTCTAGACCGCCGCTACGTCCGTGCTCTCCCACCTTTCTCTTCTGTGCGTTGGCGTTCACGCCACGCATATCAACATATAAACCGCTTTCATCTTAACCCTGAGGCAACACTTCGATGGAAAACAAATCCTGGGAAACATCTGAAATGTAGTAAAATATGCAAATTTTCTCTTCTGATAATAAGAGGCTGTCTCTCAAAGCAAGCGGAACGGTAAAAAAACTGCTGGTCAAAAAGAAAAGGAATTAAAAAACAAAACTACCCTTGATCATTACTAAGTTATAAACATGTTTTCGTAACAGATTACAACTAATAAACGCAGGAACTTCGGTCCTGTTTTTGGAATGGCTCTACGTGTGAAAACAAGCAACGCACAATATATTTGACTCGATCGGGATTGTCTCAAAGTCACTCAATTTCTTTTTGAATTTAAGTGAAACAGGAAATTAAATTTACTTTACTCGTTTTTCCGTTACAGCTGAGAGTAAAGTTCTTAAAAGTTCTTTCCTCAGGGGGAGAGGGGGCTGCCCTCTTTTCACCCTTTGTCTTGCTTTTGGAGGTGTCTCCCAGAGACGCCGAACGTGGTTTCCGAAAGATTCCCATTTTCTTAGTAACGGGATGTGATTCCAGTCTCTTCTAGATTTCTATCCCGCTTTCTAGAAGACACTTTTGGGTACTGATCATGCCGCCCAACACCTCGGTAGCCTCATTCACGCTGTCTGTAACGTGGGCAGGTTCATTTCTCAGCATACCCTGCTGTATTAAGCTAAGAGCCCTGGCCAGCTTCTCCATTTTTTCACTCTGCTCCGTCAGGAGCTGAAAGACGACCTTCCATCCCTCAGCTCCCGAAGAAGCCCAACCTCCGCTTAGCCGCTTCTGGAATACACGGACGCACTTCCTGATTAAAGTCCCGGAGGGGCTGGCTCCTGATCTCGCATGGAACGCCACCTTGGCATAGCTAAGCTCACATCAGCTTCGCCTCCTCATGGGTCGAGAGAGACGCCACCAGGTGTCGGGGCACTCCTAATAGGGCGTCGTACGAGAACGATCAGTTTGTCTGTTCTCAGTCGCAGTCTGCAGAGGATTGCAGTGTCCTCCCAGGAGGTTCCATTCACCATCTTGCTCATAGCTCCATTCAGGGGAGAGCCCGTTTATAGGGTCTTCCATCACATTCAAGCGATATTTATCCCAATTACGTATCGTTTTCATACATACATCCTTCCCCATTCATGGGGATGAACGCGTCTATAGCTTACCCCTCTGTCAATTAAGATAAATCCGTTTATAGGGCACCCGTCAAGCAACTGGGAAGATGCCCGTTTATAAAGCCCGCCGCAATTTTTTCACCGATTAATCGAGACACTACAGCCTCCATGGCCCGAAGGCCACCTGCTAAGCTTCCCCACCCGTCCTTTTTTGGCAAAGCCAACAGAAGGACTTTGTCGAGGTGCTAGTCCAAGGGGAGGTCTTCAAGAACCTTAAAAAAAATAGAAGCAGATGAGTTTATTGTTTCATTTAATTATGCTGATAATTATGCATTTATTATTTAATATTCTGCTCAATCATTACACTGGAATAATGATCAGGCAACTATGTTCACAATAGTAATTGATTATTATGAGAATAGTACATTTAAGCATAAAAGTATGCTCATCATGTCACATAATTTCACTCATGATACTGCTGCTGTGTGTAATTATCAAAAAATCATTGTGGATTATCTCATAACGAATGACAATCCAAAAAGGTTTATTATCTCACAGTCGGTGCAGAGCAGCATTTTAAAAACAAATATAGTTTTAGCAATCTTTAAGCTCACAAAACAGATTTTAGTATCCTTACTGCAAAAGCTCTATTTGAGTAGATGAAAAAAAATCGCAAAGAGACTAGATATTTTCAGAAGTAAAGAAACTGACGCAGTAACCATCGAGATGATGAATCCTAGATTTGAGCGAGCAGGAAGGATACCAGACACTTTACAGTTTCATGCTTTCATCCCTGATAACAATGGCCGATTACAGTTAACGATATTATCCGTTTCTACAGACAATGATTTTCTTCTCACACAGAAACGGAAGAAAATATAATAAGAGGCCGTCTATCAAATCAAGCGGAACGGTAAAAAAACTGCTGATCAAAAAGAAAAAGAATTAAAAAACAAAACTACCCTTGATCATTACTAAGTTATAAGCATGTTTTCGTAACAGATTACAACTAATAAAAAACATTCTCATACTTACAATAAAATAAATTTTGAGACATACATTTAGGTAAATTCAATAATTTTGAATTATAACCTACCTCAATAATAACTGAAAGGCAGGCATCAAATCTAATTAATGACAGTCTCAATCCTATGAAATGATAAGAGCAATTATGATTGCAACGAAAAATAATAATCGACACGACAAATCGAGTCGGAAACGTTTTTCGGAGCCAACGTATAAGTAGTCACGAGAGCCGACCGTGTATTGAGATTATTCTCTATTTAATTTCTCGATAAAAAAAAAAACCTTCTGTCCTTCAGGGCTTTGAAGTAGATATCCCAAGCTCTAATTTAAGTTAAAAAGAATATTCGTCGTTCAAACACAAATCGAAAACATTGAGGTCAAAAAATTTTGTATTCCAAAGGAAAGTAATTACAGGCATTTGAAATACGGCCTATTTTCACAAGACTCGAAAATTAATCCCTCTCTATCTTTTCCAATTTTTATTCAATTGGAAGGATTCTTGGAGGCTAAAGTGCCACCTAATAGAACAACATTTTGTCCTAGTTCCAGGTAAATCGGAAAACATGAAATTCTTGGTCGGGTACACTTGAGAAGTAATGCTCTATTTAAGACTTGACCAAAAGACTAGAAAATATGAAAATAATGCCTTCTAAATTCTTAAGTTGGTAGTACTCCTTAACTCCGCACAATTTCTGTCAGCCCTGTAGCTTAAGTTAAGTGCAGAACAATGGTCTTCTTCAAAATCCACTCAGAGTTATTTCTTCTGCTAATTGTAAGACTAGAAACTAGAGGTACATTCAAGAAAGATGTATCCCCAAACAAACAAATAATGTCTTCAGTCAGCAAACACCTATGGCTCAATTAATTTTTCAATCAGTATACTCGTACTACAAAATTTAATTTTTCAAATTTTTTAGTATCGATTTTATTAATTTATTTGATTTTTGACACTAAAGAAGGCTCGGATCCATTTGACTCTAAGGCAATATAAATTTTTATATACAAAGAAGAATTATTCCCGCTAGTTTAATGCTGGCAGTGGGCCTTTAATGGTTTGTAACCATGACTATTAATACAGCTTAGGATTCAATTTTAAGCTATTTAAAGAAAAATTGCATTGCAAATGAAGAAAACTATTTTATGCATTATAATTTACTTATAAATTATTATTCATTATTGTAATTATTTCCTTATAAAAAATTGGTAAAATATTTGTATCATAAATTTTATATATGATTACGATTATAATTTTTATTCCTTATAATGTATATCTAATTAATCATCTATACAATTTACGAAATTGCTGAAAAACAGTAATTTTGAAAACGGTTTTTAATTAAACATTTGCTTTCTTGAATGTTTGTTATTTTTTGCATGAATCTTTCTTTCTATTAAAATTATTATTATTCCATATATTTCAATGTTATATTAGTTTATATACATTATTTTCAGATCTAGGCCAGACTAAAATGTTTAGATAGAAAAGAAAAAATGCTTTTTTATGTGGTGATAATATCTTGTTGTTGATTATTTTAGGCACCCTACCAATTTTCAATACTTGTAAACAAATTTGAGTAATAGACATTTAGATATTTTTATGTTATGGAATGGTAAATAGTGCCAAATCTGGAGCAGACTAGGCCTTCCAGGCTAGACGGTCTAGACAATCCTAGATCTGGGCCTAATCTGACACTAGATAGCCATCATATTCTTCCGGCAAATTAATTTTTAGGAAACTATATCCAGTAAATTTCTTTGTTGATTATCTGATCATACTATTAAAAACTGTCAGTTACTAAATCAAAGTTCACCCAAATTAATATTAAATTGCTAAGAAGAAAATTTTCTGTTTGTTTTTAGTCTCGGAATTCGCCCAGGAACTGGGTGGTGCCATGGAAATTCATTCCGCCAATGTTCGTCGACTGGTTGACGATTTTCGAAGTCGGGCTGGAGAATGCAGAGATTCCGGGGGAATGCGACGAGTTTGGGAAAGTTTATTGAGACAGGTAGAGGCTGATGCGACAGCTCATCTTGATCTCGCGGGAGTTCTGCAACAACAATTATCAAGACCCGCGTTGGAAGCCAGTTTCCACCGGAAAGTTCAATCTAGAAAGGTAATAAAGTAAAATATGATTTCTAGCTACAAATAAGGGCTTTTACTTACATACACGAACTAGAGCATGGAAAATATATTATGCAAAAATATATATATATAGATCAGGTTCAGATGGTGAACTTAAGAGCCCCTAGTGGGTTAAGCTGCATAGAGAACTTCTTATTTACGCAACTCTTACATCATTGTGACATTTATGACACCTTTGCTCATAAGTATCAACACTAGGTTTCTTAACGAGTATTTAGAGAAGTGACTTTAGGGTTTTCTCGTTTTTATATGACCTCTGGTAATAATAGTAATTTCATTTAATTTATTACTATTGAAACAAATTAAATAAGCAAATTTAAGGTGATAGTGTGGAAAATTTCATCTTGAATAAAATGAACTATAAAAAATATCAATCAAGTAAAAATTATAGATTTTTGAAATTGGATTCGATAAAAAAAATTTACTTGTTTATAACTGTTTTTGATGGATATGATTCCACCAATAAAAAATCTATAATTTTTATCTGATTTGAATTTTTGATGATTTATTTCATTCAAAATTTTCCACACTTTCACCAGAAATAAATCGATAAAATAAAATTATAACTGGAAAAATTAAGGAAATAATGGGTTCTATCAATTTTTTTCCGACTGTCCGTCCAATTCTTGCTAAAACATAAAAAGTAAATACCCCCCAATACTTAAATCTTTTTTTACATATGGGGCAAAATTCGTCAAGTGTACCCGCCTACAGAATTTAAATAATATAAAAGAATATAAAGGGAATTTTAGAAATTAATGGTTCAAATGATTATTTATCAATATTTATAGTACCTTTATAGTTAAATAACAAGCGCTTACTTATATAAATATATTTATAAATAAAGAAGAACCTAAGAATAGTTTTACTGCCAATACATTAAAAGTATATACTATTGAAATTTGAGGTTAAGTTCATTTTTAATTTAATACATTGAATACTAAAAATCTTAAATTAATATTATACTTAAACTTATAATATCTTTATAATTATAGACGATACATGAAATCCTTTAATATGGAATATAATGCATATAATCTACATATAATAATTACATTAAATTATATATTTATCGTAATTCAAATTTTTATAAGGAAAAAAACAGTTTTTATTCTTTCTTGCATTTTTCGGGGTCGCTGCAGGTCACGGAATTTATAAATCGGCAGGGAAAGTCAAGTAAAACTTAAAAAAGTTAGAGATTTTTTTTTTTTATTCAACACATTTTAATTATAATTTAACAAGTCAATTCGTTTATTTACTCCCACTGATGTGAAGTAATTTTAATTTTAATACAGAAATGTAAGAATTCCATACAATAATTTCCACAATAATACTTCAAACTAAATGTCTGTAACATAACCTGTCATTTAATATTACCTTTAATATTATTACCCTTTCAGTTCTCGTTTTTCAATTCCTTCAGTACAAATAAATTGCACATACAAAGTTGCAAGTAGCAACCGGCAAACTCAAACGCTCGGGCTTCAAGAGCACATTTTGAGGTTAAGTTAAGATATTTTTCGTAAGTCTGCAGATAGACGTCTACTATGTAACCAAAATATGATTTAAATATTAATAGATAATTTCTTATTGCAGTATTAATTCATTTTGATTGTTTTACGCGTTTAATAAGCTAAAATAACAAAATTCTCATAAATTCTAAAAGAATTTATCTGACGGTTATATTCTTGTAATGAACGAAATTTTGCTAATTGAAATATCATGAGGATTTGCACAGACGTACAAATGATATAACGAGGTCATAGCTACAGGAAAAGTGGATGAGAAACGTGACTTTTAACTCATACGAAAGATTGCTAACTTGAAATGTATCTTATCTGTAAAAATACTAACTAGCTGTTCCAGTTTTTACTCTTCAAGAATGTTTGTCATAAAATCGTTTGCAACGTACGTATAAACCTTCGAAATACATAACAAAGTAGCATAAAAGCGACACTGCGGGAAACATAATTTATGTCCTCCACTAAAGGTTGGCGCCTATATGATCAATTTTTGCGCATGCGCCACTGAATCGTACAATATTAGATTTTGGCAGCTATCATCTGTATTGCGCGGGCTAAAATCTATAATATCTTACATATCAACCAATACTATCAATATTGTATTGTCTACAATATACATTTTATGCTCCATGATCCAAACTGTACGATAAAAATATTGTATGTGACACTATATTATGTGACGTAGGTAAATGTGGGGAAAGTGTAGGTGGCATCTACTTATCAATGGACGAGAGTTATGCGAACGTTAGTGTATCTTCAATATAATAGTTTGGAAAGTTTCAATAATTTGTCTTCAACTTTTGTGCTAATTTAAAGTTTCGTAATTTGCACTGAGAAAAACGGATCATAAAACCTGGATGTTTTTTTTTTTTTTTTTTTTTTTGGTGAGGAGGAAAAATGGCAAAATCTTTTATAGACGTTGTACAGGACACTCCTAGGACGGGTCTAGGCATACCTGTTAAAACCGAAAAACCCCCTCTCTCGAACCAATACACCACCCGCGGAACCGCCTTTCGGCTTTAAACTTCACGGGTGGTTGGTTCCATTAAAGCCGCGTACGACTCTTCCATCATCCGTTCGCTCGGAACTTCCACCCGCGGCCACACGCCCACTAGGATAACCGACTAGCCGCGCCACCCAGGGGGGAAACAAACAGATTCCTCCCCCGTACGACGCGGACAGTCAAGTCTACCCGAGACGCAGGACCGCGGGTGCAGGCCCCGATGCGATTTCTACTGGCCCTCCCCGTTGTTTCGCTCTCGACGCCCATCAAGTTCTCTCGTCTTCATCGCAAGTGTGATGAATGACTCGATGAGCGTCCAGAACCGTTCAGACTGGAGCATGAAGGGGACCATCGTGTCAGGAGTAAGTTCGGAACCCACCGCCTGACCGAGGACCTCATTAGCCACACCCCATTTTGCGCAGACGAAGAGTGCGTGCTCTGCGTTATCCACCGGGGAATCGCAGTAGCAACACGTCTCCTCGTCTCTCTTCTTAAAGCGCCTCAGGTACGCGTTAAAACAGCCATGGCCCGAGAGCGCTTGTGCCAAGTAAAAGCCGACTTCCCCGTGCTTTCTGTTCAGCCAGGTGGCGAGCTCCGGGATCAGGCGGTAGGTCCATCTCCCTGTCTGCTCACCATGCCATCTCAACTGCCATTTCTCGACGAGTCTACGCCTTCCATCCTTGCGGATGGCCTACTTCGCGCGAGCGATTTCCTGCAGGTCGGCGCAGGTAAGCTCCTTGCGAAGCTGAAAGGTTTCCTGCCTTTCCTCCGCCAATAAATCTATTGGCGGGACGCTCGCCAGGACCAGCACAGCGCTCGTCGAGATAGTTCTATATGCCGAAACTATTCTCAGCGCGACAAGTCTCTGCGCCGAGAACAGCTTCTTCTGGATAGCATGGTTTTGCAAGGCATTGGCCCAGACCGGAGCTGCATAAAGCAGCTTCGAATGGACCACGCTTGCCACCAATCTTCTTTTCGCTTCCCTGGGTCCACCAATGTTTGGCATAAGCCGGGCCAAGATCGCTCCACATTGGATGGCTTTGGCAGTTGCGATCTTTAGGTGTTCGCCAAAGCTAAGCCTACGATCCAGCTGCACCCCCAGGTACTTAATGCTTGTTTTCCACTCGACTTCATGCTCTCCGAGAACGATCCTCGGATATTGGAAGGATCTCCTGTCCGTAACGAGCAAAGCCTCGGTTTTCTCAGGGGCCATTTTAAGGCCTCTGCCATCCAACCAGCGCTTTGCTCGCCACAGACTTTCATTGATTCCTCAGCTCTAGGATTCTGACGTCGTCAGCGGCGCACACGACAAGTGCGTCATCCGCGAAGCCGATCATGCTCGTTCCAGCAGGCAGGTCCATGCGCAGAAAGTCGTCGTACATGATGTTCCAAACGAGTGGACCCACCCGCGACCCTT
Source organism: Diplolepis rosae (assembly GCA_030998225.1). Lineage (NCBI taxonomy): Eukaryota > Metazoa > Arthropoda > Insecta > Hymenoptera > Diplolepididae > Diplolepis > Diplolepis rosae. The sequence continues at coordinate 18,560,876 of JAPYXD010000701.1, read as the reverse complement.
GAGGAGCGCCACATGTCATCTCTTCTTTGAGAGACCATTTGTCGCCCTCGTATATCACCCACCTGTCGCTCAGATAGTCATCCATCATTCGCAACAGGTAGTCTGGAACCTTTTTCCGCATCATCGCCTCGATGCAGATGTCCCATCTCGCGGTATTGAACGCATTGCGTATGTCAATGCTAACAAACGCACAGAATCCCTTACGCTTACCAGTTCCTTTTCTTGCATTTGTGGCGATGTTAACCACAGCTTGGATGGCATTCACAGTGGACCTGCCTTTCCTGAATCCGAACTGGTTTTCCGAGAGCCCGTTCTCCCCGACCAAGAGAGCCTGAAGCCGTTGTAGAATCAACTCCTCCAGAAGTTTTCCCATCGTATCCAATAAGCATATTGGTGCATACGACGAGGCAACCTCTAGAGGTTTGTTGCCCTTCCTCAGCAGGACCAACCTCTGCTCCTTCCAATCTGCGAAGAACCTCCCATCCCGAATACAGGAATTAAAGGCTTCTAGGAGGATCTCCGGGTATGCTCCGATCAACTCTTTGAGGATCTCGTTCGGCACCCCGTCGATACCCGGCGCTGTATTTGCCTTAAGCCTTCCACCCGCTTTCTTTAGTTCTTCGAGAGTGAAGAGTTCTTCGCGTCGGACCACGCAGGAACTTCGGTCCTGTCTTTGGAACGACTCCACGTGTGGAAACAAGCTTCGCACAATGTACTTGACTCGATCGGGATTATCCAGATTATCTCCAATCTCTTGGTGACTATTTTGAAGGCGAGACCCCATGGATCCTTCTCGACCTCACCGATCAAGTCTTTCCAGCATTGAAGTCGGCTTTTCTTTATGCCTCGGGTTGCTGCAGCCCCGGGACCCATGGCCGTACCCAAGGCTCGCGAATGCGGCACTCTACCCACCCGATCCTCAACTTACCTAGCTGAAGCAGACGCGCGGCGTCTGCCTCAGCTAGCCGAATCACTGCAGTCTTCACCCCACGAAAGCGGGTGAAGAGCCTGCAGGACCCCTCAAAAGCTGGTCTGCCCAATGCCAAGCACAGGACAGACACAACCTCTTCTTTTTCAACGGTCTCGTCGAGGTCCCTAATTTCTAGGGACCTCGTCGAGACCAGGGCTGAAATTTGCACCCTTTCCCCGACCGCCAGGTCGAGCTCCTTTCGGAAGGCCGAAACGTCTCCCCCCTTTTTGAGGACCAGAAGGACTTCTTCCTTCCTGTTCCTCCGGATAGACAGGACCTCAAGTCCTGCCCTCCAGGGCTCGACCTTCGCCTTCATTTCCCTCAAGATGTCGGCGTAGGACTGGCCGTCCTTCGCCGACACCTTGATGGCGTCGCCCGACCTGGCGGGCGTGGAGCGCTTCGACTTAGCAGTGACGGTGGTCCCCTGCGTTTTTTGGGCACGGTCCTCCGCCCTTTTCTCCTTTTTTTTTTCTTTTTTCTTTTTTTTCTTTTTTTTGTGACCACATGCCAGTCCCCTTCTTTATTTGGGGGCTGGCTCGTGGCCACCTCGGCATGAGAGGGCGAAGAGCCACCCTTCCCCCTCTTGGGAGTTTTTTCCAGAGGCGGAGAGGGCGCAGATCTTTTTTCGCCCTTCGCCTGATTTTTTGGGGTATCTCCCAGAGACGCCGAACGTGGTCTCTGGAAGATCCCCAATTTCTTCATAGCGGGGTGAGATTCCATTTTCTTCTGGAATTTCACCCCGCTCTCCAGGAGGCACTTGTGGGTGTTGAGCATACCGCTCAACACCTCAGTTGCCTCGTTCACCAAGTCTTTAACGAAGCCAGGGTTATTCCTCAGCATACCCTGTTGTATAACGCTGAGGGCCCTGGCTAACTTACCATTTTTTCATTTTGCTCCTTCATGAAGGACGTCTTGCCATCCCTCAGCTCCTATAAGAGTGTGTGAGTGCGTATCTGGCGCCTTCACCTCTCCATGTCCTTTATTTTTATCTGAGTTCATATTTATTTTCCTCGTGTCTTAAGACGGTTCGCCCATCATGGGAGCCCTACCGCAGTAGGGCTACTATCCCCGCCTGTATAGATCCCTAGTTATATGCGCCGAAACCGAGAAGCGGCTTATCGGGAGGTCGATCCGATCGGTACATTAAATGAAGCTAGCAAAAAAGGTTACGGGATAGACCCGCGCCATAATGATGCTAAAGGTTTAACGTCACCCCTATCGAGCGAGTGGTGCCGTGTCCGCCCCGACACCTGACCCGAACTTCAGGCTAGACGGTGTGCGATTTATCCTACGCAGCGTCGGATATAAGGAAATACTGACCAGGTAATCCTTCATTCCTGCGCCCGGACGTCCATTATTTCAACCCCGACATTGGCTCCAGACAGTAGAATCGTGAGCGGTTTTCCCAGATTAACATGTGGTTTCACGGGATCTTTGTCCTTCGCGGTCGAACACCGGAGGGACTTACGGTTACCCATATTACTTCCACAGAGGTGAGGTACTGACATCGCGTCCTACCCTGGTCGAGAGGCTACTACTCCTCCATTGGCTAGTCTATCGGGAATATCCACCAGGCGCCGGCCGCAGCCCCATTCACTCAGCGTCCCATTCATTCTGGTGTGTGTGGGTGTCGGTGTCGTGCATGTGATTGTAGTGTGACCGCAAGAGCGCATGCGGGAAGCTCAGCGTCATCGCCGCATACGCATTTGGGGCGATACCCCGATTAAGGGGCCCCCTGCATTCACTCCGTGTACGTTCATTCCGCATCAAGAGACCTGTTCAAGGTCCTCTGATGCTTTCGCTCCACACCGCGTCCTCACGCGCCTGAAAGTCGCAGAACAACCGTCGTGGCACGTGCGCCCGGCAGGCCCATCACTAGGGAAAAGCCCGTCTATAGGGCTCCCTTGGCAGCCATCCTGACGGCGACAGCCCTACTGCTGGCAGATTCCTTGCGGCTACTACCGTTGGTGGGCTGCAGGACGCGTCTGCTCCGTGCTAGGACTCATGCGTTCACCTCGGCGAGACCCTGCCCGCCCACAGAACGCTCTCTCGGTTGTTAGGTGTGTTGTGTTTAGTGTCGCTGTAATGTGTTGTGTCATGTTGTATTCGGTAACATAAAATATGTTAAAGCGTATGATCTATAATCTTTATCTAATATTTAAAGATATTACTAAACATAATCTCCAGATGTTACATTCTTATAATCTTCAGAAAATAATTCGTTACATCTGCAGATAATAAACCTACACTGAGAAACCTTTTGTTAGAGTAAATGATAAAATTGAATGAAAGTTTAGTATAATATTGTTTCAAGATGGGAAAAGTCGAGGTTTTGTTAAACTTTTTCATATTGTGGCATCGAAATTCAATATAGTCATAACAGTCTTTAAAACGTGGAGAAGAAAAATTAGTATTTTAAATACCAAATATTATGAATCTCCATTCGCAAATTAAAGAGTACTAAAAAATGATATTATGATTACTAAGTTATCTAAAAATAAATTTAATAAGTCGAACAATGAATATTATAACCTAGAAACCATACTTTAAAAATTCATATTATGAATATGAACTTGCCAGAAACCTTGCGACGAGCAGCAAAAATCAAAACATTCATTTTCGGTTTTTCGTGTAATTCGTTTCAGAATGACGTCAGAGTGCTTCCGACGTTATCCGAATAGATTCGTAGACTCGAATCCAAGTCGCTTTAGGCGTTAGGAATGCGTTTTGTTAATGTAGATATAGGTAGAGTTAGAGGGTTCGAACCCAAAAGCGAATTCTGAAATTTAATTTCAAGCGTATGCGATTATAAATAGTGTAGCATTGTGTACTTAAATATGTGAACATAAATAAGGTATGATAATAATATTTGTGTATGTGTTCCCACTGAAACCTCCCCTCTTCTGAGTGCCAAAGCTCTCCCCTCTATCTTTCTTTTGTTTTGCACGCGTTAAATCTGGTATGTTTCAGTTTATAATCCAAGATATTATCCGATACTATCTTTTTTTTAACATCTACAGATTATGGTTCTAATAATCTAGATCGCTGTCTCACAGTTAATAGTACAAGATTATACCCGGTAACATATTTTTCATTACCGTTTACAATCCATTTTTCTCAGTGTGGAATTCTTAAAAGGAATCCAGGATTTTAACTTCATAACAGAAAATTTCTATTTTTCTAAATCCCTTTTTTTCCATTAGGATTAAATGCATAAAATATGAACAGATTATTTTTGAAATTGATTCTTTTATATTTTAATAGCAATTTCCACACCTCTCAGAACCGTTTTGATTCTATAAAGACGAAGACATTTCTAATTTATTCAATTCCTTTTAATCGTAACAGTAGGCGCATTCTCAGCGTCTTTTTGTATTCCGTGAAGGTAGACTTACAATCAATTTTGTAAATTACTTCTGGTCCGTTCATAAAATATATATCCTGAAAGGACTGCTATAATGAACTACTTTCGCATGTATTTCACATTTATTTTTACACCTTTGCTGGAACATAACATCTTATTAATTATTTTTCACCTCTTAAATGTTATCATTCTTTATGATTTAAAATTTCAGATGATAAATACCAAACCGACACGATGCACAACACTTGATACGACCCAGGCTGTTTACGATTTCACGCTTCACTAACCTTGTCTGATTATATATTAGTACATTGTGCAACTAGGGAAAAAAAATTTATTTTGCGAGTGTGAAGTTTGATGCCCGAGCAAAGCGAGGGTAACAACCACACGAGTAAATTAAATGTTTTTCCCGTGTTGCACACGATTTTTTTTCTACTATAGGGTCAGAAAGTGGATTTGTTTGCCCCGCACGGGGCAATAAAGTCCACTTTATGACCCGCTAGTAGAAAAAAACCATTACTGAACAGTTTCCTTAATCGGCGTTCCAGTGTACTTCGTCCATTTATTAATGCACTAATATTTATATCTACTATCACAGCCTCCTGGATCTTTTTGAAGTTCCTTATACTAAAAAAATAGATAGTTAGGCAACTACTTTATTATTGATACAAATTGTCTTCAAAATTTTTAGTAACTGTTTCAACAATTTGTAAAAAATTCCTTACTAATAAAGTAGTTGGTACAAATACGTACTCATTTTTTTCAGTTCAGGCTCTGATAAATACCAAAGTAGGGGAGAAGCGGCGAAATTGGCGCGTCGTCTAAATTGGCGCACCCTATTTTTCAGAAAATGATAACATAACAAAAAATAAAAATAGTTCTATCGTGTGCATTCTTGTATGATATGTATTTGATAGAAAGCATTATAAAAATCCAATTGCTTAATACAGTTTTATTGCGTTTAATCGTTTTTTGGCATAATGGTTATGTTCGAAGCCATTGAGTTCTATCGTTAAATAATAGTAATTCAAGGTGAATTAGATTAATGCAACGATTTTATAATCTTTGATATTTAATCTTACGATTAGGATAGAATATTTGTATGAAAAAATAAGCATTTTACGTAAAAAGTATTTAATTAATGAACGATACACTTGCGGCAAAATTGGCGCATACGAGATTCAAATCAGAGACGAAGTTGGCACACGTGTTGTGTTTCTGGAAACCGGTGACTGAAGTCAAGTGCTCGGATGTTTATGATTGAAAATATAAAGAAGATAGTAAGTACACAATTATTAATATATAGATATATACATTTGAATGTTGCTGGACTTTTCTGCTAATCTTTTTCTTAAGATTTTTTGTGACATGGGAGGTAATGTGGTTCGCAAAACTGATGTAACGACTTTGTAAGGTTATATTCATTTGAACAATCAGTGGTTAAATTTTTTTTTAAGTTTGAGGTATTAAGGCATTTTAAAAGCGATTTTTAATAATTAATTTGCAGTCTGACAGTGTTTTGAAAGTTTTCTCGATGTTAAGATGTGAAAGCAATGTAAGTAAAAAATTTGTATTTTTGATTGATTGTTTCTATTATTTATAAGTCTTCTAAAGTTAATAATTGTATATACTTCTGATTACAGATTCAAATAATTCTCTATAAAAATGATTTCAATTTGAATATTCACTTAAATATCCATAATTGCCAGTATTTTATTGTACAAATATAAAATATATTTTAACTTTGGCTGGTTTATGTGAATAAAGGTATAAAAAACTTCACATATCTTGATATACTATCTCAAATTTAGTTTCAAGTTATAACTACCTCTTTTCATTAACCTTTGCTACTGAAATGTAATTCTAAATCTATGAAAATATAACTAATACGCGGCAAGAGAAGATTATAATATTAGTGCGTCAATTTACCCGACATGGCGGGTAAATTGACGCAGGTGCAGTCCTTCGGAAATCTGAATAAAAACCTCCTTTAATAATTTTCAATGCAATCTTTATCCATTGGAAAGTATAGAAAAGATATCCAGCTATTAAATAAATATTTTTTCATAATTTTTAGTCATATACTTTCTTTTTAAACTCGCACTTTCTATTAGGTGCGCCAATTTTGCCGCTTCTCCCCTACTTTTCAGCTTAAATTTCCTTTTCCAAGCTGTATCACCTCGCACTTAAACCACACGTCATATTGTTGAAACAGTTGTAATCTGGTGGGCTCATATCTGAGGAATAGGATATAACTTCAGCATTTGATACGATTTTCCAGTAGAAAGTCAGAAACAATTTGAGCTTAGTGAGATTTCGCATTATCGTGCAAGAGTATTGCATCAGAAATTCTCTGCGTGCTTGGAATTTTAAGATAATCCTTCCAAAAAGCTCTTCATTACACTCCGCGTCGCAGTAATTCCTTTCTCAAAGATAGCAGTATACAACCCCGTTAAAATCCATTGCTAAAATTAAAATCCATTTTATTAGATGCATTTTTACTTAGGCATTACTGGTGACTCTTCTTCTTATGCGAACCAGAAGCATGATTGTTTTACTACTTTTATTTATAACTTTATTTACCAATTTTAAGCACATTGAAACTGAAAGAAAGGGATCGCCCTACTATGATCTGAGTTTCTTGAATATTTCATTAGGCGATCCGCCTGGCGAAGCTATCTAACTCCCTACTGAGTTTTATAAAATTAAAATCTGAAAAAAAATAAATTCAATATAACTTTCCAAGAGAAATTCTATTTGGTACGAAGATTACAAATTTGATCTGTCTCATTTACCATATACATAAAAATATGCGATGAGTCTTTGCTGAAACTTGCCTAACTGTATTCGACTGTTAATTTCGAATATTATAATATCAAAATATTGGATCTATAATTTAATTCGTGCGGTTTGCTAAGAGATGGCGTAACTTGATTATTATTCCATTGTTCCAATATTCCGAACATGCGTTGGAAAGCTACTGTCATTATGCGTCTTTTTCAGTATATGTCATTCATTTGAAGCGTAAACAACAATAATTTTTTTTCACTCAAATATGTCGAACTTTGTGCCTGAAAACGTGTCTTTCCGGGGAGTTCTTCATCATTACTTTAATATGAAGAAAACTGCTGCCGAAAGTCATCGTATTATGGCAACCCCAAGCGTAAAAAATCATATGTGAAACCCAGCCAACCAGCCAAATCAACGGCAAAGCCGAATATCCATTGCGCGAAGGTAATGCTCTGTATTTGGTGGGATCAGAAGGGTGTGCTGTATTATGAGCCGCTAAAACCGGGTGAAACCATCAATGGAGAACGCTACAGAACACAATTAATCTGTTTGAAGAAAGCAATAGCCGAAAAACGCCCGGAATATGCAACCAGACACGAGGCAATATTTTTCCATCATGACAACGCTCGGCCCCATGTTGCTATTCCGGTTAAGAACTATTTGGAAAACAGTGGATGGGAAGTTTTATCCCACCCGCCTTATAGCCCAGACCTTGTCCCTTCTGACTACCATTTGTTCCGGTCGATGCAAAAGGCCCTCACTGGAATACGGTTCACATCAGAACAGGGTATCATAAATTGGCTTGATTTATTCTTGGCCGCCAAGCCAAAGCCAAGATGGAATCCACAAATTGCCAGAAAGATGGGAAAAGATCATAGCTTCAGATAGGCAATACTTTGAATAATACTATTGTACATGTTTTTCTTAAATAAACGTTCAAATTTTGTAAAAAATCCGCACGAATTGAGTTTATAGATCCAATAATAACACAGTCTTTCCATGTAGTTAAAACTATTCGGTTGGCAACAAAGTCATTTCGTTTTTTTTCATGATTTTCAAAGCAAATTTATTGATACAAATAACAAACATTGATCAATTATGTATTGACCATTTTGTTCGATGACCTTTTGCCATCTTTGAGTCAGCTTCATAATTCCGCGTCCGTAGAAAGTTTGGTTCTTAGATGCAAATAACCGAAACAACTCATCTTTGACAGCCTCTTTTGAATCGAATGTTTTTCCATTCAAATGGTTTTGAAGTGAACGACATAAATGATAATCAGATGGTGCAAGGTCAGGACTATACGGTGGATGAGGCATCACTTCCCAACCTAGCTCCAATAACTTTTTGCGAGTGACCAAAGATGTATGTGGTCTGGCGTTATCTTGATGGAGGATGACGCCCTCACGAGTTGCCAGTTCTGGCCGCTTTTCCTTGATTTCTTTGTCCAATTTCATTAGCTGGCGACAGTACGCATTCGAATTGATAGTTTGGTTCCTTGGGTGCAGCTCAAAATAAACAATACCTTTGAAATCCCACCAAACACTCAGCATAACCTTCTTTTGATGAATATCAGCTTTTGATGTTAAAACTACAATACTCTCTAAATTTGAATCAGTCAAAATCTACTGATTATCAGTGGAAATTGACTGATTCAAATAGCTAAAAAGAGGTTACTGTAAATAAGTCAAATTTCACTGATTATTTCAGTAAAAATTAACAGATTTAACAGTGAAAAATATTTTTCTGCTGATGAATCAGTGAAAAGGCAAATCACTGATTCAATCAGTGAAAATTTGACTGATTCAGATTATTTATTCATTATTTGAACAAATTTACATCAAATCTATTCGTAAAATCTCTGGTTTATTAGTCGAAAAAATTAATTATTCAAAAGAGACTAAATCTTTAAAGTACGAAACACAACTCAACACAAAAGATTCGACCTCACGATAAAACTTCTGGAATAGATTTCGAAAAACTAAATTATCACAAACAAGTTATTTTAAACAAATATGATCTACTTTTACTAATATTAAAAAAAATAGGATAATCTCAGAATCTCTTATTTATATTACTTCTTTGAAAATATCTTTAATTTGACTTTTTAATTATGGTACGAGCAATAAGGGTATTTCTACTTCAGAAACTGCCCACGAAACATCAGTAATTCAATGTCTTTATTTATTTTATTGACAACCAAAGTTTCGTTCATATAATTAACAGCTAGGTTTTTGGCTTCCTATTGACTGAAATCTCCTGCATTCTTTCAGTTCTAACACGTAGTTTAGGTATGTGGTCTTAAAGATATTGATTAATATTAGAAGGAATTAGCTTCTGGAATAAAGTATAATAATCAAGCTGGCTACCAAAACATCCATCAATCCAATAGACAATTCTATCTATCGAAAAGTTTAGTGCGCATGCGCCAAATATAGTATATATGTGTACCTTCAGTTGTTGGGATAATTTTTTTAGGAATACATTTATGAAAATGAATACTTCACGATTAAAAATATAAAACTGTTAGATAACTTTTTTAAGGGGTGGATATAGATAGCTATAAAAATTAGAATTCTATTATACTTATTTTTGTAATTTTAAGTAATTTAGAAGTGATCAGGAGTGAAATAATTAAAAACATACATATACTCTTATCTTCCTGCATATTTAAAAAAAAATTTTAATAGTCCTATTTTGACATTAGATTTATTAGTTATTTAACGATCTTTAATAGTTAGCTAAAAATAATGAAGAAAGCGTAAAGTAAAATATAAAGCTATTCAATAGTCCCATCCGACTCCTGTACATTTCAGCCATCAATCTTTGGGAGCTTAGTGCTATGAGTTTCTTCTAAACTTTTCCCAAGCGAAAAAATGACTTACTTCCAGAAATCATTATCTTTGATTGTTTAATTATTTCTAGAGTTCAAGTTGAAGTATCAAGTAGATGGAAAAAATTGCAAAACGATTACTTCTATTAGTTTTTTTAATTTTCGGAAAGAAAGGGATTTAATTAATATTATCACCAAGTAGGAATAGAAAATTGTGTAGAATGCTTGAATAATATCAGTTAATCAATGTATCTTGTGTAAAAAATTGAATTTTTATGTCTGACGTAAACGACTAACTGATATTTTTGGTAACAGTGAGAGACAATTGCTTTTATCTCACTTCTACCAATGGCCAATCCTGACGATGAAGACGTTTCGTAAATAGTGAACCGCTGCATTGCCTTCAATGATAGATATTGAGTTTTTTCAGTTTTTAACGTTAAAAAATAAAATTATTGCATTAACTTTAATCCCTTCGAACACAAAATGTACCACAGAATCCTAATTGAACCAATTGAAATGTTTTTTATGCTCTTCTTATTCATATTATTACGAGGTCAGCGAATGGTCAGTAAACGGTCAGTGAATAGTGAGCGAATTCGCTAACCTTTCACTGGTCTGGGTCCACAAGGGCTGACTGACAGTTCGGTAGTATACACCGCACCATTTTTATTTCACTGCTGACTCAATCGAACTATGAACTTCAATCGTTATTCAATTCACTTTTCATTAATGTCACACTTGCAATAAAAGTTAAATTTGTATTTTATACATATATTAACAAATTTGTTTAAACTAGCTCTTATGCAGGAATGCTGCTATAGGACAAGGTGCGAGAAGCGCCACGCTCGGCGGAAAAACGCAACAGAAACTCTTAGCACTAAGGTCAGGCCATCTTGTTTAGGACTCGGATAGAGATGTAATAATAATTTATATTTCTGTAAAGCCTTGCTTGCAAATTCAATCTAAAATAGTTTGTCCGTAAAGCCGATGTATCAAAAATTTTCTTTCAAAAATACACGCCTCCATTCACTCGTAAAAATCACCATAACCGTCTCGAATTTCTTAACTACATATATGACAATTGTCTTCTTCAATGAGGAAAAGAACCTCCCAGGATAGCATTTAAAATAAATTTCAACCAGCAAAGCCACATGTCACGAGTCGGTTTCCAAAACAGTTCAACTCGATCGTCGAGAGACTCCGGTAACAGAGTCCTCAAGAAAAATTCTCGAAATTAATAAATGTTCGGGTTGTCAAGATTTATCGATTTCACATTTTATATAAAAAAAATATTTTCCTGGCTGGTACGTTTTGCAAAATTTTTAGTTTTGTTCGTTCTATCGGGTTGTTTATAAACAGTGAATTTTATATATGTTTTCAATACGTGTTGCGCATACCGGACTGCTTCATTTTGAATTGTAAGCTATGAGATAAGTTTTTGATTTTTATGCCTTTACTCATTTTAATAATCTTCTATATTTTGATCCTTTAATGAAAATTCAAACTGATTTTATAATCTATGGCACTGAAGAGGGCCCCCATATGTGGCCGAAATGTTTACCTTACTTTTTACGTTTTTTCTTATATCTGCCATTGATAACAATTATTAATGTGAAAATAAAAAGAGTCTGACCCTATGACAAAATAACAAAATGAATAAAAATTCTATTCAATAAGCTTAACCCCAAAATCGTGTTCAATATTCATTGCTGTTTCATTAGTAATGACTATTATTCACTTCTTGAAACGTACTGTTAACTGTTTCTCAATCATAATTTAATTATCAAAGCAAAGGAAATTTTTATTTTGAGCATGTTTTTTCCTGATTTCATTGTGATTCGGTTTTTAAAAATAAATTTGCTTAAAATGTCCTCTTCCTAATAGAAAAATCAAAAAATATAATAATTTTTTAATTATTTTGCAGTATTTCTTTTTCAGGAACTGCAATAAGAACAATTTGAGAAAAAATCGGACTCGAAAAATTAAAAGTTGCAAAGCCGCTTTTCTTTAGGATCCCAAATTTTGAATTCACGCATTTTTTGGATTGCTCGCCCATGCGCTAATCAAATTTCGAGAGTTAGGCACAAAAGTTTATGAAGTTGACATACAGAAACATCAGTCTAATAGTACGGACCCGAGCTACAGAAAATTCAGAACGATTAGTTTAAATCTATCAATGGAACCTTCCAAGACAATAAAATCTTAAATTCCACGTCAGGTGAAGAAGTCAATTTGTACCAAGGCATCAAACACGTACCCGTATATGTACAAGTGGCTTTCTAAAATTTTAATGATATTTTATTATTTTTCTTGCTTGAAAGTATATACACATGGCTAGAACGCACTAACCTAATAAATTATACAGTCCCCATTGATGTCTGAAACGGCATGGCACCTCCTTGACTTGCTCTCGATCAGTTTTTCTGCGCTCAGCTCATAATGCTCAGCTCATCGTTTTGATACCATTTTCAAGCTTACAGTTCATGCAGAGGCAACTCTGATGTTTGGAGTGTTGTGTTCTTATAAGACCCAATCGACATCTTCGGCTCTAAAAATCTTCTCAACAGATCTTAAGAAACCACGCTGATAGATTTTGAGTATTTTTCTGCATTCAAATTCTCTGCGAAAAACTCTAAGCAACCGAAACTGCGCTCAAAGAAGCATCCCCAGACATGGGAACTTTTACTACACGGGAGAAAAGGCAGACTAAACGGTACTCGTTTTTGGCTTAACCGTACTCGAACAGCAGGTTGCATTAACCTGTAGCATCCGCGTAAACAAATCCGTATTGGCGCTGTCCTGACTACCGACCTAACGCAACCTGTTTTTACGGATAGCCGGGTCCGACTTGCGCCAAACCCGCTTTCCGAGTAGACTCTCCTCGGTTTTCGCGTTGACGCTACGGAGGAACAAAAGTGTAGCGCAGTACGCTTTTGGATGTCTGAAAAATGATAACAATAGTAAAATCACGAATTTTATGTGTCATTACACATAACTCTTCGCTCTACATTATGAAAAATACGCCATTATCCCCCCCTCGCCTCATGTGATCAACTATAATAAAATCTATTTTTCAAATTCGAATGACCAAATTCTGACAGCATGTCATTTATGAGGTCCGCCATGTAGACTTATACACCACACTACACATAGCGCGCTTAAACGGGAGTATGAATACAGCCAAGCCCTAAATACGAGTAGATTCAACTCGGTTGTCGGGCTTGACTCAAAGCGGAATGACCAACTCGGCCATCTAGGGTTAACGCAAATCGGATTTCTTTCCCGTGTGGGTGCTTCACGTAACGCAGGATGAAACGCTCACCGGAGACAGATCAAGCACGTTTTACGAGAGCCCATGCCGAAAACGATGCTTCGTCGACAAACACCATTTTGTGACCAGTCCTGACCTTATTCTCGGTAGCCCAGGCCACCCGTTTTTCCATGTGGATGTCAGAGAGCAGAGGTTTTTACAGAACTTTATTTCAATACATATGTATTTCCAACAGTTAACTTGGAGCCGTTTTCACCAGACGTGAAACTTCGTATTTTTTTTATTTTCTACAGCCGGGAAATAAAATTATCGATTTTCATTGTTAAGTTTACTAGGTCAATTTCAACAAAGAATCACACATTTCAAGTGTTAATTTTGCGCTATTTATTCACGCGACCCGCCAGGGTATAGACGGATTAATTCTGAAAATTAAAGGTTCTAAATCATGTCTATGTCTTGAAATACCGTGCATCTTCCAAAATCGTGAAATTTAACGATAGATTCTAAATATTCACCACAAAATTATTTAAATTTTCAAATATATATCCTGGAAAACGGTCTATAAAAATGCCTTAAAAGACTCAAGTAGATTTTCCTATAGTATACACTGAGAGACTTTTTGTTAGAGTAAATCATAAAAATAAATTATATTTTAGTATGATATCGTTTCAAAATGAGGCACACACGGTTTACGTATCAGAAATTAATATAGTCCTTTTTAAATGACGAAGTTCATATTTTCGTTTGAATAAATATTATTGAATAAATGTTCTACTAACTGTTATAAAACCTACGAGAATTTGAAATTCACCATATCAAAGTTCAGAAGCGAAACAAAGAATATGTGAATCTGAAAACCACTATATGAAAAATCACTCACTCCACCAAAAGGTTTAACCTTCAAAAGTGACAGCTTCGGATTAAGAATGCTTGTGTTTTTTTCTAACGCGTGCAAGACAAAAGAAAGATAGTGGGAAGAGCTTTGGCACTTAGAGGAGGGTAGGGTTTAAGCGAAAACACAAATATTATTATTATACCTTATTTATATTGACATATTTAAGTACGCAATGCTACACTATTTATAATCGCACACGCTTGAAATTAAATTTCAGAATCGCGTTTAGGTTCAAACCCTCTAACTCTACTAATATCTATTAGGTTGGCAACAAAGTCGTTTCGCTTTTTCGCTAGATGACTTTGGTCATTCGAAGTCGTTTTTCTCCATTGCAAACTTCAGACCGTATATGGTATTTGACAGCTGACGTTTCATAGATTATTCAATGAAAAGAAAAGTTTCAAGTTTTGTTGTTTATTTCATGTTTTGCATTGATTTGAAATGGAGATTCTAGACGGTCATTTTTGTCACATTTTACTTTATTACTTCCGAAAAGGTAAAAACGCAGTGCAAGCTCGAAAAAGTTGTATAATGTTTATGGTGAAAAAATCATTAACAGAACGCCAGTGCCAGAATTTATTTGCTCGTTTTCGTTCCGGAGACTTTGACCTCAAAGATGTACCACGCTCTGGACACCCAAATGAAGTTGACGATGACAAAATAAAAGCAATGATAGAAAATAACCGGCGTAGTACGACACGAGAGATGGCAGAGAAGCTTAACATATCACATACATGCGTTGAAAGACATTTAATAGTATATTATGTGCCTAGGCTCATAATGAGGGTTATTACGCGATGAGCGACAATGCTCGCAGGAGATCGAAGCCGAGGCGAGATCAGTCCTGCGAGCATTTCAAGCAAGTCTCGTCATTGCCCGAATTGTGTGCATTGACACATATTCTATTTTATGTGACTTCGGTGCGTATACGAGTTTTTATGCGTACACTCGAATCTAATCTAGTATTCATCATTAAGATAAGTTTTTGAGTTTCATTATTATTCTTATTTTAACTATCTTCTACATTTTTATCTCTTACAAAAATTTTGAATTAATCTTTAAATTTATGGCACTGAAGAGGGCCACCATATGTGGCCGAAACGTTTGCCTTCTCTCTTTTTTTGCGTTTTTTATCGTAAGTAGCATTCATAATTTTAATAGAAGAAAATAAAAAGAGGCTGACCCAATGCCAAAAAAATGAGAAATTTACAAAAATTCTGTGAATTTTGGGTCAATATAATAGCAGACATGTCATCAAACATGTCACTTTACAATTTAAAAATGGCACATCCAGCACAAAGGTTGAATATTTCATAGTTCTGACTATTTTCAGAACATATTTAATTTAAAAATACTTTTAAATGTGGTACTTAATGTGACGAATACTAAAATTTGGACAAAAATTTTTTTTTTAAGATGATTTTATTATTATTCTTCAAAACATCTCAGAATAAAACTAAATTCAGAAATAAACAACTTTCCATTTTTTCTTCATTTCTGAACATATTCGAATAATATTAAGTAAAATGACAAATATAGATATTGTAATAATTTATAATTCTGCAAAGACGTACTTGCAAATTCAATATCAAATGAATTGTCCGGAAAACTGATATACATCATCTTTTTCTTCAAAAATACACACTTTCGTCCACTCGAAAAAATCACCATAACCGTCTCGAATTTCTTAACTAGGTTTAGGACAATAGTCTTCTTCAAGGAGGAAAAGAACCTCTCAGGATAGCTTTTAAAAAGAAAAAAATTGTCAGCCGGCAAAGCCACATGTCCCGAGTCGGTTTTTAAAACAGTTTAGTTCGATCGTTGAGAGACTCCGGTACCAAAGTTCTCAAGGAAAGTTTCCAAAATTGAAAACTGTTCGCGTTTTATTATTAATAACCAATTGGTCATCCGTTCTTTATAAAAGAAGAAAAAAAAACAAACAAAAATTCCGGCCTGTTGTTTACAAATTTCTAAGTTTTTCGTTCATTTTATCCGGTTTTCTATGTACAGTGATTTCTACATAATTTTTCCAATTCGTGTTGTTGCTTACGGGACTTCTTCATTTTGAATTGCAAGCGATAAGATAAGTTTTTGAGTTTCATTATTATTCTTATTTTAACTATCTTCTACATTTTTATCTCTTACGAAAATTTTGAATTAATCTTTAAATTTATGGCACTGAAGAGGGCCACCATATGTGGCCGAAACGTTTGCCTTCTCTCTTTTTTTGTGTTTTTTATCGTAAGTAGCATTGATAATTTTAATAGAAGAAAATAAAAAGAGGCTGACCCAATGCCAAAAAAATGAGAAATTTACAAAAATAAGAAGAACATTACGCCCCGCTGTATGATTATAGACACATGCGCAGTTCAATTTTTACATTACATTCCTCTGTATCGTAATACACAACATTACGGTACTCTCAACTGTAGCGTAAAAACGAGTTTACGCGCCGGAGGCTCATAAAATAGAATATGTGCCAATGCACATAATTCGGGCAATGACGAGACTCGCTTGAAATGCTCGCAGGACTGACATTTCATTTCGCGAATACTTCCGGCCATTTTGATTTTCACGATCTTGTGTAGTAGCAGCGTATTGTAATAGACGCATGCGCAGTTCAAATGCACAAGGCTTTGTCAGTACGGTGCCAACGGTGTACGAAGAAGAAGAAGAATAAGAATAAGATCACGCTCCGCTGTATCGTAATAGACGCATGCGCAGTTCAATTTTTACATTACATTCCTCTGTATCGTAATACACAAAATTACGCTACTCTCGACTGTAGCATAAAAACGCGTTTACGCGGCGGAGGCACATAAAATAACTTGGTTACGTCAATAAGCTCGATATTTCGGTTCCTCACAAATTGAACGAAATTCAACTCACCAAACGAATTTCCATTTGCGATTCACTGCTGAAACGTAACGAAACCGATACATTTTTAAAGCGAATCATAACGGGCGATGAAAAATGGGTTGTTTTTTGAGAACGTCGTGCGAAAGAAGTCATGGAGGAAGCAAGATGAGCCTGCACAATCAAAATCAAAAGCCGATATTCATGAAAAGAAGATTATGCTGAGTGTTTGGTGGGATTTCAAAGGTATTGTTTATTTTGAGCTGCTCCCAAGAAACCAAACTACCAATTAGAATGTCTACTGTCGCCAGCTAATGAAATTGGACAAAGAAGTCAAGGAAAAGCGGCCAGAACTGGCAACTCGTGAGGGCGTTATCTTCCAACAAGATACCGCCAGACCACATACATCTTTGGTCACTCGCAAAAAATTATTGGTGTTAGGCTGGGAAGTGATGCCTCATCCACTGTATAGTCCTGACCTTGCAACATCCGAATATCATTTATTCCGTTCACTTCAAAACCATTTGAATGGAAATACATTCGATACAAATGAGGCTGTCAAAAATGAGTTGATTCAGTTTTTTGCCTCTAAGAACCAAACTTTCTACGAAATCGGAATTATGAAGCTGACCGAAAGATGGCTAAAGGTCAATGAATAAAATGGTGAATACATGATTGATTAATGTTTGTTATTTGTATCAATAAACCTACTTTGAAAATCATGAAAAAAAACGAAATGGCTTTGTTGCAAACCCAATACATAACTAAACGCATTCCTAACGCCTAAAACCTTTTAGCTATTCTCGCTAGCCATATTCCGAAATATATGTTGCTTATAAGCTACTACTGAGTTGGACAGATTTGGATCAATTCTACTAAGCTAATCGGAAAACATCGAAGGCACTTGGATGACATACTGAAACGAATTATACGAAAAACCGAGAATGAATTTTTTGATTTTTGCTGCGCGACGCTAGGTTGCTGGATGAAAGTTCATATTCATAATATGAATTTCTCAAATATGCTTTCCAGGTTATAATATCCATTGTTCAACTCATTAGAATTATTTTTAAAAACCTTAGTAATCATAACATCATTTTTTGGTACTCTTAAGTTTTCGAATGAGGATTCTTAATATTTGAAATACTAATTTTTCTTCTACACGTTTTGAAGACTGTTATGACTATATTGAATTTCGATGCCATAATATAAATAAGTGTAATAAAACTTCGGCTTTCCCTATTTTAAAACAATATTATATTAAACTTTTATTCAATTTTATCATTTACTCTAACGAAAAGTCTCTCAGTGTATACTTTTAAAAATTTTAGTCTCAAAGGGTTTGTAAGAGTTTACTCTAGTATTGCAATTAGAGCAGCTTACTAAAATCTGTTAGATTAATTCAACTTATCGTGTGCACATACGTTATTCAAACTATCTTTTGCGAAGACAACATTACTGCGAGAGAATAAAGGTTTGATTTACTTATTACACTGAGAGAAATTTCGGGATTCACAAACCAAAGTTTTTTTGTTAAAATCGTCTTTACAAAAAATGTTAAAGTTGTCATGACAATCATGGTAGTGGCTGTCATACTTTGGAAAAGTGTTTACTCCAACTGCAAGGAAAGTTACTGAGACCACGATTCTGGTAGGCCAAATGGCAGAAACTTGATGAATGTGTTCGGAGTAACTGCTCTTATGTACTTAAAATACCGTAAGAGCTGCGGTTATAGGAATCAAAGTCCATCGTAAAGCCGCGCATAGAGTTTAGTTAAAATGACCAAGTACAGTTCTTATCAAATTGCTTTATTTATAGAATCTACATTATTTTATGAAAATTCATCTTTATGTTTTTAAGTTTTCTGCATAAAAACTATAATCACTAGGTTATGATCATTTTCTAAGATTAATTTGTAATGAATTGTCTATGGACAGTAAATACTCAGCCAAAATTATTTTTGAGGTTATAGGTATGGTTCTCCTAGTTATCAAAATACGAATTCAATTTGATTAGAAAAAATAAAGTTTCACCGAAAAGATCTAAAAAAATAATCCGGTATAATGATATTTATGATAACTTTCGTCAATTAAGTTAAAAAATTGTCACTTTTTTCATCACCATAAACTTTTTTTGACTGATTATAGTTCTCACAAAATATATCTTTTTGGAAGTAACTACTTATCTCCAGTGCAGTGCAAGTTAAATTGTGTGAATATTACAAGATTTAATAGTTGTCACGACAGGCTTACCTCGTTGTAAAAAATGAAAGTTATACTTGATTTGTCTAGCGCAACAGCGAACGCTGCGGCTGTAGTAACCAAAGGAGCTTGGCAGTACATATAAAGAAAATGTATATGTACTAACCATCGGGGTACGTATAAAGCTCATACTAATCATCAACTTTGGTCACAACAACCGAATACACAAAAAAGTCCAAATTACTGTCATGATAACTATAAAAGTAGTAGCTTCTCTCAACTTTTTTGGTCAAGGCAACTACTGTACAAAAAATTTATGTGCTATGTGCACACGAACCAAAGCCGATTTCTCTCAGTGTAGAAAGCATATTTCATACCTATCATTAAATAATTCAATCAAGTTAGCCAATCCCCACTGGATCAGCTTGCTCCTCACAAATTCACTCATCAGGCCCGTTTTATAAACGATAGACTTTAACAGCGAGACGGCCCGCAAGCGTACTAAGTTCTCAGGCAAACGTGGTTTAATAACACAGGTCTACAAAATATGAGATTGTGATTGTTACAGAAATACCGTAAGTCATTTCCGAAGTAATTTTTGGCGTAGAAACCGAATCCGGGCTCAGAATTGCTCCATCACGTCAGGTTTTCGAGTAATCCTAACCTAAAAGTGCGAAAAACACGGTTTTTCGCTATATTTGAGCATCGATAACTTCGCGAATTTTTATTATTTTTCAAATATGAGGGAACCATCAAAAAGAGCCACTTTTCAGCTTTCCATTTCACTATTTACATGTATTATTTTAATTTTTCTAACTGGAGATATCGCCGATTGAAAAAAAAAATTTCAGGTTTTGCAATGACCGATATATGGCGAGAAAAAAATGACAGGATCTTATCATTTTTCTCCGTCATATATCGGTCATTGCGAAACCTGCAATTTTTTTTTACAAAAATGATAGGATCCTGTCATTTTTTTCTCGCCATATATCGGTCATTGCAAAACCTGAAATTTTTTTTTTCAATCGGCGATATCTCCAGTTAGAAAAATTAAAATAATACATGTAAATAATGAAATGGAAAGCTGAAAAGTGGCTCTTTTTGATGGTTCCCTCAATTTTGAAAAATAATAAAATTTCGCGAAGTTATCGATGCTCAAATATAGCGAAAAACCGTGTTTTTCGCACTTTTAGGTTAGGATTACTCGAAAACCTGACATGATGGAGCAATTCTGAGCCCGGATTCGGTTTCCACGCCAAAAATTACTTTGGAAATGTACCTCAGCTACTCCATAACAAAGCCATGTAGACCTGTGTTAATTTATTATATTTGACTAGAACGAAAAATAACCGAGTCAATTTGAGTAACCATAGCAATTTTATTGTGGATCATAGCAAGTTCAACTATAGTTCGATTCATCAAAATCTCTTAAAGTGACTTAAATGGATTCACTTTGAGCTGTTTCCGTACAATCAAGAAAATTACAAAATGTTGCAACATCGCAAAGTATTTCAACAATAATTGTATTGCAAAGTAATATATATATTTTATATCATAAAGTTTTTATAATCCATTTCTCCCTATGAGTAAATTCCTGGTTTTCTCTACCTCTGCGCCTTTCCAATACTAGCCGATACCGAGAAAAATTCTTTCCCTTTTATGTTCACAGATATTTGCTCATCGTGAAGCTTTCGAACAGGTCGTGAGTAAGACCGAGGAGAAATTGCAGCGGGCTAGGGCAGATTACAAGCGGGCCTACGCCGCTTTATTGAATAGCGATAACGGAAACGACCAAGAATTGAAGCGAGCTTATTTGGAAGCTCACAACGCCTATGTTCTCCAACTCAGGGCTACCAATGCGATCACAGAACGATATCAACTGCAATGCCTCCCTGGTCTCCTAGGTGAAATCGCCGATGTCTATGAGGAATTATGTGGACTTGCCTGCAATTGTATTGCTGAAATCTCCGAAGCAGCCGGAGAACGCGCCGGAGATCAATCGAAACGCTATCAAGGTGTTTCCAAAGAAGCTCGAGCTGTCACTGCTCAGGCTGATTTGCAGGTATATGAATCAACTTATTTTTTTAATCCCGTGCAGAAATTTTGATGGGGCGCCGATCGGCCCCCGATAGGGAAAAATGTGGCCCCGATAGGGCAATCTGTCTAGTGCCAGACCAGTAATGAAACGCCCTACCCGATCGGGCCCAGATATGGCCCCTTCTAATTTTGTATTTCTAAAAATAGCAAAATTTAAAAGGTTTTCGTTTAAGAACGATAAATAGTTGTTTCAAAAATTTTTTTTTCATAAATTCAGATTAGTAATGCAACAGTACAATCAAAAGTATACAAACAGTATAATCTTTAAACCCATCTTCGTAGTCTGTAGAACTATTCGATTCTTTTGAATCTAAAAATAAATTACATTATTAATAATTTTCTTTCTAAAAAATTCACTTTGGAAAATTTAATATACTATATAAAAAATAATGAAGCACAATAACGTTCTACACTTGGAATTATAATTTTCTTTTCTTTCCAAATTACCGTTGATAATAAAATATTTCAAGTAATAATCTAGTTCATTAACATACAATGTTATGATTTACGTAATGAATCTAGCGAATTAACTGAGCTTGATCTATAATGGGGATATAAGAAATCTCACCAACGATTCTGTGCTTCCGAACTCGCCATGTACTTTTTGCTTTTGGCATTTTAATTTCAATATAGTCACTACAATATCACGACCACAACACAAAATTTCAAAATAATCTTGTCTATCATAATCCGATGTGGTTCCGACCCGGGCCACACCATATGCCCCCCTGTGGCCACATGTGGAAAATACTATCGGGCCCGGATCGGAACTTGGGAACAAGTTGGGCAATTTCTGCACGGGATGTAATGTTTTTGTTTTTTTAAATGTTTATTCGTATTCATCTGCTTAAGATTGGAGAAGAATTTTTTCTACAAATTTCCACTTCTTCAATTTAGTTACTTTCGTTGGAAATATTTTATGAATGAAGAACACTATAGGTTCAAGGCAAAAATTTCTTTACACCTGAAAACTAAGACTTCTGATGGCTTTTTGCATTAAAATGTTGTTAATAGTGTTGGGGATGTTACTCAAAAAGAGGAATTAGTTACAGTTACTTCATGCATAAAGTAATTTATCATAATTGAACATTACGAAATTCAAAATTAACTCGTTATTATTACACTTACTGATTAAAGTAACGTCACCTTAACTTAACATTATTTTTTCAAATAATTTTAATTTTATGAGGAGGTAAAATGGCAAAATCTTTTATATGTGTTATACAGGACTCTCCTAGGGTGGGTCTAGGCATTCTTTTCAAACCCAAAAACCCCCTTTCTCGAACCAATGTAATAATTAATTAAAAATAAGTTAACATTACACAGAGAAAAGTGGAGGATCAAAATTTAGAGGGTCAGCTTGACCTTCTAAATAGTTAGACCGTCTCTCTATTATTTTTCAACATGTTCAATTCGACTCTCGTTTTATGTTCAACTTGACAATTCGCAGAGGGTCAGGCCGACCCACGAAATGACTGAATCGACTCTCTGAGATTAAAGAGAAAAATCACGTGATCATCTCAATCATCATGGTACAATGCTGTTCAGTTTCCGCTAATTTTCATAAAGGACGCGGCTAATGTCTGACCTTGTGACGATTTTATTTCATAAAGTTGTGCGTTAATAAGCCAAAACCCTCATGGGGGAGCATCTGAACCCCAAACGAGCTGCAGATATGCGCAAGCACAGCGGAACCGTGGCGAAGACCCTAACAGGAATGTTTATCGGACATGGTAACCTCGCGTATCACAGGCATAAACAGGGCTTGCAGAAAGTCCGCTTTGCCGATTATATGTGGAGGACAACGAAACTCCTACCCATGTACTATGCTATAGTTCCGCGATTAGGGACAAACGCCAAACTCTCACCGGGTATTTCTTCATAGACATAGCGGTGATTCAGACCAAAAGCGTGGCCCAGGTCTTTGCCCTTTGCAAAGGGACTATCCAAGCATCAGGGGCCCCCCATGTCCCAGCCATATCAGAAATAATAATATGCGTTATTATAAAACATTCTTTATGTGACATTTATGACACTGGTTCCATTATATAGGCAAGTACCCATTCTATTGAAGTAATAGTTTTTAAGTCGATCCTCTGAGATAATCGAGTCGACGCTCTGAGACAATCTCATCGACCATCCTGTTTTGACCCTCCAGAAATGGCCAGTTTGATCATCTTGAAGGCCGCCCTACAGTTGACCCTCAAATATAGTCAGCTTAACCCTCTAGATACGCAGATTAACTCTCTATTTTTCTCCATGTAATCCATACATATCGGTATGTTACCGAAGCTTTAAGAATTTATCGAGAACTAATGAGAAAATTAAATTTTGATGTTTTTTCTTCTATATTAAAAAATAATGAGATGCTCTGGTGAAAGTTTCAGTAAGATTTTCATTCCATTATTTTGCACGTCAAACTAAATATGTTTCTAAACTGATCCAAGTCATTTCGAAGCAATCCGAAAAATAATATATTATGCATCTAAGGAGAAAAAAGTTTATTTTGTGAGTGTATAGTTTGATACCCGAGTAAAATAAATGTTTCTCCCGTGTTGCATACGATTTTTTTTTCCACTAGGGGGTCAAAAAATAGATTTGTTTGCCCATAGGAGGCAAAAAAGTGCTCTTTTTGACCCGCTAGTAAAAAAAATACTTCCCTCACCTCGCTCGATGCTGAAAATCAATTTAAGACGTTCAATTCTAATAAAATCAAACTAACTTCTGAATCTGAACGAATACGATTCATTAAAAAACATTTTAAAAAAGCTACAAGTTACTGATAAATTTTCACTCATGTTACTGTAACTACAGAGTTTTCCAATCAGAGGTTTCATTTTGAATAGCCCGCTATTTTGGCAGCTGTCATAATAAGAGGTGTCATTTTTTCACAGATGACAACTAAAAACTATGCCATTAATAAAAGTGGAACGATACACGCTTCAACAACGCATTGAAATTGTTAAAATTCACTACAAAAATGAACCTGAATTTCACCGAAAAAGCATTATAAGCGATGAGGCTCATTTTCACCTTGGCAGCTACGTTAATAAGCAGAATTTTCGCATTTGGGGCTCGGAAAACCCAAAAATCATTATTGAAAAGCCTCTCTATCCGCAACGTGTAACTGTTTGGTACGGTTTTTGAGCAGAAGGGATCATTGAGCCTTAGTTTTTTGAAAATGAAGCGTGAGCGGCTGTTTTGGTGAATGCACTGAGAAAAATCCTATTAGTTGTGCTGACTAAAAGGTCACAACTATATATTTTTAGTGAGCAGTACAAACAATTTTGTGAAACTTACCAATGCTCAAAAGTCCGTGAAACTAAGTATGCTACTGATTTTTTTTTTTTTTGTAAAATTGATCATTTTCATTTAGTTTGAGAAATGTAAATATTTTATTTCCATATGCAATATTTCGAGTGAAATAAAATAAAATGAATGATAAATTTAAACTTTTTTTTGAAAGTTGGAATTACTATTTTAATCATGTACGGAAGAAAAAATTCATCAGTTTCTAATTAAAATATTGGGATAATTTTTAATACAACGATTCTCAGTTAAGTCGGAAAATATATATTTTCGTAATAACTAAACTGGACAAATAGTAATAGCAATTAACGCAATTAGTAAGTTTTACAAAAACGTATTGGTAACTTCTATTATAAGATCGATACAATGTGGGAATGCATGAAAATAGTCCCGGCTACAAAACGGACCGACTAATCGGATTTTGTAAGTTTTACTAAAAATTTTAATCATTCCACACAAGTGGCGAAACACCTCTAGACTTTTTTCTTTGAGGTTACGTGAAAGATAAGGTTTATGCTGATGCTCCTGAGTCAATTCAATAACTCAAAGAGAAGATTCGTGCCGTTATCGACGCAATAGAGCCCCAAATGTGCGAAAATGCAATAGAAAATTTCACGAAAAAAGCATGGTCCTGCAAACGTAGTCATGGATGCCATATGAATGTAATTGTTTTTCATTATTAATGGCAAACCTTCCACTATTGAATAAAATAAAAATCAAATGATTTTTCACAAAAAACAAGCGTTTTTCTTATAAATCAAAATAAAACCTCTAATTGGAAAATACTGTATAACTTTTTCAGTAACGTTGTTACATATAACTTGTTACTCCCCAACACTAGCTCTTGGAATAATTTTGTTTTATGTTCTACATTCCTTATTTGATCAGATCTTTATTCGTCTATTTGATCCTTCAGTCTTTGATCACTTTTGAACCAAATCTCAAATAAATTTATATTCTTCAAATTAAAAGCTTTAGTCGAATTCTTTTTTATAATTCACAATGTGCTAAAATTATTCTTAATTTAAAAGAAATTTGAGGCAAGATGAATATTTTTAAACTTGACCCAATATTCTAAATTGAGTAATTTCTATCGCGACTTTTTATTGCCAGCATAACTATACTTGCATATCAAATTTCATTCACATGCGTGTGAATGCAAATAGGTTTATGTGCATTTATATGAATTAATTTGCATCTCATTAATTGCATAATCATACTATATATGCATATATAATTGAAAAAAAAACTAGTAAGCCTTTTGTGAGAATTAAAAGTGCAGTTTAAATTGAGAGAAGAGCTAGGAAATTAAAACATGTCAAAACTTATGATGATTCCAATTTGTTGGATAAACTTACTCACATGTTACGGACAATTCTATCAGGTTTTGGCACGAAGTCTGTCTGTTACCGCTGCTCCTAGAAAACCACCTCGTCGCTTATTCGTTCCGCCAGCCCCACCAGAGCAGATATCAGTTGAGAGACTCAATCAAGTTCCTGCTTTGAGAGACGAGCTGGTACTAACTGGGACCAGTACTTTACCTTTAATAGACGAACTACATAGGGAATCAGAAAGTTTGACACAAGAGATTGGACGTCTGCAGGATGCCCTCGATGCTTTGACTAGGATGCAAAGAAAGTGAGTTTGTAACAATCGATTTTTACATTCATATCACATAGAAGAAGGTACCAGATTTATGTAAAATTTAAAATCTACTTTCTTAACAAATTTTTACATTTTATGGACCCCTAAATCCGCAAAATAGGTCAAAAATTGTCAAATTCAAGTTCGTTTTAGTACATATTATTGGAGCCCAAAAAGAACGAACGAGATTTTTAATCAGTCATATCTGAAGAAAATTTAGAAAACGAGCATTTATGGTATTTTTGAAAACTAATTTTTGGAAAAATCAAAAATTTTAATAATAACTTCTGAAAGTCCTCAAAAATGTCTATAAAGTGTCTTCATACAATTTTTTAATTAAATCAAAATTAAGGAAGTTTCAGCATTTCAAAAATTGAAAAAATCATTAATCAAATTCCATTTTATAGTTAAACTATTCGAGATACGAAAAAACATTCATGTGCCAAAATTTTTACATTAAAGATATCTAAAAATTTTCATTCACGCGTTTCTTGATGAAATGTGTATGTTATTAATTTTGTATTTTATGAATAGATATATTTTTCGTTACAATTTGGAAAATTTCATTTTCAACCAAACTATGCAGGGTACGATACAAATTTTCATTTAAACATTTTTAATAAGATTTATATTTTTCGTTTCAATTTAAAAAATACTTTTATTTAGAGACATGTTTTTGTACATGAAGGGTGACAAACCAAACGAAGATATGTTTCAAAATGGCAATTGTGCAGGAGTATGAAAAAATTGGACGAATCACTGCTGGACACGAAATTTGAAATTTTTTTTTCTTAATTGTTTAAAAACATTCAGTTTATTACATTTTACCAAATATTATCAAAGATATGTTATTTTCAGGAATATCTGTACCCATTCTGGCGATCAAAGGAAATTTAAATTTGATAAAATCTTAAATTCAAATATTTTGTCACAAGAATTATTTATAACAATGGTTATTGTTACCTTTTTAATTATTTCTGTGATTAAATGTCATTCTTACATTAACATGATGCAATTTTAGCAAAAAGAAATTTTTTTTACCGATAATAAGACTATTTGCCAATTTGTTTATAACAATCAAATTGAATAATAAACAAGTTATTTGTACTCTGTTAGTTCCCAAACATTCATTCAAGACAATATACAGTTTACCTAAGCAGTTATTGAAGCGTAAAGAATGATTATGTAAGAATATTCAGTTTTCCATACTTCGAGTAAAAAATTAATTATACAAAAATTGAAGAGACAAAAGTTTTGACCGCAAAGCTCTTCAGAATTTAATGCACTTTAATGTTTAAAAAAAAATTTTTAATCGAACCAAAATTTACGGCTCTGGACATTTTTGAACAAAAAGAGTGCATTTCCTACCAGTGTGCGCGAGTGCGAACTTGGCATTCTACAACGTTCGGGCGCAAAACATTTTTTATTGTTTCTTCCGAAATTTTTGCTCTAGAATTTTGAAATTTTCTAAAAACTTCTTTGAACTCTAATGAATAAAATTTTTACCGAAAAAAGTATTTAGTTGCAAGAAAATTAATTTTTAATGAGACTATGTCAGAATTTGACGGAGAATTTTTCGTTTTCAGGTAGTGATAAATAACAAATTACAAAAGTTTCTTATAAACATGAATACATTCAAATATTCATCTTTTTTGATATAATAAAAAATAGTTTAACCACAAAAAGTCTTTATTTTTAATAAAAAGAAAGCTTTTAAGACGATGTTTATTAGAATTTTTATGAATTACTTTGGCATGGGCTCAGTTTTGTGATTTCTTTGTAATAAATAAAAATATAAATAATACGTTTTATTGCCCCGTACGGGGCAAACAAATCCATTTTCTGTCCCCCTAGTGGAAAAAAAAATTGTGTGCAACCCGGGAAAAACATTAATTTTACTCGCAAAATAAATTTGTTTTCCCTAGTTGCACAATATACTACTAAAGAACCTCTGGCAGGAAGGAAGGCTCCTATTTGTAGCCGAAATGTTTTCCCTTTGTAATTTTTATAACCCTTAGGATTATTATCATTTTTACCACACAGAGATAACAAAAAAACTAACTCCATGCCAAATTAATTATTACAAATTGAAAAATACTATTAAAAATCAAAAATCCTCTTTTCCAGATGAACTATGCGCGATACGAAAGAAACGTTAGAATGCAAAATGCAAAAAAAGTCAACAAAATTTCATCCACGCATTTTTTCTTTTAAATTGCAAGTCCCGATTTCTTTTTATCCGATTGTGAATATCGAGCGCGAAGCGCGAATGTCACGATGAGAATGTATTCCTAAAAGTCGAAATAACTTTGAAAAAAGTAAATTTACATCAAGAATTTTATAAAATTAACTTAAGTTATAGTAATAAATTTTATTTGGAACTTCAAAAATAGAATGTCCAAGAATTTATTTTGTGTGGAATATAGTTTGCATCTGAAAATTGCAAATAATCATATATTACATTAAAAGTCTGAAGTTAAGCCATTTCCTCTCAATATTAGAAACAGTTTAAAATTAGAAATGATAAATAAAAATAAATCAGTCTAAAACTCAACTCAAAATTGGGAGCTATATACCAAACGTTGTAAACAACACAAAGTTAAATAATATTCATATTTATATATTAACAGAAGTTGAAAACGACTTAAAATTAAAAGAGACCCAAACTTAGAAAGAAATTGAACTAAAAAGTATATATAGTCAAAAAGTACTTAAAAGCTGAGTTTGACCTAAAATTACTGAGTCAAAAAATCCAAAGTTAGAATCGACTTGAAAAATTCTAAAGTTATACAAATTTCAAAATTGAAAGCTCAAGTCTAACAAAGTTTTCTTATAATTTATTTTAAAATTATATTAATAAAAGACTATACTCCATGTTTTGATTTAATCAAAGAAAAGACGTATCATCATTGAAGAGAGTAAAATGAAAATATTATATTCACAAAGACTCTTTTACGTTTGAGCTTTCTCCCCAGAGATACTATATTTCATCTAGTGAGACTAGAGTGAAATATTTATAACCTCTTGTTCGTCAACAAATAATTTCCTTTCATAGGAATTCATACTTTAAAAAACTTAAATTATGTAAGACTCTTCTTTCTTGTCCATTGGTAACATGTAATCGAATTACTCAGAATATAAAATATATTCCTACACAGGTAGATATTACACGATAATAGAAATGAAACGAAAACAAATTCTATTTATTTCTTAGTAGCTTCTCTTCAATCGTTCACCTGGAACGTCGAACCAATGCTAAAATTGGATTTTCTTCTTTTTCACTTACAGAAGCGTAGAAGGAAACGTCTATACCAAAATTGCTGAACTTCAAGAGGATATTTCAATGAAACGCTTTGATCTAGGGGTGGCTCAGCTTCACCTAGCTGCAGTTCAAGCACAGGTAAGATTTTTTTCTTGATACTTTCATTTTTATAAAATTTATTTTAAATTTGAAGACAGTTGAAAATAACTGCCTTTCTCTTGAACAAATTAAGACATCTTTAAATTTTCAATATTGTGCTCTAATGTTACATTTTTAGAAATAAAAAAAGTATCCTTCAAGTTTTGTTTTCTAAACAAATATAAAATACAATATATATTATGGAAATAACCTGTTTAGCACTTTTTTAGTAATTACATCTACAAATGTTAAAGTCACTGCTAAGAACTTTAAATAATGTTACGATTCAAATATTGGATCTACAACTTAATTCGTGCGGTTTTTTTCAAAATTCTAATGTTTATTTAAGAAAAACATGTACAATAGTATTATTCAAAGTATTGCCCATCTGAAGCTATGACTTTTTCCCAGCTTTCTGGCAATTTGTGGATTCCATCCCAAAAGAACTGCGCCGGCTTAGCGGCCAAGAATAAATCAAGCCAATTTTCGATACCCTGTTCTGATGTGAACCGTATTCCAGTGAGGGCGTTCTGCATCGACCGGAACAAATGGTAGTCAGAAGGGGCAAGGTCTGGGCTATAAGGCAGGTGGGGTAAAACTTCCTATCCACTGTTTTCCAAATAGTTCTTAACCGGAATAGCAACATGGGGCCGAGCGTTGTCATGATGGAAAATTATTGCCTCGTGTCTGGTCGCATATTCCGGGCGTTTCCGGCTATTGCTCTCTTCAAACGGATTAATTGTGTTCGGTAGCGTTCTCCATTGATGGTTTCACCCGGTTTTAGCAGCTCATAATACAGCACACCCTTCTGATCCCACCAAATACAGAGCATTATCTTCGCGCCATGGATATTCGGCTTTGCCGTTGATTTGGCTGGTTGGCCGGGTTTCACATATCATTTTTTGCGCTTGGGGTTATCGTAATGGATCCATTTTTCATCCCCAGTAACAATCCGATGCAAAAATGACTTCTTTTTGTGGCGTTCCAGCAGCATTTCGGACATGTAAAACCGCCTTATAACGTCTCTCGGCTTGAGTTCATGTGGAACTCAATTTCCTTGCTTTTCAATGTATCCGGCTACTTTTAAACGTTTTGGAATGGCTGCTTGAGTGACTCCCAAAGATTCTGCGATCTCTTCTTGTGTTTGGCAACAATCTTCATCGAGTAATGCTTCCAATTCTTCATCTTCAAACTTTTTTGGCTGCACAGGACGTTCTTCGTCTTCCAAGCCAAAATCACCACTTTTAAATCGTGCAAACCACTTTTGGCATGTTCGTTCAGCTAGAGCATGTTCACCATAAACTTCCACCAAAATATACGATGACTTTCGGCAGCAGTTTTCTTCATATTAAAGTAATGAAGAAGAACTCCACGCAAAAATACTTTTTCAGGCACAAAGTTCGACATATTTGAGTGAAGAAAATTATTGTTGTTTACGCTTCAAATAAATGACATATACTGAAAAAGACGCACAATGACAGTAGTTTCCCAACGCATGTTCGGAATATTGGAACGATGGAATAATAATTAAGTTACGCCATCTCTCAGCAAACCGCACGAATTAAGTTATAGATCCAATACAAAAGAGAAGTTATGGGTTTTAGAGATTGTTTGTTCAAAGTTGCCACTGGCCGAGATAAATTTCCAAAAACTTTTTATCAGGAAAATTACAAAAAACTCAGGGGATTGGAAAAATTTGGATTCATTACTACGATAATTAAAATACAGTTAAATAATAGATTTTCATTACATAAAAACAAAATGAAACTTTATTGAAAATTCTGACGTAAGTAACGACGTATAAAACTACACAAGAAACGACTTAGGAAGTTACATAATAAACAACGTAAGAAACCATGTAGTAAACTACGCCGGAATCAATGTCGGAAACTACATAGGAAACTACGTCGAAAATTGGAATAGGAAACGGCGTGATTTCTGATGTAGTTTGCTACGTCGTTTCCAAAGCCTTATTTTTTTATTAATAAATCTAATATTCATGGGAAATAGTTATTATTTTAAATTGTATACGTATTAATAATAATATGTTCTTTGTGTTTAAATAAATAATTTAAAAAGAATATAATATTCTTTCATTCCAAATAATAACAAGAAGTATTTTTCATGAATATTAGATTTATAAACTTAAAAAAAGGTTTTGAAAACGACGTAGGAAACTACGTCAGAAATTAAGTCGTTTTCAATCCTAATTTCCGACGTAGTTTTTCATGTAGTTTGCGACGTTGGTTCCGACGTAGTTTTATACATCGTTCCTTACGTCGTTTCTCATGTAGTTTTCTACGTGGTTTACAAAACATTTTTTTATTTCAAAAATTCTAATATTCACGCAAAATTGTTCTTGTTATCATTTTAAATTGTGTACGTAATAATAATAATATGTTCTTTGTGAAAAAAACGTACGAAATCACGTCGTTTCCAATCCTAATTTCTGACGTAGATTTTCATGTAGTTTGCGACGTCGGTTCCGATGTAGTTTCCTACATGGCACCTTACGTCGTTTCTTATGTAGTTTGCTACGTTGTTTCTTGCGTCAGAATTTTCAATAGGGCATGAAATAAAAATAATAAAGCATCCTAAAATTTAATCTGATCAGAGTGAAATATTATTTTTATACATAATCAGCGTTATTAAAAACCGCCATCACCAGTTTTTATTCAAATGAGACTATTTTAAACCATTTTCGAATACTCTATTCGATTCGACATTTGAAATTTTTTTATTTTAACTTCAGATTTAGAATAATGGCCTCCAAAAATACCTGAGCGCCAAAAATTCTCAAATTTGAATCGATAGTAATAATTCAGACGTTGAAAGGATAAATCTGTTATTTTATTCAATTTCAAAGGCTATAAAACGTTGCAAAATACCAATTTTATAATACCTCACAAATGTAAAATATTTAAAATATTGAATGACTCATGTGTAAAACAAATTAAATATTTTTGTTTCATATGTTTCATCTTAAAATAAATTATTCGTATGCCCGCCTACGGTGAGCACGTTTTGTTTCGTGAGTGGGCAGAATTTTATTCCAAATTGTTTTCCATTTTTCAAAAGTTCATACTCATATATCTATTCTGAGGTATTAAGGGTGAGAATAAAAAGTTATGTAACCAATTATTTTGAGCAAGACTGACCATTAATCAATCCACGCAGCATATAACCACAAAATAAATGGTCACGTGACTTCTTCGATTTTGATCCCCTAATGGTGACACAGTCTTGTCATTGATCCGTATAAATACTATAAAAAATAATTTTATTATAAAGACATTTAAAGTTGAGCGTTAATATGAGAAGCATAAAAATTCTTTTTCTACGTAAAAAAGGAAGTTTCTTACTCAAATAGATAAAATAAAAATTTTTCTAGATTTATGAAATAAAATTCAGAATTATTTCCATAGCAATTGATAATCGATCAATTTGATTTTTTTTAGATAAGAAAATTAATTGAAATGTTCTTCAATTTGATTTCAAACAGTAAAAAAGGAATAATTTCATAAGGTGCCAAATTCATGAAATTATAAACTTACAAGTTACGAGCATAAGTGTTAAGATGACAATAATTTCTTTAAGCTATTCTAACCAAAAAAAAATCAATTTTTAATATGGTATGCATACTCGTAATAAAACATTATCATTTTACAATATTTTATTCAGTCATTTTTAACAAATTATCTTAAAAAATTATTGATTTTTGTTCTTGTACACTCTAAACTAGCGTACTGTACTTTATACTGTACCACTTGTTTCGAGAAAAACGCATTCAAAGTTTGGGTTACGAATTTCAGTCAGAGTTTTACAAATCAAAATTTACTATTAAGAATAATATTCTAATTGTAATTCTTTACGGATTCCGATATTTGTTGTTTAGAAATTACGGCATTTCCCACGTGCACTGAGAGAAATCGGCTTTGGTTCCTGTGCACATAGCACATAAATTTTTTGTACAGTAGTGGCCTTGACTAAAAAAGGTCTGAGAAGCTACTACTTTTATAGTTATCATGACAGGAATTTGGACTTTTTTGGGTATTCGGTTGTTGTGACCAAAGTTGATGATTAGAATGAGCTTTATACATACCCCAACGGTTAGTACACATACATTTTCTTTATATGTACTGCCAAGCTCCTTTGGTTACTACAACCGCAGCGTTCGCTGTTGCGCTAGACAAATCAAGTATAACTTTCATTTTTTACAACGAGGTAAGCCTGTCGTGACAACTATTAAATCTTGTAATAGTCACGCAATTTAACTTGCACTGCACTGGAGATAAGTAGTTACTTCCAAAAAGATATGCAGCCTAAGTTGAATCCTGCCAATTCTCGTTCTTGATTCCTGGAATATATTTCACCGTGCCAAGCATCATCAGGTAAATAATTCTATTATAAATATAGTTTGACAATTCTTTGTAAATGGTAAACGAATTTTTTCGGGGACAATGCAATGCGTTCCAATGTTGCTGTCTCGTCGTATTTTGTGAAAACTATAATCAGTCAAAAAAAGTTTATGGTGATGAAAAAAGTGACAATTTTTTTAGCTTAATCGACGAAGGTTATCATAAATATCATTATACCGGATTATTTTTGTAGATCTTTACGGTGAAACTTTATTTTTTCTAATCAAATTGAATTCGTATTTTGATAACTAGGAGAACCATACCTATAACCTCAAAAATAATTTTGGCTGGTCATTACTTGGTCATTTTAACTAAACTCTATGTGCGGCTTTACGATGGACTTTGGTTCCTATAACCGCAGCGCTAACGGTATTTCAAGTATCAGAATCGTGGTCTCAGTAACGTTCCTTGCAGTTGGAGTAAACACTTTTCCAAAGTATGACAGCCACTACCATGATTGTCATGACAACTTTAACATTTTTGTAAAGACAATTTTAACAAAAAAACTTTGATTCGTAAAACCCGAAATTTCTCTCTGTGTGGGTATCAAAGAAAAGTGGTTACTAGTTGAGCATTCAAAGTATTGTCCATTGCTAGCTACTATTTTTTCCCATCTTTCTGGAAGCATACGGATACCATGTTGGGAAAACGACTCGTCTTTTGAGGCTATCCACGAATCGACCTATTTTCTTGGTATCTTCATAAGAAGTAACGCGTTGCTCAGACAGACCATGAGTCATTGATCGAAACAAGTGGTAATCAGAAGGAGCAGTAGCTGGGAGAGGCAATTTTTATATTCTGTACTTTTCTCGCAATTTTCTCTTGATTGAAATCGTCAACCCTGTTTTTATGAAACTAATAGATTCCTCGAAATCGAAAGTATTAGTATATATTTGATTTATGAGGACTCGTGATTTTGTTCCGAAGTTTCGCCGATTTTGCTGTGGAGTCCCATAAGACTGCGTGTTAAAGTGACACTTTTTCATAGACGTCAATGATTTTTTTTATTAACGCTGAAGCCACCTTAAGGTTGTGTATAAACAAATCGATCTCTGGTAGAATTTAAAAAAAAAGGACCCCATATTTAAATAAAATAATTATTATACAACACAAGCATGTTTTTCTCGCTTTTTGGCGCGTGTTTTGCGGGCATAAAGTTTGTCATTTAAGCCCTAGGGCGTAAATAGGGATGCAGTGCTTAAAAGTAGTCATTTAAGCACACCCCCACTCCTTATTTACGCCCGCATGGCTTAAATGACAAACTTTACAAAAAGCGAGAAAAACATGCTTTTGTTGTATAAAGTACCGTGTACAACACGGGGGTAAGATCATTTATGTCGAGTGCGATGTTTACATTTCGAGGCGAAGGCGAGCGCGCACGAGGCGAAAATTTCTGTTGTAGCTCTTGTGCGTTTGCTACTGTCTTAGCCCGAACAGTTCCTCCTTAGACCGTAACCATTACTCCGCGAAACCAGAACGTGATCTGGAGGAATCATTACTGCGTTGGCAGTAACAGTTACTCCTCTATACTGCGATTCCCATTCTGGTCTCGCACTGTAACAGTTACTGCGCCCTCTGACACCGCTCACGCTTAAACAGTTAACCATGGAGACTAGATATAAGGAGACCAATCTCTTATGGCCGTACTTCACAAAACACGAAATGAAGTTCTGCCAAGTACTTAGTTAGGAAACTTCCCGATGAGGGTACGTGTGTTCCCTGAATGCAAAATGGCGGCATCCACGGCTTATAAGCATCGTGTATTAGACGTCGCCATTTTGCACCCAGGGAACACACATGCCCTCATCGGGAAGTTTTGCAACTATGTACTTGGCAGAACTTCATTTCGGGAATGGATATATGGAAATTGGTCTCCTTACATCTAGTCTCCATGCAGTTAACGCTACTGCTTTCTCCCGCTGCGCGAGCTGCGCAAAACTGAGCGGTTGTTGGAGTAACCATCAAGGTTTACTTTTCTCCGTGTAGATAATTTAATGAAAAACATTAAAATTTCAGTCACTTTCAAACGGATAAACGTAACAGTATCGCGACCCGACAGCACTAATTCTTTAATTTGATTGACATGTTGCTCGTCAGTTGATGTTGATGGTCGTCCGGGGTGTTCTAAGTCATCAACAAGTTCTCTGCCTTCTTTGAAGTCTTTGTACCACTTATAAACATTTTTCTGTGACATGGTCAAATCACCGAAGGCCTTCTGCAACATTCTGAATGTTGTTTAGAAAACATAAACGTGACTATGAAACAAATGATGACATTGACATGAAATTTGGCACAGATTTCAGTAACTGTAGGACCAACATAAAAATAAAAGAGTTTGCCTGAATCGGTTAGCCCACGAAGTCGCGCACTGAAATTTTCACCATGCGGGCCCATGAACATTTTTCAAAACAGCATAGTTCGACGGCGCCCCACGGGACTCTACTATATGTACGAGGAGGGGACTTAAATTTATAACCTTAAGCGTTTCCAAATAGGTTTTCACAGGTCTTCCAATGATTCTGCCAGTTCATCTTACGTTTAACACGGGTCTTTATCGATTAACGTCTCCAATTCCTCATCTTCGATCTTTTTCGAATGGCCTGGGCATTCTTTGTCCTCCGTATCA
This sequence comes from Diplolepis rosae, assembly GCA_030998225.1. Taxonomy (NCBI): domain Eukaryota; kingdom Metazoa; phylum Arthropoda; class Insecta; order Hymenoptera; family Diplolepididae; genus Diplolepis; species Diplolepis rosae. The sequence goes on along the minus strand of JAPYXD010000701.1, from coordinate 18,524,199 downwards.
AAATCACGACTTTTGAAGCATCTGAACCAGTACTCACGAGTATTAATCGATGGAGTATAATCACCGTAAGCTTCCAAAAGCATTCGATGACTTTCAGTAGCACTTTTCTTCAAATTGAAAAATAAAATTAAAACTTCCCGCAAATGGTGTTTTGTTGGTACGTAATTCGACGTATTTAATTCTTTAAACCAGTGATGTGCATTAGTCGAATTTAACCGACTAATTTTCGATTCAACTCAGCTGAGAAATGAGTCGAATTGAATTCGATTCGAGCAAGCGCTGAGTTGAATGTCGGATTTTCGACAACCGACTCAAACGTGAGTCGCTTTCCGGCATTCGAATACGAGCAAGCGCTGAGTCGAATTTCGGATTTTCGACAACCGACTATTGAAATGTGAATAAATACAGTAATGCTTTCTATATGTAAAGGAAAATTTGAGGTTATAAAAAACAAAAAGCACTAAAATTCCACAAATAAAAAATTTAAATCTCGCATTTTTTTCCTAAAACGTATAATATTTTATTGGACAAAACTGTTAAAACTTTTGCATACATTTACAACTCTGAAGGTTCTCGGATTTTGATGAAATTTATACTTGTATATATTGGTGGTCATCAAAAAGCAAGCAATCCGTATTTTTTTTATCGGTCGAAAAATATTTCCAAGGGGTAATAGCAATCCCTGAAGCTCAACCCTAAAATTGACTTTTATCAATTTTAACGCAAACTAGAAAATATTTTCGTGTTAAATCAATTGCATGAATTAGCCTAATAACGTGCAATTAGTTTGACAATGAAATATTGACTAGTTTAGGTTAAAATTGATAAAAGTCATTTTTAGATGTGAACTTATTAAATAGTGACTTATTGATCAATTTGCATGCAATTTTATAGGCAAATAAGTCCCAATCAAAACTAATACAAGCTTCAAAATAATAAAAGTTTTTGATTTGCCAGCTTGTTGATAACTATTAGTATGACTATTATTAAACGTAAGATTATATTTCAAAGTTGATGAAAAAATTTAAATAAACAGATAAATATTTTTTAAATTCAAAGGAAAATTTGAGGTTATAAAAAGCAAATGACTAAAGTTGCGTGATTCAAAAATTAAAACCTCGCATACTTTTTTCTAACAGGTATTTATTAAACAAACTGTTAAAATTATCGAAATTATATTTATATGTGTATATAAATAAAATATATATGTTTATTTTTTACTTTTCTTGGCGAAAAGCTGCTAAAAATTAAAGAAAAAACATTTCAATAAAATTTTATAAAATATTCAAATATTTAAATTACATATCGGTATCCGACATTCGATCACGTCGAAAAGCCGACTCGAGTCGAATCGAATTATTTTGCACATCACTGCTCTAAACAACTATGTTGTTTACACTTGGGCAAAATAACACATACTGAAAATTAAAGCTACATGATAGAGCTTCGACATGCATATAGTAACAATATGCCAGGATGCAATATAGTTCAAGTTACACCATTTTTTAGAAATCCCTCAAAATTAATGCGTGGACCCAATATATTTTTTACTATAAATAAAACATTAATTCCTTTGGATACAAATCCACTGAATCACATTTAATAAATTCTGTCAGAAAATGTGAAAATTTCAAAATAAGGATCTAATCAAAAGTATCCACGTTGTGGTCACGTAGTCACGCAAACTTTTGGTAGTGATAAATCAGAGTTTCTCCAACGGTAACTTAGTTTTCGATGCTTTCCGGAGGAACAACTTTTCTCATCCTCCATAAAGTTATCCGAGGATTTTTTTTCGTTACTTCTCTCACTCTCACTTTATAAAACTTTTTTTCATTTCACACGATGCTTGACTTATTTTTCTTTGCTGTCTAGACCTCAAAGAAGTAGAAAATGACACCTTACTATACCCCTGCAATTTTTCAAGGGAAACTTTTAAATTTGTGAATATCTTGTACAATATTGGTTTTTCTTATGTTTTTTATTAAAACTTTAGCAAACTTGATCACAACTCTAAAAACAAGTGTGTTACTTCTACACGTGAAATACGATAGTAACTTTTTAGGCATTTGAAGTGTGTATTTTTAATACACATTACAAACTTAACGTTTAATTTTCAAACACTTTAACGTTTTGTACCCAAAATGTGTGTTAAAAATACACACTTCAAATGCCTAAAAAGTTACTATCGTGATTCACGTGTAAAAGTAACACACTTGTTTTTAGAGTGCATTTATTCTTATTTTACCAAAAAGTAGTGTAAAGAATCTTTTAAGAAATGAAACTACGCAGTTTTATCACTTTTATGAAAGGTTTTGCTAATGGAACTAGAGAAAAAGTAGATGCGGTGAGAAAAGTTGGACTATGAATATTTCCTGAAAAAACGTTTCACGGATGAACTGAAAGTTAAAATAAGGTGAAGAGGTAAAAGATGATAGCTAAGCTTGTAGCAAAGAGAAAAAAGTTGTGAAACTAGAGTCGCTTTGACGATTAAGATGAAAGCTGGAAAAAGTAATAAAAATACCTAATACGAAATCTTTCAAATTATTCGATGTTGAATTCATACTTCTAGAAATGTAATTTAACATTTTCCTTTCAAATTTAAGCAGTTTAAACTCAAAAAGATTCTTAAGTATTTAAACTGCTGATAAAAATAAACTTTATTTAATTCAAAGTGATTCTATAACTTGAAATTGACATTCATTATGTTACATATATGATAATATGCATTTCAAAGGAATAACATGTCAAGAAATGTATTTCTATACATGACATTCTAGAGCAGTTCTGAATCAGTTTCTGATATCTCATACAAATCATGTAATGCATTTCAAATATAATTCATCTATTCGCTCTTCAGATGATTAAAATTCATTTGACCGTTTCTTAGAAAGAAATTGAATAGAATTAGTTTAAAATAAAAATAATAATGATGCGATAATACTGGTAATTTTTGTTCATTATTAAAATGTAATTGAGAATACTCAACTTGATTAAAATATTAATTTTACTTGAGTAATTTTTACCACGTGAATTTTATTTTATTTTTATTATTATTAAATTTGATTAATTCTCAGAACTATGAATTTTAATGATATGTATCTTAATGACCGGTTGTAAAAAATTCAACTAAATTGATATTTAGTTGTGTGTTTAATCCAGCTACTGCAATTTACTGAAATTTAATGATCAGAGGTCGTTTAAGTGTTACGTAAGCATATTTCTTGCCCTTTTTTAACATCCCCCTCTCTCACCCTCCAGATTATTTTAGCATTGCGTATATATGAAAATAAGCATGTATGTAGACCTTCCCCCCTTCATGCTCATCAGAATCCTTACGTAATACTTGAACGGCCCCTCAGCTAAAAATAAATTTTTGAAACATCAGTGAGGAAATTGATAAGAATGTGAATCAAAATTGTTGACATTTAACCTTTACTGCACATCGGGGGTCCAAAGGACCCCAAAAAAAGTTTGGCTTCATTTTTATCAATGTGAATCGCTTAAAATCGAACTTGTGGCGACAACTACCTATAATTTGATGTACCCTCTATAGAATGACGCGGTAGGTTTTTTTAATTATTCGATACATCGATTTTGTTAAAAAATTACCCATAATTATATCTTCAAATAAGTACTTTTTTTCAACACACGCTTTCGAACTAATTCTATTCCCAAAATACTGTTATTTTAGAGTTCAACAGCGCAAGAATTACTTAAGGGCATGTTATCTTCGACTATTAAAAAATAATTTAAAATAGTTATTTTGAAATAAAAATTAATTTTAATTATTGATGAATGACTATTTACGGAAAAAATTGTATCTGAATGAATTCTTAACATTTTTATGGGCATTTATTACTTGAGGAAAGTAGAACAAAATTTTACGTATCTTGGACAGGAAATTTTATTGATTTTAAGTTTCGACTTGCTTATGTCCAAGATACGTAAAATTTTATTTTACTTTCCTCAAGTAATAGATGCCCATAAAAATGTTAAGAATTCATTCAGATACAATTTTTTTCGTAAAAAGTCATTTATGAATAATTAAAATTAATTTTTATTTTATTAGTTGAAGATCACTAATAATCTAATCTTCTAATAAAAATAAAATAAAAATAGTAACCGAAATACACTAATTCAAATTTAAGGAGAAAGTAAATAAACTGGAAATTTGTTTTTAATCTAATTTTTCGAACTAATTAAAGAGCACTTTAAATCTAAATTAGTCAAAAGTGTCAGACAAAATAATGAAAATCAATAACTAATTCAATTGACAACAATTTTGGCAAAATGTTTTAGTAAAAATGAATAATATGTCGTCAAATCTGAACAAAATTGATTTTTAAGAATTTTATCCCTACTAAATCACTTTTGTTAAATTTGACTGTCAATCAATCATGTTTGACTAATTAGTCTCGTCAAAGTCATAACCAATCGAATTATTTGGACATTAATGCTACAATGGAATTACAAAAAAAAAGAAAAAAAAGGTAGAGAAAAAGGGCAAATAAAGCCTACAATGCAAAATTCAAACGATGCTCGAACAGCAGAGTGACAAGCTTTATACTTGCTTCTTATGAGTTGAGTGCGAATAAAATTAGCCTACCCTCTCTTGCCCTCCACCCTTTTATTTTCTCAAGTGACAAGGAAGTAAGTACATTGCTGTACACAACGGTCACCCATGAACACAAGGTATATCCAAGTGGTAGTGACAGTGTCGTATCACTGAATACCTTTTTATTTTATTTTTTATCACTACAAACTATTAAATGTTGACATTATTGATTTTATCACCGTAACTTACATATTAATTTTATAATTACATTATAGGATTATTCATAATGCGATTTGAGCATTATAAATAATATTTTTATCATATCATAAAATAACTGTCAATGTTCCATCAATCGTCATTTTACTCTCAAAATTTAAAAAAGTACTGAAACCCAGTGGTAGATGTCGCAACAAAAAATACGCCTCTGGAATAAAAAGTTTTCCCATGATTTTAAGACTAAATTATATTATCAGTCGTCTCTTGTGAAAGTAGAAAATGAAAAAAAAACTTCCGAAAAATAATACTTCTAATAATGTTTTTCGTGATAAAATTTTTTCTTACTGCCGTTCATTACAAGTTTTTTAAAAATGATTGAATTTTTATAAATCATAGATTAGATTTTCGAGGAAAATGTTCTCTACAACGGTAATGTTTCCAATTTTGAAATTGTACACAGCTATTTAAAAAAAAATGTTTAGATAAAAATATGGTTTCAACGATTTCAACTACTGAAAACTTTAATTTCAAAATTAGAAACAGTAAAGTTAAAGAGAATATTTTCCCCGCAAAAATAAGCCACGATTTATAAACTGTTTCTATGGCCTGGAAAAAAAGAGTAACTCCTTATAATCTTTTTTGCGCTGATTCCGTATCTGCAAACGAGATTTATCCATCACGTAAGGTTTTTTGAGAAAAATGGTATTAACCCCTTCACTGTGCAGATCGAAAATCGCAAAATGGGACCAAAATATGCGGGACGTTCTACTTGAGGGATTTAATTGAAAATTGCACTCAGAAAAAAGAAAGGCAAAATTTACTAACCAGGAACAGTAAATGATTTTAAGTAAATGTAACAGTAAAAACTGTTAACATAGCTGAAAAGAAATGTCGGAATTACTGAGCGTTTCGTAAATCTCATAGTAAAATCAAAGTAAATCTAACTCTGTCACTTGTGAGTTAAAAATACCTTTATCATATGTATTAAATACAGGATGATAAGTACCATTCACTGGAACTGAATTACAATACTAGTATAGTACACATTAACGAAAGATCAGTAGATTTTACCGATCTGGATGTTTCGCTTAACTCGCGCACATGTAACGAAAACATAACCTTCATGTGTAAATCACGTGTGCCGGCAACGCTGGGTGTAAACAAAGGAATTTCCAACTGCAGTGAGAAAAACGGATCATAAAACCTGGATGTTAAAAGTAGGGATAGTATTCGGTAAAATCAAAACATTCATTCTCAGTTTTTCATATAATTCGTTTCAGAATGTCGTCCGAGTGCTTCCGAAGTTATCCGAATAGCTTCGTAGACTCAAATCCAAGTCTGGCCAACTCAGTAGTGGCTTATAAGCGACATTTATTTCGGAATATGGTAAGCGAGAATAGCCGAGAGGCTTTAGGCGTTAGGAATGCGTTTAGTTAATGTAGATATAGGTAGAGTTAGAGGGTTCGAACCCAAAAGCGATTCTGAAATTTAATTTCAAGCGTATGGGATTATAAATAGTGTAGCATTGTGTACTTAAATATGTGAACATAAATGAGGTATGATAATAATATTTGTGTATGTGTTCCCACTGAAACCTCCCCTCTTCTGAGTGCCAAAGCTCTCCCCTCTATCTTTCTTTTGTTTTGCACGCGTTAAATCTGGTATGTTTCAGTTTATAATCCAAGATTATACCCGGTAACATATTTTTCATTACCGTTTACAATCCATTTTTCTCAGTGTGCAAAGAAAGTAGCCAAAACAAAAGAACTGTGTTATCCGAAACGAATATGCTACTTTCACTAAGAAAAATCGGTAAAGCTACTGTCTTATAAGTAATTCTGACATTCGACAAACGTAAAGAGCACTAACATTTTGTTCAACTATACCGTTACAGTAAGTTACATTCTCTTACACGCTATGGAAATGTAACAGAATAATAAGCATTTGTAGCATTTAGAAACAGTGTAGGATAGCAATTGGCTCGGTGAAATTTACTGATCCGCAAGTCAGTACCACTTATGTATTCGTATTTGTAACTACCAAATCTGATTACTGTTACTTGTTCAGCCTAGTAACATTCAGTTAACTGGCCAGTTGTCCATCTAAGTACTTGGAAATTAAGTAAAATTTACCGGATTTTCAGTATATTATACGGAACTTTTTTCTGCGTGTGGTACTAAGGGGTTATTTTCGTCGTTGAATATGAATTCGGGGTGAAAATTCGAAATGGCTGATCCAATATGGCGACCAAAAATTTTGAAAAATCCAATGAGTTGGCGGATTTGGATAAAAATTGGTACCAGGGGGTTATTTGGGTCGCTAAATACGAATTCGAGCTCAAAATTGGAAATTTCGAAATGACTGATCCAATATGGCAAATCAAAATTTTGAAAAATCTAATGAATTGGCGGATTTCAATGAGAGTCGGTACTAAGGCCTTTTTTGGTTCACTGAAAACGTATCTGATGTCGATATTCAATCTCAAATTCGTAGTCAGCGACCCAAATAACCCCCTGGTACCAATTTGTATCCAAATCCGCAAACTCATTGGATTTTTAAAAATTTTTGGTCGACATATTGGATCAGCCATTTCGAATTTTGACCTCGAATTCATATTCAGCGACCCAAATAACCCCTTAGTACCAATTTTCAATAAAATCCATCAATTCATCAGGAACTGGCCTTCATGACGTGTATACACGTCATCTGCAGTTTAGGCCCACCTAGTCCATGAGGTGTATACAGGTCATCCGCTGTGAAGGGGGTAAAACCCCCCAAAAAACGGATTTTAGAAATTCCTACCGGGTGAACCCGACGTCTTCAGAATTTCAAATAGGGCTTAAAATAAAGCTTAAATCATGAAAATTACTCCTATTATCCCGAAAATGTTGCCGCAGGCATTAATTGTTCGACTGACGAGTTTTGTTTTCAGTGGTGTGCGTATGTGCACGGGGTAAAATAGCTCGTTCATGGGGAAACGAGTAGCTTACTTTCATAGTATTTTTGGCAAATTAAGATTTTGAGAGAAACTGAAAAAGGCATTCTCTTAAAGAGGAAAAATTATGTTTTACATGTTAGATTATCTCTTATTCAGTGATGTCGTCCGAGACGGGACAAAACGAGAAAGTCTCATTTCCATCTGGATTATTTATCGTTCTTTTTTCGTTCTTTGACTACCTCTTTTCGTCTTGTCTCGTCTCGTTTTGTCCTTTCTCGTTCTCGTCTCGGTTTTTCAACTACTACTTATCAGATGTGTCCCTAAAAATTAAACTTTGACTCCCTTGGAATATACTTTTTTCTTATTCAATATGAATATTCCTAATTATGCAAGAAATATGTCAGTTTTGCGGGCACATTCTTATCGCGCGCTTCGCTTGCAAATCTGAGCACGCCTAGGGCGCGCGATTCGATCGTCGCGTTTCGCGTCCGGTCTTACGTCCTTGGCATACATTCAAATTTATTTCTTGTACTTTAATACTGAAACTCAAGTCAATTTTATATTATTTCATTATATTTAAATTATTTAAATTGTTGTTTATTTCAGATGATGTAGAAAATTCAATCTACTTGAGGCTCTATTTTATTCAAATAAAATCTACGATTGCTTTTCCTTATTGAGATATTTGAAAAAAAAAATTATTTTAATCATGTAATTTATAAGAAAATTACAGAAATGTACACAGAAAATCGATCGCGAGTGTCATGATGAAAATGTGTCCCTTAAGGCCGATAGAGCCTTAAGTAAATTGAATTTCCATTTTCATTCGAAATCAAAAACAAATTTAGTAATATTTAGAAAATATAATTTATATTTACAATATTATAAAATTGACTTGAGCTTCAGTATCAAATTACAAAATATAAACTTGAATGTATACGAAAAATACTTGTATAAGACCAAGCGCAAAGCAGAACGTTTAAATATTTCGGAGCGCAAAGCGCGCGATGAGAATGTGCTTGCGAAGAGGGCAGATTTTTCTTAAACCAAAATATCACATATTTTGTATCAAATTTATCAGTACAATACGAATAACACGATTACATATATATCTTTTTATAAAGTTTTATGGTTTTTAACAAAAATATTTTTGTCTTAGTGTATCGTTTCAAAAAAAAGTCACAGGTGTTCGGTCTTTTGTTAAAATGTATTCCTACCATTTGTTTACAGGACTTAGAGCGCTTGATCAACATCTAACAAGTAATTATTGAAAACACGGGACGTGGATGATAAGTAGAAACGACTGAAATTTTAGTTAATACCTAACTGTAAAATCTCATATAGAAACCCATATGGGAACCTACCTAGGAACCTGTAAACGCCTATAGGAATTTGAGACAGGAATTTTTATATGAAATAAAATTGGACCCTACCGCGATTACTATATACATTCCTACGTGGGTTTCTACGTAATTTCCTGTATTGATTCCTTTATCAAAAGATTCCTTATTTTGGAATTAATATTAATATTACATAGGATCCTACATCAGTACCCACAGAACTTTTTACGTCTTTTTCCTATAAGAAATTTCAGATTGGTTCGTTTATAGGATCCTACCAAAATTACCACATAGGAACCTATTTAAAAACTTAGGTACGAGGGCAGGTTAATAAATTCTTAGAAGAACACAAAAAATCACATTATTTTATGGTGACTTACTTTTATTTTTAAACATAGACTCCTTGTACCTCGATACACTCCGCTCAGCGATTTCCTGTTAGGTATGCAACTTTGCTTCTACCGTTTTTTTCCAAAATTTGAGGCTTTATTCTTAGAAAGTGATTACCTATTTATGATTTAAAGTACTATCCATCGTTTGGCACTACTTTTTTCCATCTTTCTGGCAATTTTCGGATACCATTTCGAAAAAACAATGTGTCTTTTAAGGCGATCCATGAATCGATCCATTTTTTGACTTCTTCATAAGAGCAGAAATGCTGATGAGCCAGGCCGTGTGCCATCGATCGAAACAAATGGTAGCCGGAAGGAGGAACGTCTGAAGAGTACGGTGGGTGGGGTGACTTCCCATTTTAGAGTTTCCAAGTATGTCTTTACCGGTCTTGTGACATGTGACCGAGCATTGTCATGCTAGAGGATAATTTTGTCATGCCGGTCCTCGACATCAAACTCACCGCTCTTGAAGCGTTGAGATCACTCAGAACATGTTCTTTCACTAAGAGCAGCCTCAGCGTAAGTAATTGAGCATCCGATGAGCTTTGGCCGCAGTTTTCTTCAAATGAAAGCAGAAAATAAAAACTTCCCGCAAATGACGAGAATTTGGCTCGAAAACTGACATTTTCGATCGAGAATAAATTTATGGTGCAAACACAAATTCACTAATGTGGTGCTGTCGTTATCTTGACAGATGTCCGGACTGACTGTGTGACATTTTCGATCTGCCTATTTCGACCAGCACTTACCGCTGCAGCCATCTATCGAAAAACGGCGGAAGCAAAGTTTTACGCCATTTTTACATGTTTGTAAATAGGAAAAAGTCACTGGAGGCGAAATCCGATGAATAGGGTCGATGCGGCAACAATTCGTGTAATTTCGCTATTGCAACAGCACAGATGTGTACGAGTACATTATCTTGATGTAAGAGCATTTTTTTCTTTGCCAAATGGGTGCGTTTTGTCTTGATTTCTTAGCTCAGTTGGGCCAGTAATGACACATAATATTTACCATTTATCGTTTGTCCTTATTCTAATTAATCATTGAAAATGATTCCGTTCGCATCCCAAATACCGTCTTCATCACTAAGCCAACCGATTTCACCGTCTTCGCCTTCAGCGGGGCTGGTTTGTCTGGTGCGGCCTACTGTTTCGGCTGTTCCTTTATCTCAGGTGTGTAAAAATGGATCCAAGCTTCATCAACGATGATGTACCGACGCAAAAATCCACTAGGATTGCGATACAAAAGCGCTAAACCAGCTATCAAATCGGTCAGACGATTGCGTTTATTCTCATCGGTTAGTAAACGCGGCACCCATCTTGCCGACAGCTTTTTCATAGACAAATTCTCATGTAAAATTGTAATCACCGTCCGATGTGATATATCTATGGCTTCAAAAATTGAAAGTGCGCATGCAATAACCGCCTAGGTGCTCGGCCAGTAGGCCGAACGGAGGGGGAACGCGACGTCTGATAAGCCGAATTTTTCTGACCTGCTAAAACCAAAAACCCCCTCTCACGAACCAAAACACCACCCGCGGAACCGCCTTTCGGCTTTAAAATTCACGGGTGGTTGGTTCCAGCTTAAAGTCGCGTACGACTCTTCCGTCATCCGTTTGCCCGGAACTCCCATCCGCGGCTACATGCCCGATTGGCAGACCCACTTACCGCGTCAACCTAGGGGGGAACAAGAAAATTCCTCCCCCGGCAGACGCGGACAGCCAAGTCCGACAGTTTTAAACGATGGTGCAGATGTGCCATGAACTTCATTAAACTCGACCTTGATTTCTTTTGGTGTATTGCCTTTTATATAGAATTGTTTAAGTACTGCACGAAATTTGTTTTTCCCCATTTTATTGGATTCACAAAACTTGTTTGCAGTGATCGATTGTAAAAATTGAACTACGCGACGGATTTGGCTGAAAATTTGACAGGAGTCTATTAAGAGATGGCGTTTTTTAGAAACATACTTCTTTCAATATTTTATGTGCCTCAGGCGCGTAAAATTGTTTTTCCGCTACAGTTGAGAGTAGCGTAATGTTTTGCATTTCGATACAGAGGAATGTAATGTAAAAATTGAACTGCACATGTGCCTATAACCATACAACGGAGCTTAATCTTCTTATTCTTCTTCTTCGTCGTACGGCGTTGGCATCGTACTGACAAATCCTTATACATTTGAACTGCGCATGCTCTATTACAATACGCTACTACTACACAAGATCCACAAGATCGAGAAAATTAAAATGGCCGGAACTAGTCGCGAAATATCAAGTGCAATGGACGAGAATCATGATGAATACTAGATTATGCGCCTAGGCACATAATATATTATTAAGCGCCTTCTGGTACATTTCATAAGGAATTACTGACCTGTCCTCGTAAAATCCTATTTCATTTCATAAAAAAATTCGTGTCTCAAATTCCCATAGACGGTTAAATAAGTCCCTACAAGTAAAAAATAGCACCTGGCCATAGTGACTAGGCAAAATGTAGTTAGAAAAAAGGACTGACAGGAACGAGGGAGACTTGTTGTTGCTACTTGACCCATGGCTACTGTAATATGATTTGTAGCCATGGTAGCCATATTCAGAATACCTGGTCGTGACGACTAGTTGACATCGTTAAAATTGTCCTTAAATTTTAAACCTTGCTATGAGAACTTGAAACGTTGAGTTCTCATGGCTAGAATAACGTAGTCGCTATAACCAGTGCAGCAAACTTCACGCTCGTTGAATTTTTTGTGTATTGTTTCGAGTAATGCATATTACTTTCCATAGCAACTCTTTCGAGAATTTGATTTCATATAACGGTAAAGCGGATCGGAACTGCGATTGGAATTCACATCAGGGCAGTGACTAATCATTAAACGAGAAATGCGTCATCAATTAAAATTAAGCATAAATTGAAAGGAGCCTTGTTTTGAACGATTATTTCGTTGAAATTAGAGCAAGTCTGCCATCCTGGATTTAATTCTAAACGCTTATCAACTTGGAAGTTGTGAAAGCTGATTCCTTGGACTTGCATATAATCGGATTTAATCAGAGTTTCAAAGTTTAATTGAGGTGGAGAAATCGCTTCTTAAACTGTTAAAAGAACACTTGAATATAATCTGGCATGTAACACGAAATTGCTGCTTTAAATACATCAACACTGTTACCATACTCTTTGATTTCGTCTGGCCTGGTTCACAACAACGATCTTCCTGAATGAATCTTTAGAGTTGAAGTGCAAGAGTCCACGTGAGCTGACGTATGAAATCCAAAGTTTAATGCCGAATCTACTCAAACATATAAAAGAAACATTTGCACCCACGTGAAGTTCGTTTACATATTTAATTATACATGGCGAGTGAAAAGTCCCTGATGGGTTGAATATCTCAAGAATTGTCATTTGTTAAAGATTTTATTCAAGGCGCTTAACGCCTAGGATTTATAATAATTTAAATTTAAGAAATGAACGGTTCTTTCAGACAAATTACACAGGTCTGCAAATAATGGGTTTGTATTTGTTGTTGTCAGGATTTTGAGATATTTGAGGTTATGTCCTCGAAAAATGGGGTTTTTCGCTACTTTTGAGGTTATGTACAGGGTACAAGACATTTTTTTGGTTTTTTCCTTAAATTTCATCATTTAGCACTACTCTTTCCCTTCAAAATGAGCTATTGAACATTTACGAGCGATTTTTTTTCACATTGACTCTTTGGTGCATACCATTTTGCATTCGAAAAATTATCTTGAAAATTTGTGCTTGCGGGTTTTGATGGTCTGTGAATAAGAATTTACAGTCTGAAAATTGACATTAAAGAGCGAAATCGTTTAATTTTGTAAATTTCGATTCGCCATCTTAGAAATGGAAATGTCAATTTTCTGACTGTAAATTCTTATTCACAGACCATAAAAATCCGCAAGCACAAATTTTCAAGATAAATTTTCGAATGCAAAATGGTATGCACCAAAGAGTCAATGTGAATGCTCATAAGGTTGTTCGGATAAATGTCAAAACTTGCTATGGCCGTATCACATAACCTCAAATATCTCAAAATCCTGACGTGATAGGCTGATTCTGATTTCGGATTCGGATTCCACGTCAAAAATTACTCCGAAAACGACCCATAGCTTTTCAACAACAAAACCTTGCAGACCTGTGTTATCAAAGAACGAGAAAAAATCTGCCTCGGCCCGAATTCGAACCGCTCATGTAAAGTGAGAACCCTGGTTCAAATCCGGGCTGAAGAGGATTTTCTTCTTGTTCTTCAATTATTTTTCTGGAAGAACCATTCATTTTTGAGTTTAAAATATCCCAAGATAACTGAGTTTCAGAAAAACGTGTTTCAGTTAAAAGTTGTTAGGCTTTAAAAGTTCTATTTACCGCCAAATTTAATTACGGGTTCAGGGCCTGTCGTCCCTAAGATAATTTTTTCAAACTGCAAGGAGTATTTTTACATTTTCATCACATGAAAAAGTATTGCTTTTATGTGAAAAATTGCTTTTGAAATTTTGATGAAATCTCGACATTTTGAGAACCCTGAGTGAGAAAAAATGGATTGCGCTTTGTCCCACTTCTTAAGCGTCCAAAAAGAAAGGATGAGTTCGTTAACCAAACATTTTTTACCAACGGTTCTGGTTTTATCCGTCAAAAACGGTTTTCTAAAAATCAAAAATTCAATTTTCCAGTCAAAATATACGAGATACGGGAAAAATTTTAAGAAGCAAAATTGTGTATTTAAAATAGATCGACAAATTTACTTCAGACCAATCTTTGATCGGACACATTTTTTCTTTTTAATAGTAAAAAACGTTATGATAAATGGAAAATTCCATCTTGCTCCAAATCCATGTGGGATACGAAAAAAATGTTAGAAAACGAAATTGTTCATGTTTTATACAACTCTACTGTTTCCAATTTTGAAAGTAAAGTTTCCAGTGACTGAAATCGTTGAAACAATTTTTAAAAAAAAAGATTTTTTCAAAAAAATAAGTAAGAATAAGTAAGAAAAAATTCTATTGCAAAAGATATTACCTTAATATTATACTACCTTAATATTAATCGAAGAGGTGTTTTTATCAAATAACCCGATGTTCACTTGAACTTTAAAGTAAAAGCTTCACTTTAAGAGATTTAAAGAGAATGGTAATCCAGGGAGTGATTAGTATATCTATTACACGAATAAGAAAATGGACTTTACTTCACTCAAGAGAGTCTCACTTTTTGGAATTAGAAAGAGGTTTCCATTTCCAGTTGAAGAAGCTCCATTTCGATCTAAAAATGGGTTATTACTTTGAATTAACTTATCTTTATTTAAGTAGATCAAAATAAACTCCAGAATACGGAGTCTACAAAAATTCAAGCCGTTTAATACATAAATTATTAATCATGTGATAATTAAAATTAATCTTGATATTTGTATTTTCAACGTTTTAAAAATAAGCTAATGTTTAGTTAATCGATATATTGGTACAATTTTGTGTTAATTGTTATTACCAAACTGTATGGCTTGAAAATGTACTATTCGAGAGCAAGTTGGTTTTTAGAAAAGGTTTCAAACTAAACATTAAAGTTCCCTTTTCATTTTAAGAAATTGAAATACTAAAGTCTTACCTAAGGGCAAATCCAGAAACTTTTTACATGGAAAGATTGTGAATTTATCTTATGAGACTTATGCACTTAATATACTTACTGGGATACAAATTTATTCTTTAATGTTCAAAGAAAAAGTTTTGTTAAAATAACCATATTTTCTTCTACTGAAAAACAGTTTGGTTGTACAAACAAAAATAGTTACCAAAATAACTTTAATCTAAAAATCATAATTAAAAGAGATTTGAATTATCAAAGGCCCTGCTTTTTCAATTTTTGAATTGAAACTTTTACTCTACTAGTAAAACTTTGCAAATATTTTGAGGAATTAAACAAATTTTAAATGCAGATAGTTATGAAAAAATCTTGACACATTAACTGAGTTAAATAAAATAAATGCAGGAGTGTTTGAGAGTAGGTGTATAAAATGTAAAAATGTATGGAAAGACATAAAACTGAATCTTAAAAATATTAGAATTCATGGAAGTTTTACACAATTATTTCATAATACTAACAACATTTATACACATCCTATAAAAAATCCTATAAAAAGTTAATGAACTTTTAGATAATTTGAAATAAAAATCGATTGAAAAATAGGTAGAACTGGCGTATACATATAACTTATGATATCCCATGCGGATTCTAATTATACACTGTTCTGATTCAGTTCTACAATAAATTTCAATTAAATCGAATGTCATGTAAATTTAGTTAGGGTAAAATAACGTTTCCTCCGACTTCAGTGTGGCAGATTGTGGGATTCATTTAGAATTGTAGGACATATGATTCCACTCACATTGAATGTACGTTAAAGCTGCCTCAATATGCAATTTACGAAAGAGGATCGATTTTTTTTCCTTTACTATTTTACCTTCAGGTGGTTATCGTGCCAAAAATCAGGTCTCTGAAAAAAAAATGTTTTTTTTGCATTCTAAGACTTGAAATTATAATATCAGTCGTCTCTTATGAAAGAAAAAAATGTAGAACTTTTTTTTGTAATAGAGTTTTTCCTTACACGGAGAAACTTTTAATGTAAATTTTTACTAAAGTGTTTTTCAATTTAGTGATAAGCGTATCACTTTGAGATTTTTTTTTTAGTAAAAATACTAAACTTTAAAAGAATGATATAAAACTTTAGTATAAATAATAGTAAAATTCGCCATCAACTATGCTAAAGTTTCATATCTTCCTGAAGTTTAGCATTTTTACTGGCAAACATTCTCAGTGATACGGTTGTCGCTGAATTGAAAAATACTTTAGTAAAAATTGACATAAAAAGTTATACAACTATACTTACAGATTCTTTACTTATCTTAAAAATTGGAAACAGTAAAGTTGTAGAGAATATTTTTCCTAATGAGAGCCATGATTTATGAAAATCGAATCATTTTTTTAAAATCGGTAAAAAGCGATAATAAGGGAAAATTACAAAGTGCAACAAATAAGTTTCGAGACTGGCCGCGGAAAACATCATTGAAACAAGATATCTGAATATTTGTCGATTATTTTATTCAAAATATTCTCCTCCAGTTTCAATACACTTGTTACAGCGATTCAACAGTGATTCAAATGCGTGTTCTAGCCCCCAAGCCAAGGTGTTAACGCCCGTGCCGATGGCTGCATGGTAACAGGGAGAGGTCTTTCCAACGGTGTCTCCAGGAAACCAGGTCGCCTCCTGGAGTACTCAGACCTTACCTCTGCATGCGGGGCTCTCCAGGGGCGGACCTCATACTTCCCTAGCTAATCATGGGAATAACATGGAGAATAATGATTTAACACGTTGACTGCCGGACGGATTTTCCATGGTTTGTCCGTCGTGCAACGATGAATTTTCTATTATGCAATGCCGGTCACCGGTGGCCCCCACGGCGCTGTAGCAAAGTCGAGCCCGATTGCTTTGAGAAGTCTGACGCAAGGCGGCAGAAGAACTGTCTGTACGGGACGCTTCAGATTGCAATGAAACGCATTTCCCTTATTGAGGAAATGGTTCAGAAGATGGAGGAATTTTGCAGGATAAAAAAAATGTTCCTGCCAATTAGAGAGGGTATAGCTGAGGTGTTGCACAAATTGAAGCAACTCCGCCAAGATACTAAACACACGGAAAGCTGGGCCGAATCATTTGGAAATCAGCTGGGAAGGGCTCTTGGTAGGGAGGTGAAACTGGCGCGGACACAAAGTCACAGTGGGTCCACTCATAAAGGAGAAAAGGGGAACGAATTATAATGTTTGCTATCAACAAGTGGTGGCGCTATTGTCGCTACCGATGTTATTTTTAAACTGTTGTAACCATAGCAACCATATCATTGCCACATTGTCAGTTGAAATAATACAGCCGATGCTCATTTTACTCAACTACCGTTCGAAGCACCTCAAGCGTCAGTGATATATTCACACATTTCAGGTTAGCCCACTGACGCATTGTGATGTCCTGTCGTCGACAACGTTTTACTCAACTCCTTACTTTTTCCTATGTAACGCTTATTGATATTCACTTTGGGTGAATTAGGTATTTATCAAATTCATTTTACCCGACTAGGATTTAATAAATGTTCAAATGTCCTTGAGTCCCAAATTTAATCGACAGAGTTAAGTAAAATTAGGTCAACTATTTTTCTCAGTGTAATAGTACAATATTTAACTGTTCATTGTGATTCATATTTAAAAATTCTTGTTGTATTTTTATTCTTTCAGAAATTATTTTCAACTTTAAATCATTTAAATTTATGAAATGGATTTCATACAATATATTTCAAAATTGTCCACTCTTTAGAATACATCGGGTTGGGGGGACGGGGGTTTCGTTTGCATTGATATTAGTTCTTGCTATCAAAACTTGGCGGCGCTGATGCTCATTTTCACTTTTTTAAGTACCCTCCTAAAATACATGGTAGTGGCCGCACTGTGCACAAAGTGTTGAGAGCGTTATGGATGAGGGCTGCCAGACAGCCCCAGAAATTGTAGTGAGCAGTACTCCGGACTTGCGGAAATGACTGAGAGAGCTAAGCCATGAGCCCGCAGGACACTGCAGCCAAGAAGCCGGAGATGAAGAGGCCTAAAGCCTCCCCAAAGGAAGAGGAATAGGTGGAGGTCCCATCCAGGAAAAACCTCCGGAAGATAAAGTCTAACCCGGAGGTTAGGAAACCGGATTGGCCAAGGCGTGCTCGCCCAGAAGCGGTGCTAATAAAGCCCGCTGAAGGAGTGAGCTACGCGGCCATTTTAAAAACCATATCCCGGGGACAATACGTTGCATGGCTTTTCGGGAGGCAGCTCCGAAGAGGAAGCTTTCAAGAGGCCGCGAATGAAGACAAACAGGCAATAAATGGGGACACCGAGGCTCAGCGTAAAGCACCTATAGAACATGACCCTGAAGTTTAAAGCTAACGCAGTTCCGGAGTCATAGGCTGGTGGGAAAGAAGGGGAGTTTTGAGTTTAGTGGGTATTGCTTCAGCTGAGTACCACACAACGTGCGTATATGCATTCTCTATCTCCCTTGAGCAAAAAAATAAATAAATGCGTGTTCTAGCTCATTTTGTGGAATTGCCTCTAGTGCTCGTGTTGTAGCTGTTTTTATGGTCGAAATGACATTAAAAAAACATCCTTTCAATTTCAATTTTGGAAATAGAGAAAAATCGCATGAGACCAAATCAGGTGAATACGGCGGATGATTCATGACACAGACTTAATTTCGAGTCCAAAATTGACGAACAATGAGTGAGGTATGACTCGGTGCATTATCGTGCAATAGAGACCAGGTCTCTAGGTCACGATATTCGGGTCAAATGCAATGGATTCTGGCCATCAGATGCTTCAAAACTTCGAAATAATATGCGCCAGTAATTGTTTTGCCAGTTGGAACGAATCCCCTTTGAATAATTGCTTTGCTTTTCGATCATTTCAGGTGTCTGAACTGAAATTGGCCTTCCTTCACGATTATCATCTTCTAACGTCTCTCTCATGCATTTTCACCAAGTTTTTCGTGAAATTTAATAACTACTCTTTGTTCCATGTTAGTATTTCAACGTCAACGAAAAAGTTTTTATGGGAGAACTATCAAAACTTTGCTATTTATCAAAAAATCTATTAAAAGTATTATTTTTCGTAAGTTTTAAATGTTTTTCATGGAAAATGATGTTTTTTCCATCATGAAGCACAACTGATAATATCATTTGAAATCTTAAAATAATAGAAAAACTTTTTTCTCATGCATGCACAGAAATGGCCACATTTTTTTGCCTGAAACGCGGGCAGAAAATCCCCTTTTTGGGGTACACACGAAAAATGCGGCAGTTATCAATAATTCCCGTATATGGGGGAATAATTGCGTGATTTACGTTAACACCGTGATTTTTTTGTCATTTTCTGCACCATCAAGTGTCGCCATCTGACTAACCAAAAGGTAAGTTCGTTGCGAAAACTTGAAAATATGGGCAGCCAAATTCATCGTTGTGAAAACCTACAATTGGTGCAAAATTGTCTGTGTCAAATCTTCTGACTGACGAAAAAAGTTCCTAAATAACTCCCGCATTTTTCGTGATGTACACATTTGGTAGGAGATTGTGGTATTTTTAAGATTTCATGCACTTGGAAAAAAAATTTTGTACATTGAACACAATCGTTTTGTTCAATTAACAAATTATTTTATTGATTCAACCAAGTTTGTTGCTTGAATCTAATAAATAATTTAGATTTACCAAAAATAACCAAAATATTTGGTTGGATTAACCAAAACTTTGGTTCAATCAATTAAATTTTACCAATCAAACTATTTTGTTGATTGCTAATTGTTCGTATTCATTAATTAATATAATTTGTTATAAATTAATGATAAATCAGATACAATAAGTGAATTTCACAATATAAGGATATATTATATTTAAATAGGGAGAAAGTTATCTTATTTCACAAACACTGCTTCCATCTGTTAGAGAAAGGATCAACTCCTTTCAAGAAAGGGGTAAAAAGCTGGTTTAACTCTGAAGTTAAAGAGACTTTTCCTTATTAGGAGAACTTCAAATAAAATGAGAACTTGCAACTTGGATATGCGATATAAAAGATATTAATAACAAAAATAGATATCGTGAAGCACGTTTCTTTCTCATGTTTTAATTTTCCAGGATTTTGAGTTCTAGAGCTTTCAATTCCTCTTGTAAATTCACGAGTTTCGACCTCAAATGGTGTTAATTTCAGAGCTTTTAACATGAAAGGTTTGAGAGTTCTTGAACTTTTCGAAATTGATCGAGTTCAAGATTAAATGCTACTAATCAAAAGTGGAACGAACGTTCATGATTTTTAATTTTAACAAGCACTTATCATAGAAAATGTAATTTTCAATTTCAAAATTAAAAGCATCCCGTTTTAAAAATAATCAAATATCTGAAGCTTTACATTTTTTTGAAAGATACATTATTTGAATTATTTAACATTTTAGGACCATGGAATTTTAAATTAGATAAATAATGTGTATATAATAAAAACATTTGCGTTGCAAGTATTTCAATACTAAATATATATATGTAGTAAAATAAGAAATGTTGCAACAAATTCAATAATTCAGTAACATTTAAATAACTTTTGGATATTACAGGCGTCCAATGGACATTGTGGGACATTTCGAATTTGTCCATTTGAATATCCAAATTTTAATATTTGGAATTGAAAAAATTCAATACTTACGAAAAACAATACTTTTAGTAATGTTTTTTGTAATACAATTTTATGGCGCCAAAAATTATGCCTTTGGAAAAAAAGTGTTCCTATAATTTTATACCTTGAAATGATATTATCAGTCGTCCCTTATAAAAAAAAACATAATTTTGTATGAAAAAATTAAAAACTCACGAAAAATAATACTTTAAAATTTTTATTGTAAAAGAATTTTTCATTACTGTCGCTTATTACCAATTTAAAAAAAATTATCGAATTTTCATAAATCATAGCTCCTTTCAGGTGAAATATTCTCTACAACTGTAATGTTTCCAATTTTGGAAATTTGTAAAAAATATTTAAAGAATTTTTGAAAATCTTTCTGTGGAAAAAAAAAAATAGTGATCCTCCGATAATGTAGGCAGTGACAAAAATTTCAAACTCAACTAATTAATTGGTAAAAAATCTTCAAATATAGTTACTAAAAAAGAAAAAATTTTTCTTTTAAAAATGGTTTCAACGATTTCAACCACTGGAAAATTTACTTTCAAAATTGGAAACAGTAGAGTTGTAGAGAATATTTTCCCTGAAGAAGAAGCCATGATTTATGAAAATTCAATAATCGCTATAATAAGTATACTTGTAGATTTGTTACTCGTTTTTAAAATTACAAATAGTAGAGTTGTACAGAATATTTTCCCCAAGAAAAATAAGCCAAGATTTATAAAAATTCAATCATTTTTTAAAAATTTGTAATAAGTGGTAGTAAAAAAAATGTTATCACAAAAAATATTATTAAAAGTATCATTTTTCGTAATTACTGAATTTTTTAAATAAAAAATAATGTTTTCTCTTCATTAAGACTCGGCTGATAATATAATTTCAAGTCTTAAAATAAAAGAAAAACTTTTTTCTGGCGCGATAATTAACTACCTTAAGGCCATGGATTAACCAAACCACGTGACCAAATTCCTGTAAATGTTTATGTAAGTTAACATTTTTATTTCACAAAATATCGTTCTAAAAATTTGAAAAATAGAACAAAAGACGGAAAAGAACGTTTTTTAACTTTGTTTGAGTGCAAATTTTGCAAAAACTTTTAAAGCTAACTTTTTTCAAATTTGTTTCAAAATTTTTACCAAAAAAACCAACAGACGCGCTTTATTGTCTTTTGTTACGTTTCCCAAATTTCCAGAAAGGTACTTTGTAAATTAAGAAATTTATGTGCCTCAGCCGCGGAAACTCGTTTTTCCGTTACAGCTGAGAGTAAAGCAATGTTGTATATTCCGTTACAGAGGAATACAATGTAGAAATTGAACTGCGCATGCGCATTATAGTCTTACAGCTGAACGCAATCTATTTCTTATTCTTCTTCGTACAGCGTTAGCACTGACTACTACACAAGACCGATAAAATCAAAATGGCCGGGACTAGTCGCCAATTTGCGCCCGCTTCGTACAACTAGCGCAGCAAACAACTACAATAAGTACTAGATTAGATTCCAATGTACGCATAAAAACTCGTATCCGCACCATAGTCACATAAAATAGAATATGTGCCAATGCACACAATTCGGGACATTGCGAGACTCGCGACAATGCTCGCAGGACTGATCGTGCCTCGGATTCGTCTCGGCTTTATCTCAGCTACGCCTTGGCTTCGATCTCCTGCGAACATTGTCGCTCGTCACGCAATCACCCTCATTGTGTGCCTAGGCACATAATATACTATTATCTTACATGAACGAATTATTGTATAATTTGGTCACGTGGTCCGATTGATCCATGGCCTTAAAACGTCAAAAATGAATAGCATTAGAAAAATGGCACAACACATTTTGTAGTTGTCCAAATTTGTCGATAGATGAATATTAATCATTCTTTATCGAATTTCGAAGGAAGAGGCTATTTCGATATAAATGCAGGACACAGGTATCGAAAAGGGGCAAATAAATAGATAGAAAGTGGTTTGATGAAATGACATGCGCACTTGCAACTGGGTCACCCGTACGAGGGTGGCCAGAGTAGGTACACAGCTGGAAAATCCATCCTGCAGCTGGCACAACTCTTTCTACCCCTTGCTCTCTTTCTCTGTCTCATTTTCATCTCTTTGGCTCTCTGTCTCACTCTCCCTCTCTTTAAGCAACCTAGTCCAGTTTTGTGACATAGGTCAGCGAAGAAGAAAGGACCAAAATCCTGACTCGCCATGGGCTGGACTACACTTCGAACTCGTGTTGTTAGTATCATTATTATTTACCATTATTGTTATCTCTTTTCAATCATGTCAGTTCTGCAAAGTGAAAAATTACCCAATTTCCAATAAAATCTTGTCTTATGCGTTCCTGATGCTTTGAAGCATGCTAGTGTTATTAGAACTGTACTCGGTGCACGTGAAAAGTGTTTTCTTAGTGCCACGTCAAATTAACCCTTATCTCAAGATGAAGAGATACTTATGTGTCGAGCAAATTTCACGTGATGTCAGAATTTTAATTACCAAATTCATAGTTTGCTTTTTGATGTTTTATTTATTTGCTTTATCTCCTAGATTATATTTATTCGAAATTTGATGAAAATTTAATTATTAAAATGTTTACAAAACCGATTTTTCCAGTCTTAAATAATTTTTAAATTTGTATTATATGGTTTTAAATATTTTTTATGAACACAAA
This sequence comes from Diplolepis rosae, assembly GCA_030998225.1. Taxonomy (NCBI): domain Eukaryota; kingdom Metazoa; phylum Arthropoda; class Insecta; order Hymenoptera; family Diplolepididae; genus Diplolepis; species Diplolepis rosae. The sequence goes on along the minus strand of JAPYXD010000701.1, from coordinate 18,500,865 downwards.
ATTAGAGCTTTTAATTTCTTTTATTTCTTTTTTTTACTGTACTTGTAGTTTTTTTCCGTTTTTACTGATTTAAAAATCAAGATTATTTATTTTCGATTATAAATATACTAATAATTTGTCGATTTTATTTTGACAACATATTTCATCAATAATTTGTCTTTTGAAAATTTAATAGATTCCATATAGCGGTATTTTTTTAGTATGAATTAAAAATGTATCTACCTTTTGCATGAAATTATACTAGAATTCACCTGAAAATGCTTAATTCTTAATTCCATTGTTCTGGAAAATTTTTTTTGAAATTTATTAAGATTTTATGGAAATTTTATAAGAGTCTTAATTTTTAATATCAAATTTTTTCTTAGACTGACCATTCTTTCGGAAATAAATCAAAATGTTTGCATAGTTTTTTTATATTTAATGGTTATTTATATCATTCACTAATTATTTATTATGTCTACATGAAGTAAATTTATTTGTAAAAATTTAATCAAAAGTTGAGTAAAGCTGGGACATAGTGGCTTTTGGTGAAAGTTTAAAAAATTTTTACGTTTTCATTCAATAACGAATTATAATGTTTAATCAACTGTTTTAGAGTTAACCCAACTGTTCAATTAAACTTTATAATTAGTTATTGAATAAATACGCAACAAAAATTTTAATTTTCACCAAAAGTCACTATGTCCCAGCTTTACTCAACTTTTGATTAAATTTGCACAAATTAATTTTCTTTGTATATTATTCATTTTTAATACATTTCATCAAAATGGGATTTCTCCGGATCGAACATGAAATATAAAAGCATTTCCAGGGTGAAAATGGCATGTAAAATATTTATGGTTTAAATTTTTTATAGAAGCGCATAAAGTTCCATTTTTCCTGTTATAAAAATGGCCAATGGGGGTCGTATTGTATTCCTACATTTTTGAATTAAAAATCGATACTAAAATACTTTGACTCTGAAATAATTAAAAGTGATTGATGAAAAAGTAGAAAATCCGCAACTAGTTCAGTTCTTATGAATTTGACTTCTTTTATTGGCTACAAGTGATTGACTCTGATAATCAAATTTTACTACGGGAAGTTAGTAAAAAAATATATAGTAATTTACTTTAACGAAATTTGACTGTATATATATATATTACTTTTCATTTATAATTTCTTAAAAATCACAACCAATTGAATTATAATAGTTTCCAACTTTTGAATGTGTGAACAAATTTATATAATTACTTTTGCGAACTGCATGAATATTAATGTTTTCACCAAATTGTGTAAACTCATTGTAAAAAGTGATTTCAAAATTTTTATTTGTCATTGATAAAAATTTCAATCGAAGGTTAAGTATTCCAACATAATTAATTTTAGACTGCATAAAACAAATTTTAAGTAGCCGTCAAATATTAGAACGTGGCTGGTTTGTAAACTCGTTGCAAAAGTATTTAAAAATGTATAATATAATTATGTGACATGTTTGTATTCATGTCTTTGTTTTTTATCTTGACCCAAAATTGAATTCGTTGAAATATCTTTAATTATTCTCTCTATTCTTACAATATCAACTAGAACTATGATTTGCCTATTTACAATCAAAACCTTAAAATCCTGTTACAGTTCCCATAAAAAGTACTTTAACATAACTATTTTACTGAATAATAATTTTTAACAAATGCATAACTTGTAACGACTTTCATAACTGGTATTTATATAATACAAAACTCCTGTTGGAAATGTTTTTTTCACACGGCAATAAATTACCACAAATTACAATAAACCACAATATTCTAACAATTATTATTATTCTCACAAAACATTTTGAAATTTTTCACTACTTTTAATGATTGTCTAATAAGAATCTAAGTGCTTACAAAAAATTGTTATAAGGTGTTGAAAATTACTAGAAAATTTACAGAAAATTTTCACAAAGTGATAATTATACAAGATATTTTCCTAAATGAATTCCGATTCTCTCATTTGTAGCAAATATATTATTGGAATAAAGTTTATTAATTAAGAACTTTAAATTCATGACGATTTACACTGACATATTAACTAAAATAAAAATATAACATTTTCGCGTTAAATAGTGGTGTGTGTGATAAGATTTTTTTTTATTGCCAGGATTAACACTAAACCTACCGACAGTTCTTGTATACCTATTCCTACCGAGCTCGGTCAAATTGACCGTCAATAAAAAAAAGTTATCGATTTTATTATTTAATTTTCTTGGAAAAGAGAAAATAAAACTAGAAGTAAAGAGTGAAGAAAATATTATATGCATATTTTGAGAAAAGTCATATAGTTTGATAACGGTATTATAACGTTTAAATATGTGTAAATTTGACAAAAGTTTGAAAACGGTCAATTTGACCGGTACTGGCAGGTTTAGTGTTAAAATAACGTGTTTTATAATAAATTGAGATCGCTTTAATTGTTTACGTAAAATTCGTTCATGACGTAATGAGGTTTTGAAGCGTCGAGAGGGACAATGCTTCAGGCAACAATGAGTTCATTGTTACATAAAACCTTGCTCCAGTGCGAGTTTCATTATAAGAACAGAAACGACAATCGTCTGCAAGACAGAATTAATCGCTCCTCATACTTCTTTTTCTTTCATAAACTATTAGACTTTACCTTTGAGTTCACAAGCTTTATTTCTCAAAGTTAAAACTGCTTCTAAAATCCAATAAACAAACATTGCCAGTAATCAACTAGATAAACGTGTCGCCTCAAGGAATAAAAAAATTGCGATAAAGAAAATATTCTTGAGAAAAAAAACTACAAAGTTAAACTCAGTCTTTCCTCTGACCTTTCTTCATTGGTTTATGGACTTCATTCGCACGAAAAGCTAAATGGTACATTCAAACGTAACCGAAACTGATTTTTCTTCTTATGGTAGTTTTATGGTAAATTTCACGATCCTAAAATATATTTTAATAAATATATTTTGGTAAATATTCGTATCATGCGTGTTTACAATGAAATATCAAATGAATCGTGGTTATATTGATATTTCACACAAATACAATGTACTTTTTTAATAGAAATAATTTTTGGAATCATTGTTCAAAAAGATATCGATTGAAAATAATAATTTAACCATAATTACGTTATTTATCAATGAACATTCCAAATTTGATCGATACTAACTTGCGTTCATTTAATACGACGACAACTGAAAACGATGGAACATACATACACGCAGAAAAAGATCAGTAAAATTTACAGGAAGTTCGGTACTTATTTGGGCAACATGACTTTTTAGTAAATTTTACAAGAAGTTGAGTTCAATCAACAGATTTTCTGTACAATTCACTTAGCGTACAGTACAATCAACTTAACTCGGATTTTTTCGTATTCAGTAGATTTTACTGGACGCTGAGTGAAACGTACAGAAAATCTGTTAATTGAACTCAACTTCTGGTAAAATTTACTGAAAAGTCATGTTGTCCAAATAAGTACCGAACTTCCTGTAAATTTTACTGATCTTTTCTCTGCGTGTAGGAACACGTGTTCTTTTACTCGACATTACTTTTTTTGGTACTAATAACGAAACAAGGGATTTTTCGCAACAAAAAACTTTTTTTTGCTCCAACATGAGAAATATTCGAATTATTACTTCTCAACGTTTCGTTCCATATACTTGATAACACCAAATTTTTTAAATTTTACATCAATTTCGTCTAAAGAAAGTCAACCCGTTTCTTACCATTCACGTAATATTTTGCTGTGTTTTAAGCATTTGCATGCATCACAATAAACTTTTTTTTTCTTACTGATTTAACGAATTATTTAAGATACTTTTTCATATTTTCCCTATTTACAAAGTTTATAGCTTACATTTTTTTGCATTAACGTGAAGTAATTTCAAATATCATTTGTATTTTCGAAAATAAAAGTACATGTTTCTTTATTGGTATGTGTTCCGCTATTGGGACGTTTACCTCACTATTCAAATATATATTTTAGGAATTAATTTGATCTCGATGAAAGTGGGAATGTTTAAATATTCAATCATTTGTAAAAATTAATTTTTTTATTTTCGTAATTTTTTGTTCAAAAGAGTTTATATTTTTGGTTAATGAATTATTTTAATGCTTGGCATCCATGTGACGATTCATTACAAAGCAAATAAATACAAATTACTGTGTGCTTTGTTAAGTGTGCATTCTGTTTGTAACAGCGATTTTCACAATTTGTACTTGTTCTTGTGCTGACTCAGTAAACATTTGCTTCAATTATTTGTAAATCTACTTTGACATCCAGCTTCCGTGAATAAAAGCTAAATAAATAATAATTATGTAGAAACTAATAAAAAAAAACTAAAAAGAATACGTTTCATGACACTTTCAACCCATTTTTCTAAAAAAAGTAGAGCCAATTTTCAATTTTATATCCGGATCCTGTGAGGAAAAAAACTAACGGAATTAGTTGTTATTGGATTAGTGCCAAATTCCGTGTCGAGCAGTATGTTTGGTCAGAAACAATGATATACTAGATCGTTTGAAAAGTATCAGGCCAAAGTGACAGAACAACATTTTTTTGAGAAAAATTAAATTTTTTTTTCAAAACAGTTCTCTTCCAACTCGATACATACTAATTTTTTTGGTTTTTTCTCAAATTTCACCATTTAGCACTACTCTTTCTCTTCAAAATGAGCTATTAAACAGTCACGAGCGATTTTTTTTCACAAAGATACGGCCATATCAAGTTTTGACATTTATCCGAACAACCTTATGAGCATTCACATTGACTCTTTGGTGCATACCATTCTGCATTCGAAAATTTATCTTGAAAGTTTGTGCTTGCGGGTTTTGATGGTCTGTGAATAAGAATTTACAGTCTGAAAATTGACATTAGAGAGCAAAATCGTTTAATTTCGTAAATTTCGATCCGCCATTTTGAATCCGCCATCTTAGAAATGGAAATGTCAATTTTCTGACTGTAAATTCTTATTCACAGACCATCAAAATCCGCAAGCACAAATTTTCAAGATAAATTTTCGAATGCAAAATGGTATGCACCAAAGAGTCAATGTGAATGCTCATAAGGTTGTTCGGATAAATGTCAAAACTTGATATGGCCGTATCTTTGTGAAAAAAAATCGCTCGTGACTGTTCAATAGCTCAGTTTGAAGGGAAAGAGTAGTGCTAAATGATGACATTTGAGAAAAAAACCAAAAAAATTTCTTGCGCCCTGTACATAACCTCAAAAGTAGCGAAAAACCCCATTTTTCGAGCACATAACTTCAAATATCTCAAAATCCTGACGTGATAGGCTGATTATGATTTCGGATTCGGATTCTACGTCAAAAATTACCCCGGAAATGATCTTTCGTTTTCCAACAACAAATACAAACCTATTATTTGCAGACCTGTGTAATCGCAGGGGCCCAAATATGGAGAATACGGGGGGTGGGGAAGCAATTCGTACTTCAATTCAGTCAATTTGGTAATTGTTTTAATTGCTTTAATTGCTTTGTGTGCCGATGCATTGTCTTAATGAAAGAGGGTTTTTTCGCGTGCCAAATGTGGTCGATTAGCCTTGATTACAGCATCGAATCGATCCAATAATTCGCCATAATATTGAGCAGTGATTGTTTTTCCTTTCTGCAGGTATTCAATTTGAATTATATCACGCACATCCCAAAAAACAGTCGCCATAACCTTGCTAGCCGAGTGTTGCGTTTTCGGTCGCTCTGGTGCACTTTTACAGGTTCTATCTATTGTTTCGGCTTTTCCTTAGTCTCTAGTGTGTAGTGATAGATTCATGTTTCATCAACGGTTACACAACGGCGCAAGAACTCCTTTAGATTACGCTTGAACAGGCCCAAATTGTATTGTGAAACTTCAGCTCTTTCCAAATTTTGCTGGTTAGTGAGCACGCACAGCACCCATCTCCTAGGACGGGGCTAGGCATACCTGTTAAAACCAAAAAAACCCCTCTCTCGAACCAATACACCGCCCGCGGTACCGCCTTTCGGCTTTAAACTTCACGGGCGGTTGGTTCCAGCTTAAAGTCGCGCGCGACTCTTCCGTCATCCGTTCGCCCGGGACTCCCATCCGCGGTCACACGCCCGTTAGGCAGACCGACTAGCCGCGCCAGTCAGGGGAGGAATAAAGCGATTCCTCCCCCGGACGACGCGGACAGCCAAGTCTGTCCAAGACGCAGGACCGCGGGTGCGGGCCCCGATGCGATTTCTACTGGCCCTCCCCGTTGTTACGCTCTCGACGCCCATCAAGCTCCCTCGTCTTCATCACAAGTGTGACGAATGACTCGATGAGCGTCCAATGACTCGATGAGCGTCCCGCACAGCATCCATCACGCACATAACTATCGAATGTTCAAATGATTGTGTAAAATGTTGTGTACACATTCAGTTGAGATGTTTACATTCTTAAAAATCTCACGCACCTCAAATTGACCGTCATCGACCACTGACGGTAGAATCTTTTGATAATTTTTGGTGTAGTCGCGTCTGAAGCCCTCCCTAAACGTGGTTTGATATTTGTGCTCGTATGACCAAACTTTAACTCTTGCATCCACCTTTTGACTGTTGTATTCGATGGAGCAGATTTATCATAATACTTATCTAGCTTTTCTTTAACTTCTTTAGCCATTTTGCCTCTCAAATAATAATGTTTATTGAGGACACGAATTTCGTTTTTTCCCATTGTTCACAAAATCACTAAGATAATGACGCAACAATTACTCTCAAACACAAACTACTTGACAGATTGTAATGAAACTTTGGATAAAGTGTTTTTATATTATAATTTTTTTTTTATATTTAAGATTATGTGTGAATGTGTCTTATTAATCAGTCAGATGATTAAATAATTTTAATATAAAATGACGCTATCATAAACGTTATGAAATAGAGGTGATCAACCTTAACGGACGCGTTAAATACCATTAAAGAAAAACTTACTTAATTGTCGCATATGGGGCTCGGAAAACCCAAAAATGATTATTAAAAAGCCTCTCTATCCGCAATGTGTAACTGTTTGGTGCGGTTTTTGGGCGGGAGGGATCATTGGGCCTCATTTTTTGGAAAATGAAGCCGGAGCGGCTGTTTCGGTGAAAGGGTTGCGCTATCGAATCATAATTAATGAATTTTTATGACCAGAATTGGAAAATATGGATGTGGACGATGTTTATTACCAACAAGACGGCGCCATGTGCCACACAAGTGGCGAAACCATCGGTCTTTTGCGTGAAAAGCTTACAGGCCGAGAGATTTCTCAAAACGGCGATTACAATTGAGGGTGCGCATGCAATAACCGCCTAGGTGCTCGGCCAGTAGGCCGAATGGAGAGGAAGCGTGACCTCTGACAAGCCGAATTTTTCCAAAACGAAATTTCATTCAAGAACTCAAAGAGAAGATTCGTGCCGTTATCGACGAAATAAAGCCCCAAATGTGCGAAAATGTAATGGAAAATTTCATCAAAAGAGCATTGTCCTGCAAACGTAGCCATGGAGGCCATATGAATGATATTGTTTTTCATTATTAATGGCAAACCTTCCGCTATTTAATGAAATAAAAATCAAATGATTTTTCACAAAAAAACATGCGTTCTTATAAATCAAAATGAAACCTCTAATTGGAAAACATTGTGTGTATATATATACATTTTGTCAAAAACGTACCGGAAATTGGTCAATAAAACAGAAACTATTTTTTTCTACTAGCGGGCCATAAAGTGCTAACGAATAATCCAATCATCAAAACATTTTTTAAACGCATTTTCCGGAATCGACTTCAGTTCTTGCCGCGAATTCTCTTTTATGTCTTCTATCGACTGAAAACGGGTGCCTCGAAGTGGTAATTTGAGTTTTGCAAAGAGAAAAACGTTGGCCGGAGCCATATCAGGTGAATACGGTGGTTGTTCGATGATATTCGTTAATTTTTTGACCAGAAAATCGTTCACAATGATAGCCTTGTGAGATGGTGCGTTATCGTGGTGCAACATCCATGAATTTTCGTACCACAAATCACTTAAAATGGTACGAATTAATTCGTGAGACCGTACTCTAAATTTGAATCAGTCAAAATCTACTAATTATCAGTGGAATTTGACTGATTCAAATAGCTAAAAAGAGGTTACTGTAAATCAGTCAAATTTCACTGATTATTTCAGTGAAAATTGACTGATTTGAAAGTGAAAAATATTTTTTTCACTGATAAATCAGTGAAAATTAACTGATTTAATAGTGAAATTTATTTTTTCACTGTTGAAACAGTGAAAAAGCAAATCACTGATTCAATCAGTGAAAATTTGACCGATTCAGATTTAGAGAGTAAGCCTTCTGTAACATTTTCAGCGATTATGCACATGAAATTCCATTTATAATGCAAAATTTGAGACAAATTCTTTGTTCGATATTCTTATCCATTGGAAAAATCGCGAAACACACTTGATATAAACTGACAACATCGAACACTGTGAACAAACTAAATGACAGATCGCGCTCGAACTCAACGTCAGTATAGAGGACAGTGGTGCCAACTTAGTGTCAAAAAGGTTTTTGACAGTCTCTTCAAGCGGGCTTTTTGAATGATCAATTCCCGGTACTTTTTTGACAGTATGTATTTTTCATAGTCGAAAAGAGTTGAAGAAAATTAAATTCACATTCACCTCGAACGAGAAGGAACAGATATTTTTATGAGTAACTGTATTTTTTACGAATCGAAGTGCTTTTTTCATTTGTCTTCGCACGTCTTTATTATTGCTAGATAATCATTCATGATTCTCTAGAAACTATCAATAAATAATAAAAATCGTAAGAAGCAAGGGGGTTCACAATCAAAAAGTCTTTTAAACCGTAAAAGGCTCAATTATTCATAAAAAGCAGTCAAATTCGTTCGTGCTTTTTTCCCAGATATGCTTAAATAGATCCAAAAACACGTTTTATGACACTTTTAACCCAGTTTTCTGAAAAATGTAGAGCCAATTTTTAATTTTAGATTCGGATCCTACGGGGAAAAAAACTAACGGAGTCAATTGTTGTTGATTTAGTGCCAAAATCTGTATCGAGCAGCATTCGCGGCCAGAAACAATGATATATATATTCTATTGTAGTGAGTATAATATAGATGGTTACCCGAACATTATCTCATTATTCAAATAACATGTCTAGAAATTTCCCTGTTTATTCCCTATTTGATTGTGCGTTCAGATCGAGTAATTCGATGAGTGCTTGAGAACAGGTAAAAGTATTTATTAATTTGTAAAATAAAGGAATAAGAAATAGTCATGAAAATGAAAAATAAAAAATCTACTGATCGCGAGCTTCGGGCGCAATTTGATCGACGCGATTTGCACTTCATGCTGTTTGGGCCTCGCTCTTCGCGCTCGGTCTTATATTCTTCGCATACATTTAACTTTATTCCTTGTAATTTGATACTGAAGCTCAAGGCAATTTTATAATATTGTAAATGTGCATTAGATTTTTTAAAATTTATTGAATTTCTTCTTGAAGTAATCATTTTTTCAAGAAATAGAATCTTCAGAATTTTACCGTTCCTAATTTTTGGAACTATATTCGTTAATGGCTGAAACCATTAAAATCAATTTTCCAAAAAAAAATTCTTATAAACAAATAGCTGAATTAGGTAATAATTTATTCATATCAGAAAATTTGAAACGGTCAAGTTGTAGAGAATATTTTTCCTGACAAAATGATCAGTGGTTTATTAGAATGACATCATCTTTTTGAATTTGGTATGTAGCGATAAGAAAAAAATCTGTTTTTGATTTCAAATGAAAGAAAATTAAATTCGGTCAAGGCTCTATCAGCCTTAAGGAACACATTATCATCATGACACTCGCGCTTCGCGCTCGATTTTCTGTATAACTTTCTAATAAATTACATGATTAAAATAAGGTATTTTAAAAAATTTTTAAATTAAAAAGAAAAATATACATCTTATGAAAAAGTATTGCATTTTTTTTATGTTTCAAATTCTTTTCTTGGAAAATAATCTTTTCTCTTTCAAATTAGCACTTCAATAATAATATTACGATTCTTGAAAGCAAAATCATTTATTTTTGCCTGCGGTCTAATTTTCGTGGATGAACTACCTTAAAAACATTTTATCACATTTTTATTTTCCGTACATATCATAAAAAAAGTTTAGAAAACATTAAAACTATTGATCTCACATTTTTCAACTTTAATGTCAAATTAACGATTATTATCAGAAAGTCATCAAAAAGCGTGAGGAAAAAACCCAAGCCCCTAATAACTTAAAAAGTAACTAATGCCTATTTAATTTCGACACGCTGATCTATGAGGGTACTAACTGGGCAGTCTAAGAAGGTCCCAGATAAGCAGCCATATTAATGCCATGCTATTTATTGTTTACAATGTTAATTTATTATTAACACCTTGTCTAAAATGACTGTGAGGTCTAGAAACTCTGAAAAATATTTTCCCTCCCAGCGCCCGGATAGCACCCTACTTGCAGCAGGGTGAGTTATGGAAATCACGATTTATGGTGCAATGACTGTAAAGTTCCAACGTCTGGACAAGTTACTTGAAAATATTTTCCATTTGTAGTAACTTTAATGAAATGTATCTAGAGTGCGATTATCTTCATTGATACGATTTTACAAACCTGACCGCGTTTTATATCCAATTAAGTATTAAAATTGCATTGGCTTCATACTTTAAGGTCTCATGTTCACTTATCAAATCGTCAGTACAAACGGGATCTCTGAGTCTTGCTGACATTTATTCGAATACATGTATTAATCAAGAACACATGTCATATTCGTTTTTTCTTATCATTATATCTTTTTAAAATTGAAAATTTTTTAAAAATATAAGAAATATTTAAAATGATCGTTAGAGGTATAAGAAAATGTCGATCCTTAGAGAGTGATGAAAGAAAATTGAAAAGAATAGCTAGAATGAAGCAAGCGCATTCTTCGCCAATAAAAAGTGTGGGTTTAGTTCATAAAAGCTGGATTTTCTACTATAGATTTAAGGCGTTATCAGAGTTTTTGCCCTTTGAATTTTTTACGTGGAGTAACACATTTTTCTTATTTAACGTCGCACAAGTGTCCAATTTACGTGATATTGATTGAAATTCGTTCATTGTTTTCATCGTTTTATTTATGCTATTAAATATTTAAATTAATCCCAGTAAAAATTACTGCCTAATAAATATATGGTCCATTACAGTGAGTGGCCAAATTATTATACTCTTTGTTTTTGTTAGTTGCATAAACTGTTGTAATGTTGACAATACACATATTAAACTTTTCCCCTGAAGATAAAATGAAATACATCAAAATTATGTATAAAATGACCTCAAGATGAAGTGGTTTTGTCCATTTTTGAGAATTATATTGCGGAAAAAGTCTAAATTTCAAAAAAAAGTTAAGCCAAAAAGTTATACTAATTACCCTCTAGATTCGTAAAGAGTCTAAATTTAGAACAAAAAAGGTGTAATAATTCAGAAAACTCTAATACTAAAAAAAAAGGATTTTAATTTTTAAAAATACGCAAAAGTGATACCCCACAATAATTTATTAAAATTGATTAAAAATTGGAATATAATTATTTTTAGTATTTTTTAACATATAATTTTGAATATTTGAATTTTTACGCCTTTTTTGTTCGAAGTTTAGACTTTTTACGAATCTAGGGGAAAATTATTATTACTTTTTTGGTACGATTTTTATATGCTACGTGAATTTACCTTTAGAGAAAGGCGAAAAACATCAATCATTTTGGGAATTATTTATAATTCAAGAAAAGTTTTGACATTATGATTTTTCATTTTTCATTTTTTTTTCATTTTTCTTCCATTTAATTTTTAGGGGAGAATTTTAATATTTGTATTATCAATATTAGGAGAGTTTATGCGACTAACAAAAACAATGCGAGTATAATAATTTTCTCACTCACTCTAATATAAATTTTCTATCGTTTTTTTCTGAAAACAAATATTTTTTTATGATAAATTTTGATTTTTAATTATTAAAAAATCAATTTTTTTTGTTCATGAGTTTTAATTTCGAAAATAATTTATCTGTCACAAATATTTTCTTCAATAGTTCTAACACATTTTTTTGACTTGGAAAAAGGAAATTTGGATTTCAAAAAAATCTGTTCAGTATATGTAATGAAAAATTATCCAAGAAGTTATAAGACTGACTTTAATATTCTTTAATGGTTAATTTCTAAAGCAATTTTCTTAAAGATTTAATAGAAATCAAATGAAACATCAATTTTTCCAGTTCTACGGTCATACTCATTGAAATGCAATAAAATTTTAAGAACATTTTTTAGAAACTTCTAAGGTTCTCCAAAATTATTAGTCGTAAATTTTCGGGTAAACCCTATAAAAAAATTATTGTATTAACCTACCAGATTGTTGATATAGAACTGACAAAAGTTTTTTGCTTTCCCAACAAATTTTCAGTTTTCCCAACAAACCTATTTGTTGAACCAACAAAGGAGTTTGTTATTGCTTTCTGCTTGACAAAACTTTTTGTAAAGAGAACTAAAATTTTGTTCGGATTTTAATAAGTATTTGTAAATTTTTTAGGAATTCATTTTAAACTGCATGAGAATTCTATTCCTCTTGAACAAATATTAAAATTCCTTGAAGCTTCCTCGTAAATATCACGGGGATTTTGAAGAAATAAAAATAAATAAAAATGAAACACAAAAGAATAATGATATGAAATAATAAAGTAAATAATATTATAAAGAAAGCTTTAAAGAATAAAAATGGTTATCGGTTATACATATATGCATTTCTAGTGGTTTGTATCGGAAATTTTAATATTCAGTAGCTGGTAAATAATTCTAATTCGGCAATACTCTACTCGAGTGGTCCTTCCGTGGATCGATTGGCGTTTATAATTCATAACGAGTGGATAATACATTTTGCAGAAGGAGCTTTTCGGAGCCGGAGAAGTTGGACAGGATGGGGTGAACAGCCGGAAAATGTCGAATGGCTCTACGGGAAGTACGAAGCACAAATGGCTGAAAGCGTTCAAAAGTTTGAAGACCAGCTCTCCCACGACACCACCACCTGCAGAAAAGTGAGTACTTTTTTATCACATACCTATTTCCATTCCGAGACTATTACTTTTCGAATGGAAAAAGATTCGTCCTAAAATTTTTACCTCCTCGTAATCTTTTATTACTTTTAGTCTATATTGCAAAAAGTTCCAAGAAAAATGTCCTTTGAATCTATTCTTCAAATTTCTCTAAGGAAGTGGTTAAAAAACTGTAAACAAATAGAAAATGAAAATATTGCTTTTTTTAAATAAAATTTGGAAGTAGAAATAGAATTTTAATTAGAATAAAATATTATTGAAAACAATTGCTGGAATTGGAAATTTTTAAACTTTTGAATTCAAAACTATTATATGAATTTTAGTTGTTTACATTGATTTTAAATAAATAAGACTCCATTCTTGATATTAAGATTGGAAGGTTGATAATCTATAATGAGAGGATTTTAAAATTTTATATTTTTTATTTTCAATAGAATCGTCTTGAATTTGTGTTATGGTGGTTTTGTGGTAAAAATACAATTTATAGTAATATCTGAACGAGATAATTATTATTTTGGATATTATTAGAAAATTATATATTTTGAATTTTTGAATCTATCTTCTCAATTCTGAAAAATTAAATACCTATTATGATTTTTGTGATTCTAGAATTTGCGAACTACATATATATAACAATGTTCTCTAGTATTAACATGTGACTAACAATAATTATAATTATTTTGCTAACCAAGAGGAAAACAGGCAATGTATCATGCCGTCTCGACAGTCGTTGCGATGTCCAGGTAAACATGAATCATATTCTTATTATCATTTATGTGTTTTGATTCAAAAATTACTATTTCAAATTATTTTCCTTTGAGCGAAAAAGATACCATCGATTTTTGAAAGCATTTAAAAATATATTTAAGAGGCATATATTATTTTTACATTCACATCACATGTGAGAAGGTATTAGATTTTTGTGACATTCAACATCTACTTTTTTTAATAAACGTCGACATTTCATGACAACTTGAATCTGGAAAGAAGGTTTTTTCCAATCCTATCTCTCTATCGTTGACGTCGTTTGTGAACACGACGATACCTTTCGAAAGAATGATCAGATTAAAAGGACGAGTTCGTTAACTCATGCCATATCCGTCAAAAATTCCGAAAATTAGGGCATTTTGTGTGTTTTTGAAAACCACCGTTTGAAAAGATACAAAATTTTCATATTGATTTCTGATAGTGTTTAAAAATCTCTGCAAATTATCCTAATGACATTATTTAATTTGACTAAAATTTAATAGGACTTAAGTTTTAGACGTATATTCTGACGAAAATTTTTTTTTTTCTTTATGTACGTATCATGTCTAAACCTTAATAACAATAGGTTTAAGACACTTCCTACGTTTCTAAATGCAATATCTTGCTCACGAAATAATTTGTTTATTTATTTACTAATATTTCTGAATTATATGAAAACTGTTATGTAACAGGTATCCCTATAAAAGCACAATATATATGAACATAACTTTTGAATTCGCGAATTCAAAACTTTCATCTATACTTTACTGGTTTATCGTCCCTTAAAAATAATAATAATTACGTAATTTCGTTTTAGTGTTATTTAGCCTAAAATAAACGAGTTCATCGATCGTTAAAATATATTGCTGGTTTTATTACTCCCACCTGAAGTTTTCACTGATTCAATAAGTGAGTTCAGTCTATTTCACTGATTCATCAGTCGAATTTCACTGATTCTCAGTGAAAGACTTATAGCTGCTGTCATTAGTGAATAGTCACTGCGAATCAGTGGCCGTTCACTGAATCAGGTTTAGAGAATATGTTTGAATAAAATCTAAATTATTAGACACAGGCCTTTGAAATTTTTAACACTTATTCTTCGTTATATTATCAATATTTTTGGATATGGAAAGCACTCTAGCTAGAAAAATAACTACAAAATTTTTATACAAATATTTTAGGATATTTTTATTTATCTATTTTATTCGTAACTTTTTTCAGTCATTACCTTATTTTCTATACCCAAAAAGTCGCTCCACATTTTAAGGAACAAGACAAAGAATAAATCATGACAATCAGTCAAAAAACAAAAAAGTTATTCAAAGTCAAAAAATGTCCAAAAAACTCAAAATTTTTAGTTTAAAAATACATAAAGGTGCTGGAATTTCTAGAAACCACAAAAACCTTTTTAAATAAAGGTACTAAATATAAAAAAATTATATTGAAGGTCTAAATTCAAAAAATAAAAATATTAAAGGTGGCGGATCTCCTTAAAGTACTTATTAAGGGGGGAGACTCATGTAAATGACCAAAAATGAATACTATTTATTTAAGGCTATAAAATAAAAACTATTCGACAGATCTTTCTCAAATTTTCACGATATATTATCTATACTTTATACATCTAAAAATCACAGTCTAATTTGGCACTTGATACAAAATGGCGGACTTTAATGGCGGCAAAGTAACTATATTTTCACAAGAGGCCCCAAACGGTGTGCATGATTGCGTAAGCTGCATCCATTGGAATCTGAAAAATGACAAAGATTTTTATTTTTTATGATATTCTGTACAAGATGAATGAAAACATTTGAATAAAAAATGCAGAATTGAATATTTTTAACATGATTTTTGAAAAATTTTAATTTTTGATACATTTTTTTCTTGTTTGATTGTGCAAAAAGAATTGTTTAATTTAACATATTTAAAAAATAATCCATAAAAGTTGTAGATAATCGTTTCACCTAACTCAATTATAATTTTTTCAAATTTTCAAGACTATCTTCACTTATATTTATTTTGTGATTTGATCCTAACGTTGAATGACTTTTCAGGAAAAATTTGGAGTCAGAAGGTGGTCACATGTGGCGAGAATATACTTATCGGAAAATTACACCATGTGATGCATGTGGTCAGGTATTACGTGGACATAGTCGACAAGGTTTTCGCTGCCGAGGGTGCAAAGCTAATGCACATGCGGATTGTATTAGCTCTGTACAACCCACAAATTGCCCAAGTTTAGCAACAAAGCGCGGAGGTGGAATTCCTCTTCTTCGAAGACAAAAGCAGTCCGTTCCTCCGTCCGACGAGACATCAGCTTCTGAACACAGTGAGTAATTTAATACACATCCTACACATTGAAGTTTTCGCTGTGATCCAATCTTCCCTTGCTTAATCGAAAAAAAAGGATCGAGACTTTCAGTGACGTTAAACACACTAAAGAGGAAGCTTCTATTGTTGTATCACTAACCTCATCTCGTGAAATATAACTTTCCAATTTCGGAACAATTATAGCAAATCAACCAGTAATATAAACATTCTTCACCAATATTATTTTATTTTATTGGCTCAATACGTGATTCTTGATCAAATATAATCAGAAGCAAAGCACGATTTTTAGAAAATTATTTCTAAATTATGTATTGATTTCCTTCAAGGTAGTTGTCGTACCATAAAATAGGTCTCTGGAAAAAAATGTTTTCCTATGATTTTAAAACTTGAAATTATATTATAAGATATGTCTTATGCAATAAAACACATTATTTTAAATAAAAAAATATAAAACTTACGAAAAATAATACTTTGAATAATGTTTCTTGTAACTTTTCAATGTCTGAAATCATTGAAACTATTTTTTAAAAAGATACATTTTCTTTTAATAAAACTTTTTTACTTATTTTCGAAATTAGAAACATGGTTTATGAAAATCTAATCAATTTTTGAAAATTGGTAAGGAGCTACACTGAAGAAAAATTCTATTACAAAAAATGTTATTGAAAGTATTATTTTTCGTAAGGTTTACATTATTTTTATAAAAAATAAAGTTTTTTCTTTTGTAAGACACTACTGATACGACCTGTTTTTTATCACAACTAGCCTAATTTATTAATTTGTTATGAAAATGAGTATATCATTCTATCAATTATTTTAATTGATTAATACTTTTTAATATCATTAATAGTGTTTTAATGAATTTTTGGTTGAAGTGTAAATATATCCACGCAAAAAAATATTGAAAGCTAATTTTTTTACATTGTCTGTGAAATACTTTTTTTATAAATACATTAATGTTCTGTATTGTATAATGCCAATATTCCAGAAAAGCCAATTTTTAATTTAATTCTTTTTGTGTCTGAATTCGTAAGAAATATATTTTCAACCCCAGGGGTGAAATTTAAATTTAAAATATCACTCAGATATTCAAAATCTGTAAAACCTTTCGCAATCTCATGAAATAATTTGAGGAATTTTAAGAAATTTATTAAAATCTTTCAAAGTATAAATAACAACAAAACAACTTCTTCAAATTGTGAAAGACGTAATTCATAATTCATAAATAAACAAAAAATATATCTCTTCTTATTGAATAAAAATTTCTTTTGATTCATTCACATAATCTGGATTTATAAAAAAATAAAATTCTCAAAATCTGAAAAAAATTGTGTGCTTATTTGTACTAAAAATATTCGTGCAAAAAATGGCTAACTTTCAAGGATCAAAATTACGGTAATTTATTTTTGAGGTTTTATGTTCAAAATGATATATCTGTGTATGTGTATATTGCAAATTACTTGGGATTTTCTGTAGATCTTGAAAGTCAAATGAGTATATATTCGTCAGTGGAGAATGCGACGTTAGTCAGGCAGGATAATCCTGTCTGATGGAGAATGTACTTATCTACTTTTGGAGACAGAGGGGTTCGCTTGTCAGAAAAAATCCCCGGTCTTTTTATTTCGATTATACCTTCTAAGCGTGGAAATGGCCCTCTTAAAATAAGTAAATAGATTTCATTGGTCTATAAGCATATTCTTTTCTCGTGAATAAATAATTGAACGTCTAGATCTAACAACTCGCCGCGCTCTCGAGGACACGTAAAAGTATTATTGATCGGTCAATAATTTTTGACAAAAAAAAATTCAAAATATAAACTTGTAGAATTTTTCAAGGCGCATTTTTTTCCTCTTATAATTTTCTAATCCCATTAATATTTTTCATGATAAAAATTGAGAACTGTAAACAAATTTTAACCTTAAATCAATGTTTTTGAAAAGAGAAATTACGATTTCCTGTCTTAATATTAATGAAATGCAACGAGTTTTGTGCAGTTATATGTGGGAAATTGTAGTTAACCATAGGAGTTTAATCAAAATTGGTAAATAGTTTCTCCATTAATATTATTTAATAAAGTTGCAGTAAAAATCAAAAATCATATTCTCCGAGTGTGAAGAATTTTTTCTTAAAGTTTTCAATCAATTGAAAAAAAAAATGTAGAAGTTGTCAATTATTCAATATTCAATAGAAAAATATGCTATTTATTTATTATTCAAAAATTTTCACCACTCATTTGTGAGTTTTGAGTTAATTGATCTTGAATTCCCAAGATGTAATTGCTAAAATAAAATTGCTAATCATTTAATAGGGTGATTATTACATCATATATTAATTGTTGCGTTTACCAAAGTGCATGATGAATTGAATACGTTCGGATTGTGAGATTTTTCTTTTTTAATTTAATGCAGTAATTTCGTTTTAGCGTTTACCTTTTGGAAATTTGAAATAATTTAATTCAAAACTGACGATTTAGTTATAAAAATTTTAATGATAAATAAATAGCATTTTTTACAATTGAAAAAAAGGTGTTATAATTAATTGATCATATTAATAGAATTCGAAACAAATTGTCGAGTCGATTCAGTTAATCTGAAATGGTGAGAAGTCGGCCGCTAATTTCTTATAGAAATTATATCAGTCAACTTTCCACTAACACTAATTCAGAAAAAAGGTAAAAAAGATGGATTCAGATTTTAAAATGTCATTCAGTGCTGAGAAAATGAAAGTTATGAATCTTTCGATTTTCCAATTAAACAAAAAGACTCAAGCACTTTAATATATTTTATTGATGAATCAAAAAATAAATATACATTTGGGAAAAGTCATTAAGTTTAGTAGTTGAAGCGCACGTTTTATCAACTTTTATTGGTGATTAACAATTCAATTTACGATTGCCAAAAAAAAAACAAAAAAAAAATCAAACGTTTTAGAAATAGTTTGTTAGCCAAACAATTAAAAAAATTTTGATCGATAAAGTAATTTACTTCAGGAAAAAATAAAGAGTAAAGTTTTTTTCGGTAAATACCCCTTATGTAAAAATGTCGCTTAACTTTTCCTGCCATGAAAGTCGATTTAATCTCATATACGTTTCTAAAAATCGTGCTTTTGCATTTTAGTCACAAAAATTGAATCAACCACGTAAGTACTTTTCTGGAAGATCCTCTTTGCGTAAAGCATTAGTTAAATTCTTGTAAATAAGACAGAAAAAGCTATGCTAGAGTAAAAGAAAATAGAGTATTAAGAAAATATTACAATGCTACAATGTTTCTCAAGAAATGTAAATGCTAGTTATTAAAGTAATTTAGTAAATGAAAATTTTCGTAGTTGAGTCTGAAATTTTACAATAAACTCAGTTTGACACTGGGAATAGTATTTAATCATTAAAGGTGAGATAGATGCTCCGCCACTGAGGATCTCGATCGATCAAGAATGTCAATTGTTGAAGAGTTGAAGAGTTGAAGAGCCAACTGTTCTTTGAAAGAGATATCTGTGTGTAGAACTGATCACAAATGTATACGTACCTTTTTCCAATCTTCAAAGAGCAGCAATTAATCACCGAACTAATCAATTTCCCCTGTCACCTTTCGTTCGTCCCTCTTTAGTTGGGAAGTTTTCTGCTCATCGCCATTCGTAGCACTATCTAGCACCCACCCCATGAGCCCACAAATGCCCCTCATCAGCTTAAATGTCCCGTGGTACGTCGAGAAAGGTGCTTCGTCGAGTTCTTTAAAATTGTCACTTAATAGCTTTCTTAATTTAGAGAATTAAATGTGATGAGAGCTTAAAACTGTTTTTTATCTTTGGAAGGAAATTTTAGAATTTTTCCAAATAGAATCTACAGCGATTATTTAAAGTTTCTTTATTAAACATTTTCTAAAATGGCATCCTTTAAACTGTTGTATTAAAAAAAAAAAAAAAACCACCCTTGATTTTTTACAGAATTTAAAAGAAATATTCAAATTCATTTCGAAAAAAATGAATAGAAAGGTTTCTTTTTATCTGATACCCATAAATTAAATTTGAACTTATGTCACCTCTCTTCAATATTTTACAAATTTGGAAAATGCCTAGAAGCATTGTCACACTAAAAATTATATAATGTAAACGTTTCAGATCTAAATAATCGAGTAATATTGGTTGCTTAAATAAAATTAACAATAACTTTAACCTTTTAGTTGTTTCGTGATAAAACTTCCTTAATTCTGGACAGTTTATAAAATTATCAGAGATATAGAACTCTAAATAAATTGATACATTTGCTTACAAATTGGAATTTGGTCCAATCTTCAACAAGTTAATAAATTTGGGAAATTAAAAAATAAAATATAAATTCAATCTGACCCAAACATTAACATCTCAGTTTGTTTCTTAAAGAATTCTCTTTTATTTTACTCCTTATTGTTTTTGTTAAAATTATTAATTTAATTAATATTATGTGTGATTTAAAAAAAAAATAAGCTATTGATCAATAATATTGGATAGCAATTACACTTTGTAGGTAAAATGAAAGAAAAAAAAAATTTCAATGTCCATTAATTTACTGCATTTAGTTTCCGCAACTTTTTTCGACAATAATAATCATTCTTTGTTGAAGTTTTAAGATATAATATAAGGGGTGCTATGATAGGTCCCAACACTTCTTTTTGAATTGATTAATCAAAAAATAATTTATTGTTATAACATGCGTGTTAAGAAAATTAATTTATTTGATAATCCAATCTAAAGAGAAGTCACGAGACTTGCCTTGGCGTGACCTTTAACATGTCTTGAAACTTGAGCGAGAAACAATTATGATTTCAAACAAGAAATTGCGGAAACTTAACTGCAGATTTTAAACGTTTTACTTTTTTTCTTTTTCAAATTACTAATATGAAATTCCTAACAAACTTAATTTTGCCAATTTTATATTTCTTCTTCACAAAAAATCTTATATTAATAAATAAATTGGCAAAAAAGGAAAAACCAATGTAATATTTTTTCAATGAATTAGAAACATTGCAAATGAACTTATAATTGTTAAAAATTCATTTCCAAATACATATGAAACGTCAATAATTTTTTTAATGGAATAAATAATTATTATTACAATACAAACATTAATAAACCAATGGCAGGTTTAATTTGTTTTACAGTTGGTAGTCTCTTAAAATTAAAATCAAATAAGATTAAAAGATTGATAATACTTCATATTTTTTATTTATATCGAAATTTCATATTATATTTTCAATTATTTTCATAATTTTTTTTGGCCAAATTTTGTATACAAACTTCAAAATTATAATTTAGGTCTGAATAAGACTTTGCTATTAATAATATTATATTATTTATGATTAGACAATTCCTCAGGGAATAAAATTCGTATTTTTAGCTAATAATTATTATTGTTAAAAATAAACTACATTTACAATAATTATTATTACAAAGTCTTGTGAGAAGAAAATTTTTTGTCAACCTGAAAAAAATTAAATCTGCGCATTAGTTTATTAATATTGTTACGTACGAATAACTAAACCCAATACAATGAAATATTAAGTTCGATTACTCGCCCGCTTGAGGCTCCAAACTGCCAAACTCTGAGCTTAGGAAATTTAAAATTTAGTAAACCAAAATTTGTTTTTAATCTGGGATCGTATTTGCCCTCTCCTCTGACTGAGGAGGCTATACCCTTTGCACAAGAAAACCCCCTTTTTCTTGAAAATAAAGCTGAATGAAAGGATAAGTTCAAAAATTACCAATTTTTATTTTTCCAAACAGGTGAAAAAAAAAATTAAATGTGGGGTACACACATACATATAATTAGAACAATACCTTACATCGAGTTTTTCCTAATTCTACCAGTACTAGGAGAGAGAGAGAGAGGTTTACCCCTGGGCTCCTTATTCGTCCTAGACCGGGCAGTGGTTTCCTGTTGTTGCGAAGAAATCACAACTTGAGTCTTATTGGTCGGTCGCGCACAATATGCGCACACCAAAGAAATTACCGTTTCGCCACCTGCTTTTGTCGTTCCTTCAAATAGGAATTTTGGACTTTAAATTAGCCCGCCGAAGATTGAAATATACTTGAATATATTCAAGTATAAATTTGCTTCCGTCTAGATGAAGACTTTTGGGTATTTTTCGTCCGCCCGACACGATTCCAAAAATAAATAAATACTCGTTAGATAAAAATTTTACGATTTTACTCGACTAACGAATCGCGAAGGAACTGTCGATCTAGACCGCAGACGGGCATGATAAAAGAAAAGTATTTTCTTTATTATTCTAAGGTCAAGATCTAATCAAGACACTTAGAAGACTGCGTAATTGCCTGGTTTAGATCCAACTCTTAAGCTCATCGCCCGGTGAGCATGGTAGGGATTTTTGTTTGCTAAGGAGTTTTGGATTGGATGAAATAAATGTGGCAGGGGTACGTGGGAAACTATGTGAATGCTGAATTTTAGTAATCCGACTTTTGCTGACCCATAGGTGTTATTGGATACCTTCATCCTTGCTATCTTAGCAAAAGGAAGTGGCTCGCAACTATCATTCGATTCATATCCATTAATTATTTTAGAAACGATTTTTAGTTTCTCCTAATTCAGGTTGGATTGAAATATTATAGTTTGTCTGAATTTTAATTGTTATTAGGAAAATTGTTACTGAAACAATTCCATTGTTCAGAGGATTTTATTTGATGTCTTAAAAGCACGTGGCTTTTGTTATGGTAGGTCAGTCGGCAAGCATTTAGGCTTGGATGGGTGCGGGGTACGGGAAGGGGTAGGTGTGTGCTGGACCTTACGCTGAGCGCAGAGTCGGTCGTGGCAGTCATAGAATCGGGTAAAATATATGCATATATCTGCCTTCTTTGGTGCGTGCCTGGGCGGACGAAAGATGGAAGCAAGCAAAAGCAGAAAGATGGAAGCAAGCAAAAGCAGAAAGATGGCTTTAACGCGAGATGCTAGCTTGAGCTGCAGGGAGATAGCTCTCTCTCTCTCCATATTATCTCTTTCGTTCTCCTTTTTCCTATTCTATTCCTTACATCTCTTTTCCATTTCTTTCATCTTCCCTATTTGTTCATTCTTTTTTATTCATGAGATGATTTTCGTGTGGTAGGCATGCAGTACACATACATATATGCATATGTATGTACATATATACACACGTGCATGTCACATTAATTTCAATGCGTGCAACATAGTTAGATTCGCAAAAGTTATCCCATTCAGAACCCATATCGAAAAGCCTCTCGTACATGGCTACATAGGTTTTGAATGAGGATAACTGATCGTCCTGGAATTTATAAATTGGGATTTTGACGCTCATGAAAACTTCTTTCGAGTCGTACATTATTTTTAATCGCTTCTCCTTACTCTTATTTGTAGCGGTGGGACGAGCGTGTTACATAGCATCTCGATCTACTTCTACCTTTCCCGCGCTCTCTCATTCTTACACTTTGCTCTCTCCCATTCTTCACTCGCATTTGCCTCGAACCAACTCGCCACCCCAGAAATGTTGAGTCGCGGTGGTTATCAGGAAGGCTCAGGTTACGAGCGATTCAAGCGTAGACTTGCTTCATTGTAACTCATGAACTAATGTCAGCATTGAGTATAATATTTTATACCGACATTAGTTCAGCAAAAAGATTTTATTTTATAGACTCGCACGTAACAAATATTTTTTATAATAATAATTTCGCTCATAAACGTACTATTTACACTTGATCAGTATTTCTAAATTAATTTTGACCATTTCTAAGTTTATTTGTAGTTTTTCTAATCCATTAAAACAATAATACTTTGATAACAATCTGTAACACAATAATTTCAATTCGTCCTCTTGAAATTCAATTCGAATAAATCCGGAACCAATCTGAAGTATCTCTTTAGTCCGTATCAATCTGGGCGTCCACTCCAAATTTAATCCGAACGAATTCGAGATCTTTGAATCCGGATAAGACTCAAAATATCTCGTATTGTTGCGGAAATAGATTTCGGAATAGGACGAATAGAAGTTTCCCGAAGTGGAACTTGCATTAGGACTGTTTGTTACAGAAAATCCATAACCATGAAATCACAGAAATATTTCTGAACTCTAAAAATAACTATTTCGGTACAAAACGGTACGAGAATATAACGTTTTAATTCTCAATCTTGTAAATTCAAAAATATCACATAAGCTCAGTCTTTTTCCCTATGGATCAGGATGTTCAAAACTTGCTCTATTTTCCACTATTGAAACGTGAAAAAGAGGCGAAGAGTTAATTAAAAATTCTGAAAAATAATGATTTTTACTTTATTAATTTTTAATTTTTATCATTTTCAGAACTTTGAATTTATCCACCAAATTTTATCATTATTGATTTTTAAAGGATTACTTTTTCACAATTTTATAGTTTTTTTACTGATAGAATTCATACAATTTGAGTGTTTCATGATAGTTATTCAGTTAATTGCACAATCTTAGGTGCCATCCATAAATTAAGTAACAGATTTTTGGGGGGAATCGGGTAAGTTTTATGATTTGATTTCTAATTGAAAATATTCTATTTTAATATATGTATTTCGATCTATTGGGTCGTCAAGAAAGTCATTTCGTTTCTTTTCACAATTTTCAAAGCAAGTTTATTAATACAAATAATAATTTGAGGCTTCATTCTTAAAAAGTAATGATAGTGATAGTTTCACTCAGTTTCAACAGCTCATAATACACCTCACCGAGCTGGTCCCACCAAATGCAGAGCATAACCTTGGGACCTTGAATAATTGATCTGGCCGTTGACGTGGAGGTATGTCCAGGCATTCCCCATTATTTTATGCGCTTGGAATTATCGTGGTGGACCCATTTTTCTTCGCTGGTCACAATACGATTTAAAAATCCCTTCAGATTCTGTCTTTAAAGCAGCTGTTCACAAGCAAAGAAACGCCGTTCAACATCTTTCGGCATCAACTCGTACGCAACCCAATTTCCTTGCTTCTAAATCATTCCCATGGCTTTTGAGGCGTTTCGAAATGACTCGTTGAGTCACTCCCAATGATTCTGCCAATTCTTCTTGCGTTTGGCATAAAATGTTCAGCAAGTAATACCTCCCATTCGGAATCTTCGAAAATTTTCTCTTTTCCACCGTCATGCCGGTCGTCGACATCAAAATCACCGCTCTTGAAGCGTTGAAACCACTCACGACACGTTTTTTCACTAAAAGCAGCTTCATCGTAAGTACTTAAGAGCATTCGATGAGCCTTAGCCGCAGTTTTCTTGAAATGAAAGCAGGCAGTCAAAACTTTCCGCAAATGATGAGAATTTGGCTTGAAAACTGATATCTTCGATCGAGAATACATTTATGATGCAAGCACAAATTCACTAATGTGGTACTGTCGTTATGTTGATAGATGTCCAAGCTTACTGTGTGACATTTTTGATCTGCCTATTTCGACTAGCACTTACCGTTGCAGCCATCTATCGAAAAACGGTGAAAGCAAAATTATACACCTAATACAACATTTGATTCTTCCGTCGTTTTTCCGTAACAGAGAGCACTGAATCATCTGCCACTCTACCTATTTTAATACACACGAATTATGGAACATGGTTAAACATCCACTCAGGAATGTTAACATAAACACAGCTGATAAACACTCTACAAGAATTTTCGCTGTGTTCGACTCTGAACGGCAAGCGCAATATTGTACGCATCAGCACGCATATTACTGTACATGGAGAATAGGCATAAGGAGACCAAAATAGTGAAACCAAAAATAAGCGAATTTTACTCTTACACTAATAGTTACGAAACTTCGGGAGTATGGTGCTAGTGCTGCAGTGGCAGGAAATGGCCGCCGTTATAAAGATTTACGCTACCCATGACGGCGACCATTTTCTGCCACTGGAATACACACGGAAAACGAACTCGGCAGTTTGCTCGCTCCCCACAGTGGCGTCACGCGCCCAGAGTGTGCGGGTCGGCTTCTTTCAGTTTGGCAGATTTCCTGCCGCTAGCTATACACGGAGTCCAAAGTGTGGCTGTTAGACGCACGCACACTCTGAGCGCGTGACGCCACTGTTGCGAGCGAGCAAACTGCTGAGTTCTTCTTCTTCTTCTTCTTCTTGGTTGTGGCTTCTTGCTGTGTCTAGCAAATAGCCATATCAATACAAAATTAATATCATTGGTCCACAAAAAAAAACTATATGTCCAGTACAAAAATCCAGCAGCAACAGAAAAAACAAAACACTACTCATCCACAGGCGTAGAAATCAGGCTCAGTAGTTTGAAAGCCAACCAGTAACTAGCTAGCTTGTGCTGTCTATAGGATAAGAGGGAAAGGCAAAAAAGCAGTCAATCAGTCTACAAGGCAGATGCAAAACAGGCAAAGGCATACATTCGCTGATCCTAAATAAGCAGGTCTCCAAAACGGAGAAATCTCCCCAACTCACCAACAGCCTCCGGGTCCGGCTCAAAAATCAAATCACCCAAATCCGTCTGCTCCGGGGGCCTGCCCGGGAACCGCTCCGCCAGGAAGCAAAAGAACCTCGGTCTGCCCTCCGAAAGGATCGGACACTCACTGATCAAGTGTGCAAAGCTCTTCAGCTCCGTGCCACAGCTGCAACCAACGTCCAAGTCCCACCCCATTCTGATAAAATGGGAGCCGGTGCAAATATGTGAGGATCTCAAGCGCGTGATCAGGCTGATATAACCCCTCGGAAATCTGTAACCCGCAAACCATGGCCTGGGAGTCTTGAAGGTAACCCTATTGAAGTACTCACTACGACCAGATGCAGAACGTACGTAGGGCCATTAAGAGCAGCACCAATACCTAAAGTCCCGATCCAGTGCGGAATAGAGGTCAGTCAGAGGAACCCCACAATGCACCGTGAAAGGTAGCCGAGAGGCCATCCTAGCGACACAGTCAGCCTGCTCGTTACCGCTGATCCCAGAGTGCGCAGGAATCCACACGAAACCAACCGCGCATCCCCGTTCCCGAATAAGAGAGAGGAGATGGAGAATCTTAAACACGTAAGGAGACACACGAGAAGAGAAAGGAAGAGCCATCCTAAAGATATACTTTAACGCACAGAAAATCGAGTACAACTCCGCAGAGAGAACCGAGGTAAAAGCCACAAGACGAATGCCGAACCTATAATCCATCGAGGGGACGCAGAAGCCAACACCCACCACCTCCACAGAATCGTCCCGTGACATATCAGCAAAAACACGGACAGAGTCCGGGTACCTGGCACCAACCAAACCCTCAAATTCCAGAACAGGGTCCACAGCGCCCCTCACCTCTCTGCCGGTCGCGAAATCCAGAGTGACGGGGTCGGTCACCTCAATCCACGAGTAATAAAAGTACAGAGGACGTATAGTGCGGAAACACATGTTCCTGAGAATAAAACGTCCACCCAGAAGAGAGCGCCTCAGCCCAAGTGGCGGCTCACTCGCCTCAGACTCAGAGAGAAGTACAGCGATGGGGGTCGAACGCATACACCCCAGAGCCACGCGTAAAGCCTCATACTGAGCTCTATCCAGAATCCTCAAAGCCGTCCCGGAAGCCCCGGCAAACAGCGGGGAGCTCCACTCGAGATATGCCCTAACCAGCCCTCGATACACGGTGAGAAGTAGGGACGGGGAGACACTCCAGGACACCCTAGATAATGCTTTAAGTACGCCAATCGCAAACTGCTGAGTTCGTTTTCCGTGCAAGCGCTGCGTTCAGCAAGATCTAGCATTTTAATGCATTATGAACTGACGAGAGAAAACTGCTCGTTTTTCGTGAAGTCTGTGTACACTACTTTGGTCTCCTTAGGATGTTATTAAATAGTTTTTAAGTTACGTTTCACGCTAATTTCAAAATCTTGTTTCGAGGAAAACGCGTGTTAATTTTTGATGTGTGAAAACTGTAGGATATTTTGAACTTACCAATTAATCAGCAATACAGAGAACAATGGAGTTCAGAAGAATATGAACGATTACTCAAAAACAGGAATGATCACTAAAAGAGAAAAGAGAGTATTAAACAGTACAGGACTCACTCCCAAACAACGTGATTCTCTGTCCTGCCATCTAGTAATTATTCCTATTTTCTAATAACCACTCCTGTTATCCAGTAATTATTCATATTCTTCTAATCTTCATTTTTCACTGTAAATTCCAGTGCCATATAAAAATTCCTTCAGCTTCCTCAAAGTAGATAGATTTATATTTTTAATAACAACACAATTTATGCACTGCCGTTATAAAAAAAGACGTTTCACCGCTCTCACGTATATTGTAAATTTATTGTTGCATTTTTGCTAGAACTAAACTACGTATTAATTATTTTTTGTCTCCTAAATGATATAATTCTTTGCGATTTAAAACTTCCGCTGATAAATATTAAATTAACGTAATACACAATACTTAATACGGCCCTGGTTGTTCACACTTTAACCTTCCAATTACTTAACCCAATCGAAAATACTCATACCCGAAATGTCTTCTCGATCGAGGTTCGAGTGTATTGAAAAGGAGGGAATAATAAAAGATAGGATCTTTGCCCCGAGCGCGTCCGTATACCTGCGGCGTGCTTCGAGACCTCAAGAAACGTGTTCCGCTCAGAGTTTATAACTTCTTAGCTAATTCGGAAATAATTTTGAAACTTTTGGATCATATTATTCAGATATTAAAATAACATTTTATGCAAAAAAAAAAATAAATTTTTTCAAAGTTCTAAATGGATTTCCTCCCTTAACAAATTTCATAAATTTCAAGCTTTTCGGGTGTTTCCAAGGCAAACAATTGAAATTTTTCTTTTATATTTTTTAACATGAACTTTTTCAATTTCTCCTCACGCTTTCAATACAGTCAAGTCTCGTTTATTTCAAGTCGAGCGTCTCGTATATTTCAAGTTTCACGCTCCTCTCCACGCTCCACTATTTCACTGTCACGTGACGCTCTGTGGAGCGCTCGGAAGTAGTGTAAAGAGTGGGGGCGAGGTGCATTCAGTTGTTATGGCAACTGAGGCAGTGGTGGGGACCCCTCGTGACTTGAAATAATCAAGACTCTCTCGTTTCGAAAAATTGAAATAAACGAAACTTGACTGTAATGTGAATCGAAAAAGGACTAAAAAGTATTTGAAATTTGCAATACTTTTTAATGCGAACCTTATTACTTGGGCTCTTGTTCACACTTGCACTTTAAAAAATGGAGCAGGTTTTTGGATCAACTGTTATAAATGAATATTAAAAATTGTATTTTTTGACGACAACCACCTTTCTCGTTATGAAGTAATGTAACTAACATCTGTACCACGATGCTTGTGTGCTTTCCATTTCGTCCGCTACTCCATGGGCAGACGTGGACGCCATATACCAGGTGCTGAAGCAGGCTGGCGAGATTCGTGGAAATTCGACAAATTCACCACCTACGCCTCCCACAGCAGATCATCCTCCTTCCGGCGCAGCTTCGTCAGCGAGGACCTCTTCCCAACCCTGTTCCTCGTCCACCTCTGGTAAGACCAACGCCAATCCTTAACCAAAGGTCGCATTTTTATTTTGCGCCAAATTTTCTCTTTATATTCTCCTTTATAAAAACAATCACAAGACTCAAGTCTCAAATATGAAAAAGAATAAAACTAGTCAGCCTTTCAGGAAACAAAAATATGAAGTCTTTGGAATTGAAAATGCATTTTAAGTACTTTGTGAAGTTACAACAGAACCTTTGAATTTAAATAAAGATCTAGTTTAGTTTTTAAACGATAAATTATTTACGCTTTATAAATTCACGAACGAAAGACTCCCCCGACGAGAGTAAAATTTACATCGTTTCGGAAGATAAAAATGTGCTCGCCTCCGGCGCAGCAGGGTAGTAATAAACACGGATAATAATGAATTATATACAGTAATAGAAATATGTTACCAGGAAACATTTTAATGAACAAATTATAGGATATAATCTCGATTTCAAATACGAATGTGAACGTTGTGCAGATCAGTCATGGGTGAAAACTTTGGAAAAAAACTAGTTAGTGATACAATACAACACGAAAAAAATAAGTAGTTATTAAATCTGTTACAGTCACTGAGTCCATATGTTAAAAATACAACGGCATACATTTTTTCTATATTTAGTAGTTTTTTTCAATACGATTCACCGCTTTTTGGTAAAGATAACAAATTTTTTTATAAATATTAAAGAAATTTGTGTTAAATTTAGAGAATAAGGAAATTTTTTTAAAATGCGTGTAAAAATCTATTATTATGTTTACAAAAAAATAGTAAATTGTATTAAAATATCTCTTCAAATTATAAAAAAAATTTATGATGCTATTATTTGAACTTACGGACTCAGTAAATTTTACAGATTCTTTTCTCCGTGTATTTTTGGAAAAAATGCATCTATCCTTATTTCTGTCTATAATTTTTATTAATTTTTAACAATAATACAGCTCGACAAAAATGGACTTTTTTTGTAATCAAAGACCGAACTCGGTATCTCCAAAAGATTTTGATGTCCTAAAAACAAACCTCTTGTCCAAATTTCTCCAGCATGGACGGATTTTAAGATATCCAAACCTAAAAATAAAGAATATAACACGAGCCACGAATTTTTTTGTTAAAACCTCTAACGGCATCATTCGGTACTTCTTTTTATCTTTTACTTCCATTTCGGATCATCCCAAATACAGTTTTTCCTCCGAGATAGGGTACATTAAGGGGATCTGACACCTTTAATATTTTTATTTTCATTTGTTGAGTTTAGGTCTTCCATATAATTTATTTTATGTTTAGTATCTTTATTTAGAAAGGTTTTGGGTTTTTTTAAAAATTCCAGCACCTTTATGTATTTTAAAACTAAGAATTTTGAGTTTTTGGGCATTTTTTTACATTTTTTGACTTTGAATAACTTTTTTGTTTTTTAACCAATTGTCATGATTATCTCAAACACGGAACAACAAAATCTCGTTATGATTCGAGAAATGTAAAAAAAATCTATTTTTTAAAATATCACACAGGGTAATCCCCTTGACCATTTGAGTTAGAATCTGTAAAACCTGAAGTTAACCAAAAAAAGGATTTAAATATTCCGAAATACACCAAACTTTTATCAATCGAATAATAATTTTCTTCGCAATATTGGAATTCTTATTTTCGTTCAGCTTTTCGCATTTCAGTGTGAAACAGAAATGGTGAATATGCCATATCACTGAGAAAAAAATGGGTTAGGTGTAATTCAACATGGAAATGAAAGATAAAAAGAAGTAAGTAATAATGCCGTGAGCTGTTTGAAGAAAACAATTCGTTGCTCTTGTTATATTGTTTCAAATATGGCTAAAAACACAGAGCAGATAATCAATTCAAATCGTTAAAAGTAATGTAAGTCTAAAACACAGATAAAAATGGATTATAAAATTGAATATCCAGGTCCAGTGACTACAGGGCAGTCATTTCAATCATAAAAGATTTAATCTCAATTATAAGCGGTATGCTGTTAGAACATAGAAAATATTGTAGATTATGTCACTTATAATCTGGATTATACTTCTCATAATCTAGATTATAACACATCACTCAATAAGTTTCCGGTCTCACATATAGATGGCATCACTGTTGTCAAATTCATAGGATTTCTGGATAGTGTCAACCTTCAAAAGTTAAAAGTCAAAATTTCATGACAATCTGACGTTTCGTTCGTGACAACAATTTTTTTTCGGCCATTCACAAAAACAAAAATATCGTTTTGTAGAATTTTTCATGGCGCATTTTTTATCTCAATACAATTTGTATGAAACCTTAATAGATTTTTAGATAAAAATTAAAAGTAGGCAATTTCTCGTCATCAAAAACGATCAAAAATCAATGTTTTTCAAAACATAAATTGCTGTTACTCGGTCAATTTTTGACGAAATCGTTTGTTTTTTATCAATAGTCGTGGAGCACTTTAGTGGATTTCGGAAAACTTCCAGCGACATAGTTGTTTCATACCGTTAGAGGAAGTCTTCTGAAAATCTTCAGAAATATTTTTTAATTATTGCGCATTTGGCAGCGATGTAAAAAGTGGGTGACTGAAAATTAGTCGACTCCGTGAGCCATGCGAAGCGCTCCTGATCTTCACACAGCTACACGGAGAGAAGTTTAGTCGAACCGTCGCACTAGCGGTGGGAGAGCCGCTTCTCTTTGGTTTAGTATAACCGTTAACGTCTACACCAAGATTGGGGCACTGGTTACCCTAAACTGACAACAAAGCTTGCGAGAGAACGGCTGGCCCAGGCTAGGTCAACTCTAATGGGCTGAAATGGCAAAGTTTAGAAGTATGATGCGGGGGTTCAAGAGGCCATGAAGGGTACAAAAATAGTTCACTGCCCGACACAGATAGCGTCACTTAGACCGTTGCGGGGAGTTGTGGGGTAAAGAAGGAGCGGCATCCATATTGTTGATAATGTTCTGCAATTGTTTTATCAGAGTTCTGTATACCAGCGTCCCAACGTGCGACGCTAACTTACGTATCTGTTTTCAATACAAATGAATGGAAAATAAAGCAAATAGAAAACACTAAATGATGCATACAATAATAATTAACTTATATCATCATTTCATGTTTTTCATTTGCTTTATTTTGCATCAATCATCATTAATTTTGTAAAATAATAAAATATTCAATGCATATAAGGGTCCTGAATATATACATGCATACGCACTAACACACATGCAAACATTGTTAGCTCACCGCCCGACACAGGTGGCGCTAAGAACTTTGCCATTTTTTCTCCACACAGTTGACCTAGCCTGGGCTGGACCAAGTATTTCGCGTAACGGCTCGCCTAGTTTGGGGTAATGATTTTCCCAAATTGGCAGAGCCGTTTAAGTAGACAGAGGTCGCGCAGCTCTCCGTGTGTTTACCTCATCAGTTCTACGTGTTGAGCGAGCGGTTCCACCAAACTTTTCTCCGTATAAAAATGCGTCAGTATGTGACAATAGATAAAACATGAATTCACCACTAAACACCTGAAACAAAAAAAATCGTCAGCTGAGTGGACAGCAGCTGGTGAAATCCGTTCAAAGTGACCAAAAACTCATTAGTGGGCTGGCAAGGTTATGGCAACCGTATTATATGGCATTACTAGATGGATTGAGGACAGAAATCAAGAAAACACGACCTCACATGCCAAAGAAAAAAGTGCTGTTCTACCAAGGCAATGCACTGTACCACAACCCTAGCGGACCCAGTTGAGAGAACGGTCATAAAATACTCTGACCGTTTTCTAACCTCACATTATTATGGCTAAGAACGATAAAAAAACATTTAAAACATTGCAACTATGATTCTGCGATCAAATTTGAATTAGCAGGTGTAGGAATAAATACAGTAATTTTATTATTCAGTGATAAAAAATACAAAAACATCGTATACCTGTCATTGAAGGCAGTGCAGTGGTTCACAATTGGCGGAACGTCTCCACCGTGAAGGTTTACTATTGGTTGGAGTGAGATACAACAACTTCCATTTCACTTCTGCAAATGGTGAACCACTGCACTGCCTTCAATGACAAGTATACGATGTTTTCCTAGTTTTTGTCTCTGAATAGTAAAATTACTGTATTTATTCCTACACCTTCTAATTCAAATGTTATCGCAGAATCATAGTTGCAATGTTTTAAATGTTTTTTTTATCGTTCTTAGCCATAATAATGCAAGGTGAGAGAACGGTCAGATAACAGTCAGAGAACGGTCAGAGTATTCTATGACCATTCTCTCAACCGGGTCCGCTAGGGAAGTCCATGAAAATGATGGTCAAATTGAATGAATTAAGCTTCGAATTGCTTCCTCACCCACCATATTCTTCAGATCTAGCCCCTAGAGACTACTGGCTCTTTGCTGACCTAAAAAAATGCTCCAGGGAAAGAGATTTGGCTCCAATGAAGAAGTGATTGCCGAAACTGAGGCCTATTTTGAGAACAAAGACGAATCATTCTACGAAAAAGGCATCAAAAAGTTATAAAAGCGTTGGAATGAATGTATTACGCTCGATGGAAACTATGTTGATGAATAAAATTGATTTTCTCGAAAAAACTTTGTTTTTCTTAGTTAGACTGGAGACTTATTGAGTGATGCGTTACTATTTATAATCTAAATGGCTGTCCCATAGTTACTGAACCTGGATATTAATTTTTACAATCCATTTTTCCCTGTGAAGGATTAAATTATTTTTTATTATAATTTCAAATTAGTTTTTCTATTTAAAAAATTATTTTAAAAAGTATTCTATTTAAAAAAATGTTTACATGGAATTCATAATATTTTGTCATTAAAAAAAATAGAATTTTGAAATAGCTGACAAATTTTATTAATGCTTTCCCTCAAATCAAATATGTAACCGATAATGTGTTTCTGAGATGCTTAAATAAATTATTCATAATATTAAAATCGATAATCCAAGACATTAAAATTGATTATTCACGGCGTATAGAATCGATAGGTTTGTATTTTGTCTCATAAATAAATAAGAATTTTTTTATTGAATTTAATAATTTTCCAGAAGGGATATAAACCTATAAATTATGTAAGAATGCGCAAAAAAAAGAAGATTGAACTTGTGATTAAAGGGAAATTAAAATGGATTTATTCACCTTCTATGACACAAAGATTGGAAAAAGTTGAGACTAATTGAAATAAATTTGAATAAAACCTTTGAACATATTCCTTAGTGCGTATTGAATAGAATTTAATATCACAGATATTAAAAAGAAATTCTGTGAGACAATTTCTATTCTTCAGGATATTAAAAAAAATTATATTTCACCAGGTAACATAATTCTATTACGTGATATAATCAAGACTTCAAAACTCAATTTCTTCAAAACCCGGTCTTCTTCACGTACCTGCTTTGTTCCGTTGTATTTTATTTTTATTTTTTCACACAAGGGACCATTTTTCAATATTTACCTTAGCTCTTTTCACTTTGGGATACGTTTTCTCATCACGAAACTCGCCTTTCGTGTCCGATACTGAGTAAGCTAATCCTGTCTATGTAAAAGAATAAAATAATTTTCAAAACTATAGTGCCATATCCAAAACAACTGGAAATAACAGCATCGATCGACAGATCTGTTAATCTTAAAATACGTATTTCCGGTAAAATACGAATGACTGGTTTTCGAGCTTAATCCAATGTTTTCTCTTATGCAGTGAAAATCCAAAAACAACATGCAAATTATACACAAATATCTAATGTGCAAAATTAAGATAAATTTATTTTCTTAAGTCAAAAGACTATCAACCTGGCATAAATGAAAAGCGACCTTAAATACCTTTAAGAGATCTTCTGAGACATGACTCGATCATTCATACCCTTCATTTTTTCAGATTTTGTGCTCTTCATTTATTTTGCTTTAAAAATAGATCTGGAACAAATTTGGCATTTGATTTGATTTCAGCCTTTTCATAAAAAACAATGATTATGCCATAAGTGATTAGCGAAGTACACTTTTTAAATGATATATATATATATATATATTAGGGTGGTCCAAAAACATATTGCAAAAATTTTTTTCATACTAGAGGGTCTCGATCCCCCTAATTTGTTTCCAAATCCAAAAGAAGTAAAATCTTGCACTGAACAAATAGGGATTGTAGAGAACTATCCAACAAAGAATTTTATGATTAGTACAAATGGGTTTGACGCCCCTCACACACCCGCGGTGCTTCAAAAACTGCCCTTAAATCAGAAAATGTAATTTCTTCAGAGACTTGACCCTTTTAAGCACTTTATTCTCGTTTTTTCTTCAAATATTAATACTATTTTTCTCAAAAATTCGTCTAAAATCCTGTTTTCTGAGATCGGACTGACAGTCTATTATTTTTAAGTGACATCAATTTATTTTTAAATATTTTTCAATGTTTAAACAATAAATTATTATTTGTTTTCAACTTTTCATCAAATTATGCTAGAAAAGTCAGCTTTTCTTGTAATAAACCAAAAAAATTTAATGTTTTTGATATCTCACCTATATTATCTAATAAACCCTTATTTGTTTAAATAGATGATGACTTGTG
This sequence comes from Diplolepis rosae, assembly GCA_030998225.1. NCBI lineage: Eukaryota > Metazoa > Arthropoda > Insecta > Hymenoptera > Diplolepididae > Diplolepis > Diplolepis rosae. The sequence continues at coordinate 18,464,705 of JAPYXD010000701.1, read as the reverse complement.
AAATTATAGAGCTAAGATATGAAAAACATAAAATTGTTTAATATACAAATTTCATTATGACTCTATAACAAAAAAGCTGACTTTTCTAGCATTATATAATGAAAAGTTGAAAACAAATATTAATTCATTATTCAAACAATGGAAATTATTTGAAAATAAATTGACGTCACCTAAAAATAACAGACTGTCAGTCCGATCTCAGAAAACAAGATTTTAGACGAATTTTCGAGACAGAAAAATATTAATACAAATGGAATTTGCTTAAATAAACAAAAAACTAAAAAATGTTAATAAATATTCCATTAGAACAATAATATTAATATTTGAAGAAGAAACGAGAATAAAGGTACATCAAATTCTTCACTGAATAGTCCTCTGCAATGCTTGAGTTTAATGCGAGATTTTCCCTAACCCTGAACAATTATTCAAAATATTCCAAAAAGTGATTTTTCCCCATGCAATTTACATGGGAAACTTCAAGCCTCCATAGGCATCATTTAAAATCGAAATTTGGAAAAACCAAAAAATACGTACTTACTTTTTCTAAATTTGGAAACAAATTGGGGTGAACGAGACCCTATTTAAAAAAAAGTCGTTATGGATCACCGTAATATATATATACACTCCCTTCCACATGCTTTTGCCCACCTAACGCGGTCAAGATACAAACTTCAAAGTTTTTTTACTACCCCTAAAATATATATTTTCAAGACTTTTGGTGGTGATTTTTGAAAATTTTTTAAGCTCTTTCGAACGGTGTATAGTACATACGCAATTTATACTGTTTTCATAATTTTATGAAAGGATTAAAAAAAGGAAAAAAATATTTTTTCGCGAAAATTTTGATTTTATTTTTTTAATTTTTTTAATACGTTTTTCAATTTTTTCCAAAATTTTTACTGAAAATAAGTTAACGGATTTACTTTATTGTCTGTTGTTACGTTTCCCAAATTTCCATAAAGATGTTTTGTAAATTAAAAAAGTTAACTTACATGAACGAATTGATGTATAATTTAGTCACGTGGTCCGATTGATCTATAGCCTTAAGGCCATGTATAACTTATCTGATCCCTACCTTACCGATACTTTTTTTCGCTCTTCGAATTTCCACATTAATTGAGATATCAAATTAAAATTTTGAGTAATCAAGTAAAAAGTAGCAAAGAACGTTTATCTAATGCTAAATTTCTATAATTATACAAAAAAATGTTTCCAATGATAAATTTGTTTATAATTATAATATACTTAGAAGCATGTAAACGTTCCTTAGTGCTTTTTACCTAACTGCTCAAAGTTTCAACTGAATATCTCAACTAATGTGGAGATGCGAAGGATGGAAAAAAGTGTCGATAAGGTATGTATTGGATAAGTCATATCGATAATTATAATTGCCAAAAAATTTTCGCGAAATTTTCACTCAAAGTTGAAAGATGTTCTTCATTGTCTTCTGTTGTATTTTCCAAATTTTCAGGAAGATATTTTGTCAAAAAAAAAAGTTATCTTACACGAAGCTTTACAGGAATTTGGTCACCTGGTCTGGTTAATCCATGGCCTTAAGATATTGGCAATTCAAACTTGCAATGCGAGACCTGGTGGTCGACAAGCGAACTAATCAATATGGCTACCGTTGGGCTTCGCGCAGCATTGTGTATACTATACTAAAGCCAGATGCTCACAGTGTAACGCAATAATTAATCAATTGTTTGACAAATAAATATATAGTTAACATAAAAAGTAAGTGAGAAGTGCATAAATAAATATAAGCGTGAGAATGGAATTCTCACCGAAGCACAGGAAAGGAAAGGACTTTACTCGTAAATGCAGTGCTTGTACGTACTCGCATAATGTATTTAACGACAACAAAAGCATTTTTAGCACTTACAGATAAACGTAATTTGAAAAGTCCTATTCAAATCCACAGTAAATACGTGAACGCCGAAGCCCTGCGGCAGCCATGATTGTTTTCATGCAGCAGCGCCCCTAAGCCCGCGGTGGACGTTTGTTTTGCCAATATAATTATAAAACTTATTTCGAGCGCTTTGAATTCCATTTTGAAGAATTCCAATCCGATCTTTTTAAGAAAAGTTATACAGTTTTTTATCTTAAAAACACGTTTTTTAAAATTTTAATATCGTATAGAATATGAAGGTTTCGAAAAAACTTCTCGAAAAGAAATGTTTGTTTTTTCATGATGAATCTAAAAATATATATTTTACACGCATGGAAAAAAAATTCCGATTTTTTATGCTTAAATAGAATTACTTAATTTTCAACTAATTTAAATTTAAAATTTCGAATAATAAATAATGCATGTTTTATTTTTAAAAGTCATGAATTTTGTTACATAAATAATAAGTATTATTTATTTTTTTTTAAATTATTTTATTGATATATTTTATTTTGAAAAAGAAATATTAATTGTGTTATGAAAATTTTATGTTATTTATAGAGTAATTAAACAAAGGATGAAAAATACATAATAGGAACATTGTAGAAAAAATTCAAGTCTAAAATAACAAATAAAATTGACGAAAAACTTTGAGAATTTTTTTTATAGATATAAAATGTCTATATTTAGATTAATAAACAAATAATCTTTGTTCTTAGACATTTTTTTCTAAAACCTCATATTTTATGAGATACTGAAGTTTAAAAAAAAACGTGCACTTACAATTAGATGGAAAACTATATAACTTCGCTTAAAAATGTCGAATTGAAATTTTTCAAACTGGATTTTAAAAAGCTTGAAATAATCTTCAAAATAATATGCCTTGAAATCCCGATTGATGATCTCTTGGAAAACTGCATTCATCTAAAAAATCGCAAAGATAGTTTTTTGGTTTTTTTAATTTTTTTGATAATATGACCCGAACGTCTTAAAAATATATATTTTAAGGGTAGTAAAAAAAACTTTGAAGTTTGTATTGTGAACGCGTTGGGTTGTCAAAAGCATGTGGAATAAAAAATCGAAAGGTGACAATTATTGTTGATTCTTTTTGTTCCAGAGCTGTTGAACGATAATTACCATCATCATATAACTCATGGTTAATCGCCATGATCATTTCAGCACTAAAATTTGATTTCGAAATGAAAATGCAAATGTAACTGAATTCAGTATTATCAATTTGACTGGCCTGTCTTTTGAAGTTAATATATTCTAAAATCAGATTATTGATTTCCACAACCTCGTGATCAACAAATTCTCTAAAATTAGGGTCAAGGAAGGGTACACAATCCATGCATCACTGACGAATAAATCGGAGCCTTAATTCGTCAATTCATAATAAAATAGGATCACGCAAAGGTAGTTGACGTTCCAAAGATCAGATCTCCGTAAAGAAAGTTTTTCTATTATATTAAGACTTTAAGCGAATCCGCCACCTTTAAAAATTTTTTTTTAGTTTTTTTTAGTTTAGACCTTCCATATAAACTTTTTTATATTTAGTACCTTTGTTTAAGAAGGCTTTGGGGTTTTTTGAAAATTCCAGTACCTTTATGTACTTTTAAACTAAAAATTTTGATTTGTTTGGGCATTTTTTTGCCATTTTTTGACTTTGAATAACTTTTTTGCTTTTTAATAATTTGTCATTATTCTTTTTTTATTTTGTTCCTTACAATGTGTAGCAACTTTTTGGGCCAAAAAACTCAAAATTTTGAGTTTAAGAGAACATAAAAGTGCTGGAATTTGTAAAATCCCCCAAAACCTTTATAAATAAAGGTACTAAGCATAAAAAAATTAAAGTTAGCAGATCCCCTTAAATGATATTATTGGTCGGGTCTTATGAAAGAAAAACCATTTTATTTTTCCTAAAATTGAAAACATGATAAATATTATTGTACTTTCAATAATGTTTTTTGTAATAGAATTTATCTTACCATCGCTTCTTACCAAATTTTAAAAAATGATTGATTTTCATAAATCATGGCTTATTTTTTCTCGAAAAATATTCTCTTCTACTCTACTGTTCTCAATTTTGAGAATAAGTAAAAAATCATCAAATACAGTTATTTAAAAAAAAATGTTCCTCTTTCAAAATTTTTTTTGATGATTTTAGCCACTAAAAACTTTATTTTTGAAATTGGAAACAGTAGGATTCTAGAGAATATTTTCCCCAGAAAAATAAGCCATAATTTATGAAAATCCAACCAGGTTCAGAAACCTGATTTTTGACACAACAACTATCTTCAGATAGAAATGGACAGATAATCGGAAAAAATGTTAGTCGAACCGATCATTTCCTCAGTTTTTTGGACTTTTAATCTCATGTTATCAAGTTTTTTTCAGTAAAAGTGTGGGGAATCGTATTTCGAATTGAATGAACTATGAGAAGTTTCAATCTGATAAAAATTATATATTTTTTATGGTCCGTTCCATTCTTCCCCAAGTAAAACGTTATCCCCTCACATAAAATCATATTTTGCCCAACCTTTAGAATTAAAAGCGTGCCAAAATCGATTTTTCTACCAGATTGAATTATTATTCTTTCGAGGGGTGTTTTCTTGGTCGTTTATGATCATCTCCTAAAATATAAAAATTATATTTTATATATCCAAAAAATCCAAAAATGTTTGATAAAAAGGGTAAATAAATAAAAAGGAGTCCGATGAATTTATATTCGAACCAAATGGTTTAAATTTTGAATGAAACTTGACGTTACTTTTTCAAATATTAAATTATCTAGATTACATATAATAAGAAAACTTTTTTTTTCTGTGGAAATGTTAAGTTTTAATCAAAGTCTACTTTGCAGTATAAACTTGCAATTTTTACGTAATGAAAGTTCTGAATCTCACTTACAACAATCAAGAAATTCATCTAGCATAAACGAAAATTCAAATTCTCGTTTCCCAGGAAAATTTAGAAAATACTTTACCTCTAACTAAATAATTAGATCTTGGATGAGTTTCGAGGAAACTAGAGATAGAGATCAGAACTCTGAAACGCGATCCAACTCGTTAATTCTCAACTAAACTATCCCAGTCTTTTAATTGAATCAATTAACTATTGTCACGATAATTCAAGGTTATTTTCCTCGTTATTCGTGTTTATTTAGTGAAAATAAAACTTCAGCTATGCCGCGAATCTCTGATTTCTTTTCCTCATTAAATGAAACAATCAAGTGAAAAAACCAAGACAGGTGGAAGTAAAGAAAAGGCAAGATCCAAAATTACATCATAATCCGTCAATATAAATCTCTCAGTATCCTTAATTGAGTAATTCTCGAGTTAGTCACAATTATAACAAAAATATAAAAATGTCATTATCAGAAAACTAGATTTAAAACAAGTATAATACCAGCGTATTTATTATTAATTTGCTTTTGTGCATATTATATAAAAAAATATAGTTGAATTTCCAAAATAAAATGTTTTTATACCATTATTTTTAAAAAATTTGCAAAAACTTATAAATTTACAATTTTCTTATATTACCAAAGCAAAACAGAAAAATTTTTAGAAAATCAATTTTTTCTTTAGAGACAGTTATTGATCATTTTTCTCTCTCATGAAGGAAACTTTGTAATGATTTAAATTTTCAACCTAAATGTTTTTAAAAAATGTCCATGTGTGTGTCAATTTTACTTTTTCTTGTAATAACTTGCAAACAACTTGGGCTAGGGTCAAAAAATTGGAGCTATTGGAGTCCCAGATGAAATGTCATCAATTTTTATTACAATTTTCAAAGTGATAAAAGTCAATTTTGTTAAAACAAGAGGTGATATTAAATTGGTATTAATTAATAAAATTATTATTAGCGCCTCAAAACAAAAAATTGTATTATTCAATAAATTAATTTTTTATTGTTCTGTTTATCGATATATTTTTTCAGTTTTTAGAACTCAATGCCATTGTGAGCGCTACATTTTTCATTTTGATAAAAAACAATAAATTATGTATTAAAAAGCATGTATAAAGAAATGAGGTTATAATATGAACTAAAGTAAAATTTAAAAAGTCGAACTTTTTCAATAATTATTATTAGAGCTTTTAAGGTAATGAGAAACTTTATAAAATATATTTTGTTCAACAATAGGTGGTATTGATTGGTACAAATTGATAAAACTATTACAAACGTCTATAAACAAAACTTTGATTAATAATTTTTTGATTTTTCTGTTTATTTTTCTGAATTTTCATAACACATTGATTCCATTTATTCTTATTCTTACCCGATTTCCCAAATAATCTGGGACCACAATCCCTCCAAATTTCATGACCGTAAACTGGGAAAAAAAATTTAGTAACTGTGTAACAAAATAATTTTGTCGAGCATTTCCTGTTGTGATAACAAAAATTTTGTAATTATCACAAAATTATTTAATTAAGTCAACTAAATATTTTTAGCCTAACAAAATTATTTTTTTTGCTTCATGTTTTTTTGTCTTAACCTAAATGAAGCTTGGATGTATAAAAAAAAATCATTTATAAATTTATTTACAATGAAAATTGATTTTTATTTAGAATAACTTTTCGAAGTTAAATTTCACTAATCTGAGTTAGCGAAGAGAAAAATTAGTCGGTTCTGATTAATACAATTTCACCAAAAAAGTCATTTAAGAAAAAATTGAATTTCAGTTATAATTAAATAAATTAATGACTTACTTTTTATCACGATTAAAATTTTCAAAGCATAAAAAATATTTTTCCCACCTTACAGCATTTAGTTTTATCTACAAAAATATTTTTCCAAGCTACCAAAACTATCCTTTGGGCCAACAAAACCATTTTTTGAGCCAACAATCATTTTAGTAGGCGAAGAAAAAAATTTTGTTGATACGACCAAATATTTCAGTTACTTTCAAGTATACAATTTTTTTTGACTGTACATGGATATTCCTCAAAAACCTTATTTTCGGACTTTCAAAGTCAGATTTTTTCAAGATATATCAAAAATTTCCCTCGTTACAAATCTTTCCCTGTGAAGAGAGCAATTTGAAGAAGAATGGAATATTGAAATTGAGATAAACATTTTTTAGCATCTTTCATATTGAAGCTGCATTTTTCACATATTAACTTCATCCGACCTTCATCCCCAGAGCTTGAGCTGCAAGAAATAATCATAAAATAAAATTTTCCAATTAGCTCTCTTGGCTTAACTAACAGGATTTGATAAGAGCACTGGGAATTAATCTAACCTACGCTTGAACTGAGTCAGTAAGTGATAAAATAATTAAGAGGAAAAGGAAAAAAAAGCATTCAAAATTCTGCGATTCAATTGGTTAGGACGCGGTAGCGGAGGATCCACTTCCGGTACGAGACCTTTTGGACAACCCTTGGTTCTGATGGCTCAAGAGCCACAATCTCCGACCTCATCTTCGAGGTCATCTCTACGTCGAAAACGCAGTGCTAACAGACGAAGGTGACTAATACGAAAAATAACTCGCGGATTTGTTTAGAAATTGGCGTTTCTTCAGTTAATTCCTTTATTCAATTACACGCGTATTTTATTTGAAAATTTTATTAATAACGATTGACGACTGAAGTTCGTTCTAAAAAATTATATATTTATCAAAAATCATTTTAATTAGAATAAATAAAAAGTTATTATATCATTATATAGATATTTCGGGTAAATATTTTTGGAGAAGAATATTTTAGGCATTCTCAGGTGCTCTTGTATCTTAAATTTGGGTGATGTTTGTTTTAATATATTTGTCTGTAAATTTGAAACTATAAGACAAGGACTATAATTTTGATTTTTTTTTATGTGGATAAATATTTTGAAATCGAATTTCCATTAAAAATTAATTCTCACATTTTCATTATATATGAGAAAGTATTAGATTTCTGCAAAATTGATTACTTAAGGGAATCCGCCACCTTTAATATTTTTATTTTTTGAGTTTAGGCCTTTCATATAATTTTTTTTATGTTTAGTACCATTATTTAGAAAGGTTTTAGGGATTTCAAAAATTCCAGCACCTTTATTTATTTTTAAACTTAAAAGTTTGAGTTGTTTGGGCATTTTTTGGACATTTTTCGACTTTGAATAACTTTTTTGTTTTTTAACTAATTGTCATGATTCTATTTTTATTTTGTTCCTTACAATGTGTAGCAACTTTTTGTGTATGCACAATAAGGTAACACTACTGAAAAAAGTTACGAATAAAATAAAATTAAAAAATAAATAAAAATATTCCAAAATATGAAACAAATAATTTTTGTAGTTATTTTTTTAGCTAGAATGCTTTCAATATCCAAAAAGTTGCTACACATTTTAAGGAACAAAATAAAAATAGAATCATGACAATTAGTTAAAAAACAAAAAAGTTATTCAAAGTCGAAAAATGTCAAAAAAATACCCAAACAAATCAAAATTTTTAGTTTAAAAATACATAAAGGTGCTGGAATTTTTACAAAACCCCAAGACCTTTCTAAATCAAGGTACTAAGCATAAAAAAAATTATATGGAAGGTCTAATCTCAAAAATAAGAATATTAAAGGTGGTGGATCGCCTTAAGCAATTTATCAGTTTCCAAACTTTCTATAAATTTTCAAAAACTCTAGTCTTGTCACCGTTTATTTATTTTTTTTTTAATTCCGTTCAACCAATTTTATTTTTACTGAATATTATATATTTCAATTCTTCTAACTTATCAACATTCTAATTTTTAAAACATTTTAATTTTCTGAATAAAAATTATCCACAATTTTAGTGTATTATTTATTTATTTTTTTTCAAAAGACAATTCAAGAAAAACTTGAAAGATTTACCAAAATACTTTAGAAGCATTAAAAACCATTTAGACAGTTTAGAAATAAGCTTATTATTCAAAAGTAATATAGGTAAATTTAAGCAGGAAATTTGGCAGGAAATTTGCAGGAAATTTGCAAAATTTCAACAAATTTAGTGATGATTCAATGCATTTTAGAAGATTTTAATAGAAATTGGAATTCAAAAATTCAAAAATAAATGTAAAAGTGTAAATATTTAGAAATAAAAGAGTTTAATTCCTGATAAATTGAATAATGTAAATATAAAAATTAATAAGAAATTCCTATTAGCATCCTAATAAAAAGTCACAGATATTACATAATTGTTACATAATATTTCTGTACCATAAAAATGAATTGTATGTAAGAGTGACAGAACAATAATATAACGCTTCTTTTTATGTACCTGACATGTGTGGAACGATATTTTGACACAACTACTATGTAACAATTACGTAACAGTTGTGATTGTTTACTAGGCATATTTCTTACGATTATTGATGGAAATCGCTCCTGAGAGAGGTAAAATTAATGCATCCATCAAAAATTTCATTCTCATAATTAGCCCTACAAATTCGACCCTTATTTTTTATCTGTCTGCAACTTATATACCTGCTATGATTTATGTCCTCCTAATGAAATTTAGATTTGACGAAAAAATTATTCAGAAATCCTACAAAAAAATATATCAAAGTGGAATACCAGTGGTGTAACTATAAATGTACTGCGTGTTACAAAGAACACGGGCCACCGATCCAGGAAGGGAGGTGGGGAGTTACAGATTTTGAAAATTTTTAGACAATGAATGCAATAACAAAAGAACTTTACGAACACCACTCCAAAAATGCCTTTTCTTGTGTAAATTATTTGAAAATTTATTTAAATGTTGAAGTATATATATTCAATTCAATTTTAGTACAATTCTCGCTGAAAATACTAGTTATTTGTATTATAACGATCCAATTTAGTATCTGTATAAAGCTTTTTGCAGCTTTGAAATGGTTTTGAATCTGCCTTTAAAAATGTTACCACTCCTTTCGTGATTTTATGCATTACCGTAGTGCAACAAAAACATTACGATTTTTTCAAAATTTAAAAGTGGTGTTCCCCTTTAAATAATTCAATTGAATCGAATTCAGTAAAGTAAATAACTCATTTTTCGATATGCAGTCATTTTTCACTGCCAATCAAAAGTAACTGATTGAAAGTAAAAAGTGAGTCATTGATTCCAAATATATCAAATTATAACTGATTCAAATTTAATCAGCAGAATAAATGTCCATTCTGTATACAAAGTATTCTTATAAATATTTTGATCCAGTTAACTTAACATGAATTTTCAGTTTATATGAATTAAAATTTTCATGCATTTTATCATAAATTACTAAGCAAATTGTTTTGTCAGTTTAAAAATTTGTTCGGGCGTTATGCGTCTATAAATAAAATACAATAACATAAAATTGAATAAAATGAAGAGGTAGGAAAAGACATAACTTTGTTTTGAGAGAAAGTTAATAATGTTAGGAGGGTAAGTACTTCTAAGCATGTGTATCTCCCAGAACACTGATATTAAAGGGTGGCTCGACAGATTACATATAGATTACACATAATCTGTCGATCCATTACGAGAACATCTTGTATGGTCGTATAGAGTCTTTATATATATATCACCATGGGGTGAAACTTGTCATTGAAAGGATTCATGTGACTCAATCTTTATATCAACATCGACTGCTTTTCTTATCATAAATTCAATACCTCAACAAAAAGCGGGAGTGAAATTCAAAGAAAGTTGTATTCTACCGTCTTCATTGAAAACTAAACGATAAGTGAAAAATATCCCTTATCTTGGAAATAATATGAAAATTTACAAAATATCCTTGCTTATAAGAAAAATTTCAAGGCAAATTAATTTAGAAAACAAGATTTTTAAAAAATTAGTAATTACAAGGGTCGTTTAATAAGTCCTTAGAAAAAAATATAAAAACAAATTATTTTCTATAGTTTTTCTTTTATTTTTGAACATAATCTGCTTTTAACTCTATACACTTTTTCAAGCGTTTCTCCAACGTTTTTAAGCCCTTCACAAACTAAGATTTTGGAAGGTCCTCATAATAATAGGCATCTGTTTCGGTGATGACCTCGTTCGACGCGAACTGTTGTCCGCCGAGGTATTCTTTCAAGTTTGGAAATAAAAAAAACCACTGGGGGCCAAATCCGGTGAATACGATGGATGTTATAATAATTCAAATTGCAATGGAAAAGCGCCAAAATAGCCTCAGAGTCGACCACGTGAGAGAGTAAACGCAGCATCCATCTTGCCGAGATTTTTTGCACACCCAATTTTTCGTGCAAGATTGAAAACACTGTACCTTGCGATATGCCTGCGGCCTCAACTATTTCACGCACTTTGATTCGTCGACCACTCAAAAGAATTTTGTCAATCTTTTCGGAGGTAGTCACTTCCACTGGACGTCCCGAACGATGTTCATCTTTTGTGGATGTACGACCACGTTTAAACTCATTTATGTGCCTCCGGCGCATAAACGCGTTTTTACGCTACAGTTGAGAGTAGCGTAATGTTGTGTATTACGATACAGAGGAACGTAATGTAAAAATTGAACTACGCATGCGCCTATTGCGATACAGCGGAGCGTAATCTTCTTCTTCGTACAGCGTTGGCACCGTACTGACAAAGCCTTGTACATTTGAACTGCACATGCGTCTATTACAATACGCTACTACTACACAAGATCGAGAATATCAAAATGGCCGGAAGTATTCGCGAAATGTCAAGTGAGATGGGCCATAATCACGGCAATTTCGACCTTTTCAGATTGGATTCGAGTGTTCGCATAAAAACTCGTATATGCGCTGTAGTCACATAAAATAGAATATGTGCCAATGCACACAATTCGGGTAACTACGAGACTTGCTTAAAATGCTCGCAGGACTGATCGCGCCTCGGCTACGCCTCGACTACACCTTGGCTTCGATCTCCTGCGAGCATCGTCGCCCGTCGCGTAATAACCCTCATTATGCGCCTAGGAACGTCATATACTATCACCCAATTGTAAACAGTTGCAAACACAGGAGCAGATATGCCATGAACTTCATCCAACTCAGCTTTGATCTCTTTTGGTGTTAAGCCATTTAAATATAAGTATTTAATCACCGCTTGAAACTCGTTTTTTTCCATTTTTCTAAATACACAAAAAAATTTTGCTTCGATCAACAATAAAAATGAAACCATGTGATGGATATAACTGAGACTTTAAGGTTGTACTTACCTTAAGTCGATTAATTAAGAAGTCATTGAAATTTTAGGAAATCGTAAATAAAGTCCAAGTACACATTTTGGCAAATTTTGAATGCATTTGTCTCATTAGATTCAAAGATTTTAATTTTGAAAGTCACCTACTTTCACACGGAAGGGATAAGATGCACCTTGAATTTGACAAGGAAAATTAGCAGAAAAGCACGAAGACAAATTAAGATGGCGATTAAATTTTGATGGCACAATAATAACCTCGTTAGACGTACTTGTAAAAAAATTGAAAAAAATTTGTCTTATTCGTTTTCGAGTTATTCAGTCCCAAAGTTGATAAAAATGAGTGCGCGAAATCGATGAACCAAGTGTCAACGTCGCAACTGAGCAAGAGAGATAGATGATACTGGAGAACAAGCAAGGGGCGCGCGCGAGTGAGATTTGTAAAGAGAAAATCAACCCAGGAAAATTCTGGCAATTTGTATTAATACTAAGCGTTTCGCGGAGTTGCCAATTCTCGGACAGCTGATTGTGGTAGGTGTATACGCTCATCCGTGTTTACCGTCTCCGCTAAAATTATTGTACTTATATACCATTTTCGATCCTACGAGCGCCATCTCTTGGATTTTCTAAGGACTTATTGAACGACCCTCGTAGTTCATGGTATACCCGTAGCCGGATGAGGCGTAAATAGATTCTGTGAGGTAAGTTGTGTGGAACCTCCGTTGCTCAGATGATAGAGCATTTGGCCGGCAATCGAAAGGTCTCGGGCTCGATACCCAGCGGAGTCAAAGCGTTCCTTTTTTCACAGAAATTTTTTTCAAATATGTTAACGCCTATTTTAATAAAAATTATTTGAATTGTCAACCATGCAATTATTTTTAAATTTTAGGCTGATTCTGAGATATTTGCAGTAAACTTTACTTCACTCGTACTCCAGTCGTTTATCGTTTTTTGCAAAAAATTTAAATTTTTTGAATGATTGAAAGTACTGATATTACAAGTGAGTAATATAACTTTAATATTGTGGTGCTCAATTTCTATCTAATGGTCACGTGACGTGCTTGACCCATTAAGCAATCAGAGTAGGTGCTTGACCTCAGATATATTATAGGTTTAGTTGGACAGAAAGGTAACATGATAGAAAATTACACTTGCGTTAAAACGGTTGTCATGCCAAAAAGGAGATCTCTGGAAAAACAAGTTTTTCTATGATTTTAGGACTTAAAATGATATTATCAGTCGTGTCTTATGAAAGAAAAAACATTATTTTTCAAGAAAAAATTTAAAACTTACGAAAAATAATACTATTAATAATTTTTTTTGTAATAGAATTTTTCCTCATTGTCGCTATTTTTCAATGTTTGAAAAATGATGGGATTTTCATAAATCATGGCTTATTTTTTCAGAGAAAATATTCTCTAAAACTCTACCATTCTCAACTTTAAAAGAAAAGTTTTTAATGGTTGTAATTATTGAAACAATTTTCTGAAAAGAAACATTTTTTAGAATAAATATATTTGTAAATTATTAACTTATTTTCAAAATTGGAAATAGTAGAGTTGTAGAGAATATTTTCCCCGAAAAAATAAACCATACTTTATGAGCATTGCATTATTTTTTTAAAAATTGGTAAAAAGAGATAGTAAGGAAATTTGTATTACAAAAAACATTATTAACAGTATTATTTTTCATGAGTCTTTAATTTGTTTATAAAAAATAATGCTTTTTCTTTCATAAGGCATGACTGACAATATCATTTTAAGTCTTAAAATAATAGGAAAACTTTTTTTTCAGAGACCTGTATTTCGGCACAACAACTACTTTAATTTATGCTGAAAAATATTATGATAATTTTTCTAAACTCAAAGTTGATACACAAAAAAAACTAGTAATATTAACTAGTTGGCTATGGTTGGCTACCAGGATTACTATTTTTTTCGGTATAGTGTTTTTCCATTTAAAAAAATACATTGTTCTCAATAATATCATTATATTACTTAGAAGATTACACTGTGAAAAATGTTTAAAATTTCAAAAAACTATGTCAAGAGTTTTTAACAGACGTAAAAGTATATGAAATTTTATAAACAAATCCAATGGAAAATTCAGAATCTATTGAAATTTGTTATAAAAAATAGTAAAATCACTTATTTATTTATACACAGGGTGATCCTCCAATAGTGATAAAGTTTTGAATTTCAAATTCTTTGTTAAAAACCAAACAAGAAATCATATTGACAAAATGTTGTGCCAACAATACTTTTCAAACTATTAAGCATTGCAATTGGCCAATAGAAACTCACTATTTCCGCGCGCCCATAAGCTTCCTGTGCGAATTTTTTACCAAGATTCACTTCAGATCAGCAGAAAAATATTTTCAGCCAGGCAAGAGACAAACTGTAATCGAACCAACATGAAGTTGGAAACTCTATAGTAAACAAATTTTTAATTGTAAGTACCACTAATTAAATCTTAAAAGGCGTTATTTTTGTTCCTATGTATCGATACCCACGTTCTAATATGTCGTATCCCACAAAATTTGAGAAATTGACTTTCTTTGATAAATGGATTAATAATAATGTTTTACAGCTTATATTAAAATCTTGTGAGTCAAATTGTTTATTTAATATTTTTAAATAAATATTCTAATATGTCGTATCCCACATGCTGATTTTCACGAATTCTAATATGTCGTATCCCACATCCATTGGTTAAGTCAGCGCCAGCGATGTGACAGTCAATTTTTATTTTGTAATTAGTCTTAAGTTTATTTTGAGAAATTATTTAGTAAAATGAGTAAGAAGGTAATTACAAATAATATTTTTACAATTCCAATTAAATCTAGAGCATCCGCTGAAACCTCTGTTTGTAGATCGATTAAAAAGAACCAAAAGTAAATGGCAACAATTACAGGCATTAAAAAAAGTGTTGCTGAGAGATACACACTGCTTCTATGATAATATAAAATATATTGATGATACTGACTCTGCTTCTGACCAATCTCCATCAATAAAAAATTTCGAAGCCGAGAGTAAAAATATAGTTAAGGTAACTGAAAAGACTAAGAGTAAGAAACGAAAAGCTAATCAAGTTAATCTTGGTGTTAAAAGAAAAGTACTGCGTACTAATAATAGATTTAAAAAACCTGAAGATAATGATATTAATTATAAAAAAAAATTGTGATAATACCAGACAAAAGAGGACAAGAAATTTTCAACAATCTCAGCAAGAAAATGTACCTGATGAAAAAAAAAAATGTTTTAAGCAATATTAAAGATAGTAAAAATAAAATGTATCAATAATGTTATATCATAATAATTATGAATTAAACAATACAAAATAAGAGAGAAAAATGTTACGTATGGGATGAAACAATATTTAATTATAAAACGATTAAATCAAGTTTCTTTCTAAAATAATTTTTATTTTTTCTTCTTGCGTAACCCACATAAATATCATAAAATTTATTTAAATAAATTTTTTTGCCTTAATTATTATTATTTATGCATTTTTATGAACGTATAAAATAAAAATTTGTTTACATTTATTTATTTGTGCTAGCAAGACGTTTTTATCGTTTCCTGAAAAATTTTCCAAATGTGGGATACGACATATTAGAACATAGGTATCGGTATGAAAAATCCAAACTCATGGAAAATTTAGTAATTTTTGTAATTCGTATTCAATTCGTGGGAAGCTCAATGAACAATTGACGGCGATATGGTTTCCAACTTCATGTTGGTTCAGTAACAGTTTGTCTCTTGTCTGGATGAGAATATTTTTCTACTTATCTGAAGTGAATCTTGGTAAAAAATTCGCGCAGGAAGCTTATGGGCGCGTGGAAATGGTGAGTTTCTATTGGTCAATTGCAATGCTTAATAGTTTGAAAAGTATTGTTGGCACAACATTTTGTCAATATAATTTCTTATTTAGCTTTTAAAAAAGAATTTGACATTCAAAACTTTATGACCCTGTATATTACATATATTATATACACTCAAAAATTTTAGTTGAAAAACCATAATTCTGGTGATTCAACTAGACTCCTTTTACTTTTTTTACTTGATCTAACCAATTCACTTTTTTAATTAATTAAGATCTTTGGTTGTGTCAAACAAAATTTATTTAAATCAAGCAAAATTTAGTTGGATCACCTAAAATATTTGTTTAATTAACCAAATCGTAAACTGAGAAAACAGTTTTGTCAAATCAACAAAAACATTTTGTTGGTATTTATGCAACAAAATTCTTTTATTTTCCAACAAAAAATTTTACTATATCAATCAAATTTTAGTTACTTAAACAAAATATTTTGTTAAAATAACAAAAAAAGTTTTGTTGCATACATTTTTTTCTTAGTGTACGCAAGCGAACCATCTTTTATTGCATGAAACCAAATACTTTTCTGAGCATTGTTTCACATAAATATATTTTTGTGAAATTTCCAAGCTCTCCTGGATTTAAACATGCTTGATTGAATATTCAATTACATACGAAATTTAAAAGAATCAATACCACACTTTCGAAATTCACTGCATTTTGTAAAGTAAAATGTCGAATATTTTCAATTGTCTAATACATTAATTTTCTGATAATCAAGGCAAGATTACCTAAGAATCATAAAAATGTATAATTTCTTTGTAAAATATTGTTAAAAATCTCAAATGAACATTTCAAATCTTAAAGGTCAGCATTTTTAAATTACTGAGAAAAGTTTAGAATAATAAATCTTTTCTTGTCTAAATCAAATTGTTGATACATTTTTCTCCTCGGGCTTTAAATAAAGGGTAAATAGATTTGTAAATCCGGACCACTTGTATAAGATATATAGAATAATGTTATTTTGGACTGACAATGAAATGGGGTCTCGAGTACGGATAAGTTAATAGGATTGAAACAAGAGCAAGGATCTATTGTTAGGAAACGTTCCCATCGATATAGAACTTCGCAACCCGGCAGTTGACATTCTCCCAAAGATTGTAGGTATCGATTATCGATGCTGAAATTGAAGTCACCTTCACGAAATAATTAACGAGATAAGACTTCGAAAGCAGCAACGGACACTTCAGTGACGTTAATTAGTTTACGTCATTTTATAATAGATTACAAAATACCCTCGGAATATTACCATTGTTTGATGTTCCGTCCAGGCTTTGCTACCACAACTTTATGTATCGAACACTGCCTGTTCACCTTAATTATTAGTTAATTAAAGCGATCGATACGTGATATTGTGTATAATCCTACAAAGCCCAAAACTTGGCACGTAATTTTCAAAATTAGTCAATCAGATCCGTTAATCTTTCGAAAAATAATGGCCTAAAATGGTTTCATAACCATGATCAAGCTTAGCTTACTGACATTTTTCTTTTGAGGCCATGTATCAAGAGGACCACGTGACATCGGTAATTGCAATTAGAGTCTAAGGCTATCCAACAATTAATAACTCAAATGAATTTTCTGTACTAGACTGACCTTCTTTGCTTTTTTCTTTACCTCTATTTAATACAAAAAGTCAATTTTAGTTTTTAGTTTTTGAAAAATATTATAGACTGTAATTATATTTTCCAATCTCACATGATCCACTTGATAGATAACATTGATTTTTAATGGAAATTAAGTGACCCAATGCCAATATAAAGACACGATAACGAATTTATTTTAGGGTCAAGATAAAAACTAAAGACATGAATACAAACATGTCACGAAATTAAGTATAACATTTGGACTATAAAATGAACCCTGAATTCTTTAAATTTTTTGAAGTGAAATTCTACTCTTCAACCTAATCAAAAGTAAGCCTATCCACTTGCGGTGAAACTTCATTTCTTGGAATAGTTAAAATGTACTCTTTTATTAAGGGAGTGTTCTACTGTGAGGGGCAAGAAAATAGGTATTTTTTAGAAATTATTTGTATACGTAGAGAAAATTGCTTATATGTCACATATTCTGTTTCAATAATGGAATTTTTAAATTTTAATCGTATTTTTTTAATTTAAAATGAAAAACATACGTTTTATTAGAAACAATGTCAGACAAGATTTGTAGATCTTATTGAAACGAACAATTTTGCAAACTTATATGATGAGAATGCAAAAATCAAACGGATTATCAATCAAAAAAGATTTTTTCACAGCCCGTATTATTTATCGATTGAAAATAAGAATAAAATATTTTTCCAGAGTTAAAAGAAAAGAGTCGAATAATCACTATTTTTTGTTGTATTATTAATAAAAAAATATAAATTATTATCAAAAAATTATAATCATACTAGCGAACAGAACTACTAATACGTAGAACATTGTATTAAATTTGAAGATAGATCCGTTCATTTTTTTTTAAGTTTCTTACTCCCAATAAAAAAAGGACGATTCCAGCTCCATACAAGATATCACTCTGATGCTTAGAATGAGAAATGTCAATCGACTTGTGTGAATTATCAGTCAAAGAAAGAGTTATAGAAGTTCAATATATAAAATTTACTATTCATGGACTTTTTAAACTAAAATAGACAAATTATAATACAATAATTAACCCCTTTACCTACAATATAGTGTGACACTCGTGGTAACCCTGCTAGAAAATTTGATATAAAACACAAAAAAATATTAAATTTGATAAAATTCTTATAAAGTCTAATCGTGAAAAACACAAATTAGGTCAAGAGGTTAAATATACACTACCAAGTTGAAGGCAAAATGTTAATTTAAAAAAAATATATTACAAAAAACGTCAAATTTCGATCTTTTTGGAAAATGTTAATAACTATAAAAATAATTAACATTTTAAAAAGTTTTTGGTCTCGTTTTAAAGATAATTTTTCACAGTAATTTTCTAAGTGTTCAACATATTTTCAAAACTTTTTCCTAGATTTTACCCTAGGGTCAAACATGATACAAAATAGTCATAAAATTTTAAAAATGTGTAGCTTCTTATAAGAATTTTTTATAATTCAATGTATATCATATTTTAATAGAATTTAGGAATATTTATGAAAATATTGATATTTTGTATTTATTTATATGATGTGAGTACAGTCTTTATTTTAAATGTTTTATTTGGGGGGGGGGGGGAAACAGCGTAATATTTTAAAGACGTTGTACAGGACTTTCCTAGGATGGGTCTAGGCATACCTGTTAAAACCAAAAAAATTCCTCTCTCAAACCAATACACCGCCCGTGGAACCGCCTTTCGGCTATAAACTTCGCGGGCGGTTGGTTCCAGCTTAAAGTCGCGTACGACTCTTCCGTCATTCATTCGCACAAAGAGTGTGTGCTCTGCATTGTTCACAAGGGATCCGCAGTAGGGACACGACTCATCGTCTCTTTTCTTGAAGCGCTTCAGGTACGCATTAAAGCAAGCATAGTCCGAAAGCGCTTGCCCCAGGTAAAAGCCGACTTGACCGTGCTTTTTATCCAGCCAGGTGGCAAGCTCCGAGATTAGACGGTGGGTCCATTTCCCGGATTGGTCACCATGCCATCTCGTCTGTCATTTCTCAATGCGTCTGAGCCTTCCATCCTTGCGGATGGCCTCCTTCGCGCGAGCGATTTCCTGCAGGTTTGTTAAGCAGGTGAGCTTCTTACGGAGCTGAAAGGTCTCCTTCTTTTTATCCGCCAATAAGTCTATTGGCGGGACGCTCACCAGGACCAGCACATCACTCGTTGACACATTTCGGTATACTGAGACTATTCTCAGCACCACACCTCTCTGTGCCGAGTACAGCTTCTTCTGGATAGCATGGTTGTTAAGGGCACTTATCCAGACCGGAGCTGCATACAGCAGCTTCGAATTTACCACGCTCCTCACCAACCTTCTCTTAGCTTCCCTGGGACCACTAATGTCAGGCATGAGCCGAGTCAGAGCGGCTCCACATTGGATCGTTTTGGCAGTCGCGATCTGCAGGTGTTCGCCGAAGCTAAGCCTTCGATTCAACTGCACACCCAGGTATTTAATGCTTTTTTTCACTCAACCTCATGTTCCCCGAGAACGATCTTCGGGTATTGGAAGGATCTGCTGTCCGTGACCAGCAAAACCTCAGTCTTTTCAGGGGCTATTTTCAGACATATGCTATCCAACCAACGCTTTGCCTGCTACAGACTTTCATTGACCCTCAGCTCCAGGATTCCGACGTCGTCAGCGGCGCACACAAGTGCGTCATCCGCGAAGACAATAATGCTCGTTTCAGCAGGTAGGCGCATGCGCAGGAAATCTTCATACATGAAGTTCCAAACGAGTGGACCGACCCACGACCCTTGAGGGGCGCCACGTGTTATCTCTTCTTTGAGAGACTATTTGTCGCTCTCGTATATCATCCACCTGTCGCTTAGATTGTCATCTATCATTTGCAACAGGTAGTCTGGAACCTTTTTCCGCATCATCGCCTCAACGCAGATGTTCCACCTCACGATATTGAACGCATTGCGTATGTCGATGCCAAACTGGTTTTCCGAGAGACCGTTCTCGCCAACCATGTGACCCTGTAGTCTTTCTAGAATCATTTCCTCCAGAAGCTTCCCCATTGTATCCAATAGACAAATAGGTCCATAGGATGAGGCATCTCATAGAGATTTGTTTCCCTTCCTTAGCAGGACCAATCTCTGCTTCTTCTAGTCTACGAAGAACCTCCCCTCCCGAAGACAGGAGTTGAAGGGTTCCAGGAGGATCTGCGGGTATGCCCCGATCACTTCTTTGAGGATTTCGTTTGGCACCCCGTCGATCCCCACCGCTGTATTTGCCTTGATCCTCCCACCGCCTCTCTTTAGTTCTTCGAGAGTGAAGAGTTTTTCGCGCCGGACCACGCAGGAACTTCGGTCCTATCTTTGGAACGGCTCTACGTGTGGAAACAAGCTCCGCACAATGTACTTGACTCGATCGCGATTATCCAGGCCCGGGGTCTTTCTAGTCCCAAAGCATGGGTGACATCTTTTTCGCCGCTATCAGCACAAGTCAGGCACCTAGTGGGAGCCTTGCACTCCTTCGCCACGTGCGACGCACCCCCACACCTTCAGCAGGCATCCTTCCTACCTGGAAGCGCGCAGCCGCGCGACACATGGCCATATCGCTGGCACCTAAAGCACCGGGCTGACATGCTCACTGATTCAGCAGTTCACCCACCCTACCCTTAGCCTACCGAGCCCGAGCACGTTCCGAGCGTCCGCCTCGGTTAAACGGACCACCACGGCCTGCACACTGCCAAACCGCTTGTACAGCCTGTACTGGTCCCCGAGATCTGACTTGCCTAGTGCGATGCACAGCGCGGCAACAACCTCATCATTTCTCCATTTTATCGCTTTGCTCCCTTAGGAGCTGAAGGACGTCCTTCCATCCCTCAGCTTCTGAAGAAGCACCCAAGTCCACTTTCCTCACATTGAACCTATTAATCCATTAATTTTGTCACCAGCGCATCGTGCGTAGAGGAGCGGGTCGGAATAGTTGGGAACGGGTGTACCCTCGTACTGAAGTCCTACCCCAGTTCCCTGAGGCCCAACCTCCGCTTAGCCGGTCCCGGAATACACGGACGGACCGGACTCGCTCGAAGAAACACAGGCCCCGACACTTGTGTTCATTACGCACTACCTGATCAAAGTCCCGAAAGGGCTGGCTCCTGATCCCGCATGACACACCACCTCGGCAGAGCAAGGCTCACATCAACCCCGCCTCCTCGTGGGCCGGGGAAGGCACCACTCGGTAACGATGCACTCACAGTGGGATGCCATACGGAAACGATTAATTGGACTGTTCTTGGCCACAGACTGCGGAGGCTTTGCAGTGCCCCCCAGGAGCTGCCATACACCAGTTCGTTTTAAACCTCATTCAAGAGAGAGCCCGTCTATATGATCTTCTCTCACATTCGAAGGACATATATCACAGTCATGCGGCGCTGTCATTCATTCCATTCACTCATTTCTCGCAGGCACTCACAGACTTATTTTCAGCGCCGTTACCTGGGGCATACATCCTTCTCCATGCATGGGGATAGACGCGTCTATAATGTCACCCGCTTTCGACCTGGGATAGACCATAATCTTTTAAAAATGTTAATTATTTTAAAGTTATTAACATTTTCCAAAAAGATGGAAATTTGACGTCTTTTGTAAAAAAAGTTGTTTTGCGGTGTACATCATAACTCGCAACAGAATCATCTGAAACAAAAAAATTGAAATGCATGTGTTAAAGGAGAGTTTTGCACACTGAAAAATTCAAGCTGTAACTCGATAATTCTTTTATACTCACACAGAGTCTTCGATGCTAGGTCCATAGAGCAAAAGGCTTTCATCAATAAAATTTATTAATATCAAGAAGTAAGGTGGAGCTGCCAATCGGCTTACAATAAATTTTCCTTTTGAAGACTAGAGTAAACCAAGCTATTTTATAATTTTGCGAAAGAGAACTCACCTTTAGAATAAGTGCGAATAGAGTTTTACCAATGAGTGTACTTTGACACTTCTCTGGAGTGAATATGGTGTTCACTTCATACTGAGAGTGAAACTTCACTCCAAGGAATTTATAAATATATTATTTATACATAAAAAATTATTAGGTAGAATTAAATTGAGTTATCATATTTGTTGAAGATTTAATTGAACGCATTTTAACGTCTGGGATCAATAATATTTGAATTAAAAAATTCACGATTCTTCCTGTCAAATAATTAAAGAAGAAGAAAAGAGTATCTGCCGATGCCTCGATGGCGTAATCGGTTAACGTACCACTCATGAAAAGTGGAGACCCCAGTTCGAATCCGGGTCGAAGTATATTTTTTCTCGTCCTTCAATTATTTTTCTGGAAGTATCGTGAATATTTCAATTGAGATTCTGATTTGAATCCTTTCAATTTGGAATGAATCTAAACAAGGAAAAGTACTTTTAATTTTTCGCTCATAGATAAAAATAGATTTATTTGATTAATCCCGAGATTTAATTCTTTAAATTAATTAAAAGTCTATTTCTATAAACAATTTTAATGAGCATTTGAAGAAAATTTGAAAATAATCAAATTTACTTTTTATTAAGATTGATCTTTGAGATTAAATTGATTATCTGCGGGATAAAAACCAATACTGAATTACATTAACGATGATATAAATATTGTAAATAAAATTACACCCTTCCAGAGTTATTTTAAATCTTTCTTTTTATTTGAAAACCCTTCTTTTTACGAGTCATGTCCTTGGAGAAATCTTCGCTTTCTAGTTTTCCTTCATCAATCGAATTTCAATACGGTTGGTATTTCCGTTCAAAATTTTAGATTATGAGCCCAGCATTCGTAAAATTTCAGAGGATATAATACCTTTTATAATTTAAATCTAATAAAACATTATTAATCATTTATTGATAATGTCCAATGAAATACGTATTTTAATGAACTAAAATTTCTAGAAATTTTACGAACACGAAAATGAAATTGAAGTTTCAGTAGAGCTTATAATATAAATAAATAATAATATTATTTATATTGTAATGTTGCAAAAATGAAATAATTGGGATTTGTTAAGCAATGCATGTTAGTGATTAGAGTAATGTGCCATGTAATTATGAAATGCAATAAAACTCAAAGCGCCGCACAGTCCACAACGTAGAAGAGAAAGACTCAATTTGAGGATGAAGAGTCTGAGTTTGGATTCTCCAGAAGGATCTGCTCACGTCCGGCACCGACCACGGGATTATCATGTACCCGGTCAAAGGGATTCTTACACTCCACCAAGAAGATCTGATAGTGGAAGTATCAGCAGATTATGTAAGTTTAGTGCAGCATGATAAAAGTTGTATGTCTTCTTTATTATGATATATTAAACACCTTAAGTAAAAACAAAATTAAATTACCAAAAAGAAGTAAAGATATGAGCAACTTTTGAATTAATGAATATTCTATACACTTTAAAAGGTAAGAATGTAGAATTTTAATTCAGCCATTAACAATATTCCTTTAAATTATTTTTACTTTATAGGATTGCATGGTGTGGGAATTTGAAATTACACAATGCATGTTTATACAATAATTAACTTTGAATGAATAGAAGTGTTATTTAGAATGAAGAAATTTTCATCATCATTTCCTTGTGACTTCTAATAATTACTCAAAGACTCTCGTTTTCGAAAACAGCAATTAATAACGTTCGGTCTTGTTTGTAAACTCACTAATCTTTCGACAACCTACTGGCCCAGTTTCAACTAAATGCAACTAAGACAATAAATCACGACAAATTTATTCAAAGACTGTTTTACATGGCCTTCATTGTATATAAAGTAACAAATTTAGAGTCACATTTATTTTAGTTAGCATTTTTATTTTGATATTCTTTATGCAATTTTATGAATTGTACAACATTTTTTTGCATTTATTAAATATTCGTAATTTATTATTAGTTGTGAATGAAAATATTGTAATGGTAAAATTTTATAAAGAATGTTTTAGTTTTTCACTAAATCTAAATGGATTTGCTTCAATTTTAATGCATAAATTGCGAAATTTACGTCATTGCTTTTTATCAGTCAATTAAGAGAGTGATCTGACTTGAAAAATGAGTTCAAGAAGATTATTCTCTGAGGCTATTGTCATATAATAATATGATGAACTATTTTATGAATCTATCTATTTATTCTTTTACAAAATATTCTAAATCTGCATCCTCTTTTATACTGTTTGTATAATTATAACTTAAATCTCTTCAATTTTGAATTATTCACTATATATGTTTGTACATAAGCTGTTAGAAATATTCTGAAATAGACGAAATTTTTGAATTATAAAGGTAACGTTAAATTATATATAACTCACAATACTTCTGAGTGAGTGTATTTTGAAATAAGTCAAGTTTTCCCAACTGGGCCACATAAAATCGAGTTTTCGATTTTGGCTTATTTTAAAATTTTAAGAGGTGCACAATACCATATTGACTGAGAAAACAATTTCTTTGGTATATGGTCAAAGAAAAATTTCTTTGAATTAAAGAAAGTTTTGTTAATTCAAAAAAATGTTCTTTGATCCAAAGAAATAGATTTGTTAACATTAAAGAAAATTTTTTTGAATCAACAAAACTTTCTTCAATTCAAAGGAATTTTTTCTTTGACCGTATATCAAAGAAAATATTTTCTGGGTGAACTCAAATTCCCCTTAAAATCCAAACAAAACTATAATTCAAAGTTTCCAGAATTCAAAGCCATTCAAACCCTTAAAATACAAAAAAAAAACGACCAAATTTGGACCAAAAAATTTTTTTGGCCCAAATATGGTATATTCGAACGGTTTTGAATTCTTGAAATTTTGAATTAAAAAATTGCAATTGTTTAAAACAATTCGAAACTTTCATTAAAAAATTATGCTTGAATGACAAACAAACAATATAGTTGTGTTCATCAATCATTTTTCTATATACAGTTAAAAAATCATCCGCGTATCTTAATTAGTTACCGAGATATTGCCGTTGAAATAAAAACTTGCATTAAAATTTATTTATTTATAACTTGTTGAAAAATGAATATTTCATTAAAAGCTTGTGAATGTGGTATTGTGTACCTCTTGAACTCTTAAAATAAGCTAAAATCTAGATAAAAATCAAAAACTTGATTTTTGGTGGCCCAGTTGGAAAAACGTGATTCAATGAAATTGAGAAACTGTTGCAGAATTTTCAGTTCAACGTAACTGCATAAAACTTCAGTTACCCAAAACGTAAAACATTTTTTGTTGCAAATTGCCAAACTTCCAAATATAAATATCGGTATATTAAATAATTTTCTTAAATTTTATCTTACTATTACGAAATAGTAACTACATACACCTTCAATCACGTGTTTCTTAAATTTCCGACAGAAATTTCTAACAGTGTGAGTAACATAAAAAGATTGAATAAAATTTGCCAACTTAGCAAAAAGGACGAATTCATAAAAATTGAATCTGGTATTGACTGTTCATGACAATCCAACAGACCAAATTGAATGGTCTAATCTTCTATTCGTATGAATTCGTGAATAATTTTAAGATAGACAGAATTCATTTGGATAACTTTGGATGAATTTTAACTCATTTAAATTTTTTCAATTCGTTTTTTTTCTAATTAAGAATTAAAATTAATAAATAATAAGGTAAAATATAAATACGAAATAGAAATTGAAGAATTTAATATGATCCAGGAAGAGATTTAGCTTTTGTCTTTTCAGATGAGGTTGTATTCTATCGGATTTTTGAACCATTTATTAATAGCAACTGAGAGATTAATTTCTTTCTATTTCAGCGCCCTGCAGTCCAGGTCATGGGCACGGGGTTCACAAGCACTTGAGGGGCACAATAAGAATGTCTAGTGTGGAACTGCCAGACGAAAATGAAAAATCCTATTCCTCGGCAAGCACCTCACCTTGTCCCTCGCCTCATACCAACAACCAAAATCACTTGAATCCACTTGGAAAACGTGTCTTACCGCCAAACAATCTCTACGTAGTCTTATACAACTTTGAAGCTAGACATCGGGACGAATTAGACTTGAAGTGAGATTTGCTTCCATAGATCTTTAAAATGCCCACAAGCTCAACATTTTTTAAATTTTATGCTTTTGTAGATTTCAAACTTGGATGCTCTCAACTCTGCATGGTCCAAAATTTATTTGCTTTCAGTTTTTTATAAAACTTTATTGATTTTTATTCATTATTGTTTTATTTGTACACTCAGAAAAAAGATTTGATTGAATCAAAGAAAATGATTTTTTTCAACGACTTTCTTTGATTTAAAGAAATGATTTGTTTTAATGAAATAAAATTTGTTTGATTAAAAAAAAATATCTTTGAACCAAATAAATATTTGTTTGAATCAAATTAATTTTTATTCAAAACAAAGAAATCAATGCATTAATATATGGTAAAAGATATAATTTGTTTGATTTAGGGCAGAAATTTATTTCATTTGAACAAATATTTATTTGGTCCAAAGATATTTTGTTTGAATCAAACAAATTTTGTTTCATTAAAACAAAACATTTCTTTATATCAAAAAAAGTGTTTCAAACAAATAATTTTTTTGATTCAATCAAATATTTTTTCTGAGTGTATTGGCATTCGGTCAGAAGGGTGGTCCAAAATCACTTTTTTTTCTATAAGGCAACGCCCCCCCCCCCCTCAGTTGTGAGGCTTTAGGAAAAAATAAGGTCCCATTTTATTTTTTTATTTGGATTTTCACAGCCCCCTCCCCTCCCCCTCTAAAGTTTACAAAACTCAGAAATGTAGTTATTATTTTTCGAATAACCTTACATATTGTAATTGCAATTACCAAAGTCACATGGCCCAGTTGACCCATCTAGAAATAATTGATTGGACACAATTGGATTCGATTGATTCGATTCAGAACAATAAAGAAACACAATTGAAAACAATTAAATTAATTGATTTCTATTGTGAAACACGATTGGAAACAATTAAATTGATTGATTTCTATTGTGTTTCTTAATCGTTCTCAAACGGATCAATCATGCCAGATTTTAATACATTCCATAAATTTTTATTGCTAGGCAGATAACATGTTTTCAATAATTTATTAGACCACTGATATTTGTTTTAACAATTTTAATTTGTTTAAATAATTCATTTTTTCGAAAGTGCTATTCTTTCTTCTTTCAATAGGATTCTCAGTAATTTTCAAGGACAATACATTTGGTAAAATTATTTTCCAATTTTTTAAACATATAACTATGAACTATTCGTAACTTTTTTTTAGAAAAGGTCTAGGAACTTATAGTTTTTTCCATAGTTCGTGAACTATGCCCCTTGTTACTGCATTAATTGCTTAAATAATTAGGGAATTAAGTATACGAGTATATCCAGTAACAAGGGGAATAGTTTACGAACTTTGGAAAAAACTAGAATTTCCTAGACCTTTTCTAAAGAAAGTTACAAATAGTTCCTGATAATTTGTTTAAGCAATTAAAAATGAATTTGAACCAAATGTATTGTCTTTAACAATGACTGAGAATTATGTTAAAAGAAGAAAAAGTAGCACTTATGAAAAAATGAATTATTTAATAAATTAAAATTGTTCAAACAAATGTTAATAGGATGATAAATTATTTTTAAAATTTCACCTGCCTAGAAATAACAATTTATGGAAATTAAGCATTAAAATTTGCCATTTGTAAGCTATTTTGTGATGTTGCAAGTTTTGGATTATTTTTAGGGTTCCGTAAGGGAGGTTGGAGGGGTCAAAATATTTTCATACTGATTACTGAAAGCCCTGATTACTGAACCAAATTTTCCGAAAGTCTAAGATTTCCCCATGTTAATCCGTGTGTAAAATTCACGGGGGGGGGGGCATGTGTTATAATAAAAAAAATAGGACCTTATTTTTTCCGGCAACCTCACAAACTGAAGGGGGAGGGAGATATCATTGCCCTGTAGCATAAAAAAAAAAGTTGCCATGCATTTTTGGACCACCTTATTGGGTGGTCCAAAAAACCATAATTACATAACGATAATTAAAAACTCATATTGAAGAAAAAAGGTAAACGTTTCAGCCATGAATGGCGACCTGATTCAGTGCCAAGTAGTTTTATCAACATTAATTAAATTATTAAACAACTTAGCTGAAAAAAACGTCCAAAGGAATTTAATTACTTATACTGATTGTACTAATTATACTAAATATACTTTTTTATGTAAATTACTGCAAAACGTTATGTACATTTTTTCTCACGTGAAATCCTTATAATTGAGTATTTTTTAATATAATTTAATTATAACAATATAGTTTGTTAATTAATATATAAAATTGGTTTATAATAATTAAGGTTATTAAAACACTATTTATTTATATTCCTTTAGTGCATATGCATTTATTTTTATCAATTCCAAGTCTACACAACTTGTTTTTTACAACTCAAAAAATGATTTTGTTAAAAATACTTTTTTTTACTTTTCTTCTTTACACAATTTTTTGTAAAAACAATAATTAAAAACTCCCACTGTGGGCCGCTCCAAACAATTACTATAAGTAATTAAACTCCTTTACAAGTTTTTTTCACCTTAGTTGTTTAATAATTGAATTAATGTTATTGAAATCAGTTGACACTGATGAGGGTCCCCATTTGTGGCCAAAACGTTTGCCTTCTTTTATCAATATGAATCTGTAATTAGCATCTTTTAAGAGAAACATGCCCAATGCCAAATAAAAAATATTTTATCTTTTCAATATTGGATAATTTAAATCTTGATAATCCCAGAAATAGCTTCTGTTTTCATAGTTGAATAGTTTTAATTTTGGATGATTTTAAATTCAATTCCACTTCAATTTTTATGCTTTTGATTTAGAATCATTCTAAGTTCGTATCTCTTTTAATCTTCTAATCATCCCTGGCAAAACTTTCTTAGAACAAAACTATCACAATTCACAATGCATGTAGAAATTTATATTTACCTAATTCCATGTAGACACTGGGGCAAACAATACACGTAACAATATTAATAATATGTATGTTCTTATTAGTTTGTGTTAAGTTTGGAAGTATTTATGAACTTTACTTATAGAAAAGAAACCTCAAATAGCACAAGTTTTCCTGTAAATAAATCCCACCGCCTGAAAGCTATATTGTCACATTAAAATAAAATTTATCACTGTTTTCAGAGCGGGTTACAAAGTTTCTGTAATCGATAAATCAGAGAAGGATTGGTGGAAGGGAAAATGTTTGGGTGGGCGAGCTGGTTACTTTCCTAGTGCTTATGTAATGAGAGTCGATCCTGGTCAAAAATCCCTACAAGTTACTAGAAATTTACAACTTGCTGACCAAACCACTCTTCTACGAGATCAGGTAAATAAATTATACACTGTTATAAAAAAAACATGTAAAAGCTCTTCTGTGTAAGAAAATGATTGATTCGTATAAAAACACATTGAATATTGATGTCAGCATGATCCAATGATGATTTTAAAGAGTTCCAATTAGATTTAAATAGATGTGGTATACTTTGGAAATTCTGGAATAGATAAACAGTTTTGTCCGAAATCAAAATGTAGAGGGAGAATAAAAAATGATCGAAAGTTTATCCTTCTGGGATAATCATTGGATCTGATTGAGTACGATTAATTGAGCCTGATTCAGAAACATAATTAAGAATTAAACATGGCCCCCTTAATTAATTTAAATATTTTTTAACTTTCGTCACAATTTTTAGTGCCCAAATTTCTAACACTTTATGGGCTTAGAATTAAAAATTGTCTATCTCATTTTTTCCATAAAATTGAGTTAATTTTTTATTAAGATTCCTTGTGTTTTTTCTTGCAATCATTTTGTTTCAAGTTGACAAAAAGGTTCATTATTATCAATAAGACAAGCTAAAACCTAATCACTGATTAAAGCTTAAAGAAAAATTTGTTAAAAAAATAATTGAATCAGAATGATCTATCCCAGATAACAATCATGCGCGGCACGACGCCCACACGCCATGCGGGTCACGTGTGCGAACGAGAATGCAGCAATCTCGCGCGCACTCGCCTAAAGACGTGAGGGGCATATCAGTGCGACGCATATGCGTCGCAGTACGCGATTACTCATGTAGGCACGCAAGCTTATCAAATGAGACGCACATAAAGTTGAAATATATTAAATTTAGTAATCGTTGATAATCCAGATAACAATCGTGCGCGGCACGACCCCCGCATGCCATGCTGGTCACGTGTGTGAACGAGAATGCAGCAATCTCGCGCACACTCGTCTAAAGGCGTGAGGGGCATATCAGTGCGACGCATATGCGTTGCAGTACGCGATCACTCATGTAGGGACGCAAGCTGATCAAATGAGACGCACAGAACGTTGAGATATATTAAATTTAATAATCGTTGATCAAGTAACTTATTTAGCAGTATTTTCACGGAGCGAAATTTCGGATTTCATACAACAAATTATTGAATAGATCAATCACCTACGAATCGATTTTATTTATTCATAAGAATTTTCCTAACATCAAAAAATGATCAATATTTTGCAAAATTCGATTTAAGTGATTAATTTTACTTATCTTTTATCTACTTATCTTTTACTTATCTTAATTTTGTAAATTAAAAAATTTTTGATGACATAAATTTTGAGATATTTATAAAACGGTAACATATACACAAAAACGAATATAATTCTGAGGTTGTGCTAAAAGTATAGGTCCACAGACTGCTTAAAAAAATTTTCGTTTAAAATGTTTTGAGATTCTTAAAACGGCATTCAAAGAAATTAAATTCTGCTCATTGAAGGTTGCTATACTTCATAGGTTTGAAAGAAATGGAATTCATAAGGATTGAAACTTTTTAATACTCATTTCACTTCTGACTGACTTTTTTCATGAGAATTAATTTTGGAATATGTAAAAATGTAAGTCAAGAAATGGACTCTACAATTAAGTTATAATTGACGGTGATCGTGTTGAAAGTTCCATGGAATAAGGCAGCCGTATTAAAATATAATTTGAGCACGAAAAATATTACATGCATAATTACATTTTTCATGTAAAATATGAATAAATTAATTTCGAACGTTTTATTTAATTCAAAAGATGTTGGTCATTGATATAATGTTATAGTTTAATTGATGTTCATTCAAAGTGTGTCTGACGATTGTTATTGCTCTTCAAAATTTTTTGGAATCGCGCTTTCAAGAAGCACGCGTGCGAGACATATGTGTGGCAATGTAACGCGCAACTGTGTGACCTCCTGAGTTCACCCGTGTGGATTAATCCTCACGCGTGCGTGCGTCATGCCCCGCATTGCGCAGACACTTTGTTTTTTGGGAATATAACTTATTTAACAATATTTTCACGGAGCGAAATTTTGGATTTCGTACAAAAATATTTTGAATATATCAATCACCTACGAATCTGTTTTATTTATTCATAAGAATTTTCCTATCATCAAAAAATGATCAATCTTTTGCAAAATTCGATTTAAGTGATTAATTTTACTTATCCACTAATAAGATTTTGTAAATTAAAAAATTTGTGACGCTATAAATTTTTAGATATTTATAAAACGGTAAAATGTACACAAAAACGAATATAATGCCGAGGTTGTACTAAAAGTTGAGATCCACAGACTACTTAAACAGTTTCAAATAAACAAATTTTTTGTTTAAAAAGTTTTGAGATTCTTAAAACGCCATTCAAAGGGATTGAATTCTGCTGATTCTCGGTTGCTATACTTCATAGATTTTAAAGAAATGGAATTCATAAGGATTCGAAATTTTTAATACTCATTTCAATTCTGAATGACTTTTGTCATCAGAATTAATTTTGAAATATGTAAAAATTTAAGACAAGAAATGGACTCTATAATTAAGTTATAATTGATGATGAGCGAGTTGAAAGTTCCATGAAATAAGGCAGTTATATTAAAATATGATTTGAGTACGAAAAATATTACATGCATAATTACATTTTTCACGTAAAATATGAATAAATTAATTTTGAAAGTTTTATTCCATTCAAAAGATGTTGGTCATTGATATAATGTAATAGTTCAATTGATTTTCATTCAATGTGTGTCTAACAATTGTTATTGCTCTTCAAAATTTTTTGCGAATGAAAAAAATGGTTCGAATTATTTATTTTCCCATCATTTTCCCTGATAAATTTGATAATATTAATATAAATTAATATATTTTTTGGAATTGCGCATTATAAGAGGACGCGTGCGAACCACGACGTGCGAGAAATATGCGTGGCAATATCACGCGCACCTGTGTGACTTCCTGAGTTCACCCGCGCGGATTAATCCTCACGCGTGCGTGCGTCATGCCCTGCATTACGCAAACATTTTGTTTTCTGGGTATAGTTCACCAAAACAAAATAAATTTTAAAGAAAAGTCCATTTCAGAAATATTTTGTATTTCAGATCGTGTTGCAAGTTGGTGAAGAACTTGATGGAGTAGCAATGGTGAGATGTGCAGCAGATGTTCGATCATCAGAACAAAGTTCAAATGAAGGTGAAGTACGTTTCAAGGAGACACTTTGTCCCCTGAAGTACCTGCAGGAAGTGTGACAGCAGCCTTTTGAAGAAGGCAAACGTCGCTATCAAAGTCCCTGTCAAGATTGGGTTCCAATTTCAGAATCCTTTGAAAGTTCAGGATATCCCACGTCTTCAGCTTCTACCAAACAAACTGGCGAAATAATCGTCTGCGATTTCACCAAACGTGGCAGCTGGTCTTCAGTTCGGATCTCCCGAGCCATAATCTTCTGTACTACTCCCGAAACTGGTTCATATTCAGTTAAACAAAACCAAAGTTCCATTTCCGGTCGAAAAATCACCTCCGAAAAGTATTACGACTGCTTCCAATGTGCTGAAGAGTGTAGACACGTCTCCATGAAAAATAATTATAATTACAATAACTCTAATAAGAGTTCTTATAGTTCAACTAAGAACTCTTATAATGACTCTATTACAAATTGTAATAAGAAATTTAATAACAATAACAACATTAACAAAGTTTCTAAACTTCCTAGCACTGAATCAAAGAAAATTAACGATATCCTCAAGGAACGAAACAACTGTTTCCAAACAAAGAAAATTGAAAAGAAAAACGAGAAAATCTGTCTCGTAAATGAGCGATTTTTAAAATCAGTTCCCAATCATCAAACTTCCAAACGTCAAGTTTTGAAGAACCAAGTATTGAATAATCAGATTTTGAATAATCAGATCTCTAACTATAAGCTATCAACGCCTGCAAAAAAAAGATCTTCTTTAGCAAGGCCTGTTAAGGTTTACGATTCGTTTGCTCCACCGAAGTGGATGATGGGAAATGATAATGATTATCCGAATAATTCATTTGAAGATCAAGAACGTTTTGAAGATTCAAATCCTCAGATAGATTTGGAGCCTAACGCAAATCGTGCCTACTTTGATGCTCGAGATGAAGATTCTAACTGGCCTATCAGACTAAGACTCGAGGAATTGCTTGATCAACAGAACAAGAAAAAAAAGCGAAAAGGGATTGCTACGATAAGGAAGAGCAAAATCATCACGGCAGACCCAGGCAAAAATAGTTTCAAGGATACTGAGAGGCTGCTCAAAGTACTTAGCAACCACGTGGACCAAGATAGTAGATACAATGTCAAACGATGCAGCGTTATGTAGAGCGTTGCACAAGTGGGAGGTTCCTCAATTTTAAGAATTTGGAATCCCCAGTCGCGTTCCGATTTCTACAAAAATCTTGGCATCTAGTCAAGGTTAAGGTAGTTCGGTCATGAAAAATTAGGCCTCAGGTAAAAATACATAATTTTACTTTCAAGAATAGCAATATTGTTATTGAAGGGATTATTAAAAAAAGATTATTTGCTATAAAAAAATTTGAAACATAAAAAAATAATGTATTTAAGAAATTTTATTTTTAAGTGCTTTTTTTTCCATATCGCTTTTCACCAAATTTTGAAAAATGGTGCGATTCTTATAAATCATGAATCATTTTTCCAGGGAAAAGATTTTCTACAACTTTACAGTTTCCAATTTTTGAAACTAATTCATTAAAGGCTGAAACTATTAAGAAAGAATTTTTCAAAACAAAATTTTTATAAACAAATTGCTGAATTTGATAATAATTGATTCATTTTTAAAAATTGTAAACTGTAAAGTTGTAGAGAATCTTTTATGAAAAAAAGTGCAGTTGAAAATAAAATTTGTTAAATACATTACTTTTCTATGTTTCAAATGGTTTTCATAGAAAATAATCTTTTCTCTTTTAAATGATCCCTTCAATAATAATATTGCTATTCTTGAAAGCAAAATTATCTATTTTTGCCTGAGGCCTAATTTTATTTTCGTGGCCGAACTACACTGAGAAAAAAGATTTGATTGAATCAAAGAAAATAAATGGTTTGAACGAGTTTCATTGATTTAAAGAAATGATTTGTTTAAATGAAACAAAATTTGTTTGATTCAAACAAAATATCTTTGGACCAAATAAATATTTGTTCGAATCAAATAAATTTCTCCCTTAAATCAAACAAATTATATCTTTGACCATATATCAATGCATTAATTTCTTTGTTTTGAAGAAAAATTAATTTGATTCAAACAAATATTTATTTGGTTCAAAGATATTTTGTTTGAATCAAACAAATTTTATTTCATTTGAACAATTCATTTTTTAAATCAAAGAAAGTCGTTCAAACAAATTATTTTCTTTGATTCAGTCAAATCTTTTTTCTCAGTGATACCTTAATGGATCTGATGCCGAGAATCAGCGATTGTCTGAAATGAGTGATGGTTAGATAAAATTTTCGGGGTGGTTAATAGGTAGGTACTTCCAATAATCTGGATTTATTCTATATGGATTGAAGATTCCTGGAAAAAATTCGTGATATGAATTTTTGGCATTTTATGATGCGTTGATGAACGAAAGAAATGTCGAATTTTATATAAATTTTTGTTTATTAATACAACTTTTGTTTTGGAATCCAGGATTTTGGTTCCAGAGGAGAAAATCTATAGTTGTTATATAGTTAAAATTTTAATATTGCATTATGAGTTTTGCTTTGAAGTGTTTATCTAGTCTATTACTGAGAGATATATTTATTGAAATATGAAACATTCAATCCGAGTTCGCTAAAATTATTTTTATGGTGGTCCAAAAATATTTTAATTACGGAATTAATTGTTCTTTTATTATAATATTTTTTAACTTATTCGTTATTATTACAGATGTTCATCTAGAGAAATATTTTTTTATTATGATAGTATATATGTTTAATGTTATATTTACACTGATATTAAAAAGATGATAAATTATTCTTAGATCATCATAATAATTTTTTCAGCAATCACTTATCTTATTCTTCGCTTTTAAAGCAGAGATGAAGACTTTGCAATTACGAATGAAGAAGAAAATTTAATATTACTAAAACTGTGAAAAGTAAGTTCAAAAATTTTCAATTTTCAGGCCCTAGAGATCTTCAAAAAGTCTGTTTTTTCAATTTTGTACTTCAGACCTTCGCAAAAGTACCAACAGGTGTAGAATTTGTTGCAGCAATTAACTAAATTGAAGGTTTCAATTAATTGTCAAAAATGAAGTTAAAAATATTAAATTTCTAAACTGTGAGTTCTTTTTGTATTTCGATCTTATATGTAAAAAAAATTTCTGAATCTATTTAAAAATTTCTAAAGCAAAAAATCCAGTGGAATTTCTATAGAATTTTTGCACTTAGAAACTTAAGCACAAGGTATAAAGTTTGATTCTGAACATAAGAAAACACAAAAAAAAACAAAAATAAGAATGAAATGAACTAAAGTATTTAAAAAAAAATATACAACTATAAATATGGATTTGAGCAAATAAGTTTTAAAGTCACTCAAAGTCCAAAATAATGCGTATAAATTTGACAAGCATTGCGGTCACTAATAATAAATTATTACAAGTTACAATCGTAGTTATGAATTAATAGACTAGAAAAACTGTAGAGTAGAAAATCTTTGAGGAATAAAATTTAAAAGTAAGATTTTAAGTAAAAAAACTATTCATGTTCGCATACGCATTACTTTGTACTCTAACTGTTAAACTAATTATTAATAATTAGCAAACTGATTATTAATGATTATTGAAGCTAAAACGTACTGGAAACATTGTAATTATAATTACAAACAATTTTTCACTGAAATGGTTCTACGTAAATTTTCACAGCCAGATTGTTGAAAGATTAAAAAATGTTGTTCTTAAAATCTCGAGACATCAAAGTCTGAAAAGAACAGTCTTCAAACTATCTTTGAACTTGACCTTGCCCAAAATATATAGATGTTGTGCCATGTATATCGTACCTGAAAAAGCAGAGATCGCTTTCGGTTTGGATTCGAACGCGGCATTTTCCCTCTGTTTAACTAGTTTTTTATTTTAATGCAGTTGCCTTAAACCTGCTGTACCTAAAGATTAGCTCCACTTGTTCTTACTTAGAGAATTAACTTCTAGGATGGGAAATTCAAGAAACAATTTGAAAAAATAATTACAAAATGCAAAAAAAATTAGAGACAACTAATAATAGTTAAAGACAAGAGTTCAAAATAAGAAAATGATTTTAAAAAATTTCTTAGATACTAGACAAGTATTGATGATGGATTTCCCAAAAGTAGTGTAAGTTTAGTTAACGACTTTCGAACCTTAATGGTGTTGATGGTCTCTAAAAACTATAGTCTGCGTTATTTTTAAGGAAAAATCTTAGCCTAAAGTTTAGAAGAGTGTCATAGAGAAATTTCGAAATGCGATCTTGACCAAAATATTAGGCACCCCAAAAATTAATTCAGATCGAATTCAATTACAATTTCATTTGGTAATTTTATTTTGTTAATGTAATGGCGAACACTGCCTGATATATTTGATCGAAGTTACAAAACTTCTAAGTTCTCTACTTGCCGAATTACTACTTCGTGTGTGCCACAACCTATTTAATGCAGAAAAACCGTCCTGTCTATAAAACTACAAAGCTCTGAGTCAATGTTTCCTAATCACAAGTTCTAATTGATTTAATTAACTAAATAAAACTTCAAGTTACAATCTGAAGTAATTCAGATAATCATTTTATACAATTATCCAGTTTGATATAATCACAATTTTCTGTAAAATTATTTATATAAATGCTGAAGAAAATTAAATTAAATCACCTGGATACCAAATTAAAATACTTATCTAATATTGAGCTTATTGTCTGGAGATTATCATCCAAACTTTTATTAAGATGCATTTGCGTTTATATCATAATTGAATTTACGATTATAATTATTTTTAAAGCTTACAATTATTTACGCTAAATAATGTAATAGTTTTATATTAATAATTCAGTTGCTCTTGATAGTTCGTCTCCTGCAGCGAAATCTTAAGTAATCTAAACCTTTTGATTAAATTGCTTTCCTCAATCCCTCCTATATATTGTTTTTCACTATAATTTTTTTTTCAAGAGTTCTAATCTGTATTTACGTTTCTTCCTAATTCCTAACTTCCAAGCACTATGCGAAATTTACATTTCAAGAGTTCCTAACTAAAGTGAAGTATATTGATTTTCTTTCTCTTCGTTTTTGCCTTTTGTGTCTGGCCTGATTTTCTAATAAAATACCTCTTGAATAAATTGATTAATTTGTTATAAAATTAATTAAACTTTCAAATGAATTGCTCCACTTTAGATAGTACATTTAATTATAAGACCCGAAGTAAAAAACTGTAGTGTTGTCTATTTTAAGCGCAATTTGATCAATTAAAAAATGTATACAGCATAAAGAGTGCCCTTTCCTTGTTGAAGTGTAAATCGAATAATTAATTATAACTGTAACATATAGCTATTCCAAGTACCACGCCCAGTATTCGTAAGAATTAATGAGATAAGAAAATACGCGAAATCAAAGCAAAAGAACATTGCACAAATTCTTATGCAGGGTTAATTAATTTACTGGATTAATTAATTGAAATTAATCTCCTCGATGCCTAGTATGTTGAATCAAGAATTCATTATTAGATAATATGGATAATAAGAACATTGAGCTTCATCGATATTGACTTTACTTTAGTTATTTCTAGAAGACGAAAAATAATATTCTTAAAAAGTATCATTTTTACACTTATTTACTTTTATACAAAGTTTCATGAATAGTAAATTCATTTTAAAGTGACATGTTTGATAACATGTCTGCTATTATATTGACCCAAAATTCATAGAATTTTTTTTATTTCTCATTATTTTGGCATAGGGTCAGATTCTTTTCATTTTCTTCGATTAAAATTTTCACTATTAGATATAAAAATACTCAAAAAGAAAGCAAGGCAAACGTTTCGGTCACATATGGGGGCCCTCTTCAGTGCCATAAATTCAAAGATTAATTCAAAATTTCTGTAAAGTGGAGATAATTAACATAAGGATTATCATAAAATTGGAAAACTTATCGCATAGCTTGCAATTCAAAATGAAGTAGTCCAGTATGCAGCATCACAAATTGAAAAAATATTTAGAGTTCACTGTGAATAAAAAACCGGATAACAATAAACCGGAAAACATAAAAAAAAATTTTTTGCACACGAACCGACCGCAATTTGAAAAAAAATTTTTTGCACACTAACCGACCGCAATTTGAAAAAAAATTTAAAAAAATTTTATTATTAGAGAACGATGCCAAATTGGTTATCAATGGCAAAACGCGAACAAGGTTTACATTTTTAAAAACTTTCCGTGAAGACTTTGTTACCGGAGTCTCTCACAGAATAATCTGAACTGTTTTCAAAACCGTCTCGATAAGTTTTCCAATTTTATGATAATCCTTATGTTAATTATCTCCATTTTACAGAAATTTTGAATTAATCTTTGAATTTATGGCACTGAAGAGGGCCCCCATATGTGGCCGAAACGTTTGCCTTGCTTTCTTTTTGAGTATTTTTATATCTAATAGTGAAAATTTTAATCGAAGAAAATAAAAAGAATCTGACCCTATGCCAAAATAATGAGAAATGAAGTAAATTCATTATTCCGCATATTGTTTGAAGCCCTGTAATAGTAAAATGTGCCTATAATAAAGTAACAAATACTTAAATAAAAATAATTGATACATGTACCGTATTTATCGTAGATACATTTACTAACAATTTATATTTTTAAAATCACCTATGACCTAATTCTTTGTTTTTGTTAAAGGAATAATGAATCAGGAAATTAATCGATTAATTAAAACAGATTAGTTTTCTAATTTATGATATTACTAGAGTTAAAAAATTAAATATACAATTCTCTATCCTTATCCAAGCGAAATTTGAATCCTCGTTTCAACTATAATGGACTTAGAAAATTTCAAATAAAGATATATCATATTTGATTATTGTTGGGCTTCGAGGAGATACTACTGTACTTAATTTGAAAAGCGATTGAGAAAACACGGTAGAGCTGTCTTTGAGCAATGTACTTTTCCGCGTATATCACCGAAAAATAAATAATGAGGCCGAAAAAATACTAAACCGAGGTAGACGTGATCACTTCTGGATTTCTTCGAGCGCAAAATGCCCTAATTTAAATGATAAATGATAAACGTGGGTCACGTCTTACTTAACAGATGTTTTCATCACATAGGACACTGTATCTTTTAAGATATTAAAATATTAAAATTTGTACATTTTATTTTCCAAGAAAGATAAAATACATTTGAGTTGTTGAAAATTTATCTTTGAATATATAGTATGTGTCGTGAAAATTATAATCATTATTAAAATATGAAATCTTTTATCTCAAATTTAACTTAACATTTCAAGAAGAAAATATTTGTATCTTACTAAAAATTTAAATTTTATTCTGCATTCAAATTTCAATTTGAGAGGCTTTGAAATTTTCGTTACTTTCCTGGTGAAAGTTAAAATTTTTATTAGCTTTTGATAGATTTCAATTTTGTCTTTTGTGGCAAATAAACTCTGATAGAAAAAATATAGCGTAACTCTGGAATATGTAAGTGTAAAATAATCTATGAAAAGTAAATGTGGCTTTAACAAGAATAGAATTAATTCGACACTTACTCAGATCTTATGGCAAAAGCCTGACGAAATGGCTGAGCCGTCGAGTGTTGTTTCTCTTCTAGCGTTTGATATATTTTATCGAATCTAGTCCCTTTAATGAGAGAAGAGATCACCAAGAAAATGTGTTTAACCAAGACATAGACTGCACGAAATATATTATGTATTTAACAGTATACCATGAATTTGTTACTCTCAAACCCTATCCTCTAATAATATTCAAATTAATTCGAAAACTTTTGAATTTTCCAGTTAATTAACCAAAATTAATCGATTGATATTTGGATAAAGTATTCTTTATTAAGACAAAGAAAATTATTCATCACAATTAATCTACTTTCATCTGATAGTATAAAATTTTAAACTTAAGCTAAATGATTCTGAATATAAAATGTTAAAACTCTTTCAAAAAATCTCCAGAAAAATTAGTTTTTATAAATTGAATCTGATAAATGTGAATGATCGATGAGGGTTTAACAAACAAAATTTACAACTTAAACTTGGCAGCCCTAAGAATCGGGAACTTGTCACCATTGCAAATGCCTCGGAAATCGTCCAAAGAAAGCTCGTAGATGGCAACTCCACCAAGTCCCTTGGCTTTGGCATAGAGAGCTTTGTTTCCTGCAGTATCGGGATCTTCATAACCAACCCAAATTCCTTCTGCTCCAGTTTGATCATTGTAAGGTTGATAAGCGTAACTTCCATATTTCTTTGAGGGATCTCCAACTCGTCTTAGTCGGCCTACAGCACTTTCAATTATTCTCGAGCAAATTTCAGCATAAGAGAGAACTCCAGGGATGTGAGTGTGAGGTCCTTCTGCTCCTGGACCATCAGCATGAAGTGGAGGGACTCCGGAAACTTCACTTTCTGATGTCAATTTCCAGGTACGACCGTAAGTGGGGATTCCAATCACAATTTTTCCACCTGGGGTTCCGTTCTCCAACCAGTATCTTAAAATAAAAGCAAGATGATAAATTACGTTATCACGATAACAATGTCTCGTATTACGTTTACTTTCTATGGAGTTTGAAATAAAAAAATCTGCCCGCTTCGCGGGCACATTCTCATCGCGCGCTTTGCTCGCAAGTTTGAGCGCGCCTAGGGCGCGCGATTTGATTGTCGCGCTTCGCGCTCCGTTCTTCCTGAACCTCGCGCTTCGCGCTCGGTCTTGTGCTCTTCGCATACGTTTAAGTTTATTTCTTATAATTTAATACTGAAGCTCAAACCAATTTAATGATATTAAAGATGATGTAATTAGTCATTTTCTCAAATTCACTAAGTTTCTTTTTCAGTTTAAGTGAAACAGGAAATTCAATTTACTTAAGGCTCTATCGGCCTTAAGGAACACATTCTCATCATGACACTCGCGCTTCGCGCTCGATTTTCTGTCTGCATTTTTGTAACTTTTTAATAAATTACATGATTATTAATAAATTTATTTTCTTCCTAATATCTCAAAAAGGAAAAACAATCGTAGACTTTATTTAAGGAAACGATTTTGCAGAACAACGCTTATTTCGTATCTCACATATTTTGGTGAAAAAAATCGAATTTTTTCAATATTAAAAATCAAAAAATTAAAATATACATCCTGTCGAGAAATTTCTCGATAAGAATGTGTAGACCTTATTTAGCCAAACAATTTTTCATCTAAAAGTTTTTTTTGTATATCACATATTTTGTCTAAAAAATGGAATTTTTGCACTGATAGAAATGGTTCGGGAGTTTTAGCCATTCGGTTGTAAGTTGGGAATTTATAATTGTATTTATAAAATAATATGTCTCTCTGAACAACGCAGGATGTTGAATACAGAAATCAAAATATTGTAAGTGAAACTGGTCGAATCAGAAATATAATATGGGAAGGCGAACAATACATTTTTCCATAGCAACCAATAATATGGTTGATTCGTTCATATTTATTAAGTTTTAATCGGATGATTAAAATACAAATCTCATATTGCTGTATCTATGCCAGCAATAAGGTAAGGTTAAATTAATCATAAATATCGTTTTAACAGCCATTCCTTTCTATCAGTGTGAATTTTAATCGTATTTTTTGGAATTGAAACGAAAAATATATCTTTTATCAGAAACTGTGTGAGACAAAATTTTTAGATCTTTTTGAAACGAACAACTTTGTATTCTTACGTTTTTTTCGTATTTCACATAGTATTGTTAAAAAATTGAATTTTGTATTT
This sequence comes from Diplolepis rosae, assembly GCA_030998225.1. Taxonomy (NCBI): domain Eukaryota; kingdom Metazoa; phylum Arthropoda; class Insecta; order Hymenoptera; family Diplolepididae; genus Diplolepis; species Diplolepis rosae. Next base: position 18,422,047 of record JAPYXD010000701.1, on the reverse strand, counting down.
TGAATGGTTTTTTTTTAAATTAATAAGAAAAATATGCATCTTATGAAAAAATGTTACAGTTCAAATTTGTAGGTCTTTATGTAAAAAATAATATTGTATCATAACGTTTTTTCGTATCTCGTATAATTTAACTTGAAAATGGAATTTTGATATTGACTTTTTTCGAATTTGAATATGCTGTAAGATTTCTAATTTTGATTTAATCAAAAAATGTTATCAGGATAATTTGTAGAGATTTATGAGCACTATCAAAAACCAGTATTGAAAGTTTTTATTTTTTCAAAAAATTATTTTCAAAAACACAAAAGTAGTGCTCAAACCCTCAAATTTGATTGGATGTGGCTGGTTAACGAACTTGTCCTTACTTTTTCGGCTCCGATAAAGTGTACCAAAGCTCAATTCAATCTGATAATTCTGTCGAGAGTTATGCCGCACACGACCTACAGACAGACAGACAGACAGACAGACAGACGGACAGACAGACAGACAGACAGACACTTTCGTAAAAACCCTTTTTTCTGACTCAGGGGGTCTCAAAACGTAAAGATTTAATGAAAATTTCGAAAGTCATTTTTCACATAAAACCAATACCTTCTCATCCATGATGAGAATGTAAAAAAATAAGATTTTTATTTTACTGAATTCTGGAACGAATCAATCTTTTAAAGTTTGTTATTTTGGAAATCATTTTGAAAAATTCACGCATTCTGGATTCTATTCTATGGATCTCAAATTCAAAATAGTTTCAGATAAGTTTGACTCTGATTTTTATAATTTTTTATAATTTTTATATTTTTATCAATATTAGAATTTTCACTATCAAGGGAACAAATTTATTTTAAAAATAAAAACTTTAGAAATCAGAAAAAAGCGAAGTAAATTTTCCCTATCATTATTCATAAAATATCAGAAAATTTCCTTATAATTCTGTAATTGGAATAACAGACTTTCTCATCAGGATAAATAATGAGATTTTTATGATCTCGAATTGTGAAAACAGAATGAATCATGTGAATGATAACTTGATACGCTGCATGGGGTCACCAGTAACAATTGTCCCATCTATTAATATTTCTAAGTCTCAACTAACAATGGATCAATTTATTAAAATGTTTCGTCTTTTACATAAATTTAATTTTATGTTTGAGCTTCATGAATATTTTTCAAAAAGGAATTACCCAGCAAGAAATTATGCAAGTTCAGAATTTTAAAAGAAGTAGATTAGTTATTCATGCAAAAAATTAGCATTGAGTTGTTTTTAAATCAAAGTTCTCAAATTTTTTATAGTTAATTTATTTACTTCAGTTTTAATTAGTCATACCTTGTTTGGTAGTCAATGTTATCGTCAGGAACTCTTCCATAGCTTTCATAGATTGGAGCTGGGTAATCAGCCTCTTTCGGGTTGCGTTCAGGAGTTTTCTGGTCAAAAGTCATCAGGTGAACGGCATCGAGGTTTGATGACAAAAGTCTAGCATCGTAGTAAACTGAAAATCATAAATAAATATAATGACTAATAACAGAATTTTATAGAAATTGAAAAAATACTAGAAGAAAGTTTCTTCAATTTCAAAGTAAAAAAAAAATGAAAACTTACTGCTTGAATTGACGTGGGGCAAAACTGTAAGGGTGAGAGCCTTGTTTCTAGATCTGAGTTGAGTCTTCAAGTCACGAACCAGAATTGTGAAGCCATCACGATGTTCTTGTTCTTTGTCATCCTTGAATTTTCCATAACCGAAAGTCTTCTTGATTCCATGCCAAATCGAGCTGAAGGTCCCGCGATTCTTCTTCACCTTAACTTCAGGAAATTGCCATGCCAAATCAACTCCATCGAATTCATAATCAGCTAAGAGGCGACCCACCGAATTGATAAATTTGGTCCTTGCTTCTGAAGTCTCGGTCTAACAATCAATAAAAAGGATGATTAACTGAAATTCAATTTCATGTTTTAAAAGGTTTCCGAGTCAAATTTTAAAACTGAGATATTCCCAAACTATGCAATATATATTTATTATGTGAATAATTGCATTGATAATGTTTAGTTTTTATTCTTTGGTTCTTATCTCCGTTTTTATGACATCATACGAGTCCTTATCGTGACCCGAAAGAGATTCTTCAGTAAACAAATAGGAACTTTTGCAGGCAACATTTTTAAAAACTAATAATTTGTTAAAAATATCCTGATATTTTACAACAACGGCCAAATGATAATTTATTAAATTAAATAAATATTCTTAAAAATATTTTCACTTACAACAGTTAGGTATTTGTGAGTTTCTTCATAGGGATCAGCATTTCCACCGATACCAAGATAAACTTTAAGATCGGGGAAATTCCTCTTCAACTGAGTTACTAATCTGTAAAAAGCATATCCAGCTCCTGTATCTAAACTTGGATTTAGAGGAACGACATCAAAACTATTTGCATCAATTCCAGCAAATCCATAGATTAAGTGAGTACATAGGGACGAGGCTGGCCGAAGGTCTTCTACTTGAAACTTTCCAGGTCCTTGAAAAGAGAAAATCGAGTTGAGCTCATGAAACAATTTTTTTCATTTATTATTCTACTAATTTTTAAAATGTTATTTCAATTTGCATTCGTTGAGTCACTACAGTTTATAGTTTCACAAAAAGTGGGAGTGACTTTGAATCCAGTGACAATTATGTAAATCAAACATTTCATGAAACCGGTTTTTTAAATTGAAAATCAAGTTTCGCTCAGCCTGATTCTATTGCAGAGATGATATACATTAATACTATAATTTTTAATCTCAAATTTTTATTTTTATAAATTTATTCGAAATTTTGTTTCAAGATAATAAGAAAATGAAATTTAGAAAGAAGATACAATAAATATATATAATTTTAAACAATACCTTCTCGTAAGAAGGACGTTGAGTTCCAGTAACAAACCACCTTGTTATGCTCATGAGGGTCAACAGCGTCAGCTTCATGTCTCGAAGCTGCTAATACCAGCCAAATAGCTAACGTTGAAACGATAAACAGTTTCATTTTTGCAGCCTGAAAAAAAAATTTCAATAAAATAATCACCTGTAATTAAAAAAGTTAAAATAAAAAAAAATTAATAATAGTATACCAAATAACAGAATAAAATTAACAAGTATAATTTGGATTAAATAAGATAAAAATAACACATTAGAGTGCCAAATATTTACTCAGACGTACCAAAAAAATATTTGCATTATAAAGACTTATTTTAATACCTTTTAGAAATTTAATGTTTTTCTAGCAAACATTGAAATAAAATTGTTCTAAAGTTTTAATTTTAAAAGCATTTGAAATTTTCAAATGTCATGATTTAGAAACATTTTATTTAAAATAAAATGTTAATAAAATATCGAAACCATGAAAACCTTGAGTTAAAATATAATCCAGCTTACCTCTAATGCCACAAGAACACGACTGAACACGACTGTCTGATTTGTCGAGATCGTCGAGGACTTTGATGTCTCGTTCTCCACTTTGGTGGTGGGGTTGGAAAACAATTACGTCATCATATTTCACATGCAAGTACTTTTCTTTGTATTATTATTATCATATGATTTCGATTTATACAAATTCATCACTTTTTTCGAACTAAAAATACCTTGTCAAATTTTAATAATACAAAGTAAAATTTCTAGGCCAAGATAAGAAACAAAACTTAAGATCAAATTGTAAGAATTTTATTCATCTTCAAATACATGAATTCGTATTGTAGTTGAAAATTCATTGAGGTGATGATAAAATAATCCCATTGTGTGATTCCTAATTATAAAAATGTTAAGTAGGTTTTTTCTGATTAAAGTCTCAATTAAATAAAATTATATTTTCTGCTTCATTACTTAAATTAAATAACATACTTCAGATTTATGCTTCACTCATCTTTGCTAAAGAAATCACTCATTTTTAGTCAAAATAAATACCACTAGAAATAATCTTATAGTTTTTTCTTCATTAAAAAAATGCATGAAATGTTTAACTTTGATGTAATTTTATAATTTCTGAAAAGATAAATGATTTCAAGTGAAAGTTTGTTCTTCAGAAATATTTTAGCTTCTTCGCAAATATTTGTGTTACCAAAATCTCTTAGTTAATCTTGAAATGTGTCATGGGCAATTTTGAGTTTTAGAACCTTGACCAAAGAACAATAAATTTTAATCTCATTCAGGAACTTATCGGTTGATATATACTATTGATTATATACTATTTTCTAGAACTTTTTAGACTAAATTGAGAGTAGAAAAATCGATGTCCTCAATGATAAGAATCCAATTTCTAAATAAATTACTGAATTGTATTTAAATTTTGCCATTTGGCAATAAAAGTGTTGAATCGATGTCTATCAAGGAAAGTACTGAGAATCAATTAAAATTTTTTCAAACAAAATCATTCTAATTCAATAAAATTTAACTTCTGAATTTTATTCATATAATTTAAATTTGCAACTCATTCCATGTAATTTCAAGTTTTTCTTAAACTAAAGATGTGAAAATCGTAGATTTAGGTTGACATTTCTACTTGAGATTTCACGTGACATGCTAAGTTCGACTTCGACATAAAGAGTGCAAATTATTTAATCGTGTGTTAGTTTGTGAGCTGACCGAGGTAACAAGGTAATTGACAATACGTGGGTATATTTCATTTTGAATTAGAGATGATGTCAGAAAGAGGTCTTTATCTGTTCACCTATTTCAGAAGAAGAAAAACAAATTTATTTTAGCAATTGGGGTGCTTAATCCGACCTCTGATCATAACAATGCTCATGAATATAAATTCATCAAAAAGAAGCTTTAAAGCAGATTCAAAAAATTGATTGTACGCTAATTTAAATTAAAATTCAATTTTAAATCAGTTCTGAGTAAAATTACTAGCCGAAGAAAAATTTTAGCTTTCTCCCAATGGGTCAAATTGGTGAAAACTTTCAAAGGGACATATTTCCAGAACATGAGTATTATTGTTGGGCAATTTTTCTTTTTTTTAAATAGGAAGATATGATGATCAAAATAATTTATGAGCATTTTGTCACATTTAAAATTTTTTAAAATTACTTCAATAATGACAATCATAACACATTTTAGTCGTGATCTTTTGCTGAATTTTAAAGAAAAGAAAACACATCTGCGAGTCAATGTTCATGGCTTGAAATAACATTGGAGTGAATTTTAAATAATTGAATATTTTTACTTCCAACTTTGAACGTATTTTATTCTTCAAATGTACAATAAAACTGTCATGTTTTATTTGAATTGAATACACTACTTTAAAAAATTGAAATCTATCACGGACTCACAAAAAATTTACTTATCTCTAAAATTATTTGTATTAAAAAATAAAATCATAGTTGCAATAAATTCTAAATTAAATTTAAGTTTGTTCAGTAACTTACATTAAACATAATTCAACGAATTTGGAATACTAAGAATTCAATAACTTAATTCACGATTAAATTTGAATTTTATTCTACCCTGAATTGAGAATCTAAATTTGAGAGTTCGCATATTGGAATTTTTAAAGCACGAAAGATATTGAGCTGTAAATTGTATTTACGCCAATGAAGTTTGATTAGGGTTGCTTTACAAGAAGTACTTGGAAAACTCGGTCTAGCAACAGAGATATGATAACCTCAGTGGAAAGTTCACGCGAATTATAAACTAATGCTATCCTAAAAAGTACAATTTCATTAAGACTCTGAGCAAGGTTTTTCTGTGGTTTGAGAAATTACATAACGAAATGGAAATTACTTCCTTCATCATAATTCAAAAAATGTCAAATAATATTGCAAAACATCACAATAATAATATTTATTTAGAGAAGTTTCTAGAGAAACTCAATCAAATCAGAATGGTTTCTGAACCACGCATGCAAGCCAGGGTTAACAAACGAAGCGAATGAATAAACGAACAAAACTTAATCGAAGCTTATCACTAAAAAAAATTTACGATCTCAAGTTGACGTGTACTGCTTTGAGCTCAGGCGTCATGAAAATGGTTTCTCAGAATGAATCAACCGAGTTATATACTTAATTCCAATATTACATAATAGAAATACTTGAATGAGTCTTAATCATAAGAATAACATAAACCAAACTGTTTACAATCAAAATGTAGATATTAAATATTTCAATTAATTAATTCTGATGTTTAAAGAGTTACGTCTCCGTGTTCAAGGTTTAACTTTATAATGGATCAGAAAGCACAATATTATATCATACACGCACTTATAGCTCTATTCCGCAACCCATTTGTGGTCAATGTATATATGTACAATTGAAATAACTTCAATTAAATTAAATTCAAACCTATTTGAGGGTAACATTAGGTTTTTATTTATATTTATAATAAAATCGTCCATAGTGACTACTCGATAATAATTTAATTATTCAAATTTATCATTGATGGATTTTCCCTGAAGTTTCACTAAAATTGAAATAACTCACATCTAATGTAATTAGTGAAATTAGTTATCATGTTAACTGATAATGACAGCTGATAATGTAATTGTTTCCAAAAATAGATAGATTTTTCGAAACTTAATATAATTTTAATGTTAAGAAATAAAAATAAAAGTTCTCTTCGAATATTACTTAAAACTTCTTTCGTAAAATGCTTTTAATCTGCAAACAGATAAATAATATTCACGAGTTCTTTCAAAATATTTCAGTATCACCTGTGTTTACTTTAAGAAGAAAAATATCAATTACACTTAATTTCTAAAAATAATAAACCACATAAGATCTTTTTTGACTCTTTTATTATAAAACGAATATTATGTACATTTGCGAAGCAATAATTGTCCACAATAAGTAGACTTATACCTATACAAATATTACACTATGTCCATAATAAATTTCTAAAATAAGTTTTAAGTCGCAAGTTGTGGAGTATTTTAAATTTACTAATCTTAACTACCTTTACTCTCAAACAACTTTTCGTAAGTCAGATATGAATAGTTTGATTCTGTACATTTAAGTCAAAATGCAATCTTTTGTTCAGTTAAGTAAATGATTGTTGAGTTAAAAATGATTGAAAGTCGAAGATTATTGATTAATAACATGAAAGGCTCAGTTTATGAATCAACTATCCAATCGCTATAAAGTTTAGAGTCTCTCGGAAAAAAATATTATGATAGAGATCTAAACATCTTTGAAAAATAAGTGAAACAGTCTTTAAAGTAAAAAATACGAAATTTCGTTGTCCCGTAATTATTTTACAATTACAGATTTTATATACAAAGACGAAAGTTATCAGTATGCAATTTCAACACATCTTGTCTTTAAATTCGAAGATTTGTTAATCTTGCTCTCTTAATCATTCTTTTCGTGATTCACATTGTTGTTTGGATAATCCATCAGCTGATCATCTTCATCTAAAGAAGAAATATTTTAAATTAAAATGCTTAATTACAGTTTTAAATTATGAAACTGCTATGAAGAAGTGAATATTCAAATTCAAATTATTAATAAAATTATTATTCAGTAACTAAAATTACCTTCTACTTCATCTTCTCCCTCTTCGATTCGAAGATCATTATTTTTAGGCTGCGGATCTCTATAAAATTCATCATTGTCGTACTGATCATCTGCCATATCAGCTCCTTGATGACCTGCTTCGTCTAATCTGAAAATCAAATTTTTCTAATTATAAATTTTCCTAATGCAACAAATAAAATTATAACATTAAAAATATTATCTACCCAGCAAGTCTTTCAAGGTGATTTGGTTCGTCACCAATCTCCTGAACTCCAGGTCGAACTCTAGGCCATCCTTCATTTCCTTGTCTATCATTAACTTGACCCCCATGTCTATTTCCTACGGGATTTTCCAGATTTCCAATATCCACAGACTTGGCTTTTTCTCTGTTAACATTTTCTACAGGAGGGTCCTTTACTGGCGAATTTTTCACTGCTTCCTGACTTCTTCTGATCTCATTCCTTTTCTTCTCCTCATTCTCAAGCTTAGAGTCTATTATTATCGGAATTGGCACCACACCCATGGGCAATTTAAGTTTTGCTTTTCCAGCAGCGAGATTTGGTTTTTCTGGAGAAATTGAAGCAACGGAAGTCTTTACAGAACTTTTGACATTTGCAGCAGGGACAGGTAATTTTGCTGATTGTGTTGATATATTCTGCAACAATAAAAAGAACAAAAAATTAAACATTTTGTTTTAGATTTTTAAACACAATAAATAGGGCGATATGTATTTGAAAATTAAAAATTTTAAACTATAAGAAAAGGCACTCGAATTTCTCGGATATTATACTTTCTCAAATATTTTATTCCTTAAATAATTACTTACCTCTATTAAAATGCAAAAGCACAGAAAATAGGCAAAATAGATTTAAAAAATGCTTTAGAGATTAAGAATCACTGTACGAAATGCTTCCTCTACCAAATCAAACAAAATAATAATCAATAAGAACTACAATAGCGAACGAAGAATGGAAAGCACATATCAAACTAAAGAAAGATGTTTTAAAGCACATGCCTATTGTTGAGAAGAGACAACGATCACTAACACAGGAAATTTTTTAGCAAGTATCACTTGGCTTGAAGGAAAGTTCACTAAATAGCCAATAGAAAATTGTAGAGATATTTCTGAAAAACATTGAAAAACAGATTTATCAATCTAAACTTCATCAGCTTAGAAAGAGGCGTTGTTAACACATTTTACTAAATGGTAATTCTGTTCGGTCACGAAAGAATGTCTTTACTAAAGCCAGTAAGAGAAGTTAGGTGCGCCAGGGTGCAAGAAAAAATGCAAGCAAGTAAAAATAATAAGTTTCCTTTTATTAAATATAACATTAAATAACACAGAAGAATTACAAGCGTATTTCAGGCGACATTCTACTTTTCGGACGTACGATTTCACCTCTTTTTAAACCATCAATCATATAAATAATTATTTATTCAGAAGTAAAAGATTTCTGAAATCCCGCCTGAAGTAAAACTGCAAAGTCAATCAAGCAAAAGTCAAATCAAAGTATTTTACAATTACTTTTCGCATTGCTATGCACCCTATATAGGCCAATAAAAACTTTTCAAATCGAAAAATTAAATGCAAATTTATCCAGTAATATTTTAAAATTTTAATCTAACTTGATATTGACAAAAGCCTGAAATGTTAAGAGCTTAATGTGTGTTAGAATCGTTTTCTGCGTAAGGCACTAGAGAGTTTTGTAAGCCGAAACCAAAATATCAATGTCTAATTGATAAATGTAAAAAATTCTAAAACTACTTAATGCAATCAGTCGAACTATGTGAACAACAATCTTCTTCACACGTCAAGTAGTGTGTTTTGTTTAAATAAAATATATATAAAAATGTATTTTGTCAAAAACATGCAAAAACTAAATCATTATTTCTGACAATCACCCGAGTCATTCGAAGCCTCTAACTTAATTAAAAGTTTAATACCAATATTCAGTATCACTGGTTTATGAGAATCTCATTCTCTTGAAAAAATATTTTTAAAAATATAATATTTTCTCACGATTCCTTAGTATATAAAAATGTCTGAAAACATCAAAGACACTAAACATTTTTAAATACATTTCTCCCTAAAGCTACTTCCAGAAACGGAATGTCATCAATAAAATCTAGACTTTACTATTTAACTTCTTATAAACTTTTAAATGCAATCAAGTTCTTCATGTCATTAAATTAATTAATTATTTAATATTATTGTCAATTATAGTTGCAGAGTATTTAAGGCAAAGAGGTATAGATTGTAAAATACTTTTAATTTACAATATTCTTTCGCATTAGTGCGCACCACCGAGAATACCATTCACCTTATCCCTCAAATTCTGAAGTTCATCAACTTCTTGGGGACTTTCAAGGTGTCCTCGATTATCAGAATGTGTCGCTTTATCACTTGTCTGTGGTTGAATCGGAGCCAACTTAGGGCCATTAGAAGAGGATTTTTCGTTTGGCTTTCGCAAAACCGCACTACCTTGATTCAAAACTTCAGGCTTTGGAGGTTCCTCCCCCACATTTTCAGTGCCTTTTTCGTTTTTTCTAGTTTCTTCTGCTTCGGATTTGAAGGACATAGGCAAAGGTAAATTGTTTTGTTGGTCCTTTAAATCGTTAGGGCCGACGGGAACGATGTTTCCGTCCCTTTGAGCAAAACCCACGTCGCTATTCTGCTCGTTCGGTAATCTATCGTCGTTATTCTCGTTTAAGGTCACGCCGATCGCTTGATGATCTCGTGGCGCCGGAAGGGGTAGTGGATTATCATCATCGTTGCTAGGATGACTTACCTGTTGCTGTTGATGCTGTGAAGGACGAGCCATCTGCTCATTTACACTGTGAGCTCTCGACTTGTCTTGAATCGTCTCATCGCGTTGCACAGGAGCTCCAGGATTTATAATATTGTAATCAAAGGATGTGGGAGATTTCTGGAACGTAGAAAACATATAAAGCAACTGTTTTCAAGTCAATTCAAATAAAAAAAAAATTATTAGGATAAAATGAAGAATTACTTTTGCCTTTTCAAGTTCCCTCTCGAGTTGAAAGACTTTCTTCTCTAGATGGAGAATAGTGCTGTTTGTCTTGGCTGTATTTTTGACTAAACTATTGTACTTATTGTCTAAGTTTCTGAAGTTGAAATCAAGCTCAAGATTTCTAGACTTTAAATTTTCCAAGGCCTTCCTCTTGTCCTCTTGCGCTCTGCTGATTTGGCCACGAAGCTCTTTCAAGGTAACTTCTAACCTGTTGGTCTCTTCTAATGCTTGTTTTTGTCTCTTATTGCATTCCTCCTGCAAATCTTTGTTCTCAGACTGTAAAAGACTGTATTTTTGCTGCACTGCATTGTACCTCTGAACTATTTCTATATTGTCTTTGTCTCTAAGGGTCTTTTCTTTCGAGGCTCGTTGCTGAAGTTCTTGTTTTAATGCTTGGTTTGAGTTCTTTTCGTCCTGTAGGGAATTTTCGAGACGGACTTTGTACTCGTAAATCACTAAAAAAAAAGAAGAATCGAATTACTTTAGATTCCAAATGGAAACTAAAATTAAATTTGGCATCTATAGTTTTATTTTTTTATTTCATTGATAAATATTTTAAGAACCTTGAAGTTGAGCAGCTAATGCTTCTTGCTGATGGGCGCACTGTACGTGAAGTTCGTGAAGCCTTGCCATCTCCATAGAAGCAACACGATAGAGGTAGACAATAATTACAAATATAATTAGGACACCTCCGTAAAGAGCCAGGCGGCCACCTCGGCCCCTGCCGAGCCGAGATCCGCTCATCTCTACAAAAAAGGAAAATTATCAGTACAAACGTAGTTGTTAAGTATTTAAAAATAAAAAGTTAGAGTCTCAAATACAAAAATGAAAAAGTTACTGCAGCTCTTTATCATGTTTGCAGAGTCATAAAACAGTCTTCAATTAATTTTATTGAGTTATAATCTCTTATTTTGATCCTTTGCAGAATTACACTAATAATTTATACCAATTTAAAATAAGATCGTTTTTTCAGTTAAAGATTTTTTTGAAGAATTAAAATATATCTTAAAATAATCATATCTTATAATTTTTTCAAGTTTATTTATTGCATAAGTTAAAAGCAAGAATTGTTGAGGAGAAACCAATTGTCAAGTAAACAGTTAATTTTTCTTCATTTGAACCTTTAATAATAACTCTCGATTTCACTTTGAAAGATACGTTAGAATCCAATTAGTTTCTTCACAAATCATTATCGAAATCAAGGAAATATTTCGGCAGATTAAGGAATATGATTCTTTAAAGTGATGTATAGATACAATTAAATCAAATCACATAAGTGCGAATCAAATATTTTGAGTCCATTAAAACATTCACGTTTTAATACTAATTATTGCCATAATTACTTCAATCAAATTTTCCTTTTCGAGTAAAATATATAATTCATTAAGCTTCAGTCTCGACTGAGCACCGCTGAAAAGAGCATCAGTTCAGGTGAATTTCAGGAGAGAGTCAAGCGAACCTCTACAGACACGATTCGCTGAAACAAGGTCACGACGAATTCATCGTGATTCTGCATAGGACATTCGTACTTTTAGCTATAAGAGTATTCTAAATGACGAGTAGATTCTAGCAGACTTCCCAAATTAAAAATTTAAATCACTGAAAAATATTTTCTGGTAAATAATATGTTTATGAATTATTTTTTATTCTCTAATATAATTTAGACAGTAAAAAATTATATTACTCCAGACATCAGAAAATTAAAATACTGAATTAGGAAACTGCAATATAATTAAAATGAATATTTTTTTAAAGTAAAAATGCAATAAAAACGATATTACTTTTATTCATATACAAATAGACTAATAGATCAATTATTTAGAATTCAGATACATTTTAAAATATTAAATTGGAGTAAATCAGTTAATGCAACTATTCCTTAGTATTTTTCATTCATAATTTTCTTTTATGGATTTGTTTTTATTCAAAGTGTGAAAAATTTTATCTCGAATAAAATGAGTCATGAAAAGTTGGAATCAGATAAAAATTATAGATTTTTTATTGGTAGAACTATTGTAATCATCCAAAAACAACTCAAATACAATTCCGATTATAAAAAATCTATAATTTTTTTTATGGCTTATTTTATTCGAAATAAAATTTTCCACACTTTCACTAATTAAACTCGATAAAAAAATACTCTAAATGACAAAAAATGAGCAAATAGTCACGTTGATTAACTTTTTTCCCGATTATCTGTCCAACTGTTGCTCAATCAATAATTTTTTGTTAATGTATGAAAAAATTACAGTTTCCTTCTCTCTGTAAGCCTGAATCTAAAATTAATTTGATTTACATTAACATAAAAAATGCCTAGTTCAGTTTATTAAAAAAAAGTCCATCTACGGCTGTTGTAATGCCTTCAGGCCTTTTACTTCTATTCTCCCAAAGGCTTTCAACTCACACTGGTTATTTATAAACGGTAAATGGTCAAATAAAGGTACATGAAATGTTGATATCGTCTGAACTATACACATTGCGTATAAAACTAGCGATTGATCGATGAAACTTTTACAGTGCTTCATACAAAGGTCGCTTTAGTCGACTTCAATTCATTAGTGATATGTATTTACAATCCAACCTAGATTGTTAAAATCAGAAGTAATTCATTTATTATTCAAATAAATACGAAAAAAAATCCTGTTCATATGAAATAAAACTTTTATTTGTATAAGTCGCAAATAAATTTTTTATTTAATTTGAGTAAATTTGATTAACATTGAATAAAATGTTCATTGAATTGATATCTTTTTTATTTTTATTGAATAAGAATTGATTGAGTAATCATTTTAAAAATTTCAAGATGTTGTTAGAAATCATAAAATATTTTGATAATCGTTCTAGCTCAATCAATAGTGAAAGTCCAATGATTATATGTCCTTCAAGGAAAAATCAAATACTCAGGATTTATAATGTGTGAATCAGCCTCATGCAAAGATTTTCATCAGACAGATAATAGGCAAATTTCAATTTATTCAAATCAGGCAATATTTCGTAAAAAAGTTACCGTAGATCATTAACATGATTAATTTTTGTCTCCAAATCAGTTCAAATCTAAGATATATTATTGTACAAAAAAATACACGCTATCGATTTTTCAATCCTTGAAATTAAAACTCAACATTAAAATTAATTTTTCATTTTAGAGCTAAACTCTTTATTTTTTTATTCATTCAAGGGAATAGGTGATTTTTTTAAATAAAAAGAAAATCACGGATTTATGAAGTTTAAGTACCAATTCACACACTCAGAAAATGATTTTGTTGACTCAACCATAGTATTCTGTATGAGAAATTAAATTTAAAGTTTTTTAAGTTGTAGGGTATCAGAAGATTTTCAAATAACAGCTCAAAATATTTGAAAATTTTAAAAATAATTTCTGGCCAAGAATAAATACTTGCATTGAAAAATAATATTTTTTAATTTGAAGAGATATAATATCAGTAAATTTTCCTTGCTGTGCAGTTTATTAATTAACATTGATCTAATATTTTTATTTTTTAGAAGCTCATTCATCGATACTCGTATAACAGCGTTTATAACGGTTAGCATTCTTGACTCTTCGAAGAATAATTTAAAACATTAAAAATATAAACGAATTTATTCAAGGCCATGGACCAACCCGACCACATGACTAAATTTATAGGTAAATATATCTGGGCAAGATAACTTTTTTACACACAAAATATATTAATAAAAATGTGGGGAATATGGCAGAATACAATGAGGAATGTCTGTCTGGTTTGTTTCAGTAAAAATGTTGCAAAAAATATAACTGGAAAAGTTATCGACAATTAAAACAAACCAGATAGACGTTCCTTATTGTATTCTATTATATTTCCTTAATCTAAATCAAAATTGATCTTCTAAGTTGAATTTAAGCTTTTCAGAAAGATATTTTGGGTACGAAAAAGTGATCTTACATGATTATAAATAAATGAACTATAATTTAGTCATGTGCTTTGACTGGTCCACGGCCCTAAACTAAATTGAGAATAAAGAATAAATTTTGTAACACTTTCAATAAAAGAAAGAGCATTGCAATTGTACTCTGGATGTAACTAACAACAAATTAAAGAAAGTAATAAAGAAAAAGAAAGAAAAGTAATATGTGTAAAAATTTAAACAGAAATAAAAAGTGAAATGCAATATTGAGCAGAGATGCTCAATCTGTTTACAGTTAAAATCATTTTTGCCAGAGATTATTTTGCAAAAAGGAAGGGAGGATCGAGTAACTGGAGTTGAGTTCAGTGACTTTTCTGAGCACGCGCATCTTGTAGTTTATGCATACAGCCTTGTTCATACTCGGGGACATGACGTCTACAGACAAGTATTTACCACAAAATTATGTCCTATTGTGTTTCATAAATCCACCGAATACTTTTTTTCATAAGGTAGTTGTCGTGCCAAATATCAAGTCTCTGAAAAAAAAGTCTTTCTATGATTTTAATACTTGAATTGATATTATGAATCGTGTCTTATAAAAATAAAAACATTATTTTTTATGATAAAAATTTTAAACTTAAGAAAAATAATAATTTTAATATTGGTTTTTGTAATAAAATTTTCCCTTAGTGTTGCTTCTTACCAATTTTTAAAAAATTATTGGATTTCCATAAATCATCGCTTATTTTTTCGGGGAAAATATTCTCTACAACTGTTCTGTTTCCATCTTTAAAAGTAAAGAATTTTTGTTAATTTCTCATTTTTCTGGCACAGGGTCAGTTTCTTTTTATTTTCTTCGATTAAAAATTATCAATGTTACATACAAGATACAAGATAAAAATGTAGGAGATAATTAAAATAAGGATAATCATAAAACTCAAAAACTTATCTCATTGCTTGCAATTCAAAATGAAGCAGTCTAGTATGCAACAACACGAATTTAAAAAATATGTAGAATTCACTGTATATGGAAAACCGGATGAAATGAACAAAAAAACTTAGAAATTTGCAAACAAATCGGTCGGAAAATTTTTTTAAAAAAAGGATGCCCAATTGGTTATTAATGATAAAACGCGAACAGTTTTCAATTTTGAAAACTTTTCTGGAGGACTTTGTTTAAACTGTTTTAAAACCCGACTCGGGACATATGGCATTGCTGACTGACAATTTTTTTAAAATGCGTGTATTTTTTAAGAAAAAGATTTTGTATATCAGTTTTAGATTGAATTTGCAAGCAAGGCTTTACAGAATCATAAATTATTATCATATCTATATATGTAATTTTACACAATAGAAATTTCAAACTCAACTAATTAATTTTGAAATTATTTGAGTATGTTCAGAAATGAAGAAAAAATGGAAAGTTGTTAATTTCTGAATTTATCTTTATTCTGAGATGTTTTAAAAAATAAATAATAAGCATATCTTCAAAAGATTTAATTTTAGTATTCGTGACATTAAGTTCATTTTATCCGGTTTTCCATATACAGGGAATTCTACATATTTTTTCAATTCTTCATTTTGAATTGCAAGCGATGAGATAAGTTTTTGAGTTTTATGATTATCCTTATTTTAATTATCTCCTACATTTTTATCTTTTACAAAAATTTTGAATTAATCTTAATCTTTAAATAATTAATCTTTTAATTTGTGGCACTGAAGAGGGCCCCATAAGTTGCCGAAACGTTTGCCTTCCTTTTTTGTGTTTTTTTTTTATATATAACATCGATATTTTTTAATCGAAGAAATTAAAAAGAAACTGACCCTCTGCCAAAAAAATGAGAAATTAACAAAAATTCTGTGAATTTTGGGTCAATATAATAGCAGACATGTTAACAAACATGTCACTTTACAATTTAAAAGTAAAGTTTTCAGTGACTGAAATCCTTAAAAGAATTTTTTTTAAATGAGCATATTTGAAGAATTTTTACTCACAAATTAATTAGTTGAGTTTGAAATTTGTGTCACTGCCTACATTATCGGAAGATCACTAATCGCGTATCAGACAGGATATGTTTCGACAGGTGTCCTCGTAGATAATTTCAAACTCTTATATCGCAAATAAATGCAAATAAATTCAAATATTAAAGAATTTGAAAATATTTCTGTGAAAAAAAGACGTTTTCGACTGCGCTGGGATTCGAGCCCCAGGTTATTTTCAAAACATGAAACAGTAGAGTTGTAATGAATATTTAACCAGCCATATTTGCCAAAAATTCCAAAAATTAGGGTATTTTTGAAAGCTATTTTGTAAAAAACTAAAAATTTTTAATAATGGTTCTCCTAATGGTACTTAAAAATCTCTGTAAATTATTCACATCATATTTTTTAATTTGACCAAAATTAAAAAATTTGTCAGCATTTTGAAAATTGAAAAAAGTCAATAATCAAACATTACAATTAAAAATTTTTTACTTCAAAGACTGTAATTTTTAAAAATATCATTGAATATAAAAAATTCCATTTTTAGTCAAACTATGCGAGATATGAAAATAACGTCAGAATACCTAATTATTTGCTTTAAACAAGTCTGCAAATCTTCATCTGCATATTTTTTGATAAGATATATATTTCTCGTTTTAATTTTTAAAAATACTTCTGGAATATTTTTATTTGAAATAGCGTTTTTATTTATTTTTGAAAAAGATTTTACAATTTTACTTTTGAAAAAAATTAAAGAATGAAGTATTAAATAAATTATTGAAGAAGGTATTAGCATACCAAATACTAAATTCACGTCACAAGTATTGGATCTGCCAATATTTTATCTTATACTCTATCCTTTACTTTCACCAATACGTCAATTTTCTTTCTTTCTTTTCTTTTTTATAAGAAAGAGTTTTTAGCTTATTAAAAATCTGTGAAATTAATGCATTCATTAAATATAAACTAGAATTTGGAAAAATATATTCATCTTTGACTGTAGAACACCAAAAGGAATTTTTACATTTTCATCATATGAGAGGGTATTGGTTTTATGTGAAAAATCACTTTCTAAATTTTCACCAAACCTTTACGCTTTGAGAAAAACAGTATTTACGAAAGTGTTTGTCTGTCTGTTCGGTATCTGTGAATACGGCAAAAATGTTAAGAAACACAATTTTTTATTTAAATGAGATCTACAAATTTGTTGATGACCATTTTTTCATAGAAGTTATATTTTTTGTTTATTAATGAAAAATGTTATTAAAAATAAAAAATTTTAGTTTCCAAAAAAACTATACGAAACACGAACAAAATTTTCTAGACAAAATTGTTCATCCCAAGAAGAAAAAGCGTTTAAAAAAAAATTTCAGTCAGCAAAACCACATGTCCCAAGTCGGTTTTTAAAACAGTTCAACTCGATGCTTGAGAGACTCCGGTAACAAAGTCCTCAAAAAAAATTCTTAAAATTGACTAGTGTTAGGTTAACAAGATTTATCTATTCACATTCATAAAAAAAGAAAAAAAGAAAGAAATTTTCCGGCCGGTTCGTTCTGCAAAATTCTAAGTTTTGTTCGTTGTATCCGATTTTCTGTATACAGTAAATTTTACATATTTCTTCATTTTGCGGTGTTTTTATATATCTGCCATTGATAATTTAAATGTGAAAATAAAAAGAATCTGACCCAATGCCAAAATAACATAATGAATCAAAATTCTATGAATTTTGGGTCAATATAATAGCAGACATGTCTTCAAACATGTCACATTACATTTATAAATTTTCTTCAGACCATGTTTTAATCTGACACGTAGTTTTCGTTTCAATTGTAAAAAACCTTATGAAAAATAAAAAATTCCATTCTGCATGAAATCTATGCGAGATACGAAAAAAATGTTTGAAAACAAAATTGTTCGTTTGAATAAGATCTACAAAATAACTTTCAACTATTTTTTCATAAGAGTTATACCTTTTCATTTGTTCATCAAAAACGTTTTTATGAAAATAAAAAATTCAATTTTTCCGCCAAAATATATGACATATAGAAGAAATGTTAGAAAACAAAATTATCTATTTTAAAAAGTCCTACAACTTTAGTCTCGAACATTTTTTCATAGGAATAGTATCTTTTTTTTTTTATTAATAAAAAATATTTTTAAAACTAAAAACTCTCTAAGCAAAACTCTACGCGGAATACGAACAAAATGTTAAGAACAAAATTATTCATCTCAAGAAGATATACAAATTTACTCCAGACCATTTTTTGATCGGACACGTAGTTCTCTTTTTGATCGTAAAAAACGTTATCAAAAATGAATTGTTTTTACTTATAATCAAGACTTATATTGTTCTTACTGATATAAAATAAAACTTTATTTGTGCGCACTGTAAAATAAAATTGTGTTATTATTAAGTTAGAAGTTTAATCAACGTGAAGATGATATTTGAAATAAGTTATTTTCTTATTTGATAAAAACAAGAATTTTATTTCAGATAAGATTTTTCTCTGAGTGAAGAAATTAATAGAAATTATTACACTAGACTAATATCTGATACCACCAACCACACTGTATTGCTAACAAAGCTAAAGTTATACGAGATGTATACTTCAGCCATACGATTCTTCTTGATGTAATATGAGAAGATCAACCATATGTTATATCCAAAGTACTTTCATTTTACATGTCTGATTCAGGAAAAGACTATATATATTTTTATTGCAGGTCCTCAAACCGTTCAAAGTGCAGAGCTTATGCGTTTTGTACCAGCATGATTTAAAAAAATTCAGTTCAAAAAAAGGAATCAATTAATTAATTAATCTGGTACATGGTCTTTCAAAATTCCCATAAACATAATAAAGTTCCTCATTAATTAACGTCTCAAAAATTAAAAATCTTTTCGTTTTTGACTTTAAGAATATTAAACTAGAAAATTAACCCTTTTTTTTAAAAATGGGGGTTTAATTCTGAATTTTAATCCAGAGAAAATCTACGCATTTTTGGAAAGGAAAATCCTTTAAAAAGGCAAAATGATTTTTGTTTTGGAAAAATGGGGGTATAATTAAAAAATTAAAAAAATGTTTATGAATTATTTATTGAGTTAGAACAGATTTACTACGTATAAAAGTAGAATTGCTTAGATCTTTTTCTCCTAATTTTGAATCCGACCAGACAACTTTATTTACTTTGAGACTTATTGTTATCTAACATAAATAAATAACCAGAGACGAAATTTATTTTTGTTTGCAATACTTCAAGCTTCTTTTCATTAGAATTTGTTTAATATACATTCATGTTTTTGTAATATATTTTAATTTCAGTGAATTAATGATATCAATTGTAAAATTTAAAAAAAAATTATTTCAATTATTCAATTGTATATCACATAAATTCGTCACCTTTATCAAAAAAACGATCAAGATTTTCAGAATTTGATTTTCACCCGGGTAAAAATTGGCATAAAATCAAGAAAATATTGTCAGGACTAGAGACAATACAATATTTTCTTGACCCCAAAAATTTTTCTTGTCTGAAAAAAATACACTTGAATAAGGAAAATTAATTTTCTTTAATCAAGTATATTTTCTTGGGTCAAGAAAATATTGTATTGTACCTATTTGAGAAAATATTTTCTTGATTTAATACTAATTTTTTTCCATGTAGATCATAGAGTTTAAAACTCAATAATATATTACCAAAAGATTCAGACAACTGCATTACCGATAGAGACATAATTGTTGACAAACATGATGTAATAAGCTAACTTTTAGCATTTAATGTCATTGAACTTGGGAAAATATAGAATAAGAATCAAGCAGTGTACCATTTTCTGAATCACTGACTATTTCAAGTAGTAAATACTATTTTTATTAGCAAATAACAATGATTAATATAACTTTACTCTTATCGTATTTAAAATAATATCTTATATTTATAAGAGAATTTACAGAGAAATTACAGCACTATTTTCGATTGTTTGCAATAGTTAAATTAACAAACCGAATAAAATAAAAATAATTATATTACGTAATATTTGAAAAATAAAAGAATAATGATTGGAGGTTATTGAACGAAACATTTTTATGAGGTCACTCAAATTCTACTCATAGATAAACTTAAATCCATCGTCAGGTCTTCAACTTATTTATTGTTCAATAAGAAAAAATATCTATCAATTATGAAATATTCTTTTTCTTTTAGAGTGGAATCAATAAGATTGTGGCGCGTGTTTTTAAACGTTGGAAGTGTCTTATTTAATTTGATTTTAAAGTTTCAATTTGAGGTTTGTGATTTCTGATAAAATAATAGATTATACTACTTTCTTCTTGTAAAAATGACATTTTTAAAAAGATTTAGAGTCAATTGGACTATCTAGAAAACGAAAAGAGATATTACAAATTGTTAAGAGACAAAAATTGTTCGTTTAAAAGGTCTGGAAATCTCAAATTAATTAAATTAACTACACGCTTATCACAATTTTAGGACCGAATGCTCCAAAAATCGTAACCCACTTTTGTGAAAGATTCTCTTTTCTTTGCAAAATAAGTACCGGTGCTTGGCTTTTGTTTAAAGTGAATAACAATTGTTTTCTCTTAGAAAGTTAAGAGATATATGAAAATCGATTGACAGGAGATTACCTCGTGGTCGGGAAAGGTGTGTATTCTTCTCAGCTCTTCATTTTCGGAGCGTTTGTAACGACGCCAATCCGCTTTCTCCGAAAGAATGGCGAAAAGACGTCGATCAGGGAATAAAGGGAAATATTCGTCGTTTTAGAGACACCGTTCGTCTTGATGACGACGAGATTTAATTAAAAACACGCCACTTTTCGCGAGTTGATTAGTCCTCTCCAGTAAGTTTGTTGTATTCGAATCGAATCGAGTTGAACTGCCAACTACAGGTTAGAAAAGTCGGACGGCGTTGCTCCTACGTTCGGAACTTTTCGGCAGTCCTTACGAAAAGTACCGAACTCAAGAACAGTTCTGCCAACTGATTTTCAAGCTTTCGTTAAATGTTCCAGCAAATGTTTATTTCTTAGGAATGAATTGAACAATTGACAATATGAATAGTAAGAAAAAGTAACTCTCTTATAACAAATTTTATTTTTTTCAACTTATTATGTGATCTTTTAATCAAACAAAAAAGATTAAGATTTACTTTCAACCGGCGATTTTGAAAATAAGTTTTATACAGATTTTCAAAATGAATAAAAATTATGTTTTATTTCATAGATTACAATTTTTTGAGTGACTCATTGAATAGCGATAAATTCTACATTTTTTGATTACTTTGTGTTTGAATTATAATTTTTGCAGGAAACGAGATTTTGAAGTAAAAATATTTTTTATTCTTTTACATTGCCACCATTAGCATTAGGCGACCAATCGGCAATAAGTTAGATACTATATGGGGAACTTTATAGGAAAAGTTTCTAAAAGTAAGTTGTCGATAACAGAGGTTCTCATTTCGACATTAAATTGTGTAAACTGAACAAATTATCGGTGGTTCGAGATTGAAATTTAAAGTTCAAACTATTCAAACTAAATAAAATTATTGAATTCTTTGCAAAAAAATAAAGATATTTTATTCAAACTTTTAGAATCTTAGGTAATAGTTTTATAGTGGTTGTAGATACATTTTACATTTTGACTCAGAAAAAAGTTTTCTTGATCAAACAAAAATTTGGTTGGATCAACTAAAATTTTTAAAGTTAATTTCAAGCTACCTATATTTATTATTGATTGTGAGAAAAAATACTCATTGAAAATTCGATAAATTGCTCAAATTAAACATTTTATAACCATCCAAACTAAAAATATTCTATCTACGTCCATTTTTATTTTCTCTAACACTCCTTAAATTTTGAGGATAAAAATGAAATTAATATATCGTCTATTTGAAATAGAAACGATTCATGTAAACAAGTTTTCCATTCTATATTCATGAAATTGCAATAAACGAAAATAAATATTTAAAAATTTTGAAGATCTTTCTAAAATTTCAAACTCAACTAATTGATTTGAAACGAAAATAATTTAGAAAAATTTGGATAAACTGAATTAAAGAGGAAATTCTATCTTACGAAGATTGCAATATCAGAAAATAATTATTTTATGTTTCACTGTGAATTCGCATGAAAGACACGTAATGTTATGCGTAGGAATAATTGTGATATAGGAAATCGAAAGATTCACGACTTCGCATAAATATGATGACAAGACTCAATTGTATTTTCTTCAACTTGACCTTCAAACAACTCTAATGACGATATTCACATACTTGTAAATAAACAATATTTAAGAAAAGTTTCATGTGCAAGATAACCGTATATTCAATATGAAAATGTATGTGAAAATTTTATTATACTGAAGGTATATCAGACATTATTCTATTTATTCCTTTTTTCTCCTCAAATTTTTAATTTAATTTATCGGTATAAGTTAACTCTGAAAGTGAATCCTTTTTTATGCCCGGCGGCTACAGCATTTTACGACTATTTTTGGATTCCACAAAGTATTTATTTAAGTTTTTAATCACTGTCTTTCAAATAATTAATTAGTGAAAAGCTTTCAAAAACACAGTATTAGTCATTTACACGATTTTTTTTATTAGGAGGTCAAAAAATGGATTTTTTTACCCCGCATGGGGCAACAATATCCACTTTATGCCCAAGCAGAAATCATGACACTCTGCCGACTGTGACGATCGATTAAATGTTGGTCAGATGTAGGAGATCGACTATTGATTACCAACGTTAGTACGATGTTCAAAAACAATTAGCCCAACCTTATTCCGACTATGGAAAAAGTAATTTCCCGATAGTGGATGTACAAGGTCTATCCAATATTTATTCAGCCCTGGTAGTCGACTGTAAAAGTCCAGCGTTTGTACAACGTTGGGTGTACAACAGGCCCAACCTTCTTCCAACTGCGGAAAAAGTTATTTTCCGACAGTAAATGTCCAAGGTCCACCCAGTGTCTAATCGACTCTGATAATTAACACTGTAAAATACCAGTGTTTGCACAAATAAGTTGATTCGACGCTGGTACACTCTGAAAAAGTCTATTGATAGTGAAGTTGGGTTCCTTTCGGAATGCATCCATTGAAATTAAGCACATTTCTTTTGTCTATCAGTAGAATCGTTTTACTGTTATTGTAGTATTGATGATTACCGATTTAATGTTGGCATTTGTGGAAGTAGGGCTTGTGTACATTTCTAATATTTATATTAGATAGGTTATATCATACAATTTGTTTTCTTTCATCCTTGAAATTATTTTTGTTTTGTATGAGAAAGGATTTCATTTCAAGAACAAAGGAAATACTTGGACAGTAAAAGGTTAGCGTTTGAAACAATAATCGTTCAACTGCTAAAGGATTTCCTCTCATGCCAATTTTGAATAGAAAATCCTTTAATAGTGAATAAGGGAATCGTTTGAGAGTCAATAGTATGTTTCTAGAGTCTAGTCTTCTTTAAAAAATGTCTTTAACCGTAAAACATTGATAGTCAGACGAGGAGCGGGAGGGTCAATAATTGACCTCACGATTGCCGCACCTCGCCTCGCTTCAAGGATAAGCGACTGGTCGGTCCTCGAGGTAATAACCTTGAGTGACCACCGGTGCATCGAATTTAGTCTAGAACAAGGGTGTCAAGCGGTGGAAAAGGGTAGGGGCGGCGAAGGAAGGAGCCCCTCCTGGAACACGAGACGACTCAGCAGGGAAAGACTTCGCGAACACCTCGAAGAAACCAGGCTCATCGATGAGCTTGGTTGGGTCTGCCCTGCTGGGTCGCTTGAAGCTGCTGTGAGCTCGGTGAGGCAGAAGGTGGTCGCGGCTTGTGACTACTCGATGCCTCGCTGTAAGCGCAGGCAAGCCAAGGGTTCGATGTACTGGTGGAACGACCAGTTGGCAGCCCTACGTCGAGAATGCCTCGCAGCGCGGCGAAAATTCACCCGTTCAAAGGGGGATGCTACGCTGCACGAGGCATGGAAAGGGGCAAAAACAGCTTTGAGGCGAGGCATAAAGAAAAGCCGACTTCAATGCTGGAAAGACTTGATCGGTGAGGTCGAGAAGGACCCATGGGGTCTCGCCTTCAAAATAGTCACCAAGAGATTGGTGGCTAGAAGAAAGACCTCGGGCCTGGATAATCCCGATCGAGTCAAGTACATTGTGCGAAGCTTGTTCCCACACGTGGAGCCGTTCCAAAGACAGGACCGAAGTTCCTGCGAGGTCCGGCGCGAGGAACTCTTCACTCTCGAAGAACTAAAGAGAGCGGGTGGAAGGCAAATACAGCGCCAGGTATCGACGGGGTGCCGAACGAGATCCTCAAAGAGGTGATCGAGGCATACCCGGAGATCCTCCTAGAAGACTTTAACTCCTGTCTTCGGGAGGGGAGGTTCCTCGCGGATTGGAAGAGGCAGAGGTTGGTCCTGCTGAGGAAGGGCAACAAACCTCTAGCGGTTGCCTCGTCGTATAGACCAATATGCTTATTGAATACGATGGGGAAGCTTCTGGAGGAGTTGATTCTACAACGGCTTCAGGCTCTCTTGGTCCGGGAGAACGGGCTCTCGGAAAACCAGTTCGGATTCAGGAAAGGCAGGTCCACTGTGGACGCCATCCAAGCTGTGGTTAACATCGCCACAAATGCAAGAAAAGGAACTGGTAAGCGTAAGGGATTCTGTGCGTTGATTAGCATTGACATACGCAATGCGTTCAATACCGCGAGATGGGGCATCTGCATCGAGGCGATGATGCGGAAAAAGGTTCCAGACTACCTGTTGCGAATGATAGATGACTATCTGAGCGACAGGTGGGTGATATACGAGGGCGACAAATGGTCTCTTCAAGAAGAGATGACATGTGGCGCTCCTCAAGGGTCGCGGGTGGGTCCACTCGTTTGGAACGTCATGTACGATGACTTTCTGCGCATGGACCTACCTGCTGGAACAAGCATCGTCGGCTTCGCGGGTGACGCACTTGTCGTGTGCGCCCCTGACGACGTCGGATTCCTAGAGCTGAGGATCAATGAAAGTCTGTGGCGAGCAAAGCGCTGGTTGGATGGCAGAGGCCTTAAAATGGCCCCTGAGAAAACCGAGGCTTTGCTCGTTACGGACAGGAGATCCTTCCAATATCCGAGGATCGTTCTCGGAGAGTATGAAGTCGAGTGGAAAACAAGCATTAAGTACCTGGGGGTGCAGCTGGATCGTAGGCTTGACTTTGGCGAACACCTAAAGATCGCAGCTGCCAAAGCCATCCAATGTGGAGCGAATTTGGCCCGGCTTATGCCAAACATTGGTGGACCCAGGGAAGCGAAAAGAAGATTGGTGGCGAGCGTGGTCCATTCGAAGCTGCTTTATGCAGCTCCGGTCTGGGCCAATGCCTTGCAAAACCATGCTATCCAGAAGAAGCTGTTCTCGGCGCAGAGATTTGTCGCGCTGAGAATAGTTTCGGCATATAGAACTATCTCGACGAGCGCTGCGCTGGTCCTGGCGAGCGTCCCGCCAATAGATTTATTGGCGGAGGAAAGGAAAGAGACCTTTCAGCTTCGCAAGGAGCTTACCTGCAGAAATTGCTCGCGCGAAGGAGGCCATCTGCAAGGATGGAAGGCGCAGACTCGTCGTGAAATGGCAGATGAGATGGCATGGTGAGCAGACAGGGAGATGGACCTACCGCCTGATCCCGGAGCTCGCCGCCTGGCTGAACAGAAAGCACGGGGAAGTCGGCTTTTATTTGGCGCAACTGCTCTCGGGCCATGGCTATTTTAACGCGTACCTGAGGCGCTTTAAGAAGAGAGACGAGGAGACGTGTTGCTACTGCGATTTCCCGGTGGATAACGCAGAGCATGCACTCTTCGTCTGCGCAAAATGGCGTGTGGCTAGGGAGGTCCTCGGTCAGGCGGTGGGTTCCGAACTTACTCCTGACACGATGGTCCCTCTCATGCTCCAGTCTGACGGGTTCTGGACGCTCATCGAGTCATTCGTCACACTTGTGATGAAGACGAGAGAACTTCATGGGCGTCGGGAGCGAAACAACGGGGAGGGCCAGTAGAAATCGCATTGGGGCCTGCACCCGCGGTCCTGCGTCTCGGGTAAACTTGGCTGTCCGCGTCGTTCGGGGGTGGAATCTGTATGTTTTCTCCCCTGGGTGGCGCGGCTAGTCGGTTTGCCTAGTGAGCGTGTGGCCGCGGATGTAGGTTCCGAGTGAACGGATGACGGAAGAGTCGTACGTGACTTTAATGGAACCAACCACCCGTGAAGTTTAAAGCCGAAAGGCGGTTCCGCGGGTGGTGTATTGGTTCGAGAGAGGGGGTTTTTTGGTTTTAACAGGTATGCTTAGACCCGTCCTAGGAGAGTCCTGTAGAACGTCTATAAAAGATTTCGCCATTTTTCCTCCTCATCAAAAAAAAAAAAAAAAAAAAAAAAGTACATCGTTATCATTTCTAATGTCCACCGACAGTCGGAAGATAGTATCCAACGTTGGACCGACGTTGGTCCGATTGTTAATTTCTGCTTGGGTGACCATCTAGTTGTAAAATGGATTTTTCTGCCCCGCACGGAGCAATAAAATCCACTTTATGGCCCGCTAGTAAAAAAAAGTTTATTTTGCGAGTTTTTCATATCAACTTGCTACTTTTCTCAAGTATCACATGCCCTTTTAAGGCCATGGATCAACTGAACCACGTGACATCGTTATTTGAAATAATAGAATGTAAGGTTATTCAAATAATAATAATTAAAATATATTTTTGGTACCAGACAGATGTGAATGAAAAAGCCAAGAAGATCAATCTGATATAAAGAATCACATTTACCTAATAATTTTTACTTCCTCATCATATGAGAAGATTTTATGTAAAAAATCACTTTCAGAATCTTCATAAAATCTTTACGTTTTGGAACCCCTTGAATCCGAACAAACGGTTTTTACGAAAGTGTCTGTCGTATGTCTGACTGTTTTTGAAAAAAACTTTATGAAAAAATCAAAAATTGCAATATTGATTTCTGATAGTGCTCATAGATCACTACTAATTATCATGATAACATTTTTCGTTTAAACCAAACTTAGGAAAGTTACAGTATGTTAAAAATTGAAAAAAGTCAATATGTATCTAAAGTCCATTTTCCAGTTAAATTATACGAGATACGAAAAAAAAGTTATAATACAAATTTGTTTATTATATAAAAATCTGAAAATTTTAATCACAACATTTTTTAATAAGATATATATTTTTCTTTTTAATTAAAAATAATACTATTGAAAATCCAAATTTCAATTTTTTAATAATAATATGTGAAATACGAAAAAAATTAAGAATGCAAAATTGTTCGTTTTAGTAAGATCAAAAAATTTTATCTGACAGAGTTTCTGATAACACGTTTATTTTTTATTTCAATTAAAAAAAAACACGGTTAAAATTCAATTTTTCAAACAAAATGAACGTTAAAATAAAAAATTGTTTGCTCAAAAACAGTCTATGAATTTTTTTCCTTTTTGAGATATTTGGAAGAAAATGGATTCTTTTTAATCATGTAAATTATTAAAAAGTTACAGAAATGTATACAGAAAATCGAGCGCGAGTGCCATGATGAGAATGTGTTCCTTAAGGCTGATAAAGCCTTAAGTAAATTGAATTTCCATTTTCATTTGAAATCAAAAACAAATTTAATAACTTTGAGAAAATGTAATTCACATCTACAATTATTTATTGGATCTATAACTTAATTCGTGCGAATTTCTACGAGATGGCGTAACTTGATTATTATTCCATCGTTCCAATATTCCGAACATGCGTTGGAAAGCTACTGTCATTGTGCGTCTTTTTCAGTATATGTCATTCATTTGAAGCGTAAACAACAAGATTTTTTTTCATTGAAATATGTCGAACTTTGTGCCTGAAAAAGTGTTTTTGCGGGGAGTCCTTCTTCATTACTTTAATATGAAGAAAACTGCTGCCGAAAGCCATCGTATATTTATCAGCACGATTTGAAAGTAGTGATTTTGGCTTGGAAGACGAAGAACGTCCTGGGCAGCCAAAAAAGTTTGAAGATGAAGAACTGGAAGCATTACTCGATGAAGATTGTTGCCAAACACAAGAAGAGCTCGCAGAATCTTTGAGAGTCACTCAAACAGATTTTTTAAAACGTTTAAAAGTTGAAAAGCAAGGAAATTGGGTTCCACATGAACTCAAGCCGAGAGACGTTGAAAGGCGGTTTTGAATGTCCGAAATGCTGCTGGAACGCCACAAAAAGAAGTCATTTCTGCATCGGATTGTTACTGGTGATGAAAAATAGATCCATTGCGACAACCCCAAGCGCAAGAAATCATACGTGAAACCCGGCCAACCAGCCAAATCAACGATAAAGCCGAATATCCATGGCGCGAAGATAATGTTCTGTATTTGGTGGGATCAGAAGGGTGTGCTGTATTATGAGCTGCTAAAACCGGGTGAAACCATCAATGAAGAACGCTACTGAACACAATTAATCCGTTTGAAGAGAGCAATAGCCGAAAAACGCCCGGAATATGCGACCAGACACGAGGCAATAATTTTCCATCATGACAACGCTCGGCCCCATGTTGCTATTCCGGTTAAGAACTATTTGGCAAACAGTGAATGAGAAGTTTTACCTCAACCGCCTTATAGCCCAGACCTTGCCCCTTCTGACTACCATTTTTTCCGGTCGATGCAAAACGCCCTCACTGAAATACGGTTCATATCAGAACAGGGTATCAAAAATTGGCTTGATTCATTCTTGGCCGGCAAGCCAGCGCAGTTCTTTTGGGATGGAATCCACAAATTGCCAGAAAGATGGGAAAAAGTCATAGCTTCAGATGGGCAATACTTTGAATAATACTATTATACATGTTTTTCTTAAATAAACATTCAAATTTCGAAAAAAAGACCGCACGAATTAAGTTATAGATCCAATAGTTGAGTTCGAAATTTTTGCCAATGCCTACATTATCGGAGGATCATTAGTCAGGTGTCCTCGCCCGACCAGAAATTAACTAGTGGACCAACATAGATCCAATGCTGGATACCACCTTCCGAATGTCGGTGGACAGTCGAAATGATAACGATGTACTGCGTTGGTACAACACCGGTTTCCAACGTTCTACCAATACTGGTAACCAAAATATTTACAACGTTGGCTATCAGCATTTCTGAAATACTGGTTATATAATTTTATTATTAAATCCATGTTTTGCGGGTAAAGACGTACTTTAAAGAAGACAATCAGTGTCGAATCAACTTTGTACAAACACTGCTATGTTACAGTGTAATTTATCAGAGTCGATTAGACACTGGGTGGACCTTGCACATTTATTGTCGGAAAATTTCTTTTTCCTAAGTCAGAAGAAGGTTAGGCCTGTTGTGCACTCAATGTTGTATAAACGCTGGTATTTTACACTCGACTACCGGGGCTCAATAGACATTGGATAGATCTTGTACATCCACTGTCGGAAAATTCCTTTTTCCACAGTTGGAAGAAGGTTGGGCCTGCTGTACACCCAACGTTGTATAAACGCTGGTATGTTACAGCGTTAATTATAAGAGTCGATTAGACACTGGGTGTGCCTTGCATATTTACTGTCGGAAAATTATTTTTTCCTCAGTTGGAAGAAGGTTAGGCCTGTTGTGCACTCAACGTTGTATAAACGCTGGTATTTTACAGTCGACTACCGGGACTGAATAGACATTGGATAGACCTTGTATATCCACTGCCGGAAAATTAATTTTTCCACAGTTGGAAGAATTTTGGGCCTGTTTTACACCCAACGTTGTACAAACGCTGGTATGTTACAGTCGACTGCCAAGGCTGAATAAACACTGGATAGACCGTGTACATCCGCTGTCGGAAAATTACTTTTTCCACAGTCGGAATAAGGGTGGGCCAATTGTTCCCCAACATTGTATAGACGCTGGTATTTTACAGTCGACTACCGGGGCTGAATAGACATTGGATAGACCTTTTTCATACATTGTCGAGGAATTACTTTTTCCATAATCGGGAGCAGGTTGCACAGAGAAAAATGGATGTTTAGAATTAACATCTAGATCTTTAAGTATGGGACAGCCATCTTATATGTCTAGTTGTGATATCTAGATATTCAGGAGTAATATCTAAGATGTTAAAATATGCAGAGATTAATATCTTGGATATTACAGTTGAACATCTAGATAATACAATTGAACATATAAGATGGCTGTCCCATGGTTGAACATCCATTTCTCTCCGTGTGGGCCTATTGTACACCCAACGCTGTATAAACGTTGGTATTTTGCAGTCGACTACCAGAGCTGAATAGACACTAGATAGACCTTGTACATCCATAGTCGGAAAATTAATTGTTCCACAGTCGGAATAAGGTTGGGCCAATTGTTTCCCAACATTGTACCAACGTTGGTAATCAACAGTCGATCTCCTACGTTGGACCAACATTTAACCGATCGTGATAGTCAACAGAGTGTCATGATTTCTGCTTGAGCGCAAACCATTTCAAACTCTTATATTGCAATAAATTCAAATTAAGTTCAAATTTTAGAAAATTTGAAATCTTTCTGTGAAAGAAAGGACACTTTCGACTACGCTGAGATTTGAGCCCTGGTTTTTCGAACTAGGCGATATAAAGAGGTTTTCGTGAGGAGAACGAGATGTCGGACACCTGTGTAGCTCAGTTGCTTAGAGCAGTCGACCGCCAATCGAGAGATTTCGGCTTGAATCCCAGCGCAGTCAAAAGCGTCTTTTTTTACAGAAAGATTTCAAATTCTTTAAAATCACATCTACAATACTATAAAATTGACTTGAGCTTCAGTACCAAATTACAAGAAATAAACTCGAATGTATGCGAAGAATATAAAACCGAGCGCGAAGCTTGAGGTTCAAAGTTGCAAGCGACGCAAGCTGCGCGCGATGAGAACGTGTCCGCGAAGCGGGCTGATTTTTTCGTTTAAGTTTTGAACTCCACTTAACAAAATAAATTAATTCTCAAAATGAATGAATGAATGAAATAAAATCCCGGTTGAGAGAACGGTCAGAGAATACTCTGACCGTTCTCTGACTGTTCTTTGACCATCTTCTGACCTCGCATTATTATGGCTAAGAACGGTAAAAAAAACATTTAAGGCATTGCAATTATGATTCAGTGGTTAAATTTGAATTAGAAGGTGTAGGAATATATACAATACTTGTAATTTTCAGCGATAAAAACTAGAAAAACATCGGATACCTGTCACTGAAGGCAATGCAGTGGTTCACAATTGGCGGAACGTCTCCACCGTCAAGGTTGACTATTGGTTGGAGTGAGACACAACTACTTTCATCTCACTTCTACAAATGGTGAGCCACTGCACTGCCTTCAATGACAGGTATATGATGTTTTTCTAGTTTTTATCGCTGAATAATAAAATTATTGTATTTATTCCTACACTTTCTAATTCAAATTTCGCCACTGAATCATAATTGCAATGCCTTAAATGTTTTTTTTACCGTTCTTAGTCATAATAATGCGAGGTCAGAGAATGGTCAAAGAACAGTCAGAGAACGGTCAGAGTATTCTCTGACCGTTCTCTTAACCGGGTCCGCCAGGGATAATATTTTTAAATGTTTGTTTTGAGAGAATTTCAAGAAACTAAGCATTCAATGACAAAATGATGTAGTTTTACGTACAATTCAATCAAATTTTATAAACTTCAAGCTTTTTGGGTGCTTCTAACGCAGGCAATAAAAATTATTTTTTGTTCTGATTTTAGGTTATACTTCGCCTCTTTAAAGAATTGTACGATTATTATTGATGACATCATTTAATATGTCTGTAATCTGTGTTACATTGGCTATGTTTTCCCAGAGCCGATTTTTTCTATTGTAAAATGTGTTTATATTACGCAATTGTTCTTGAAAAAATTCGATTTTTGACCTGTTTTTTGACCTATTAGAGACTGTTAAAATTCAACAAAGTAAAAATTTGAAAATCGCCTCTAGGAAAACATAGCTATATGTTTATTGAATAACTGAAAAAAAATTTGATCAAATTCTATCAATATTTCTAGAAGAAGTCATACCACAAAGTTTAAAAAATGCAACTTTATATATATGATTGCTTATTTTCTCGGGAAAAGAATTCTCTACAACTAGACTTCATCCAATTTTCGAAAATAGATTCTTTAATTTTTTTAATAATTAAAAAATTGTTAAAAGATCGCTACCAAATCTTTCTGAGAATGTAAAAAACAGTTTTTAAAACAGAAATGTTATAGAAAAATGATGAAATTTTATAATTATTTATTTATTTCAAAAAAACTGGACGAAGTCAAATTGTGGATAATCTCTTTTCCGAGAAAGTAAGCAATCATTCATTATAATCGTATAATTTTTAAAAATTTGGTAAGAAGCGATGAGGAAAACAGTTTGGTTAGAAATTAAATTTGCTAGTGAAAAATTGTTTTATTTCTAATAGTTGCTTAATGATTGAATTGAGCTTTAGTATACTTTATCGGAGCGAATCAAGTAAGGAAAAGTTCGTTAACCAATCAAATCTGACCAAAATTGCAAAAATAAGAGCATTTTTTGTGTTTTTGAAAAAATAAAAAATTTCTCTTCCTTTAAATTTTACGAATCTTTCTTCTGTGATCACTATTAGAGATAGAAATTTACTAATGCTTTTCAGTGCATGTTTCTTTACTGGGTGTAGTTTTTTACTTAATCCGAAAGGAGTTTGATGTTTTTATGATTCCAGTCATAAGAAAACAATAAATTTTATAGCGTGAAAATTTCGTGACACGGGATCAAAAATAATTTTGCTGGTTTATTTCAATGCTATATTCAATTCCGTTAAGGCAATTCGATTCGTTTTAAATCCTTTAGATCTCTGAATATGAATCGCTAAGAATTCGAAGCTGAATTCAAAAACGAAATTCATTTGAACTGAAGCTTTTTAGTTTACTTGAATCAACCTATTCTTTCCAAAGTACAAGGTTTGTTTTATATACAGGGTGAGGCACATAAAGTGTTACATAGCGACAGCACTCAAACTATTGATCATATCCAAAAATGTTTGAGACAAAAGTTTCAGTGTTCGAGAAGGCCGTCATACTGGACCACCTTATTTTTTTATCGGTGGAGGCACTGAAGCTACGTCCAGGTCAACTCCACTTTTTTAATTGGAAACATGTATTTTTCTTACGATAACATTATTACCGATTTCAAGAAGAATTCAGCGACCTACAATACAAAGTTATTCGAGTTACGCAAAGTATGAAAATAGTCGAAAAATCAAAACATATCGGAATGATCACTTTCAACTCTCTAAACCTGAATCAGTGAAATAGTCACTGATTATATCAGTGAAAATATATCAACTGATGAATCAGTGCCCTGCTTTGATTTCACTGAGGAATCAGTAAACGCGTCACGTGAACATAACTTTTGAATTCGCGAATTTAAAACTTTCATCTGCACTTCACTGATTAATCTTCCCTTAAAAATAATAATAATTGCGTAATTTCGTTTTAGTGTTGTTTAGCCTAAAATAAACGAGTTCATCGATCGTTAAAATATATTTCTGGTTTTATTACACGGAGAAAAAAAAACTGTTGAATCAACTGATGTCGTCTGCTGGAATAGGGACAGCAGATTTGTTTTGTAATATTTACAGATTTTTCTGTTGGATTCACAGATTGTTTGTAAACTCAACAGATGAACCTGTAAAATCTACAGAAAAATCTGTTAGAATTACGGATTTCTCTTTTTTCTTGAAATCCGCAATTCTAACAGACATGTCTGTAGATTTTACAGGTTCATCTGTTGAGTTTACAAACAATCTGTGAATCCAACAGAAAAATCTGTAAATATTACAAAAAAAACTGCTGTCCCTATTCCAGCAGATGACATCTGTTCATTCAACAGTTTTTTTTCTCCGTGTACTCCCACCTGAAGCTTTCACTGATTCAATAAGTATGTTCTATCTATTTTAGTGATTCATCAGTCGAATTTCACTGATTCACAGTGAAAGACTTATAGCTGCTGCCATCAGTGAATAGTCACTGCAAATCAGTGGCCGTTCACTGATTCAGGTTTTGAGAGTAAGGATCCACTAACCTTGGTTTGGGTACACTGAGAAAACTGGAGTGTCAAAATGTAGATAGTCAGTCTGAACTTCTAGATAGTACAACACTCTTTCCGGAATTTTTTCTTTTTGGTCAGGGAGACACTCATTTGATATTCTGCTTAACTATTACCAGAGTGTCAGAATCACTATAAAGAGTGTCGATTGGTGAAATACGCGCGAAAATTGTAATGTCACGTGGGTTCGCCTATTTTTCCTCCAATATCACCAGCGTGGACTCTAACCTCATTGCCGGTTTCGCGTCCTTTACGTGTTAAAGTGTCACGAGAGTTATTTTTGCCAACTAATTGGCAAGAACCTATTTCGCTTGCAATAATAACATAATAATTGTGAAAGCTTAAATGTAATAGTTTTGAGGTTAGCCATAGAAGTAGATTATAGTCTATTTTTCCCTCTTCGATAATCTATTTTTCTTTCTGCGATGATCAACTTTTCCCTCTAAAGTATTCAAGTTGACCATATTATTTTCACAATTCACAGGTAATAAGTTACACTATCTAGAAGGCTGTCCTATAGTTTAACCTCAAATATAGTTTGCTTCACCCTCCAAATGTTTAGGTTGACACTCCAGTTTTCTCAGTGTATACCTACAAAAGATGCTCGAAGTGATGACCCTCGACTTGTAAGCACTTGTCAATTCGCTGATGAAAAGACCGTCTAACTTCAGCCAACATTTGTGGTGTAATTTCGGTACATGCTCGGCGTATTCTTTCTTTCATGTCGTCAGGCGTGTAAGGTGCTACCGCCATTACGCGTTCTTTGACAAAACCCCATAAAAAGTAATCTGTTGAAGTTAGATCTGGCAAACGGGGCGGGCAAGCTACAGGGCCACCTTGTCCTATCCACTTTTCGTCAAAAATCTCATTCATCACTTGTCTTGAACACAGAGCATAATGGGGTGGTGCACCGTCGTGTTACATCCACATGTTCATGCGAACATGCAAGGGCACGTTTTCCATTAATTGAGGCAGTACGTTTTGCAAAAAGTTTGCGTAAACATGCCCAGTCATGTGACATTAAAAAAAATATGGACCAATGACGTGATCGCCGACAATGCTGCACCAACAATTAACGGACCACGGATGTTGAAATGGTACAGTTCTCATCCATCGAAGATTCTCAGTTGCCCAATAATGCATATTATGCCTATTCACATTTCCCGTATTTGCGAAGTTAGCTTTATCAGAAAAAAGCACATGACTCAAAAATGAGACATCTGTGTGCATTTTTCTACGAATCCAATTAAAGAAATTGACGCGTTTTAGGAAATCATTACCGTACAAATCCTGATGTAATGACATACGATACGGATGGAACTTGTGTTGATGTAAGATTCTTAATACAGATCGCTGACTAATTCCACTCTTTTTTTCCATTTGCCTGCTGCTCGCATGTGGATTTAGTGCAGCAAAAGCTAAGATACCAGCCGCATTATTTTCTTTAACAATTGGTCGACGTTTGACTCGTGTTTGTTTCACTGTACCGAAGCGACAGAAACGGTCAGCTAATCGCTTAAAAGCCATGTGCGATTTTTGTTGTCTATCCGGATAACGAGCAGCATACAAATATTGGGCATTTCTGTAATGTTTACGGCATTTCCCCAGCACCATCAACATATCAAAATATTCTTGAAAATCGTTATTTTCGCGTTCCGATGCACTCACGTTAGAAGGTAATGCGTGACTAACTGATATGTCAACAGAAAATGCTTACTTTCTGCCGATGTCAACAATACCCTATCGATGTGTATTATCATGGGTATCGTAAGAAATGAAAAGAAATGAAAATGATTTTTCGATTATTTTCATAGTTTGTGTGACTAGAATGGCCTTGTGTTGTAGGTTGCTGAATTCGTCTTAAAATCGGTAATAATGTTATCGAAAGAAAAATACATGGTTCCATTTAAGAAAGTGGAGTTGACCTTGATGTAACTTCAGTGCCTGCACCGATAAAAAAATAGGGTGGTCGAGTATGACGGCCTTCTCGAAAACTGAAACTTCTGTCTGAAACATTTTTGGATATGATCAATAGTTTGAGTGCTATCGCTCTGTAACACTTTATGTGCCTCACCATGTATATGGCTAATGCTTTATATTAATTGTACATTTTGCTTGATAAAAATGATTAAATATTACGACTTTATGATGTAGACAAATATGAAATTGAATATTAATATTTGTGTTTAGATGGAATCGTTATTATAGGCTTCATTATGAATGAAACCTTAGCGAACATAATGAATTCCTTGGTTTCCTTATTTTATCCTTTCTGTTTGTTTAACAAAAATATTATTCAGAATCTTGATTTTTATCTTATCTTCTCTGAAGAATTGACATGAGTTCAATTTATAGCACAAGTCGAAAAATAAAAGTATGCCGTATTTGAAATTTATCAAGATTTAGAGAACTTATGTTGACAATCATAACCTTTTTGAATCGCAGATAAACAATTTTGTCTCTGTTTTGTGGTAAAAAGACACATTACAAAAGTAGAAAATGATCGAACTTTTCAGAATTCGGGTTGAAAAGTGTCCAATTTTTGAGGATTAGAACGTTTAAGCAGAAAACATTTTGGGGATAGTTGGAGACAATATTTTCCGATCGCAATTGAGGAGCTTTGGAGAATAATTGCCATTATCTGCGTCCGCATTTTTATGCGTTATTTTG
Organism: Diplolepis rosae; assembly: GCA_030998225.1. Classification (NCBI taxonomy): domain Eukaryota; kingdom Metazoa; phylum Arthropoda; class Insecta; order Hymenoptera; family Diplolepididae; genus Diplolepis; species Diplolepis rosae. The sequence goes on along the minus strand of JAPYXD010000701.1, from coordinate 18,384,891 downwards.
TCAAAGGCTTTGACAACATCACAGCACTGAAACGGTTGTCAATAAATGGGCACTTTCTTTGAGTTCGTCAAAAAGTCATCAATTTGTGAGCAATATCGAGGAGAGATTACGCAGCAAAATATTTTTCTTAAACCTAAAGAAACCCCAATTATTGTGCCCTTTCTTTGACTGATTTGAAAAAGAGTTACAAGGTATGATGATCGTTTACTATTTCGTTCCTTAAAGGGAATGTGGAATAAATTGTATATAATTAATGACACAATGTTTTTTTTACACATTTTAATCTTCGCAAAAGTATCTTTCTTTTAACTTACGATCGACATTTCTTGTAACATTACATTGGGCAAGAGAACTTTTAAATTGAACTTTCCATACTTCATTATTATAATTCTACTAGTAATCATATACAGATGAATTCTTTCGATGATTACCTCACTTTCTACAGCATTCTATCAAAAACAGAGCTGGGTAACTATTTCAAATGAATCCATTTCAAATACCTATCTGAAATGCAAAATGCCATTTTCCATTTTGTATTTTAAATAGGAAGAAGAAAACCATTTTGCATTTTCCATCTTAAATAGGTTTTCAACCTATTTTCAACTTAAAATACTATTTTCTACTTTTTTTTGGTCCTGCCCTGGACAAGTAAAAGCACATGTTGGCTTCCCAGCGGAGAAATGCTGCCAATGGTCAAAATTTGGCGCGCGATTTAAAATCGAATTAATTTAATTCGATATTGAATAGCGCGCCAGTTTACAGCCGATGGCAGAATTTCTCTAGTGGGAAGTCAACACGCGCTGCTCGCGCAGGCAGCCATTTTTCGAAACACTGATTTTATTTTACTATTTAGTTATGCAGGCATGATTTTGCGCCCAAGAAGAAGATCCATGGGGGACGCAATATTCGAGAAGCAATTGCTACTTAAAGCAAATGAACACATCCGCAAAGAATAATAAATATTCTATATATAATTTTTTGTATTATTAAAAATCCATTTTGCATTTTGTACTATAACCTATTTCAAATATACATTTTGCATTTTACATTTTAAATAAAAAATAAGAAACCATTTTCTATTTTGGATTTTAAATGGGTTTTGCGAAACTATTTTGCATTTTACATTTTAAATACATTTTGAGAAGCATTTTACCCAGCTCTAATCAAAAATAAACAAGATTTTCAGGCATTAAAAATCTCGACATATTCTACGTTTGGAATTGAAATTTCGAACGCAGAAAATCATTCGAATCATGGAGATTTCTCATCATCAAATATTTTGATCGAGATCAAAATCGACATAAAAATTTATATATAGAAATAGAGCAATAATTATTAATTAGTAAATATAAAATTTGGATTATTATCTCGTAACCCAATTTCGAGCACTATGCACGAGTCATCTTTGTCCATGAATTAGACCGTAAATTGACGACTTTTTGCGCCTTTTATATGACATCACGTATTTACGGAAATATTGCTATGATCTGCGTCCGCAAAGAGGCGCAAGTTTTGCCCCTCACGTTTGGGTTAAAAGTGACCAGATATTGCCCATTATTTGAGCACATGTTTTTTTCCTTATAACAGACAGTAAAAAATAGCGCAATTCTAAGCCACTCTTTTCGAACTCAATGTCATGGGCAAAATGTGGACCCCACGTTTGGTTTTATGCAGGTGTTCAAATTTCATCGAATCGAATTTGAGGAAATTATCCTTTTAAGAATAATAATAAAATAATTAATTAAATGTTTCTTTTAAAAAAATTCTTCTGACGATTTAAGACACTGAAAGCTGTACATTTAAAATTATAAAGAATAAAGTTGCAGAGAATATTTCCCTGATAAAAAGCCATGATTTATGAAAATCCAATCATTTTTAAGACATTGCTGAGAAGCGATAGAAGAGAAAAATATTATTACGAAAAATAAAATTTGTGAAAGAGGATTGCTTTTGTTTTCTTCGCTATTTCACCTCAAGGTACAGTTGTGCCAAAAATCAGGTCTTTGGAAAAAATATTTTTTCATGATTTTAAGACTTAAAATTATATCATCAGTCGTGTCTTATGAAAGGAAAAGCATGATTTATAGTAATAAAAATTCAAAACTTACGAAAAATAATACTTTTAATCATGTTTTTTTGTAATAGAATTTTTCCTTACTATCGTTTCTTACCAATTTTTAAAAGTAATTGGATTTTCAAAAAACATTTCTTATTTTTTCCAAAAAAATATTTTTTACAACTCCCCTGTTTCCAATTTTGGAAATAAAGGATAAAATGCAAAAAAAATATTCAAATATATTTATTTTTATAAAAAAATGTTTCTTTTAAAAAAATTCTTCTGACGATTTAAGACACTGAAAGCTGTACATTTAAAATTATAAAGAATAAAGTTGCAGAGAATATTTCCCTGATAAAAAGCCATGATTTATGAAAATCCAATCATTTTTAAGACATTGCTGAGAAGCGATAGAAGAGAGAAATATTATTATGAAAAACAAAATTGTGAAAGAGAATTGCTTTTGTTTTCTTCACTATTTCACCTCAAGGTACAGTTGTGCCAAAAATTAGGTCTTTGGAAAAATAGTTTTTTTATGATTTCAAGATTTAAAATTATATTTTCTACATCTCTACTCTTTCCAATTTTGAAAATAAAGAATAAAATATTCAAATACAGTTATTTAAAAACAAAATGATTCTTTTTAAAAAAATTCTCCTAACGATTTCAGCCACTGAAAATTTAACTTCCAAAGTTGGAAAAAGTAGAATTTCAGAGAATATTTCTCCCAAAAAAGCCATGATTCATGAGAATCCAATAATTTTTGAAAAATTGCTAAGAAACGATAGTGAGGAAAAATTTCATTACAAAAAGCATTATTAAAAGTGCTATTTTTCGTAAGTTTTAAATGTTTTTCTCATAAGACACGACTGATAATACAATTTTATATTTTAAAATCAGAGAAAAGCTTTTTCTTCCAGAGATCTGTTTATTAGTACGCCAACTACTTTCAAAAAGTGATGAAGCTTCGAAAAAGTTGAGAATCACAGTTCTAGGAAGATTTAGGGTAAGTTGGTACGCGTGGTGCTCGTGGATCTCGACTCCAGAGGCAATCGGCTCTCAGTCAGGAAAGTCTACTGCATCGAGTCACAACTAATCGAGATTCGGAACACGAGCTAGGGGCAGAGGCATTCCTTCCGTCTCTCTCCCACTACCGTTTTCGATTCTTTCCCGAACAACTGTTTCACGGCGCGACACGGCGACTATCTCCTTAACTTGGGTTGCATTTTCCTTGTCAGTGAATATTTGTCAACATCAAAAAGATTTCTACGATCGTTGTTTTTTCCATAGAACTAACCGTGGCGCGATGAGCGTCGGCCACGGTTGAAAAGGTCCATACAAGTTCCGTCGGATCGGGGTTGGGTCCCTGGTGACAGTGATGAGTGTTTTTCTCCTAGTGGTGTCACACCTTATTGTCGTGATAAAACCAGGAAAAGTACGTGACTGTGATCCTGTTACACCCTTCCAAAGTTCTTGGTTAGATACGTCTGGAAGGAGAATTACACCGTGAACAAGATGACGTGAGTAACCTTTCTGATACTTTTCCATAGTGATATCTATGACTTTTCTAAGCTCGCCCGAGGCGTGAAAAGATCTCGGGTAGGTGCGTTCAAGTGACGATTCGGTACTTTCCTAGACCTCGGAATACCGACAGAGTCTGCCTTCGATCCGTATCAGATCGAATTCAGGCGCAGTCTCCTCTCCGATTCCTCAAACAAACTGAAACAGTCCAAAAACAACGGATTAATGGACTTTGGTCGTCTCTGCTTCGGGGCTTTTCCTTTTCCGATACTCGATGAATGGATGAAAGTTGTCGCAGAGCGATGAGAGATTAATGCTTCTACGAGATTTCTCCTTTGATGAGGTTAAATTCTACTTTTTCAGGGTTTTGTTGCATTATTTTGGTATTTTATTAAAAGCCGGTAAGGGATTATTTTAAGAGTACGAAAGATCTAATATATGATTTGTATCGTGTAAGGGCAATTTTTTTATAACATTCTTTTCGAAAACACACCTTCTTCTCACTGGGAAAAAAATTGCGCTCTTAAATTTTCTATAAGATTGTATGTTTTGGATACTAAAATTGTAAAAATTGTCAAGTTTATGGGCCGTCCAGGAATAGGTTAGATTGGTAAGTTACTCTCTAAAAAGTAACTCGTTACAGTTACGTTACCTTGGAAAAAAGTAACTCGTTATTGCTAGTTACTTTTTCGAAAAAATAACTCGTTACAGTTACTAGTAAAAATAACTTGATTTACTTTTAAAGCTGCTTTTTACATCCCCTCCCGTGCATAATTTTTCAATTTGGAAAAACTGAAATAAAATGATTTTTTCTTTAGATGGAATGAAAAAGACTCAATGTCTTTGGATAATACATATTTGAACTAATATATCTAATCAAGTTCAACAACTCATTATATATTTGAAAAACTCTCTTTAGAGTCTGTTCATAGCTATAACAGGCACTTACAGTTCTGAACGTTCATTAAACGATGACAAGTTTTTTTTCGAAATAAAATGATTGATTGTTTTTTGCCCTAGTAAATTCAAAAGAAACATATATTTTGTGAGAGTTTGTATATTTTAAGGGCACAGAATATAAATATAATAAATCATTTTTTTTTTAAAACAATTTTTTTTTCATCGTTCAATAAAAGTTTAGAACTATAGCTATAACAGTAATCAGAAGAGAGATGTGAAAAATAGAAAGTAACGAAAAAGTAACTGACAAAAAGATACAAGTTACCTGAAAAATAGTAACTAAGTTAGGTTACAGTTACTTTTTTCGAAAAGTTACAAGTTACTTTTAACGAAATACTATTAGCACTGCTCGATTACTCTCTGAAGGTAAATATAGTTTACTGTCTCCAGTTTTAAAGATTTTAAATTGAGCTCGAAGAGAAAGAAAACAACCAATTGAAAGTATGAAAAGAAACGGTGGAGTTATATAGGTAAACAAAAATTAAAATGTGAATTTTCAACTTCTATAATCAACTTTTTTATGTTTACATCTTAATTTTAAAAAATTCATGATTTTTCCTGATTTCAAATGATAGGCAGTGGTGGACGGGGGGGGGCTCAAATGTGGGGACCCCTTTTTGCTTGATGTGTTCAAAAGTGCAATGTTTCTATTATTAATAAATTTTTAAATTACTGAATAATTCTTTCTCTCTTACTTTATGTGTCACATGCAAATTGATTGCAAATTACCGCTGATAAGTTATTAATTTGGAGGATGGGGGGGAGGGGTCTCAGTGAAAACCACCCCGGGCCTGAAAAGCTCTTATTCCGGCACTTGTGATAGGATAATTAATTATAAATATTCAGTACCGTCCAATAGTATCAATGCATCTGTTTTCGGCATTTACATGATCGTTTCTATTTTTTATGATCTGTAAAGTTCAATTTTATCCCAAACGGAGCAAAATATTTGTCTAAAATTACCAAACTATTTGGAAACGCATGATAATTTCTGAAACTACGTACTTTTTTGTAATAATTCAAGACTTATTAGGATTACTATTATAGAATACGCAAAATTACCTGTAAAAATTCCCATATGGATGGTAAAATAAATTGAATTATTAGAAAAAAACGTAGCTTCAGAAATTATTATACGTCTTCAAATGGTTTGGTAATTGTTGTCAATCATTTTTCTCCATATGAAAATAGCAAAAGATAAAGTAAAATTCTGCTTCCAATGACTTGTAAACAGAATATTTTTGTCAATTATTAATGAACATATTACTAAAAAAAAAGTATGAATTAAAAAGTTTCATTAATTTTTGAATAACTTGAAATAATCATTTTTTTAAAACTTTTATTGGGTCATTATAAAGGTAAATTTACATTGAATATGAATAATGTATTAAAAATATTGAAATATTTTTTTCTGGATGATTTTTGAAAAGTTCCAACAGTTCTGATCAGAGTTCTGCCCCCCCCCCCCCCCCTCGGAATAGTTCTGCAAAAAACTTAATAACATTTTTCGCTGCAATCAAAATCCAAAATGCTATGACACTTTAAAGTTTCCTAAAAATTTCCAAAACCAAATTTTGAAATGTTCCAAAAGTTCTGACCCCCCCCCCCCCCCCCGGAATAGTTCCGCAAAAAAGCCCAATAACATTTTTCGTTGCGATCAAAATCCAAAAAGCTATGACACTACAAAGTTACCCAAAAATAATTTCGTCTTTAGGTGATTGAATGTAAAATTTTATTAGCTTTCTTGTTATTTTAAGAAAAAAAATGTACTTTATCTATTATAAAAATTAGGAACTTTTCTGTAAATGACACGAAAAACAAATGAATTAATACTATTGGGCGGTAGTGTACTTCTAATTTTTTCCAGAATACTTTATTTTTATTTATTTTTATTCAACTTATGATTAGAAGAAGAAAAAAAATTTGCTTAAAAGAAGTTTATCGTTTATGAGAAAAATAAGTGGTTGCATAGTTCTATAAAATAAAGAGAATACATTCATTTAGTGGTTCATTTTTCAATTTAATAATAAAATCGAACTGTAAATAATAAAAGAATTTAACTTTATGTTTAATTATTTCTGAACTCTAAAGGATTGAAAATAAAATAAAGCGTCTCTTAAAAAATAATTTTTTTGATGCATTGCATAAAAAACTTGTTTTTCGTTTTATAAAGTGTTTTTTTTTCTTATTTAAAATTTTGAAAATTGAAACATAACTATTTTATAAGAAAATCATGAACATGGATGAAATTAACACATACTAATATTCATAATTGAATTCTTTAACTATTTGTTTAAATCTTATCTTTCGTTAATCATTGGTATTGACGTTACGCACACTAGTTGTAAGTAAAAAATTAAAATTAAAATTCATCTACTAAATAATATAAAAATTTATTATTCGAAATTTGAATTGTTCCTCATTATACAGAATCAATGGTTAATATAGTCGAATAATGATTAAACTTTTTGAATGTTTTTTATTATTTTATGTGTAAAACAATGTATTCTTAATGATGAAAAGATAAGTTTTTGCGTATCAATAAATTCGTTTCTATAGAAATCAATAATAATTCTATTGAATCAGAATAACGTATTTTGATTAAAATCTTTGTTTTTCTTTCTCTAGAGTTTGAACATGCTACATATAATTTAATTTTTCATTTTGTTTTTTCTTATAATGTGAAAATTAAAGGAAAATAAGACACCATTTATTATAATTTGTTAAAAAATTAAATTTCATAAAGAGGAACATTTTAAATTTTGAATAAAAAATCGTACTTAAGGTGAAAAATGAATGAATGGAACTTTTAAATTTTCTGGAGGCACGAATTTTCTAACTGTTCTGGAAAAAGGAGTTTCGATCGGTGCGACCGTAGATTTTTGTTTGTTTCTGTTGGAGCGGTTCATCCAGGGTTGCCAGATGTCCCAAATTTCATGCAGGTCAGACCTCACTTTCTGTACCTTGACCAATGACCAGCATCCCAAATTTATATGACGAAAACTTGATTAATCTATTCTCACTTCATTACATCGTGTTAATGAGTTACAAATTTTCATATTGTTTTATAATAACAAAATATTCTTTTCAAAACTCTATTTTGACGCCCTAAAGAAAAAGATATATATGTGAAAGAAAAAAAAGCGATGGAAGTTAGGGAAATGAATCTTGAAAAAGTTTGAAGTTTTTTGCGTTAGGAAATCTCAGTTATTACATAGTTCGTATTTTTACATACCCAAATATGAATAATTAGATTAGCAAAATTTAACCCGAATTGAAATTAATCCCTTAAAATTTCGTGAGCAGTTCAGCACTTTTTGGTGAGGTTTTAAAAATCGTAAATTTAAATAAAATTTCTGCAAAATATGTCAACTGTTAAAAAAATATTAACAATAAAATTCTTGGAAGAATGTAATTACAGTTTTTTTTATATTATATTACATTATATTCAGAACCTTTCAAATATACAATCTGTTATTAAAAATATTCTACTTTTCAATTTAATGGGGAATTAACCAATCATTTAATTAAAAAAATATTCTTCATCGTTCAATGAAAGTTAAAATTGATGTGACTGATGTGTACATGTAAGATTAATAAATTGCTCATAAACCCTAAAGTATAAATGAACAGTTGCTCAATTTTTCCTGGATTGTTTTATTTCTATCGCTCAATAGTTAACTATTTTTTACCGGAGTTTTCTGAAAATGTGCAATTATTGAAAGCTCGTTCAAAAGTGCTAAACTGTTTATGAATTTTTAAAACGGAATACTTTTTTCCGTGTGATCATTTCAAACGGATATTCCCAACATTAATCAATTTATTTTTCGAATATATCATCAGTAATTGAAGTGAAATGAAATTATTACGTAAAAATAATTCTTTTCCTAGTTTGATTGTTACACTTCATTAATTTCTTACTCTCTGAATCTGAATTAGTAAAAAGTGAGCCAATAATTTACTTTAGTAAATTTTTTAACTAAATATTAGTCATCTTCTACAACTTCATTAGTAGTTATATGGATTTTGAAAAATAATTAGTAGAAAAGTGACTAATAATTAGTAGCAATTGTCACTAAATTGAATTAGTGGTTCACTTTTCACTAATTTAGATTCAGAGAGTATTCTAAATTTTCATTTAACTATTAGAGGATCTTCTGAAGCTATAAAATAATTTTAAAAATAGCAACGGTTAGATAAACCATGCTGTGAATTGTTTGGATAAATTGGTTGTTATTTGCAGGCAGCTGTGAATTGCGAGGTGACAACAATATCCTAAACAGGTTATCTTAGCATTTATTTATAATCGGATGATAAAAATCGAGGAGGCAGGATTCAGAAAGCCTTGGTTCGAAACTTGCTATGTCTAAAAAAGAGCGATGTGAGTAAATCACGACCCGATGTGACTTTAGCATACGTGTATAGTAGTAGGCGGAAGCCAAGTAGCTTGAGTTGAAATCCGTACGAGGATCGAGTATGGCTGTACAACGGCTGTACGCTCGAAACTATGCGAACCGGAGACGCGAATAGAATCAAGCTACGTTGGCTGGCTACTGGGTCGAAATAATGGTTTTTGCTCAACTCCGATTGTAGCACTTATGCAGATCGAACGCGAGCTTTTATATTAAAAATCCCATGTCTCAACATACATGGACATGCATAGTCGGAAACTAATTACCATTAATGACTATGTGTTCTAAATTGCAGAACGGCAACCTTTAATAGAAAAAATAAATAAAATATTTAAGCTAGTTGTGTCAAAAATCAGGAGTCGGTTTCATTTATTCACAAAATTTTGAATACAGAAAATTCAAAGATTTAGTTTAATTGGGAACCAAAATTCGGAAGATATTTTCCGATTTTGGTTTCTAATTAAAACAGATCTTTATATCTGAAGTAAAAAATACTTTCTGTACAAAAAATTTGGTGTATAAATTATGCCAGATCAAAATCAGCTTTTTAATAAAAAAGTTTTTATTTTTATTTTAAGACTTGAAATGATATCATCGGTTGTGTCTTATGAAATGAAAAAACAAATTATTTTTTCTACTAGCGGGGCATAAAGTGGATTTTATTGCCCCGTGCGGGGCAAACAAATCCACTTTCTGACCTGCTAGTAGAAAAAAAATCGTGTGCAACACGGGAAAAACATTTATTTTACTCGTGTGGTTGTTACCCTCGCTTTGCTCGGGCATCAAACTTCACACTCGCAAAATAAATTTTTTTTCCCTAGTTGCACAATGTACTATTTCATGATAGAAATTTAAAATTTATGAAAAATAATACTTTTAATAATGCTTTTGTAATAGCATTTTTCCTTACTATCGCTTCTTACCAATTTTTTACAAATGATTGGATTTTCAAAAATCTTGGCTCACTTTTTCAGAAAAAATATTGTCTACATCTCTACACTTTACAATTTTGAAAATAAAGAATCAAATAAAAATAAAATTTGAGAAAGACGATTGCTTTTGTTTTCTTCATTATTTTACCTCAAGGTGCAGTTGTGCCAAAAATCAGGTCTTTGGAAAAAATATTTTTTTACGGTTTTAAGACTTAACATTCTATTATCAGTTGTGTTTTATGAAATAAAAAGCATAATATCTAGTGATAAAAATTTAAAACTTACGAACAATAATACTTTTAATACACTGAGAAAAATGGATTGTAAACGGTAATGAAAAATATGTTATCGGGTATAATCTTGGACTATTAACTATGGGACAGCGATCTAGATTATTAAAACCATAATCTGTAGATGTTAAAAAAAAAGATAGTATCGGATAATATCTTGGATTATAAACTGAAACATACCAGATTTAACGCGTGCAAAACAAAAGAAAAATAGAGGGGAGAGCTTTGGCACTCAGAAGAGGGCAGATTTCAGTGGGAACACATACACAAATATTATTATCATACCTTATTTAAGTACACAATTCTACACTATTTATAATTGCATACGCTTGAAATTAAATTTCAGAATTCGCTTTTGGGTTCGAACCCTCTAACTCTACCTATATCTACATTAACTAAACACATTCCTAACGCCTAAAGCCTCTCGGCTATTCTCGCTTGCCATATTCCGAAATAAATGTCGCTTATAAGCCACTACTGAGTTGGGCAGACTTGGATTCGAGTCTACGAAGCTAATCAGATAATGTCGGAAGCACTCGGACGACATTCTGAAATGAATTATACGAAAAACCGAGAATGAATGTTTTGATTTTTGCTGCTCGTCGCAAGGTTTCTGGCAAGTTCATATTCATAATATGAATTTTCAAACATGGTTTCTAGGTTATAATATTCATTGTAATTTTTCTTCCACACGTTTTAAAGACTGTTATGACTATATTGAATTTCGATGCCATAATATGAATAAATATAATAAAACCTCGGGTTTCCTCATTTTAAAACACTATTGTACTAAACCTTCATTCAATCTTATCATTTACTCTAACGAAAAGTTTCTCAGTGTAGGTTTATTATTTTCAGATGTTACGAATTATTTTCTGAAGATTATAAGAATGTAACATCTGGAGATTATGTTTAGTAATATCTTTATATATTAGATAAAGATTATAGATCATACGCTTTAACATATTTTATGTTACCGAATACTATCCTTACTTTTAACATCCAGGTTTTATGATCCATTTTTCTCAGTGTAGTGATTTATTGTAATATAGCATTTTTCCTTACTATCGCTTTTTACCAATTTTTAAAAAATGTTTGGATTTTCAAGAATCATGATTCACTTTTTCAGAAAAAATATTCTCTACATCTCTACTCTTTCAAATTTCTGAAAATGAAGAATAAATTATTTAAAAATAGTTAATTTAATAAAAAAATATTTAAAAAAAAATTAATTTAACGATTTCAGCCACTGAAAACTTTACTTTTAAAATTAGAAACAGTAAATTTGTAGAGAATGCATGTAACCTTATATTGGTTTTAGGGTCATAAGTAAATATGGATTTTCCCCGAAAAAATAAGTCATGATTTATGAAAATCCAATCATTTTATTTTTTTCATCAATTTATTTTCTTTTTGCAAAGAATTAAATCAATAAAACTAATTTAAATTATTAAAAAATAAAAAGAATATAAATTCTCTAATGAAGAAAATTATTCGGACGTAAAATCTTCTTTTTAATATAATACCTAAACACATTTTATGTCCCTTTTTCGATTCTGGATTGAAAAATTTTAAATTGAGTAATATTTACATTTTTCCAGCATTTTTACATTAATCATTTTGGGTTCGCTATTTTCAATTTTGAATTTTCAAACTAAAAAATTAAAAAGAGCGCCGTTAAAAATTCCACTAAACTTGATTAAGTTATTTGAAAAATGTTGACCAGCCATAATGGATCTCTTATTTTGGATTTAAAAATTTGGAAACTCCGAGACCAAATTCGTTTTGATAAACATTTTTTTTTTATCCTTCAACGAACGTTCCGAACTCTAAGTATATTTGCAAAAACCCTTAAACTACTACGTCTTTTATAATTCCCCAACCCCTGTCATGAAAGGGTTAATAACTAGTATTATTGTGTTTGACTACACAGAGAAAGTGGTTATTACGGGGTGATATCTTGAAAGCTCGGCCAGGGGCGGGCGAACCGGGCGCTGGCCTGGGGCCCCAAAAGGATAGGGGCGCCTTTTTATTTGGTGATGATTCAGTACATTCGTTAATTTCACGAGGCGCAAGTCACGTTGGCATTCACTTTCGAATTCTGAATTGGTAAAAAACTACTAATCTATTCAGAAAAGTATGATTTCTGCCTATTCGTTTGGTCACTATATGGTTATCATATAAATTAGTAGAAATTACATTATTTCAAATATAATTAGTATGATTTTACTATGGGTCAGTAAAAATACTATTAATTCCTGGTAAAAAGGTTTACCAAAGCAATAGGTAAACCAATTTCAATTGGTAGTTTTCTTTTAATTCAGATTTGGAGAGAAGAGAAAATAATGAAATGCCTCTTAATTTGCTGAATACTTGCCAAAAAGTATACTTGTGTTGACACTTTCCACAAATTAAATTCACATAAGTTTTTTCTATAAAAGGAAGGGGGCACTGAAATTCATTTTGTCTATTTACCAAAAGTTTTAAAGCCGGCCTTAGGGCCGGCTTAACTACGGGATTATAAATACCTGTTTAGATTGTACAGCTTAATATTAGATGTTTAACCTCACATCTTAGATTGCCATCTTGCAATTAAACTGCAAAGATAATACCCGGTAATATTTATCTTTCTCAATGTGGGATTTTCGTATAATTAAACTTTAAAATTTATCCTATAAGCATTCATATTAATCAAAATTTTGGTATAAGCGATAATATTACCGAGAATTTAAAAATTATATCAATTTTTACAATTTTTTTGAATTAGCAAAACTCTTTTTAATTCAAAGAAATGTTTTCTTTGACCGTATATCAATGTAACTGTTTTCTCAGTGCATTAATAAAATTTTAATAGACATTTATTTTAAAAGCTTCTACACGGAAGAAAATAGATTAATAAAGTTTATAGAATAAAATGCAGACAGGCCTCACAGACCGGTCCCTATATCCCCTATTGTCCTCTATATTCAGTTGAGGTCCCTAATGTCCCCTATTTTCACGATTTGGTCCCTAAAGTACCTTATTTTCAGCCATTACCATAGTGTGCATTTTTTAAAATTTGTTTAAAATCGAGGTATACAAACGTTGCATTCTTCTAATGACCTCACTATTTTGAAACTGTCATTAAATAATATTTAAATTTCGAGCGCTTTTATTCAAGAAATTGGCCTCAGCCAATAACATCAACGACGAACGACATGTTAATGTTAGGTGTAATAGGTAAAACCATCGCAATAATGATATAAATATCATTCGGAATTTAAAAAGAAGTCTATAGATGTAACCGATACAGTAGTATTGTATTAGTAATTTATTTAAACTTAAAATTAAGTCCAGAAAACTCATATTGTGTTATTAGAAGTATACTTATTAATGAAAAGACTGAAATTTAAAGAAATAACATTCATTCTTTAACCAAAGTATAAAACATATTAAAAAAAGGAAATTTTGTTGAGAGTTAATTGAAATTTAATTTAATTAGTCTTACATACTCTATAAATCTGAATTAGTCCAAATCTACTGATTATCAGTGAAAATTAACTGATTTCTCAGTGAAAAATATTTTTGCACTGATGAATCAGTGAAAAGGCAAATTACTGATTTAATCAGTGAAAATTCGACTGATTCAGATTCAGAGAGTACATAGTCGTGATATGTAGGTAATGTCCTATTTAATACTCACTCCGAAAATTTGTGAAGTACAGTTGTGTACAAAAATATGAATATATTTATTGAATTTGAAAATCTTTCTGTGGAAATAAAGACGCTTTCGACTGCGCTGGGATTAGAGCCCAAGTCTTTCGATTGCCAGTCGGCTGCTCTTTCAAACTCAACTAATTAATTTCAATATATTTATTACTTACTAAAATAAAAAGTATTACTTTTTTATTTACCTTTTATTAAGAGTTTATTCTTTTCAATAACTTTCTTTCATACCTAATTTTTGTTAAAAATGTACCCTATGAGCGTAAAAAAGGTCCCTATACACCCTATTTTTTATCCCAAAGGGACTGTGAGGCCTGTGCAGAACTTTCAATGATTTTTCTTGAATGTTACGAATTTTATTCTGAAAAGTTCTGTAAATTTTCTAGAACTCTGTTCCTCAAATGCCTGTATCCTCAACTTATAAACAGTTCTATAAACTTTATTTAACTATTTTTTCCGTATAAATTTATATTTAGATTTTAAGAATTTTTAAATACAAACTATCGATTCCAAAAAATTAAAAATTTCTGAAAGGTATTCAATTGTGAAGATGCTAATCATTTCATCACGCCTAATTAAGTTTTCTTCCACACCTATGCAAATAATTCTCTAGTCATTCGAAGTATTTTCTCTCGGATCTGTCTTTTTCGAAAATTATGTAAATTTAGAATTCAGTCTACAATAGAACGTCAGCCTAAATTAAAAATCAATTAAGTTCCTATAGAGTCTAATATTCATGGGGAGAAAATAAGCTTCAGGACTCTCAAGTCTTCTTGTAGGCTCCCCGAAATTATTCAGATTAAACCTTTATCAGTAAAACACTATGAAACGAATAAACAAGTAAAAAATTTTAATTAAAGGTTATAATGACTTATTCGTAGTAAAAAGTTTAGTTTTGTCCTAAGATATGCACTATCGCATTTTATGGTTGTAAGATTACATTCACTTCCAAAGCTTCAAATATTTTGAAGAGAAATTCAATTCGTCATCTTAGTCTTGGATAAGATAACTTGCTCAGCAACTAAGCTGAGAACCGAGCAGGGCCAAGTGGAAAATTTCAGGCCTGATTCAGGTAGTAACAGCTGATCTTAAATTCTCTGAAATTCAGTTTTCTGTAAAGCGTTAAGCACGTTCGATCAGAAATAATTTATACGTCAATGATGATTTTCAATAAATAAAATTGAAACATGTAATTAAAGTTTTTAACGTTAATTGAATTATTGAAAAATTGTTGCTTCAAAAAAAAAAAACATATCGTAGTGGGTTGCAAAATTATTATACTTACTTTTTTTTTGTTACACCCATAAAACAGTTTCTTTAAATCAAAGAAACATCTTTTAATATACGGTCATGGAAAACATTTTTTTGAATTAAAGAAAGTTTTGTTGATTCGAAATTTTCTTGAATGTAAAAAAATCTATTTCTTTGGATCAAAGATATTTTTTTGGTCAACAAAACTTTCTTTAATTCAAAGAAATTTTTTCCTTGGCCGTATATCAAAGAAACTGATTTCTGGATGTAGTCGCATAAAATCTCCTAATATTTACAATGCACATATTAAAATTTTTCCTTAAAAATAACATGAAAGACGTCTGAATTATGCATAAAACTACCTCAAGATGAAGTGTTTTAGTCCATTTTTGAGATTAATATTATTAAAAGTCAAAATTTCGAACTTTTTCTGAATTATGAATGATTCCTGAAATAATTAATGTTTTTAGATATTCTTCCACTCAATTTAAAGGTAAATTTACGCAGAATGTAAAAAACGTGCCAAAAAATTATACTTATTTATCCCTATATTCAGAAAAAGTTTAAATGTAGACCAAAAACGTATAAAAATTGAAAAAATTCTAATACTCGGAAAAATGATTTTGAAAATATATAAAAGTTATAACCCACAAGAATCAATTGAATTTTCTTGAAAAATTGAATATAATTATTTTTAGTATTTTTTTATAAATAAATTTGCGAGTTTAGATTTTTTCAAAATCTAGGTGAAAATTAGTATAATTTTCTGACACCTTTTTTACATTCTACGTGAAGTTTCCTTTAAATTTTCAAGTTTGAAATTTGGACTTTTTTTCTCAAAAGATGACAAAAACACTTCATCTTGAGGTCCTTTTATGTATAATTGGTACGTCTTTCATGTTATATTTAATGAAAAATTTTAATACATGTATTGTCAATATTAGGAGATTTTATGCGACTTACAAAAACAAAGTGAGTATAATAATTTGAGAACCCACTGTATTTCTATTTTCGGGGCCCTTCAAATATACAATCTGTCACGAAATAGACGTTACCTTTTGATTTGCTAGAGCGAAACCCAATCTACTTGAACAAAAATATTTTGCAATGTTCAATGAACGTTGAAAACTTTAAGCACATAATCGAAGTTGCAATTGTAACTTTGGGAAAATAAAATTGTGATTAAGATTCACTGTTGAAAAAAGCTGTTACAAATTAAATTGAAGTTTTATACAAATATCGTAGCTAAATGGATTTTCAACCAAAAAATGAATGAACTTTTGATTGAAATTAATGAAATTTCAACATAACTTAACAAATGTTCAACAAAATGAATAAATTTCCATTTACCTCTATTCTGAACGTTCATTGAACGGTGGATAATATTATTTTTGAAAACAAAATGATTATAGTTTTCCCATAGTAAATTAAAAAATAGCGTATATTTAATGACAGATTGTATGTTTCAAGGGTCCTAAATTTAACATATATATTAGTACAATTCATCGCTTTTTTGTGGAAAATAGCATATTTGTCGATAAATATTACAGGAAAACCTGTTGAATAAACATTTTGAAAAAAAAATCAAACCTCAAGCCTCACCAAATAAAAATTTCTTATCTCATGAATTTAACAGGCATTTCTTTAATACTTATCGACAAATCTCTTCTGTTTACAAAAAAGTGGTGAATTTTACTGTAATATCTGTTACATTTACAAAAATATTATACTATTGCTATTTTAACTTATAAATTCAGTAAATTAACAAATTTTTTTTCGCCCTTTGAGGGCAAGCAGCATCTTACGTAATATGGGGGGGGGGGGTCCACCTAAAAAGTGATTAAGTAATAAGTTGAACTGTCCCCTATAGCAAATGGGAAGTGTTTGAATTTTAAGAAATTACAGAGCGATACTAACAAGTTATGATGTCTAATTAAAGTAAATGAGAATTTCGCCAAGGTTTGAAATCTATTTCTGCAAAAGGTATAAGTACTGAACAATAAATTAAGAAAGTGCTAAGAAGCTATAGAGGTGAATCGTTAATTGTAGATGTAGATGCGTTCAGACTATTCAGACATTAAACCACATAATTTTAATAGTTGGTTCGTTAAACTAGAACTAAGATAATAATTTATTCAGGATCACTTAATCAGCATCTACTAACTTTAGGATTATCTCTATACTGTCCACAAAGCCACATTAAATGTCAAGAATGAAAGATACACAGGCATTCACCTTCACCCATGAATAGCAAATTCAAGAGAAAGTCCCATTGCACTGAGAAAGCTGGATTTTATATTTGTCCTTGAATATGTTGACAATTATGATTTTAATAGTTTCCTAGGATATGATTATGCTTATGCAATTGATAGATGGGTGAGAGAATAACTTGTTTTATTCTCAGCATAAATATAATATTGAAAAGTGGAATGCAAAACGTGGTTAGTAAAGACTAATGATATACTAAAACTTGAAAAATATTAAAGTTGCAATTAATTTGTAAAATATATTTTCACTATAGACGTTAATAAGTAGTTAAGGTATTCACAATCAGAAAAGTATTTGGTTAAGAGCATGTGGTATTTGAGAAAATTAGCAACTTCATGTCAACAATTTGGTCCAGTTTCTACATGTTTGTGTCCAAAATACATAAAATTTTGTTATCGAAATTTGGAAAAGGGTAGAGAAGATAAATACGGATTTAATTGAGCTGAAGTTTGTGACGTCTCATGTGACGATTTTATTTTTATTTTTTATTTTCGCTTTATGATTTTCAAAACAATAAAAAGTCATTTCTAACAAAAACAATATTTTTAATTCAAAAACAAAATTTGTAGTTTGACCAAAAAACAAGCCATTTATGGACGAACTTGTTAAATTATCTCGCAAACTAAAAAGAAGACATATATATGAAGTTCGGTTTTTGATTGCAGTCACATAGTGCTACAATATAAATAAAATATAAATTAAAAATTGAGTTTGCGGAGCGAAACCAAAATTAGCAAATTTTGTGACCAAAGCAAGCCATTTATGATTGAACTTGTTAAATTATATCGCAAATTAAAAAGATGACATGTATATGAACTTCGGTCTTTCATTGCAATCGCAAACAAATAAAAAATAAATTAAATATAAAATAAAATAAAAAATAAAAAAAATGTTACTGTCAAAAAAATACAATTTTCAAATTTCTTATCATATATCCTTAAATTAACAAGATGTTTGGTTGATCTGGAAAAATTATTTAATTGACTCATAATAAGTATTCCGAGTGTTTACACATAAAAAAAATTTGTTTAATTCGAACAAACTTTTTTCTTTGATAAAGAAAAATTTCAAGTTCAATTGAACGAATTTTGGTTGGTGTAACAAAATTTTGAATGATACAAAGAAACTTGGTTAAATATTTCTGTTTTATCTAAGAAGAAATTCCATTCTTCAGTTAAATTATACGAAATACGATAAATGTACTTGCAGTTTTGAACGTTCATTGAACGATAGTAAAAAATTTTCTTTCAAAACAAAATTAGTTATTATGTCTATATTCGGAGCCTTTCAAATATACAATCTGTTTTTAAATATACGCTATTTTTCAATTTAATGAGAAAGAAACAAATCATTTAGTTTGCAAAAAAAATATTTTTCATCGTTCAATGAACGTTCAAAACTGTAAGTACATATATACGAAAAAAAAAGTTATGATACAAAATTGTTTACTACATAAAAATCTACAAGTTTGA
The DNA here is from genome assembly GCA_030998225.1 of Diplolepis rosae. Taxonomy (NCBI): domain Eukaryota; kingdom Metazoa; phylum Arthropoda; class Insecta; order Hymenoptera; family Diplolepididae; genus Diplolepis; species Diplolepis rosae. The sequence goes on along the minus strand of JAPYXD010000701.1, from coordinate 18,366,024 downwards.
ACCGTAACATTTTTTCATAAGATGTATATTTTTCTTTTTAATTTAACAAAATACTATTGAAAATCCAAAATTCAATGTTTTAACAATAATATGTGAAATACGAAAAAAGCTTAAGTTTGCAAAATTGTTCGTTTCAATAAGATCTACAAATTTTGTCTGACATAGTTTTTGATAAACGTATATTTTTCATATTAATTTTAAAAAATACGATCAAAATTTAAAAAATCCATTATTTAACAAAACCTGTGCAGAAATTTTGGTGAGGCGCCAATTGGGCCCCGATTGGGAAAAATGTGGCCCCGATAGGGTAATCTGTCTAGCGCCAGACCAGAAATGAAACGCCCTACCCGATCGGGCCCAGATATGGGCCTGTAAAATGGGGGCCCGATCTGGTCCAGATATGGCCCCTTCTAATTTTGTATTTCTACAAATAGTAAAATTTAAAGACTTTTCGTTTAATAACAATAAATAGTTGGTTCAAACAAATTTTTTGTGCTGCAATAGTATAATTAAAAGTATAAAAACAGTATTTATCTTCAAACCCATCTTCGTAGTCTGTAGAACTATTCGATTCTTCTGAATCTAAAAATAAATTACATTATTAATAATTTTCTTTCTAAAAAATTCACTTTGCAAAATTGAATATACGATATAAAAAATAATGAAACACAATAACGTTCTACACTTAAAATTATAATTTTCTTTCCAAATTACCGTTGATAATAAAATATTTCAAGTAATAATCTAGTTCATTAACATACAATGTTATGATTTACGTAATGAATCTAGCGAATTAACTGAGCTTGATCTATAATGGGGATATAAGAAATCTCACCAACGATTCTGTGCTTCCGAACATGCCATATACTTTTTGCTTTTGGCATTTTAATATCAATATAGTCACTACAATATCACGACTACAATACAAAATTTGAAAATAATCTTGTCTATCGTAATCCGATGTGGTTCCGACCCAGGCCACACCATGTGCCCCCCTGTGGCCACATGTGAAAAATCCGATCGGGCCCGGATCGGAACTTGAAAACAAGTTGGGCCATTTCTGCACGGGAATACTGGATACTGGTAGAAATGTATACAGAAAATCGAGCGCGAAGCGCGAGTGTCATGACGAGAATGTGTTCCTCAAGGCCGATAGAGCCCTAAGTAAATTGAATTTCCTTTTTCATTTGAAATCAAGAAATTTTAACAGTGGAAAATATTGTTTCACTGCTAAATCAGTGAAAAGTCAAATCACTGATTTAATCAGTGAAAATTTGACTGATTCAGATTTAGAGGGTATGAAATTACAATAAATAAACTTATATGTATGCGAAGAATATAAGACCGAGTGCGAAGCGCGACAAGAATGTGCCCGCGAAGCTGGCAGATTTTTACATTCTCATCATGGATGAGAAGGTATTGGTTTTATGTGAAAAATGACTTTCGAAATTTTCATCAAATCTTTACGTTTTGAGACCCCCTGAGTCAGAAAAAATGGTTTTTACGAAAGTGTCTGTCTGTCTGTCTGTCTGTCTGTAGTAGGTCGTGTGCGGCATAACTCTCGATAGAATTATCAGATTGCATTGAGCTTTGTCACACTTTATCGGAACCGAAAAAGTAAGTACAAGTTCGTTAACCAGCCACATCCAATCAAAATTGAGGGGTTGAGCACTACTTTTGTGTTTTTGAAAATAATTTTTTGAAAAAATCAAAAATTTCAATACTGGTTTTTTGATTAAATCAAAATTAGAAATGTTACAGCATATTCAAATTCGAAAAAAGTCAATATCAAAATTCCATTTTCCAGTTAAATTATACGAGATACGAAAAAACGTTATGATACAATATTATTGAATAAATAAAGTCCTACAAATTTGAATTGTAACATTTTTTCATAAGATGCATATTTTTCTTTTTAATTAAAAAAAAAAACTATTGAAAATCCAAAATTCAATTTTTTAACAATAATATGTAAAATAAGAAAAAAACGTAAGAATACAAAGTTGTTAGTTTCAAAAAGATCTACAAGTTTTGTCTCACATAGTTTCTGATAAAACATATATTTTTCGTTTCAATTCCAAAAAATAGGATTAAAATTCAAAAATTCCATTTTTTAGACAAAATATGTGAGATTCAAAAAAAACTTTGAGATGAAAATTGTTTGGCTAAATAAGGTCTACACATTCTTATCGATAAATTTCTCGACAGGATGTATATTTTATGTTTTGATTTTTAATATTAAATAAATTCGATTTTTTTCATCAAAATATGTGATACGAAATAAGCGTTGTTCTGCAAAATCATTTCCTTAAATAAAGTCTACGATTGTTTTTCCTTTTTAAAAGATTTGGAAGAAAATAAATTTATCAATAATCATGTAATTTATTAAAAAGTTACAAAAATGCATACAGAAAATCGAGCGCGAAGCGCGAGTGTCATGATGAGAATGTATTTCTTAAGGCCGATAGAGCCTTAAGTAAATTGAATTTCCTGTTTCACTTAATCTGAAAAAGAAACTTAGTGAATTTGAGAAAATGACTAATTTACATCATCTTTAATATAATTAAGTTGGTTTGAGCTTCACTATTAAATTATAAGAAATAAACTTAAACGTATGCGAAGAGCACAAGACCGAGCGCGAAGCGCGACGATCGAATCGCGCGCCCTAGGCGCGCTCAAACTTGCGAGCTGCGCGCCAAGCGCGCAATGAGAATGTGCCTGCGAAGCGGGCAGATTTTTTATCTTATAAAAATGAAAGAAACTCATTTGGTTAAATAATTACAATTGAGAATAATTGTGGAAGTTCTCGTGTATGTTTTAGCGAACAACCTAGAAGGATTTCACTCTGAAAATACATATTGAATATTTGTAAGCGAGTCACTATAAATACCCACTTAAGATTTCTGCCACGTGCTCGAGGAGTTATTGTTTCTATTCTATAGGGTAGCATATTAACTCAGGTAGGTCACTGACTTTACTGAATTGATTCCGTAGCTCAATGATTCCACACAACTTGAAATCTCCGTTAATTCGAATGACACTTGTTCATTCAAATGGAAAACTTGTTTTGTAAACAACGTGCAGGTTTCCTGCTAAAATACGACTAGAACCGGTTTGGTTGGCTTTAATATCTATCGACACCGAGCATAATGCAAAATTTGGAATTTTTGCAAGATATCACTTTTAATGATAAGTAATTATATATTTCTGAATATAATACTGAAATATGTATTACATAAAACAGAGATCAGATCTCTGAAAATCATGTTTAGAGATATCGCCATTATCAATATTTCTTGAGCTGCTAATTCCACTATAGTTGAGTGGACGGTGGTTTCGACTTAATGTAAGTGGGTCACAACCACAGGCAGCGCCTCTGGAAAAGCTTAAGGCGCTCAACACATTTCACCAAGATTCTACGACCATGTTGCCAATGCGCCAGCTTCTATTTTGCCAAATAGCAACACTAAACGTATTTTCTCAAACGCATTTTTAAAATATAAATAACGACAAATTATTAGTGCATTGTTAAAAATTTCTATTGTAATTTTTCAATAAATGTAATGGAAAATTATTACCAAAATGCAATGTAATTTTACAATACATGAAAATGTATCTTTAAAGTACAGTGTTGTAAAATTACTGCAAATGTATTGTAATTTCACAACATCAAAAAAATGTACAGTGCAGTAAATGTATTGTAATTTTAATATAAATGTATTGTGAAATTTCATTGCTTATAACCACAATGAAAATTTCGAGAAATGTGCCTATGAAATTGTTGATGTTGTAAATGCTGTTTTGGGGATGGTGTCTTAACATCACAGTATCGGCAATAATATATTTTTCTTCCTACAACAAAATATATTTGTATAATATTTATATAAATCGCACTTTATGAGTCGGGCTCAAAGTGTGTTCAATAGAATCATTTTTAGTTTTCTTCTAATGGTAAATTTGTGTTCCAATCGTAAATATGTTTCCAAGTTTTACATATATTTAGTCTTTCTATTTTAATTTTAATTCATTAAAGCAATAGAGATATCAGTTTTCAAATTTATTAGTTTCACTTGGTCGACTTTTAAATTAAATATACAAATTTTAAAATGTACTTTAAGTTCAAATATTTAAAGAATCTAACACTGTCGGTAATACACTGCCAATTTTCTTAAATTACTTATTTTTATCAACATTTTTCTGTATCATTATGAATACTCAAGACACAATACACTTGTCTAAGTTATTTTTGATTCATTTCTCAAAATTTCAAGACGATATTTCATTCTCCGTGGAAATGTAGTTACATAACTGTAATTGCCAATAACACTTCAGTTTTATATTTCAAAATGAAAAAAATTGCAGAATTTTCACTAAAACGAAGTTAACCCTTAGATGACACACTTCAAAATAATTGCATAAATGACACAAGGGGTCTTTTGAACCCCAGCGTGAAAAAGTGTCGATATTTCATAGAGTTTTCAATGTATTGCTCTGAAAATTTAACAGGATATATTTGAATACTTCTGAAACAATGGTATAACATGACCTTGGTCAGATTTTGTTGTGAACATATTTTTAAAAATTATTGAAAAATTGTTTTCTTAAATTTTCGATTTTTCACGTAAATAACCACATTTTTGCTAATTTTGAATATTTTTTCCTAAAAATTGAAGGGAGTAAGCTTGAAGTACTACACTTTAAGGTAGAACTGGTAGTTATTGTGAGCTCACACTGTGGGATTCTTTGGACCCCAGACTGGAAAGGTACCTTCTTCCTAGACGCTAGCCAACGAATTGATCTTCCCTATACTAATAGAGGGGTAGTTGCATGTCCCAACTAAAGGTAGATGGGGCCTCAAGTCTCAATTCGAGCAGGAATATATAAAAAATTACATCCGAAAATGACGTGGGGTTCACTGGACCCCATGTGTCATCTAAGGGTTAACCTACGTTCCTTATTATCTTCTGACACATTTACTAAATTTTGAGCAAGATATTTTATACACAAAAAAAGTTATCTTACATGGCTGGATTAACATATAATTTTGGTCACGTGACCTGCTCTGCCTATGGCCTTAAGTCAATAAAATACTTTGTCATTTCAACAAGACAATTTCGTTCATTAAACAAATTTTTTTTTTCTAGGTGGTAAATCATCTTCTAATTCAATTAATGAAAAATTTAGTTCAATAAGAGATTAATTTAAATTTATTTAGGGTCTATTCAAAAATTATGTATGACTCTAGGGGCGCTTGATTCTTACCGTTCATTAATTTAGGGTTGGGGGGGGGGGGATAATCTCATACACTGAGAAAACAGTTTTGTCAAATCAACAAAAATATTTTGTTAGTATTTAGCTAACAAAATTCTTTTGTTGTGCCAACAAAACATTTTGCTATATCAATCAAATTTTGTTAATTGAACAAAATGTTTTGTTGGGACAACAGAACATTTTGTCAGGACAACAAAAAAAGTTTTGTTGGATAAATTTTTTTCTCAGTGTACGGAAAAACATTTTAATAAAAAGTTTTAAGATGTAACAAATGTTGTCAAGTATTTTCAAAAACGAATTTTTATTTATAAGATATTTTCAAACAAATAAACCGAATTGAAAATTCCCTTGGAATATTAATTTCTATCTTTGTTTTATTAGACTGAATAATATTTCATTTTTACGACGGATTGAAAAATTAATTATGAATTTTGAAATGGAAATCCTTAAATATTTCTAGACCTTAAAAATTTATGTCAATCGTATTATTCAACTTTTAACAGCGTTAGGCGAAATTATCAACGATTTTAATTATGTTATTCAAAAATTTAAGATTCTTTTTATCACGAATCCTGATTGTTATTTTCTTCATCAAAACATGAGCAGAGTTGACCACAAATTTGAGATTGGCAGAGGCATAAAAAACATGAAAGTAGCTTAGTAATACTACAACATGCGTCATTACGTGCATTACTTATAATTATTGAATAAAATAAAGACCATTTTTACCAAAAAAAATGCAAGAAAAATTATGAACAAAAGTTTCATGTATTTGTTATACACGGAAAAAACTCTACGCGCGATCCAACTATTTGCCTTCTTCCAATAGGCACCAACTTGGGAATCCCCGTTTTATTTGATGGCTTCAATTTGTATTACTTCATTCAGTATTTCTATAATCAACTGAGAAATAAAAATACCACGGGACGCTAAGCGGCGCTGCTCGATCATAATAAAAATGGACGGTGACGAATGTGATCGTACATAAAATTAACAAAAAGCATTAATTAAAAATATAATTAAAACCATTAATTAACAATAATAAACAATTACATTGTTCTTAGAATCACTTTGTAAGTACTCTCTAAATCTGAATCAGTCAAAATCTACTGATTATCAGTGAAGTTTGACTGATTCAAATAGCCAAAAAGAGGTTACTGAAAATTAGTTAAATTTCACTGATTACTTCAGCGAAATACGAATGATTTAATCAGTGAAACAATTTTCAACAGATTCAATTAGTGAAAATTGACTGATTTAACAGTGAAAAATATTTTTCGTTGATAAAAAAGTGAAAAGGCAAATCACTGATTCAATCAGTGAAAATTTGACAGATTCAGATTTAGAGAGTATATAAGTGCAACGCCATTAAAACGAAATATAGTAGAAGACCAAAATGTGATAAGTTCGGTGCTAATTTAACTCAATTTAACTTCTGTGCCACTTTTATTTATTTATACGGAAAGTCGAGGTTTTTTTACAAATAAATGTAATAATAAACTTGCAGCGCGTATGTAAACAATACTCTTATACAAGCCTCGCCGGCCATATTGGTTAATTCAGGCAAGGTAGCCAATAACTTGAAATGAAAAATCACAATCGGGCACATAAAAAAACACTAAAAATAACTAAAAATCACTAAATTTTCACTATATTTTAAAAGGCGCGAAATTTGAATTTATATTTTAATAAAAATATATAAAACAGTAAAAAAAACATTAATTGTGCATATAATACAAAACTAACTTCAAAGATAAGCACAAGTACTATAAAATTGAGTTTGCATAATATTTCAAATTATTTATATTTGAATAATCATATATCTAATATATATATATATATATAATATCACTAAGTTGTGTCTTCACACAATGACCGAAAAAAAACACAACACGCCTTTGAAAAACACCAAATTTGTGTCAAAATCACTAGATTGGCCATCTAGAGAAACAATATAATAAACAACTTTTAATTGGTAAAATTTATTTTCATAGCGCCTCCTTTGAAAATCCGATTTTCGGTACCTGTAGAGCGGGTTGAAACTACGATTTTCAACCCTAGGGTTGAAAGTCGCTGTTTCAACCCGCTCCACAGTTACAGCCAATCAGATTCTCAAAAGAGTTGCTATGAAAAATAGTATACATTACTCGAAACAAAACACAGCGAAATCATTTCGTGTGATTGCAGCCCTCGTTTCACTCGGGCAGAGCAAACTTCACACTCATGCAATCGCTCTGTTTCGCCCCTTGTAATGTAATATACTATTAATATAGGGTAAATAAAAATATATGTGTTTAAAAAAATTCCAAAAGTACTTAAAGAAACGTGTAATTATTAGATGATTTTCTTATAAAATTCGAGTATAATTTTGATGATAGGAAGAAAATTGGTTAAATATTTGTTGGAATCAAAAACAGAATAATCCTGTTTGTTTTCGAATTCAAGATTTTTCATTAAGAAGAAATAGTTACGAGTTTAGGGCGTATGTATGTTAAGATAGTATATCTGTAAAACTTCTCATCATAAAATGCGCTTCAATGGCCTCGCATTATTGTTATCGAATGACCTCCTCGACTCGGCCTTTCATGTCCTAATTACTGTCTTTCTACTGCCATTAACGTACCTATTTCGCTTTCTTGTATTCTTACAACTTCTTTCATCAAGCTTCTACATTAACACTAAGAAGGAAAAAAAACAATTTTCCCAATTAGGATTTCGTTTTTTTGAAGAATTTACAGTTTTAATTTGAACAAATACTGGAAATTTGTAAAATGGAATAAAAAACACTAACGTAGATTTGTCTGGCCATAAATGTTTATAATTATAAAAAAAATTGAAGAAATTAGTGTAGGTCTGTCTGGTCATAAATGTTTATAATTAATAATGAACAGGCCTTTTTTTCAAATTTCAAAGAATTTTTTCTCATAATTATAAACATTTATGACCAGACAGACTTGACTTAGTGCATTTCATTTACCCTCACAAATTTTCAACTTATCCCAAGCAAAAATTAACAATCGGACCAACGTCGATCTAACTTTGGATACCAACTTCCGACTGTCGGCGGACAGTCGAAATGATAAACAACACCAGTTTCCAACGTTGTATCAATACTGGTAACCAACATATTTTCAACGCTGGCTGTCAACATTTCTAAAATACTGATTATATACTTTTATTATTAAATCAATGTTTTACGGTTAAAGACATTTTTTAAAGAAGACTAGACTCTAAGAACAGATTATTGACTCTCAAACGATTCCTTTCACTATTAGAGAATCTTCTATTCAAAATTGGCATGAGAGGAAATCCTTTAGCATTTAAACGATTATCGTTTCAAATGCTAACCTTTTACTGTCAAGGTATTTCCTTTGGTCTTGAAATGAAATCATTTCTCGTACCAAAAAGAAAAATAATTTCGAGGATAAAAGAAAACAAATATTAGAAATGTACACAACCCAAGCAGAAATCATGACACTCTGCCGACTGTGACGATCGGTTAAATGTTGGTCCGATGTAGGAGATCGACTATTGATTACCAACGTTGGTATAATGTTGGGAAAGAATTGGCTCAACCTTATTCCGACTGTGGAAAAAGTAATTTACCGACAATGGATGTACAAGGTCTATCCAGTGCCTATTCAGCCCCGGTAGTCGACTGTAAAATACCAGCGTTCGTATAATGTTGGATTTACAACAGGCCCAACCTTCTTCCGACTGTGGAAAAAGTAATTTTCCGACAGTAAATGTACAAGGTCCACCCAGTGTCTAATCGACTCTGATAATTAACTCTGTAAAATACCAATGTTTGTACAAAGTTGATTCGACACTGGTACACTTTAAAAAAAGTCTATTGATACTGAAGTTAGGTTCTTTTCAGAATGCATCCATTGAAATTAAGGGGCTATACCAGTGTGACACTTTCAAAAAATTGAGTTTTTTTTGGCTTATTCGACAGTTTGTACTTTTAAGAATATTTTGTGAAAATTTCAAAGTCGTATCTGTAATATTTTTTGAATGGCAATCTTTCAAAGAGGAACCGCTAGCTAGCGTCAAATCGATAGGTAAATCTTTAAACGCGTTTTTCTCAAAATGAGATTTTTCCAATTTGCGGCCATTCTAACTCGAAGACTAATTATCCGATTGACTTGAAATTTTAACTGACTACTCTTGACTATATTTGCCATACAGTGAACTAGGATATTTTTAATCGGATGAAAATTGAAATTTTAGCAGATAAAAAACCGACCATTTTTAATAAAAAAATAGATTGTTTTCTTCATATTGACGCCATTTTGTTCGATTTTGGAATTTTTCAAAAATCCTAGTTCACTGTATAGAAAATACCTTCTAGTTTAATGCCTTTTTTTTCCATTTCAGTTACTCAATCGACCGGAATCGTGGCCGCAGTGGGGGAACTTTTTTTTTCGCGTTTCCGAAAACAGCGCATAACTCGCTTAATTTTCAATATTTTTTAATAAAAATTAAATGTAATATTCATCAAATATAGTTAAATACATTGTTAATTTTCAGAAATATTTAGTTTAATAGTTTTCTTTAAAAAAATTCCCAAAATCACTTAAATTTTAAGCTCTCACACTGGTATAGCCCCTTAAGACCATGGATCAACCACATCAGCTGATGATTTGAGTTCCATGCGTATCGATTTTTTGTCCACATTTAAAATTCCAAGTTGGATAAAAGCGGGTATATTTTGGGAAATGACTAGAAAGTAGGAATGGAAAGTCGTGACAAAAGCGTTGAATGTATAATGAAAAAAAGTTTTATAATTCCTACAGAAATACCAACGCACATAACCTCGTACATCACCTGTCTATATAGTTACCTCTGTCCTCTGTATTGCGGACAAGAACAGAAGTAAAATTTGTGTTTAAGAGTTATAAAAAAATTGTCGAAATTTCATTGACTGCAAAAGATGACTAATCAGTAAAAAATTTTACAACCTTTTTATAACTTTTTATTACCAAGTATATTTATCATTTGTTCAAAATACGAGAATTCATTCATTATTAATTTTAGAACAGTTCAACTAGGTTTACGAATCGTTCATTTTAGTTTACTTGTTGATTATCATTGTTACCGACAATCAGTGCCCGCTCTTGAATTTAGTACCTACAGTGCGACACTATGCATATGTGGCGCTTCAACAAATTCTAAATTTTTTCTGGTAATGTTATCAATTACATAAAATAAATTTTGTACTTATTTCGATATTCGACACCTAACAAACCTGCCTTAGTACTTTCGTATTCACGTTCCAAAATTTCAGGTCGATATTTCATTTCCTGTGGAAATGGCGTTACAGAGCTGTAATTGCCGATAACTCCCAGTTTTATTTTCTAAAAAATAAAATTTTTGCAAACTTTTTATTGAAACGAAGTTAACAGACGATCCTCACCGCCTTTTATTACGTCCTTCGAATTTTCAAGTAGATATATTAGAAACAAAAAAAGTTATCTTACATGGTTCGATTAACCTACGAATTTGGTCACGTGACCCGGTTGATCCATGGCCTTAAGCAGATTTCTTTAGTCTGTCAACAGAATCGTTTTACTGTTATTGTATTATTGATGATAACCGATTTAATATTGGAATTTGTCAAAATTGGGCTTGTGTACATTTCTAATATTTATATTAGATAGGTTATATCATACAATTTGTTTTCTTTTATCCTCGAAATTATTTTTTTTTTTGGTACGAGAAATGATTTCATTTCTAGATCAAAGGAAATACTTTGACAGTAAAAGCTTAGCATTTGAAACGACAATCGTTCAACTGCTAAAGGATTTCCTCTCATGCCAATTTTGAATAGAAAATCCTCTAATAGTGAAGGAAATTATTTGATAGTCAATGGTCTGTTTTTAGAGTCTAGTCTTCTTTCAAAAATGTCTTTAACCGTAAAACATAGATTTAATAATAAAAGTATATAACCAGTATTTTAGAAATGTTGACAGCCAGCGTTAAAAATATATTGGTTACCAGTATTGATACAACGTTGGAAACTGGTGTTGTACCAACGCAGTACATCGTTATCATTTCGACTGTCCGCCGACAGTCGGAAGTTGGTATCCAACGTTGGATCGACGTTGGTCCAATTATTAATTTCTGCTTGGGAAGCACAACTTTGACAAATGCCAATATTAAATCGATATTATCATTACTACAATAACAGTAAAACGATTCTGTTGATAGACAAAAGAAATCTGCTTAATTTCAATTGATGTATTCTGAAAGGAACCTAACTTCACTATCAACAGACTTTTTTTAGAGTGTACCAGTGTCGAATCAACTTTGTACAAACACTGGTATTTTACAGTCTTAATTATCAGAGTCGATTAGACACTGGGTGGACATTGTACATTTACTGTCGGTTAGTTACTTTTCCCACAGTCGGAAGAAGGTTGGGCCAATTGTTTCCCAACATTGTACCAACGTTGGTAATCAACAGTCGATCTCCTACATCGGACCAACATTTAACCGATCGTCACAATCGGCAGAGTGTCATAATTTCTGCTTGGGATCTCATTTTTTACAAAAATGGAGTTACAGAAATTGAAAATGCTGTAAGTTAGGAATCTAGTCACGTGATCCGGTTGGTCCATGGCCGTAATTTACTGGGACAGAAAAATAATCATTCCATTTCGACAAGCATATTTTTTATCTTTCAATAAACATTCAGAATTATAAGTATTTCAGTGTAGCGAACCCAAAAAAAGTCCGTTGGTTCTAAGATAATTTCTTTGAGTCAAGTAAAGTCCAATGCTTTAGATAAAAAAACTTGGGTCGTTTTTAATCATTTTAATTGAACAAAGATTATATATGCTTGACGTGGAATATTTTGTCAAGTTGAAAATATCGTTTCTTGATTTCAATCACAAAATATATTTTCTTTTTATACCATTCAGTACGATTTGATTTTAAGAGAATCGAGTAATCCAGACTGGGGTTTTAGTACTCTTTTAAAATAATTGTCAAGTCAATCTTAGTCAAAATCTACTATTTATCAGTGACATCTGACTGATTCAAATAGCTAAAAAGAGGTTACTGTCAATTTTAAATTAATTAATTTTCCATGATTTAAGAGTGAAAATGTACTTTCACTGATTCAATCAGTGAAAATTAATTGATTCAGCAGTGAAAAATATTTTTTCATTGATGAATCAGTGAAAAATTGTCTGATTCCGATTTAGAGAGTAGTACTTTATGTGTTTTTATAATTCGAGAAGGTGGCAAAACGTTTGACATATTGATTATTTTAATAATAAGGCAACCAAATATAAATTTGCATTAAAGATCACGATAAAAAATTTCGAAATGGGCAGTTTTTTAGGGAAAATAATAATTTGAACGAAGTTTTTATAAAAGACAGTAATAATTTGCCTTGTTCTGCATTACTGTCTTTTGCTGAAAATTCATTATAGATGGCCTAAACATTTTTTCGATCTTGTTGTATAAATGTTATTGTGGTGTAAAATTTTAAACTTTTTAGCTAATGATAGTTTGGTGTCAGAAAATAGAAAAAAATCTCATTGTAAAAATTCCTTGTGCTAAGTAACATAAACTCATTAGCAAAAGTGAGCACTGTACTATAGCGGGACCAGTTTTCGACGAGTTTCCTTTGACTCTCGAGGTGACGTCACAACTCGATTTAAGGAATCTGCGAGAGCTGTAGTGATCTACCAATAATAAATAATCTTTTATTGATTAATACCTCACAATTTTATGCACTGCCGTCGGAAATTATGGGTACGTGTGTTTTTTCATCTATTGTTAGTGTCTTATTTTTTATAGTAACATATTAAAATTATTTTCCTAGTGATAATACGTAAGTAATTAAAATACTGCATTTAATGAGATTAATTTGAAAGCAGAATGTTAGTTTCATAAAAAAAATAATGCAAAAAAATTCCTAATTTCAATCTTTTTTGAAAAATATCATCAACTTCAAAAATAATTAATATTTTTGAAAGTTTATAGTCTTATTTACTAAGGATTTAAGATATTTTCTGAATTTTTTTCATTGATTCTGTCCCTGAATTTTTTTATATCTCACATATTTTGTCTAAAAAATGGAATTTTTAAATTTTAATCGTATTTTTGGAATTGAAACGAAAAATATATGTTTTATCAGAAACTGTGTAAGACAAAAATTGTAGGTCTCTTTAAAACGAACGAACAGATGGACTGACACTTTCGTGAAAACCACTTTCTCTGACTCAGGGGGTCTCAAAACGTGAAAATTTGATGAAAATTTCGAAAGTAAGTTTTCACATAAAACTAATACCTTCTCATCCAAGGTATGATGTTGGCAACGTTGCTGTAGCAACGAAAAAGTAAAATTTCAAGTTTAGGAAAAAAAAAGTTCTAATCATTCAAATCTATTTTAATCAAGTCTGAATGGCAATATAGCACGAAAACAACCCTTCCGCGTGCATTTCATCCCTTGAATACCGAGAAACGTGCAAAAAAAACTAAAAACCGAACTAAGCTCGATACCTAAAATTTTAGGACTGAATATTGTAGCATTTAGTGCCAATTAATTAGGAAAAAATTTTCATCCCCAAACCTAGTGGGGATGTTTGTCGTTTTCAACCCTAAATGCCCAAAAATATGAATAAAAAATTTGGAAAATCAAACTATGCTCGATACCTAAAATTTTAAGACTGGATATTGTAGCATTTAGTGCCAATTAATTACGAAAATAAATTCATCCCCAAACCTAGCGGGGATGTTTGTCGTCTTCAACCCCAAATGCTCAAAAATTACTTTTTCGTTGCTACAGCAACGTTGCGAACTTCATTTATCTCTCATCCATGATGAGAATGTAATAGTATATTATGTGCCTATAGTAATGAGGGTTATTACGCGACGAGCGACAATGCTCGTAGGAGATCGAAGCGGAGGCGCGATCAGTCCTGCGAGCATTTTAAGCGAGTCTCGCAATTTCTCGAATTGTGTGCATTGCCACGTATTCTATTTTATGTGACTTCGGTGCGGATACGAGTTTTTATGCGTACACTCGAATCCAATCTGAAAAGGTCGAAATTGCCGTGATTAACGACCATCTCACTTGACATTTCGCGAATACTTCCGGCCATTTTGATTTTCTCGATCTTGTGTAGTAGTAGCGTATCGTAATAGACGCATGCGCAGTTCAAATGTACAAGGCTTTGTCAGTACGGTGCCAACGCTGTACGAAGAAGAAGAATAAGAAGAAGATTATGCTCCGCTGTATCGTAATAGGCGCATGCGCAGTTCAATTTTTACATTATGTTCCTCTGTATCGTAATACACAACATTACGCTACTCTCAACTGTAGCATAAAAACGCGTTAATGCGCCGGAGGCACATAAAAATGTATCCTTGCTTTTATAATAAAATCACTATATTACACCGCTTTTTTGTAAACATAATAAATTTTTCGATAATATTACAGAAATGCCTGCTAAGGTTACAAAATAAAGAATTCATCAAAATGTTAATTAAACAGTCATTTGTGTGATATTTAACGACAAATCTGTTATGTTTACAAAAAATCGGTATATTTTACTGAAATATCTATTGAATTTACAGAAATGTTATGCAGTCACTACGTTAACTTATAGGCTCAATAAATGTTTCAATTTTTTTCTCCGTGATATCTTCCAATAAAAATTGGTAAGAAGATTTAGAAGCAGTTTTTAAATGAAAGAACTTCACATTAACAAAAAAGACGAAATTTGATTTTGTCATTGTTTTTTGAATGCAAAAGAAGATTTGAATAATAGAATAAGATGTTGCCATATAAAAATTTTAAAAGTAACAGGTTTCTTCAGACGCGTCTTGTTTTCATTTTATGGAATTGTGCAAACATAAATAACCGTTTGATATTCGTTGTACTTGTTTCCATTATATATTCAGCTTCGTACCTGGTCCAAGACCTACTACAGGTATGAGTCTATAACCTGTATTAGTGTAGTATATTTTCGTCAGCCTTGGTTTGTATCGGTCGTAAAAAGAACATTGCGCCACTCCCAGCCAACTGTACATACACGATGTTCACAGACAAACATTTTGGACCAATTAAGAAAAGAAAGTATGGTATTAAAAGTATAAAGAGGACCTAACTTTAGATTTGTATCTTGAGACTTTGTATTTTTGGAACTGTACTTTAAATTCTGTAAAAAACGGATGATTTGCAAATAATCAAAAACTAATGGAGGATTGAAAACTTGCAAGAAATTGAAGTGTAGAACCTTTATCTTCTCTGAAAAGGCGATCATGTTTTTATTCATCTTAGTACGATTGACCGGGAGCAAAAGGATTGGTGGCAAATGAAAGAGCGGAAGAAATATGAGGTGAGCAAGAGAATGGGAAAAGAAAAAGAAGATGGGGTTTGAAGCGAAAATAAAAACACAAGAAAACAATACGTGAGAGCTTATTACACACGGTGTCCTGTTTTTGTTACATGTTGAAAGTTGTAGTTCATTCTTTCCTTTCAATGAATAGATAGAATTTGGATTGCAATAAATTAGCTACACGGAGAAACCAGTTAAAAATTTTTCCTAAACTAAGTTTAAGGCCATTGATCAATCGCACCACGTGACTAAATTATACAATAATTTCATCATGTAGGATAACTTTTTTTAATTTACAAAACATATTTCTGAAAATTCGGGAAACGTAACAAAAGACAATAAAGCACGTATATTAAATTCCTTTAACTAAACATTTGGAAAAAAAATTGGAAGACTTATTGACAATTACAGTTAAATGTAAAAATATTTCACTCGAACGAAGTTAAGAGACGTTCTCTATTGTCTTCTGTTGAATTTTCCAAATTTTCAGGAAGATATTTTGTGAAATGAGAAAGTTATAGTACATGAACTTTTACAGGAATTTAGTCACGTGGTCTGCTTGATCCATGGCCTTAAATTTAAGGAAAAATATGTCAGAGTGAAAATTTTTCGCAGCAAAATACTAAAATTTTGTAAAATTGCATGATAGTTTACTATACGTTATAGCAAACTTTACTTCAACCTATACTAAATTTTCATATAATTTTTTAAATTTTCAGTATTTTAACTATAAAAAATTTCCAGTCTGCTTGAAATAATTACACAGGCCTGCGAGAGTCAGTTACAGGACCTGGTAAGAAAAAGACCGACTAAACGGTACTCGTTTTTGGCTTAACCGTACTCGGACAGTTGGTTGCGTTAACCTGTAGCATTCGCGTAAGCAAATCCGTATTGCCGCAATTCTGACCAACAAGCTAACGCAACCAGTTTCTACGAATAGGCTGACCCGACTTGTGCCAAGCCCATTTTTGAGTAAATTTTACTCGGTTTTCGTATTGACGCTGCCGAGGAATGAAAATGTAACGCAGTACGTTTTTGGATGTCTGAAAAATGATAACAATAATAAAATCGCAGATGTTATGTGTCATTAGTCATTACACATAACTTGGCCTAAACGTATTAAATTATGCAAAAAGTAATCATAAAAAAATGAATACAGTGTTATAACTGGAATTTGCGTGAATATAACACGAAATAGAGTTACTAATTCATTTTTCCAAATACTCAGAACATTTAGAATATTTACAAATATTCTAAATAATCCAAAAATTCGCAACTTGAATGTAGCGAATATTCTGGAGTTCATCTAATTAATTCTCATAATTATTCTAAACTCTTCTCTCTACATTATAAAAAATGCCCCGCCTCATGTAAGCCATAATAAAATCTATTTTTCAAATTCGACAGACCGTATTCTGATAGCACGTTGTTTATGAAGTCTGCCATGTTGACTTATCATCACACTACGCATAGCGTGCTGAAACGGGAGTAGGGGTACCGCTAAGCCCGAAATGCGAGTATATGTGTTCAACTCGGTTGCCGGGCTTGACTCGAAGCGGAGTTACCAACTCGGCCATCTAGGGTTAACGCAAATCAAAACTTTTTCCCGTGTCGCCCCCCACTTGGTTAACATACTATTTTCTTTAAGGCCATGGATCAACTATATTACGTGACCAAATTCCTTTAAAAGTTCGTGTCAGGTAACTTTTTTATTTTACAAAATATCTTCCTGAAAATTTGGAAAATACTACAGAACACGATAGAGAACATCTGGCAACTTCGTTTGAGTGAAAACTTTGCATAAAATTTTACAGTTAACTGTAATTGTCGATAAGTTTTAGAATTTTTTTCAAAATGTTTACTAAAAATAAGTTAACAAACGTGCTTTATTGTCTTTAGTTACGTTTTCCAAATTTTTAGGAAGATACTTTGTAAAAGAAATCACAAGTGTAGCTATACACAACGCGCCGCGAAGAGAAATAACGATGGGATAAGCGTCGAATAAGAACCAATAGCATTCGATCACTTACTACAGCGTGTAGTTGTTGATGTTTTGAATACGTAAAAAATAGTTTTAAAATTCCTCGAAACATTGTTGACCTTGAAATCGGTATTTCAAAGTCAAATTTAATTTCTAATAGAAGCGACAATTCCAGAGTGCTTTTCTACGTAATTTGATGGACTGAATACGAAAAAAATCACTGAGTTATCCTTGATCTTGAAATAGATATTTTCAAGATCAAGGGGGTCTGCGGGAATTTTTTACTATTTTTTATGTATTAGGCGCATCAAAGTACATACGAAAACCTTCTAAAAACTTGGCTTATATTACAAATAAAATTTGACCTTGAATTGGCGATTTTCAAGGTCAAGGGTGTCTGCAGGAATTTAGTTACTCTTTTTTTCATATTCAGCGCGTGAAATTACATAGAAATACCCTCTCAGACCTTCATGACAAATGAGACAAATTTTTTACATTGTACTTTACGTTGCCTGCGCGGCTGGTCGATATATCGACCAGCAGTCAGGTCGGGGACTCTACCTGAGATATCCAGTGATTTTATGTATGAATTTTGCATTTTATAAGAGGTCTATTTGTACTGAAATTTCCTCGCAGCTAAAAGCTTAAACTCGGAACACGTCGGGCCAGTGTATTCATGCTTAGAAACGAGATCATTGTTGTTTTACCGATCCAACAGAAAGATTCAATTAGCGTCAGAATCGGAGTATCAACGAAACTATTAGGAACGGTTCTTAGCTGGTGTAAGGAAAACATCATCCGAGAAGCTACCAGACTAGGCGCTTCTAGCGCCGCTAGCGATGACGAACTTATCGTTAGCTTACACGGAGAAAAATAGTTGAAGTAATTTTACTCAACTTCCGATCAAATTTGGGATATAAGGACAAGTTAGAAGTTATTTAGTATCACTGTATTTATTTGTGATATATTAAATGTTCGAAAATGAATCAAAGTTGAGTAAAATTCAGAACTGTAGGGTGAAGTATGAAAGCGTGCATTAAACATTTTTAAATATATATATTATTACTCGTAGTATAACTATAAAAAACCAATCTTTTATTAAATCACAAAAATAGTAGAGCTTTCCGTTCATTCTACTCTACGCTTCAATCGAGAGTTGAGTAAACCGTGAATCGCAAGATTTATTCCAACAGCTACATCTATTCGCGCAGGAACAAATGAAAGAGTAATCTGCTCCTTGGGCATACATAAAAAATTTTTAATTTCAAAAACTTAAATTCTTAAAATTAAATTGATATTATGAAAATTTAAACAAAACAAAGTCTATAAGTGTATTACATAAAATATGAAATATCACATAAATTACTCAGGCAGAATAATAATTTGGAATTCGCAAATGTAAAATCCATATTTTGAAAATAAAAAACACAGAAAATAAAAGAACCTTCTTTTAAATGTTTTTATACAAGATACTTCTTAATAATAATGCAATTTTTTAATGTACATTTGAACATTTAGTTTCACTAAACTTCATACGTCGTTATAATAAAAATCTATACTAAATGTAATTTAATAGTTATAATATATATATCAATAATCATAGTTATAATAATTGATTAATTATATTAATTTTTAAAAATATTTTATTAATCATTCATGAAAAAAGTTGATTTATTTTTACTTGAGTAAGGCTCAAAAATTTTATTGACGGCACTTACTCTCACAAGCTCTGAATAACTCATGCAGTCACTATATAACAAAGTTCCAAATTTCATATCTTAGCATTGTAAGCGAGCGTGTGCGTGATTCGACGAAAGCGTATCGTACTATATTTAAGTGTAGTTATTAGGTTTATATATGTAAGGTTATATGTTTAAGTGTATTTGTAATTTGAAATATGATTGGCTACGTCCGAATGGTGTGAATGTATTTGTAAGTTGTTTATGTATGTACCGGATGACTATTGGCAGGCTCGAGGTAAGAATTTTTTTTTATTTGAGAGAACCATACCATTGCCAGTTGAAATAATACGCCCGATGCTCATTTTACCCAACTACGGTTTGAAGCACCTCAAGCGTCGGTGATATACTTAAACATTTCATGTTATCCCACTGACGCATGTTGGTGCCCTGTCGTCGATAACGTTTTACTCAACTCTTTACTATTCTCTATGTAACGCTTATTGTTATTCACTTTGGGTGAATTAGGTATATATCAAATTGATTTTACCCGACTAGGATTTAATAGATGTTCAAATGTCCTTATGTCCCAAGTTTAATCGACAGAGTTGAGTAAAATTACTTCAACTATTTTTCTCCGTGTATAAGAAAGAAAGAGTAACTCCGGCGTTACGAATAACGATGGCCTATTGCGTTGGTGCAATGTCCATATATAACGATGAACGTTGTCTCGCTGATTTTAGAGTGGTTTACCTCTCGGAGGTTTCGGGGCCTGGCGCAAAATAGCAAAAATGATCGGTACCACGATCAATTGATGCAACCACGACATCAACAAGTACGTGCCATTTCTCTTACGTAGAGCACAGTAAACTAAAAATTGAGGTTGGAATTCGAATATTTCAAAACTTTCCCGTCACTAGAATGGAAAAGTAAGTTTTATCACCCTGACTCATCATCGGTCGTGAAACCGATCATTTTTGCTGTTTTGCGCCAAGGCCCCAAAATCGCATTTTCCGCGCGGGTATCAAAGAAACATTTTTGTTGTTTGCCTCAGAAACACCTGAAAAGCTTGAAATTTATGAAATTTTCTAAAATTGTGAATAAAACTAAATACATTTTTTCATCAAGCACTCAACTTGTATGAATTCTATCAGCACAAAAACTATAAAATTGTGAAAAAATATTTTATTGGCAATATATGAGTGAAAATGAACCGTGATGACGTTAAATGACTAATACTGTGTTTTTAAAAGCTTATCACTCATTAATTATTCAAGAAACAGTAATTAAAACTAGAAAAAAATAGTGAATTAAAAGGGATTAAAAAACGTTGATACCAAGTTTGCTTTGTGGCATTTAAAAGTATTCACAAAATGCTGTCGTTACCGGGCATAGAAAAGGATTTACTTTTCAATGTGAACCTTCTTACTGAGGAATGATAGAAAGTGAATATTATGGATTTTTTGACGCTGGAAACGAATCTGACCGCATAATTTTCCTATCAGGTCAGGTTTTAAAGTGATTTCAGATTCATTAGTTAAAAAATGGCTATTTTGGCTATTGTCAAATAGCGATCCAGTGAGCCATTGTAACTCAACCGTGCAACCAATAGTTTTAGCCATAGAAATTTCAACAGCGAATCATTATTCAGATGAAAACATCTTGTTTGAATAACGCTTATCTCTTGTTTCTGTGTAACATAATTTCGCCTGCATCCGCTAGACGTCGAACATCGAATAACGTCGATCGTCAGCTGACAGATTCACAGATAATGTAATAATTTCAATATCTTCTCAGCAATTGTTTTTATACCCCAGTGCAATATTTCGAATATTACTCTTACTAATATTACTCCCAACAGAACTTATTTTATAGCTCATTTGATCATATCATTGAAAAAAATCGTACAAAGATAAAAAAAAGATTTTTAAGCTGAAGACTAGTTCTATACGATACAGTTAAGAAGAATACTGAAAAAAATCCGTTTCCCCATAGTAAATTTCTATAAAATTAGCCAAAATAGGCATCTTTCGAGCATTTAACCTCAAATTACTGTAAAATCTGACGTACTAGGCAGATTTGTTTTTAGCGTCAAAAAGTCAATAAGATTCACATTTTGTCATTTCTGTAACTGTCGAAACCCTTTATTTTGCAGGACTGTGTTACCGTTGCATCTTGATTTTCCCTAGATTCCTAATATTTTTTAGAATTTTTATTACAAAAAAGAACATAAATTTCTATAAAAAATGTATCCATGTATATCGAATCAAGAGCAACATATTTTTAATCGATTATACAAGCTGATTCAGTTTATGATTCTTGATTTGGTGTTAAAAATACGTTCTTATTTCTGCAATTCGATTTACAATCAGCTGAGAGTGCATCTGAGTGACGTTCTGAACTCGAAAAGAAGTCGATCGATGAAGCCAATTTCGAGGGGCCTTCTCTCCCATTTGTCCCTACAATTCAAGAGCCCTGAATGCGACGCCTCGGCACGTCCATTAGCCTAGAAACTATAGATAACTATCATTACTCGACAGTCGACATGAAAATTCTAGCAATTTTATGAGGCCTGTAAGTCAGTGTACGATGAAAAACTTTGGCAAGATTGATATAGAACTGAAAGTCAGTCAGTTTAGTATTTTTAAGTTAGTTTGGATTAAAATAATAAAGTCTTCATAAGGACTAAAAGAGAAAACAGTAGATAAAATAGTATAACGTGACATATTCAAAAATATTTCTACATTAATAAGATGACTTTCGAAATTTTTATCAAATCTTTACGTTTTTTACATTCTCATCATGGATGAGAAGGTATTGGTTTTATGTGAAAAATGACTTTCGAAAATTTCATCAAATCTTTACGTTTTGAGACCCCCTGAGTCAGAAAAAATGGTTTTTAGGAAAGTGTCTGTCTGTCTGTCTGTCTGTCTGTAGGTCATGTGCGGCATAACTCTCGATAGAATTATCAGATTGAATTGAGCTTTGGTACACTTTATCGGAGCCGAAAAAGTAAGGACAAGTTCGTTAACCAGCCACATCCAATCAAAATTGAGGGATGGAGCACTACTTTTGTGTTTTTGAAAATCATTTTTTGAAAAAATCAAAAATTTCAATACTGGTTTTAGATAGTGCTCATAAATCTCTAAAAATTATCCCGATAACATTTTTTGATTAAATCAAAATTAGAAATGTTACAGCATATTCAAATTCGAAAAAAGTCAATATCAAAATTCCATTTTCCAGTTAAATTATACGAGATACGAAAAAACGTTATGATACAATATTATTGAACAAATAAAGACCTACAAATTTGAATTGTAACATTTTTTTCATAAGATGCATATTTTTCTTTTTAATTAAAAAAAAACTATGGAAAATCCAAAATTCAATTTTTTAACAATAATATTCGAAATACGAAAAAAACGTAAGAATACAAAGTTGTTCGTTTCAAAAAGATCTACAAATTTTGTCTTACACATTTTTTGATAAAAGATATATTTTTCGTTTCAATTCCAAAAAATACGATTAAAATTCAAAAATTCCATTTTTTAGACAAAATATGTGAGATACAAAAAAAACGTTTAGATGGAAAATTGTTTTCTTAAATGAGGTCTACAAATTCTCATTAAGACATTTCGGGACAGGATGTATATTTTATGTTTTGATTTTTAATATTAAAAAAATTCGATTTTTTTCACCAAAATATGTGAGATACGAAATAAGCGTTGTTCTGCAAAATCGTTTCCTTAAATAAAATCTACGATTGTTATTTGTTTTTAAGAGATTTGGATGAAAATGAATTATTTTAATCATGTAATTTATTAAAAAGTTACTGAAATGTATACAGAAAATCGAGCGCGAAGCGCGAGCGTCATGATGAGAATGTGTTCCTTAAGGCTGATAGAGCCTTAAGTAAATTGAATCTCCTGTTTCACTTAAATTCAAAAAGAAATTCAGTGACTTTGAGAAAATGTGTAATTCACATCATCTGTAATATTATTATAAAATTGGTTTGAGCTTCAGTATCAAAATATAAGAAATAAACTTAAATTTATACGAAGAGCACAAGACCGAGCGCGAAGCGCGAGGTCCAGAAAGAACGGAGCGCGAAGCGCGACAATCGAATCGCGCGCCCTAGGCGCGCTCAAACTTGCTAGCGAAGCGCGCGATGAGAATGTGCCCGCGAAGCGGGCAGATTTTTTCTTTTTAATTTCAAAAAATACTATTGAAAATCTAAAATTCAATTTTTAACATTAATATGTGAAATACGAAAAAATCGTAAATTTGATTGTTTGTTTTAATAAGATCTACAAAGTTTGTCTGTCATAGTATATTTTTCATTTAAATTTGAAAAAATACGATTAAAATTCAAAAATTCCATTATTTAAAGAAAATATTTGACATACGTAAAAAACGTTGAGATGGAAAATTATTTGCCTAAATGAAGTCTAAAAATTCTCAGTAGGATCTTTTTTGACAAGATGCATATTTTATGTTTTGGTTTTAAAAGAACACTATTGAAAATCAAAAATTCCATTTTTTAACCAAAATATGTGAGATACAAAATAAGCGTTAAAATAAAAAATCGTTCGCTCAAAACCAGTCTACGAATTTTGTTCTTTTTTGAAATATTTGAAAGAAGATACATTTTTTTAAATCATGTAAATTATTAAAAAGTTACAGAAATTTATACAGAAAATGGAGCGCAAAGCACGAATGTAATGATGAGACGCATTGAATTTTCTTTTTCATTTGAAATCAAAAAATTTAGTAACTTTGTGAAAATGTAATTTACATCTACAATATTATAAAATTGACTTGAACCGCATATGGGGGCCCTCTTGATTGCCATAACTTCAAGAATTATATAAAAATTTCTAAAAATGATTAAAACTCATGAAAATCATGGTAATTAGTAACTTGTCTCATAACTTGCAAGTCAAAATGAAGTAGCTTATTGGAGAAATATCATAAAGAATAAAATTCCAGAATCCGATTGATATCAATACCACTGTAAAAGGAACAGCACTTAGTTACTTATACGATTAAGGCCATGGACCAATCAGAACACGTGACTAAATTATACATTAATCCGTTCATGTAAGATAACTTTTTTAATTTACAAAGTATCTTTCTGAAAATTTGAGAAACGTAACAAAAGACAATAAAGCACGACTGTTAACTTCTTTTTAATAAAACCTTTGAACAAAATTGGAATACTTATCACTAATTATAGGTAACTGTAAAAAAAATTTATTCAAATGAAGTTAGGGGGTTACATCACTTTGCCCCACCAAAATATTATGATTTTTCGAGAATATTTATTGAAATAATAAAACGTTTTTATTTAAATTGAAGTATATTAATGTATTATACTGCTATTAAACTAGAAAATGATTTTTTATTTTATTTTTTTGCATAAATGGCGGCTTGACGGGCGATGTACTGGATGGTCGTGTGGTGGCCACGATAACTCGGGCCAGATTCAAGCTAGAACAGTGAAACAAAAAAAATTAGTTTCTTTAGTCCAAAAACTAACGAAATACGTATCCGTATTGAGCCCTAAATTGCGTTACTTAAAGTTGCATAAAAATGAATCCATTTCATCTATATTTTATTTTTTGAAGCGACCAAAGTGGTGTAACCCCTTAAGTTGGGTCACGTGGTCTGGTTGATTCATGATCTTAAAACCGACCCTTAAGAAATTTATAATATCTTTAAACATCATTTTATTTATAGTTTGTTTACGTCCAATAAATATAAATGTAATAAAAACTGTTTTTTTCAAATAAAATGGGAAGAGAGGGTTTGATACAATTTATATGTATCCTTGTCCCTCAGTAGACAGTAAAAAAAACCTAACCTCCATTGTATCCAAGCCTGTTACAACTCCACAATTTCATTGTCGTTTACCCTGAAAATTATCACTCGTACAGTAAAAATAGATATGAAATAAAATGCGTATTTTGAACAAATCTACAACTTTTGTTTAATTTTTTTTTGTAATTTTAAATATTTTTGAAATAAACGGGAAACATCAGGACTTTAGTGTTTTTCATGGTTTCCACCATGAAAATCTGCTCAATAAAAAGTGAAAAAGAAAAGGGAGAATGATTTACGTATGACGAAGGCCTAAATGTAGAATAATTCTTAATACATAGAATTATATCAGATTTGCCAAAAAAATTCTTTAATTATTATTACAATACTTATTTGTGTTCATTATTACACAATTACTAAAACTATTTCAGACATAGTTATAACTTCCAGACTTTTTTATGAACAAATTTTTTCTGTCTTCTTGCCCAAACTGTGAGTATAATATTTACTTTAAGTTCCAATGCTCTGAAACCAAGCTGCATTAAAATTGTTATGTGAATCCCTTTCAGATTTTTAACCTGTTTAATGAAGCTTATGCTAATTAATTGATATACTTGCTTTATTATGAATGAATTCATTAATTAGCTTTTAATTTTGTTTAAAACTTCTCAGTCTGATTATTATCACTGTATGTGATTTTATACAAATGTAAATGCTGGCAATCGCGGCCTTGAATACCTGGAAAGGTGATCATAGATCAAACAAGTTGGTAACTAATGCTTCATGACTATAATCGCTATTTATATGTATACATTTAAGTTTATTTCTTGTAGTTTTATACTGAAGTTTAAATCAATTTAGTAATATTGAAGAAGCTAATTACATTTTCTTAAAGTTAATAAATTTGCTTTTGATTTCAAATGAAAAAGGAAATTCAATTTACTTAAGGCTCTAACAGCCTTAGGAAACACATTCTTATCATAACATTCACGCTCGATTTTCTGTATACATTTCTGTAACATTCTAGTAAATTGCATAATTAAAATAATGTATTTTCTTCCAAATATGTCAATAAGAAAAAACAACCGTAGACATTATTTAAGGAGGTTCTATCGTAAAACGAATTAACGGTCAGAAAAAGATGAAACTTGAAACATAGTTATTTAAATGCATAAAAATGAATCAGTCAAATTTTCAAGACTCCAGGGTACTTGTGAGCTAAGATATTTTAATAAATATTTTCCGTCATTTAACATGTGCTCTTATGGACAACTACCTTTTCATTGTTTTCAATTACCCACCACACATTTATTAACGGTTGAATATCGATGAAATCTTTCATAATAGTGAGAAAAATATCTAAAAAACATTTTTAGCTTACAATATTGTTAGAAGGGTACTTGTAAATCAATGAAAATGGAAATAAATGTTTCAAAAATCATGATATTGAGTGATAATGTAGTAGATATGGCAACACCGCAGCCGAGTATACGTTGGTAGGTTATGGCGTGCTATTCAAAAAGAAACATTAAGCCTACATACACGTTTGCCCTGTCATAGTATTCACACCTGAATGCCTTAGATTTATAATCTAGTTTAATAAAATGCCTCTTATGATGCCAAATTTAGAAAGGACACTAAAAAAAGCGAGGCGGTGTTACCACACCAACTACCTCGTGAGTCAACTGCACGAAATGTTTTGTTCTGACTAGCTATTTACCGATAGAACCTCCTTAAGTAAATGATTTTGTATTTCAACGCTTATTTCGCATCTCGCATATTTTGATTAAAAAATGGAATTCTTGATTTTGAATAGTGTTTTTAAAATCAAAACATAAAATATACATCCGGTCGAAACATGTCTTCGTGAGAATTTGTAGACCTCATTTAGGCAAATGTAAAACAATTTTTCAGCATAATTTTCATTGTGTAAAAAGACAAAAAAGGCTTACATGACGATTTTTGAATAATTTTTATCATATTGGTAACTCAAATGACAAATTTACTGGAACTTCACCATGTCAAAATTAAACAACTTTTGAGGTTACACGAATTTACCTGTGCAGATAGCCAGCGCAACGTTACGTGTAGGCGTCGCAACGAAACCGTAGAGCTATTACGGCTCCACTGTATAGGCGTCAGAGCGCTACACCTTTTGTGGCTACCGTAAAGATACGTATTCTGCTACCCCGTGTAGAAATTTTGATAGAGGTCTAGTGGGGCCCCGACGAGTTTGCCCTATCTCTAGTCGGGATATAGCGTGGAAAACTAGTCAGGGCCCCGTCGGTAACGTAACGCTTTTGTCGACGTGGGCCCTACTAGACTTTCTAGTAGGGGTTTAGTGAGGTCAGCCCTTACACTACCCCACCTACAAAAAAGGACACCATTAGGGCCCTATTGGACCTCCGCATTTAATTTAAGTGCTAAAATTAGCAGAGTCACGTGACCAATTTTGTTCAGGTATCTCACTGAGAAAATAAAAAATAAAAAGGATTTTCCAGAACTGATAGAAAAAGTACAGAGGAAATGCGAGTTACGACTCTAATATTTACCGTTTTTAACGGCAACGGAGGGATATTCGCTTGGAAGGTTAAGTTTACTGTTTTCATAGTAAAAAATCTGTTTTCAAGATAGGAAATTTTTTTTGAGTAAATTGACAGTATTTTTTCGTCACATGTACACCGGAAAAAAATCTCAGTAGGTTTGACTACTTTTTAACTTACTTTCCGTAGTTTGTAAAGGCCCCAAAGTGTCATTTTTGAAGTTAAGTGAACTCCAGGAACATAGGTAAATCAAATAAGATAAAATTATTCTTAACGCTGTGGGTTCGAACCCTTTCTACTTATAATTAACGCATTACTAACCTAACGACTAAGCCTCTCTGGCTGCGCACGCTTGGTATACGAGGAAGAAAATAGCGCTTATAACCTTCAACTACTGCAGGGCAGTGTAAGAAGTGTATAGGCCCCGTGTAATCGGGAATTTTTAGATTTTAGCCCAATTTATGATTCTGATTAAAATTTTTAAAACTTTTAAATATTAAATCGATTTTCTATCAAATAAAATACTTTTGAAAGAAAGCGTTCAAATTTTTGAATTAAAGAACATTACATAATAAAAAGATTTATATCGCGAATTTTTAGATTTTAGCCCAATTTATGATTCTGATTAAAATTTTTAAAACTTTTAATTATTAAATCGATTTTCTATAAAATAAAATACTTTTGAAAGAAAGCGTTCAAATTTTTGAATTAAAGAACATTACATAATAAAAAGATTTATATACATTTTAGAAATATTAACTTTTATGATTGTATATTAGTGAAACTTTATACAGGTTATCTTAAGTATTGATCATATTCAAGACCGTGTTCAGAAAATCTCCATTTTTCTCAGATAAGATCAAATTTTAATGGGAATAAAGAATAAAGGTTATGTTGTATCTAATGGACCTAACCTCATCCACAAATATTACAAGTAGGGATTCTCTAGTCGGGGCCCCGCTAAATACAAATAGATTTTCCATACTTGAGCGAAACAAGGAATTCCTCTCTGGAACCTGACAGGGGCCCTATCAGTTTTTTCTGGACTAGAAATAGTAATCGGGTGCTAACAGGGCCCCCACCAGTTTTTTCTAGAAGAGGAAATTCTAGTCCGGGCCCCACTAGAACCCAACTTGAAATAAGGAAAGATAGGGCAATTTCTACACGGGACCAGAACGGAACTGTATCGCTACGGGGGCTATTTTGAGAGTTTCACTGTATTACATCTCCGATATCGTTCTAATAGCGATACATAGCGTTTAGAAAATTAATATTTCTGTGGCGTTGTCGTAGCGAAATGGAGTTTTCCGTGTGAGTCACATTGCGTATGTACTATGGGACTGCGCAGACATTTATTTCTTTAATTCAAAGAAAAACATAATCAAGAAATTTCTTTAAATCAAAGAAACTTTTCTTTGTCTGTATAGCAATGCATAAATTTGTATGATTTAAAAAAAAATTGTTAGAATCAAGGAAACTTTTTACTGGGTGTACTAAGTCAATATGCGCATTAGTATTTTTATGACTTTAATACTTATAAAAGTTATAATTATATTTTCTAGCCAAGAATAAACATACTACTCAAAACGTGGTCAAATCTACAAAGTATCTTTGTTGATTCCATGAGTTTTTATCTTATCATAAATATGGCTGTCGCAATTTAAAAAAAAGTTTAATAAGTTTTATTTAATAGTTGCACTATTGGGTCGTCCCAGAAGTTATTGCTGATTTCACATATAGATTTCTTTGACCATCTTTTTGAATGGCTTCTTTCAATGTCATGATTTTTATTTTCTGGCATTTGTTAGCTGTCACTCTTAGCTTGCTTCACACACATATTAGGCGTAATTTCGTTTACAGTTATTAGTTTAGCATCAAGTTTAAGATGGAATGTAAAATCGAGCATTTTCGTCATATTTTACTTTTTATTTTCGTAAAGGAAAGAGCACAGCACAGGCTGCTAAAAAGCTGCCTGATGTGTATGGTGAGAAAGCCTTAAAAGACAGACAGTGTCGAAATTGGTTTGATATGTTCCGTTCTGGGGATTTTCCACTCAGTGATGAGCAACGTTCAGGTCGGCCAAATCAAGTTGATGATGACCACGTCAAAGCCATAATCGAATCGGATCGTCATGTAACTGTGCGAGAGATTAAAAAAGTTTTAAAAATACCAAAATCAACAATCGGCCGTCATATACAACGTCTTGAACTCGTTAAGAAACTTGATATTTGGATTCCACATGAATTGAAAGAAATTCATTTAACAAAACTCATCAACGCTTGTGATTTGTATCTTAAACGCAATGGATTCAATCCTTTTTTGAAACGAATTATCACTGACGATGAAAAATAAATTGTTTACAATAACGCCATTCGAAAACGATCATGGTCAAAGCGTGATGAACCACCACAAACAACATCGAAAGCTGAATTGCATCAAAAAAAGATTATGTTGTCTGTTTGGTGGGATTGGAAAGGTGTGGTATTTTTTTAGTTGCTTTCAAGGAATCAAACGATTAATTCGGATGTCTACTGTCGTTAGCTGAACAAATTGAACGCTGCGGTCAAAGAAAAACGGCCAGAATTTGTCAATCGTAGAAGTGTAATTTTTCACCATGACAACGCTAAACTACACACATCTTTAGCTACTCGCTAAAAATTATTAAGGCTTGGTTGGAAAGTGATGTTACTTCCACCATATAGCCCTGACCTTGCACCATCGGATTACTATTTATTTCGATCTTTGCAGAACTCCTTGAATGGTAAAACTTTCAATGATGATGAAGCTGTGAAATCGCACTTGCACTGTGAGAAAAATCTGTACTATATTTAGTATACATGTAATGGAAGCATGAATGCACAACATGAAATTAAATTTAGTTTACCGGCGTATACTAAATTTAGTATATGCGTGTACTAAATTTATTATACGCGTATATGAAATTTAGTATATGCGTATACTGAATTCAGTATACATGTATATGAAATTAAGTATACGCGTGCACTAAATTTAGTATACGTGTACATGAAATTTAGTACACACATATAGTAATTTTACTGTATGGGTATACTAATTTTAATATATGTATACTAATGCTAGAGAACCAGTAAAACTATTTTCATCCTTTCGAAAAAAATTTATGTAAAAAGTTTTGACTCAAAGTATAAGGAAAATAATTAATATAAATTAAAATTTGTATTTAATTGTTTTCCTTATGGATTTGAAGTTAAATCTTTTTTTCTAAACTTTGTCCGAAAGGATATAAATCTTACTATTAAAAATAAAGTATATAGCAATTTGTAATGTTTTGTTTTACAATTATCATTCAATAGGGTATATTGTAATATAAATACAGTTGAAGTACAGAGTACAGAAAAAATTGTTTAAATATGTATTGAAAATTCCATCTTGTCTTAAATGACGTTAATTCTAAATCTAGGTTGATAAGGTCGAAATAGTAGAGTTCAGTTATCATGGTGAGTGATACACTCTTCTAATTATCGACATAATCGACTGAAATGATTTAGAAAGGTTTTGTATAAAGTACAGAGTATCACTTTACTAAGAATTATTAATAATTATCAAAGAATTTTATTATATTAAGAGTTTTAAAATAGTTCAATAATTTTTCCAAGAGCTGTCATTAAATTTCGTACTTGGAAGTCAAATGTCTTTAACCCCCTTTTAGCGCCCTTCGCTCTTTTGTCGCCTGGAGACAGAGGGTTAATATCAAATATGAACCTGAAGAAATAATTTCGTTTTGTAAATATGTACTTGAAAGACACGTAAAAACTATATGTATATCGAATAAATCATCAAATAATTACCTTTGAATGAAATCTAAAGATTTTGGCAATTCCGCAACGTATGAATATCCAAACACGTAGTACGATGCGAAAGCAACTTGAATCCCTTCCATAACATCTTGAACTCTAATGAGTACGCGATCTAAAAAAATAGTAAAAATATCACTTTTAGCCCATTTTTTAATACCTAAAATAAAAATTTTCATATCTCTTCTAGAGCTCTTAACCTAGATTAAAGAGGACTGGAACACGTTTTTAAGACGCTCTAATAGAGCTCTTCAAACAATCTAAAACTCATTGAATGACACTCCTCTAAAAGACGACATAAGGACGTCTTGTAGATGCTTCTTTTTGATCGTCTTCTAGACGCCAAAAATAGTTGAATTAGCGGCCAATTTGAGCTCTATTAGACGTCTAATAGCACTTTGAGCGGAAAATCGGAACGTCTTCTAGAGCTCTCCCGTTTACCCCAAAAAGATGTTTTAGACGTCTAATAGATGATCTTGTGTTACTTGGGCAAGATCAACTTTTTTTCGCGGGTTAATGTAACCTAAAATGTCTAACTACTTCTGGAATTTTTATTTTTTCACATTTCACTTATAAAGCTTCGAAATTCTGGGATACGTAAATTTACATTTGTAAACCAGTAAATAAATTAAACCTACCTTTTGAAGAGAAAAGCGCAGATCCAAACAATCCGAACTTTTGCGCGGCATCAAATGTCGATTCAACAACGTAATTAACCACAAATACATCGGCATGCGAGTCTACATGTTGCACGATCCGCGTAACTCGAAACGCGCTTGCGCAGATGAATTTCATATACACATATATGAATTTTAGTATACAGAAACTACAAAATTCATATACGTAAAAGAAACTTAGTGTAAACTTAAAAAATTTAGTATACATATAACTTCGCAAAAGTAATTTAGTATACCCGAGTATACTAAAATTACCAAGTGTAGTAAATTTAGTAAACACAGGAAATTTAATATACCCCTGTATACTAAAATTGCAAACATTTCTAACAGTGTGGTTCAGTTTTTTGCCGATAAAGACCAGAAGTTTATGAGCGTGGAATCATGAAGTTACCAGAAAGATGGCAAAAGGACATTGAACAAAAAGGAAAATATATCATTGATTAAAGTTCATTCTTTGTATTTAAAAAAATGTGTTTAATTTATATGAAAAAATCGGCAATTACTTCTGGGACAACCGAATTGTTATTTTTATCCAAATTTCCATAGTCAGTTCAACTAATGAGTCATATAGTTATCCTCTCTACAAAACATCTATACATGTAAAATTCTAGAAGCCACCATTACTTTTTTTCAGTGTATAATGAATGATGATTTTTAAAATAAGCTTTAAATTATTTATTATACACATATGCACATGAAAAACGATATATTGACTCGTGACAAGGAAGGTAATCTGGAAACCACGGTTCTGTTGTTCTATGTCTGTATGAAAGACTTGTTAATGTGAATAACGATGTGTAATAATAGTTGTTATTTGCGTGTATCAATGCAGGAGAACAAATAGGAATCACGCCGCTTGTGCAAAATACAACTTTGCTAAAGAGGATATAAAAGGAAAATAATTATTAAATCAGTTGCTTAGGAAAAAATTTCTTTTTCAAGTACGAATCCATTCATTAGGGATAGTTGTAGTCACAGTATCTTATACAATTGTATAAATATATAAAAGAAAATAATGAATTTTTAAAGGAACATTGTAGTCTCCAAATTTCAATTAATGAAAAGTGAGCCACTAATTCATTTTGGTGAACATTTTTACTAATGATAAGTTACTGAGATTAAAAGGTAGTCGTAGAAATGCAGGGGGAGCGGGGAGAAGCAAGTATCAGAAAAGGGGTGAGACAAGGCTGCTCCTTATCGCCACTTCTGTTTAATTTATACTCAGAGGAAGCAATTAATGAAATTAAAGAATAGAGAAATGAACAGTTCTTCTAGGCAAATAAATAAAGAGCGAGAAAAAATCTGCCTCGGCCTTTTTTCTCGTTCTTCATTTATTTTTCTGGAAGAACTGTTAATTTCTCTATTTTAATATTATAAATCCCAGATGTTAAGGGCATGGATCAACCAGTATTGCTAATCAAATCAATAAAATCAGTTTCCCCCAAAATTTTCCCACAATAATAAATTTTCTTGGCAGAAACTTTAGGACCTAATAAAGGACCTATTAGCTGATGGCTGTAGACATCAATTCATTATTTTGGAAAATTTTTGGGGGAAACTGATTTGATTGATTTACTCAACTGTACTGGTTGATCCACGGCCTTAAAAACGATAAATAACATTTTCAACAATGAAATTAAAGAAGAAAATAAGAATATAGGCGTGAAAGTTCAGGGAAAAACAATAAAAATGTTACGTTTTGCGGATGATATTACTTTTGAACTGTGGTGCCATAGGAAATTATTAAAAATAATTTGGGTAGATAAGTAGATAAGTAGGTTGTAGCGGATACTGCGAAATGAAAAGATTCGATAGAGAGCTACATGAAACCAGTCTCAGGACTACTGACGATAACAACAACAGTCACTTTCAACTAATTCCATTAGTATTTATAAAGTTTAAAACAACATTCAGAGTGATTTGACGTTAAAAAGTAGAAAAATGGTTATTTTGGCCATTATTTTTTTTTTTAATTTAAATAACAAACAATAAAAAGAAAGTATTTATTTTAAATCTCATACGTGTATAATTTTTTGAAAAGACTGAATTTAAGTTAACAGGGATTAAATTTCAATCATGCTGTGGTTTTACTTTAAGGTTATGGATCAACCTGGCCACGTGGCTAGATTCCTACCTTACTAGCGTTTCAATTTGTGTATCCTTGTTTCTATAAAAAATAAGATAGGTAATTCAGTAACTGAAAATTTGCAGAACTAATTAAAATGCACTGACACAGTTCTGCCTAGCTATAAATGTTTATAATTATAGAAAAATATTTTCTTCGACAAAAAGTAATTTTATTATTATAAACATTTATGACCAAACAAACCTATCTTAGTGCATTTAATTTACTCTTACAAATTTTAAACTCGTTATCTTATTTTTTATAGAAATAGGATTACACTAAATTTAAAATTCTGGCAAGGTAGGGAATCTAGTCACGTGGTCCAGTTAGTCCATGGCCTTAATGTCACTATTCTCCACTGTTTTCAAGCCTCACTGGACTTCATCAAGTTGCATAAGCAAGCTGATAGTTTAACTTGAATACTTTTTTGTACGGTGCATAGTTCAATTCGATTAAAAATGAAAGTGAAATTGATTAATGGACATATTTATGCAACACGTATATATAATTACTCTTGGATCATTTCCATTAAAAGAGTGGAATTTATAGATTATTTTCTAGTCTTTCGATCAATAATTGAAATTGGCACAATATACATCCAGAAAAAAGTTTTATTTAAATTTAAAAAATCGTATTTTTAACTGCTGATATTTATATCTTTAATTCAAAGAAAAAAAATCAATCAAGAAATTTCTTTAAACCAAAGAAACTTTTCTTTGTTCGTATAGCAATGCACAAATTTGTTTGATTCAAAGAAACTTATTTCCGGGTGCAATTTCCTGAAATTTGAACTGTCAATTTATAATTTGTTCCTCCACTTGATTATATTTTTTGTGACACCTAGTGACATAAATCCAGTAAGTCGGACGCCTTCCTTCATGCCGCTTGCTACTCGTATGTTTCCAACTCGGTAACTCGCCGTCCTTTCCATGTTTTCAACGCGTCGACGCGATGTGACGCGTCCCTCGTAGCTCGTACTTCGTACCACACTCGAAAACAAACCTGCCCTGACGAACTTTCGATCCACACTGTCATTGGCAATGTCCTTGTTCGCAATATCCACACCGAGAAATGGAAATTCTATGGAAATTGACATGCCAAAAAAAGAAACAAAAAAAAACTATAGCACGGTGTTTGTAATAATAAACGGTTAATTCTGATCTACTTCATATAAATAATATCAATTAAAATTCAGAAAATTCCTTCATCTTCACACAGAAAAATAAGAAATATAAGAAGAAAAATAAGAAATCGTTTTTTAACTTGATTTCTTTAATTTTAAGTAAAAACACCTTTAGAACAAATATAAATTTATTTGAATTTAATAAATTACGTTTTTATCCTTTTTTAAATGAAAGACATTTTTTGTAACATTATTTATTTGATTTCAATTTAATTAGTTGAGGCAATCGAAAGACCTGGGCTCGAATCCCAACGCAGTCGAAAGCGTCTTTTTTCCTCAGAAAGATTTTCAAATTCTTTAAATATTATTTATTTGAATTTAAAGAATTTGAAATCTTTTTGTAGAAAAAAAGACCGCTTTCGACTGCGCTGGGAATCGAGCCCAGGTCTTTCGTTTGCCGGTCGACTGCTCTAACCACTGAGCTACACAGGCGTCCGACATCTCCTTCTCCACAGGAAGATCTGCTTATATCGCCTAGTGGCTCAGCCTTGCGGCTATAAATTATTTAAAATTAATTAGTTGAGTAGCGTCTTTTTTTCCACAGAAAGATTTCGAATTCTTTAAATTTGAATTTAATTTGCATTTATTTGCGATATAAGAGTTTGAAATTGTCTACGAGGACACCTGTCGGCAATGTATCCTATCTGATACACGACTAGTGATTCTCCGATAATGTAGGCAGTGGCAGAAATTTCAAACTTAACTAATTAATTTGAAATTATTTATTTGATTTAAAAAAATATTTTTTCGACTCAAATATAGTACTGGCAAAAACTTAAGAAATAATTTCTTTAATTTTATTATCTTTGAACAAAGACAATTTTTTCTTTACATTAAAGAAAATATTTCTATGAGTCACATTACGTATGTACTATCCGACTGCGCAGACATTTATTTCTTTAATTCAAAGAAAAAAAACAATCAAGAAATTTCTTCAAATCAAAGAAATTTTTCTTTAACCGTATAGCAATGTACAAATTTGTTTGATTCAAAGAAACTTTTTTCTGGGTGTTGGCATAGGGTCAGAGTTTTTGTTTACTTGAAACAAATGTTTCGAAATGGAGAGAAATCGTGCGTAACTAAAGGAACTAGATTTGTATAGGTAATCCACTTTTATATAGTTCTAGGAACTATATTTGTAATTTAACGAGCTTAATTTATAGTTGTTTCAACTAAAACGTGCATATTTGCGATTCACAACTACATTTTTCAGTTTGTTCAGGCGTCAGCTTAATTTTATAGTTATTACAATTGTGAAAAATAATTCACTATTGATTTTAAGTTGTAATGACTACTTATTTTCTCAGTGTATAAATTTAAAAATTATGTCAAAATTGCTTTAAATTATTAAAATTTTTATTTTTAGAGAAGAAGCATTCCAATCCGCATATGTTTCTGATTCAACAAAAACATCAAACATGCAAATAACATTACACAAAAACTTTCGTTGAATGAACTGAACACTTGTTTAGTCATATAAAAAGTACATAATTTTTTTGAATCCTCTAAGTTACAAGAGTTAATTCCTTCGAATTGAAGAAGCTTTACCGGATCCTTTTTTTTTTTATATTTTGGCTTTGGTTACTTCCCAAATTTTAAAAGTTGCGAATTCACAAGCATTAGTAAAAAATATTTTTTAAAATCAATAACATACACTGAGAAAAAAATTTAGCCAACAAAACTTTTTTTGTTATCCTGACAAAATATTTTGTTGTCCCAACAAAACATTTTGTTTAACCAACAAAATTTGTTTGATATAGCAAAATGTTTTGTTGGCACAACAAAAGATTTTTGTTAGCTAAATACTAACCAAATATTTTTGTTGATTTGACAAAACTGTTTTCTCAGTGTAAAATCAGTAAATATCTGAGTGTGGGAATTTTATTAATTCATTTATCAGCAAGTTATTGAAACCAAGTTTTTCTCCCTAACATTGTTTATCCAGACAACGATTATTATCGCAATAAATTACATTCTCTTATACTTACATTTTGCTTCATTTAATTTCTCAGAAAAATTTGCTGACGTAATCTTTTTCCAGATTTAGGTGATAAAATTGCAACTCTATGCGATTTTATATGATTTTTTAAATGTATCATTATATATATATTTTAATACACGGAAAAGTGATTTCAGGAAATTTTCTGAACTTAGTGCAGAGATTATATACGTGATTTTCAAAAATGAAAAAAATTAATTTTTGCATCATCAAAAATTTAAAAAAAGAGGGCCCCCATATGTCGCCAAAACGTTTGCCTTTCTTTCTTTTTGCGCATTTTTAAATCTAATAATAATTTTAATCAAAGAAAATAAGAAGAAACTGATCCTATGCCAAAGAAATGAACAAAAATCATATTTAGTATTTTTTGTAACGTTACTTTAATACTTTGAATATATAGTGCTATGCCAAATATTCATTAAATGTTTTCAAATTAATTAGTTGAGTTTAAAATTTAGAAAAATTTCAAATTCATAAATTTAAATTTAAATTCATGAAATGTATTTGACGAATATTAGATACCATAAACGGGTATACCCTCTTATAAATATTTCTCAACTTTATGAATCTGAAATTCCTATTTTCTCAGACCTTAATTATATATGTAATTACGTATTTTGATTCAATGTATAAAGGTGTATAAAGTCGGTTTAAAAATTTAAGAAAACCTAAAAATTATAAGAGCAGTATGTATACAAATAATACTGACTAAGAAAATTAAATTTCTGAAAGAAAGAATTACATTTCATACATATAATAAACTATATTTGAATAGAACAAATTCGTTGTGTAAATGATTCGTTTGATTTAAAAATACATTATTTTAATTCACCAAAATAATTTAACTAAGTTTGATTGAATCTGAAGATTTTTTTTTTAATTGTACCAAATCATCTAAAACAGTGGATTAAAAGTTGAAAGTTATTGGTGGTTATTGATCTTGGTTCATTTAACAAAATGGTTTGGTTAAATCAGGTAAATTTTTTCTGAGTGTGGGTATAGTTTATTGAATCGTATTAATCCCTAAAATATCGTGTGCGACTCGTGGTAAGCCTGCTGGAGAATTTAATTAATTTTGTTAAGTAAGCACAAAAATACGATTAGACCAAAATGTCGCCAACGGGAAAATTTCGTACATAATACGCTCCATGCAGGAAAAAAAATTTTTATTTAAATTTAAGAAATCGTTTTTTAACTTAATTTCTTCAATTCGAAGTAAAAATACCTTTGGAACAAATATAAATTTATTTGATTTTAAAAAATCACCTTTTTAGCCTTTTTTAACTGAAAGGAATTATTTTTTTAACATTATTTATTTGATTTAAAACAATATTTTTTCGATTCAAATACAGTATTGGCAAAAACTTAAGAAATAATTAATTTAATTTTATTATATTTGAACGAAGGCAATTGTTTCTTCAAATTAAAGAAAATATTTCTATGAGTCACATTACGTATGTACTATTCGATTGCACAGACATTTATTTCTTTTATCCAAAGAAAAAAAAACAATCAAGAAATTTCTTTAAATCAAAGAAAATTTTCTTTGACCATATAGCAGTGCACACATTTGTTTTATTTAAAGAAATTTTATTTGAATCAAAGAAACTTTTTTCTGGATGTGTGACAAATCCTCACCTTGCAGAGAAAATCCCTAAAAAATCCTC
The DNA here is from genome assembly GCA_030998225.1 of Diplolepis rosae. NCBI lineage: Eukaryota > Metazoa > Arthropoda > Insecta > Hymenoptera > Diplolepididae > Diplolepis > Diplolepis rosae. The sequence goes on along the minus strand of JAPYXD010000701.1, from coordinate 18,326,885 downwards.
TTAGACCTGAATCTAGCAACACTGACACCTTTAGACATCGTTTACCTGAGACTAGGATCCAGTACCGTATCATGAGACTAAAAAGGCTACTCTCTGTAACACAAATAGAAAATTGCATGACATGGGTTGCCGAAAATATGAGTCGTGACTGGACAAATGTGTTCTTTGACGAAGCATCGTTTTGGGGGTTTTGGGCATAGTCAAAGCATGCTCGGTCTGCCTCTGGTGAGCATTTGGTCCAAAGTACCGTTAAATACCCAGTGAAAGTCCATGTTTGGGTGAGCTTCTCTGAACGTGATTTCCATTATTCGAAGTCTTTCACCAAGGACTTGAATATCCAAAAAATACTCAAAATATTTCAGCATTGTCTTCTCGGAGTCCGCTGAGAAGATGTTTGGTGTCAAAAACGATACTTTGGTCTTAACGAAAAGACATCGATCCTATGTATCAGAAATGTCTCTTAGAAAACAAAAATTGCATTGAAACAATGGACTTGCCTGTACGTTCCTTGAATGTTTATCTCATTGGAAATATCAACACAGAGTAACTGAGAAAGTTTATAATTTTTATTAAAGAGAAGATTATAATTTTCACTAAACTGTGTTTCAATTTAGGGAAAAACGTCTCATAGTGAGAATTTTTCGCAGTGAAATACTGGACTTTGGAAAAAATACACCCAGAAAAAAGTATTATTTAAATTTAAGAAATCGTTTTTGTTAACTTCATTTCTTCAATTCGAAGTAAAAACACTTTTATGATAAATATAAATTTATTTGATTTTAAGAAATCACGTTTTTAGCCTTTTTACACGAAAGAAATTAAATTTTTAACATTATTTATTTGTTCTGAAAAGAAAAAATTTCGATTCAATTACAGTAGTGGCAAGAACAAACATTCTTTGCTGTCCGAACAAAATTTTAGTTCTCCTTACAAAAAGTTTTGTCATGCAAAAAACAATAAGAAACTCTTTTGTTGGTTCAACAAATAGGTTTGTTGGAAAAACTAAACATTTGTTGAGACAGCAAAAATATTTTGTCAATTCTATATCAACAATCCGGTTGGCTAATAAAACAATTTTTTTTCTCCGTGTAACCTTAGACAACTCTCTCGACATATCAGGGAGATATGGTGCTCCTTAACAACTGATAACACTGAAAAACTAGTTGAAAGCACACCGAAAAGGTGCTAGGTCATTTTAGACAAAATGAGAATTTTCGAAGATTTATAAGATAATTAAGTCGTAGATATTTAAACACACTTTTATGCCAGAAAAGACATTTTTGTTCTAAATTTTCCGAAAAACAGTAGTTTGTTGAACATACCCTGGTGACATTTTCAATTAGTTTCTTGTAAGGCATTTTTAAATTTTTGTTCTTTGCTCATTTAATTTTTACATTCTCATCATGGATGAGAAGGTATTGGTTTTATGTGAAAAATGACTTTCGAAAATTTCATCAAATTTTTACGTTTTGAGACCCCCTGAGTCATAAAAAAGGGTTTTTACGAAAGTGTCTGTCTGTCTGTCTGTCTGTAGGTCGTGTGCGGCATAACTCTCGATAGAATTATCAGATTGGATTGTGCTTTGGCACACTTTATCGGAGCCGAAAAAGTAAGGACAAGTTCGTTAACCAGCCACATCCAATCAAAATTGAGGGATTGAGCACTACTTTTGTGTTTTTGAAAAAATAAAAAATTTTAATACTGGTTTTAGATAGTGCTCATAAATCTCTAAAAATTATCCTGATAACATTTTTTGATTAAATCAAAATTAGAAATGTTACAGCATATTCAAATTTGAAAAAAGTCAATATCAAAATTCCATTTTCCAGTTAAATTATACGAGATACGAAAAAACGTTATGATACAATATTATTTTCTACATAAAGACCTACAAATTTGAATTGTAACATTTTTTCATAAGATGCATATTTTTTTTTTAATTCAAAAATAATCTATTGAAAGTCCAAAATTCAATTTTTTAACAATAATATGTGAAATACGAAAAAAACGTAAGAATACAAAGTTGTTCGTTTCAAAAAAATCTACAAGTTTTGTCTTACACAGTTTATGAAAAAACATATATTTTTCGTTTCAATTCCAAAAAATACGATTAAAATTCAATAATTCCATTTTTTAGACAAAATATATGAGATACATAAAAAAAGTTTAGATGAAAAATTATTTGCCTAAATGAGGTCATCACATTCTTATTAAGAAATTTCTCGACAGGATGTATATTTTATGTTTTAATTTTTAATATTAAATAATTCGATTTTTTTCACCAAAATATGTGAGATACGAAATAAGCGTTGTTCTGCAAAATCGTTTCCTTAAGGTAGTACGATCACGAAAATTAGACCTCAGACAAAAATAGATAATTTTGCTTTCAAGAATAGCAACATTATTATTGAAGGGCCAATTTGAATGAGAAAAGATTATTTTTCATGAAAAAAATTTGAAACACACAAAAATAATAATAAATTTTATTTTTGCCCAAACTTATTTTCTTATCGCTTCGAGTCAAATTTTTGAAAATGATGCGATTCCAATAAATTATGGTTCATTTTTTTAGAAAAAAGATTCTCTACAACTTGACCGTTTCCTGTTTTTGAATTTTATCTTGAAAGCAAAATTATCTATTTTAGCCTGAGGTCTAATTTTCGTGATCGTACTACCTTAAATAAAGTCTACGATTATTTTTTCTTTTTGAGAGATTTGGAAGAAAATAAATTATTTTAATCATGTAATTTATTAAAAAGTTACTGAAATGTGTACAGAAAATCGAGCGCGAAGCGCGAGTGTCATGATGAGAATGTGTTCCTTAAGGCCGATAGAGCCTTAAGTAAATTGAATTTCCTGTTTCACTTAAACTGAAAAAGAAATTTAGTGAATTTGAGAAAATGAGTAATTCACATCATCTTTAATATTATAAAATTGGTTTGAGCTTCAGTATTAAATTATAAGAAATAAACTTAAATGTATGCGAAGAGCACAAGATCGGAGCGCGAAGCGCGACGATTAAATCGCTCGCCCTAGGCGCGCTCAAGCTTGCGAGCGAAGCGAGCTGCGCGCGAAGCGCGCGATGAGAATGTGCCCGCAAAGCGGGCAGATTTTTTTAGTCAGTATTAGTTGTATTCACACAGCTCTCATAATTTTTAAGTTTCTTTAAATTTTAAAACCGTCTTTATACACCTTTAAACATTGAGTCAAAATACGTAATTATGTATATAATTAAGGTCTTGGAATATATGAATTGCAGATTCATAAATTTTTCTTCATAAATTTTCCGAAAAACATTACTTAATTGAACATACCCTGGTGACATTTTCAATTAGTTTCTCGTTTGTAAATTTTACTAGTTAGCTTACAAGTGCCTTGTTTGCAGAACTTACGAATCACTGATGAGTTATGTAACGCTTGGTACCATTAAACCTTCATCAGGCATAACTTACGAATTACTCGTTAGCTCTTAGAATAGTAACTATCATGTTCTTAGTAAAGTTCATAGTAATTTTTTTCAAGTAACTCGTGAGTACTTGGAATTTAATATCGGGATGTTTCAATAATCAAACATTTTATTTAATTCTGAACTTTGTTCCATTTGGAGCAAAAAATGCACATCTTTGACTATTTAAAAAAATTCTGAAAATAATTATAATTTGAAAAAATATATAATTGAAAAAAAGAGTTTTTCTCATATTCATGACTCTCTTTTGTCTGTAAATAATTGAAAATTCAAATATATATAATAATAAATGTAATCAAAATTAGAAGTTTTGAGTTTTACACGGAGAAACCGAAGATTAGAATTTTAGCTAAACTAAGATTCAATTTAGGAAAAAATGTGTCATTGTGAGAATTTTTGCAGTGAAATACTGAACTTTACAAAAACTGTATGATAATTTATTATAAGTTGTGTTGAACTTCACTATAACCTATACTTACGTTTCGTATAATCTTACGGATTTTTAGTAATTCGACTACGCAAAATATCCAGTCCGTTACACCCAGAAAACAGTTTCTTTGACTCAATGAAACATTTTTTTGATATACGGCAAAGAAAAAATGTCTTTGAATTAAAGAAAGTTTTGTTGATTCAAAAAAATTTTCTTTAATGTAAACAAATCTATTCCTTTGTATCAAAGAAAATTTGTTTGAATCAACAAAACTTTCTTTAATTTAAAGGAATTTTTACTTTGACCGTATATTAAAGAAATGTTTCTTTGATTCAAAGAAACTATTTTATCAGTGTAGGAATAATTACCATTGAACCTTAATTTTCCCTGAATTTATTTTATCTTTTAGAATGCTCAATATTTCTATAAAAAGATTCTCCGTGTATTTGCATTGTTTTATTGAATTCGAAAAAATAAAGTCACTTTAAAACATTTTTATACTGCGGCGCCGAGAAAAACTTATTTGTTATTCGTATGATAAAACAAGTTTCATTCCTGTTTTACGATCATAAAGACGTTTCTATTTGTAAATCTGTTACCGATAGAGAAAATTTTATGAACCAAAAATCATTATTCAAATATATAATCTTCAAATTGATGAAATAGATCATTTCGTACACTTATCTCTTTCGCGAATCACTGACAGTAATTTCTTTATTATTCTATGTTTTTCATCATGATTTCATCCTACACGAGACATGAGAAAAACGTAAAAATACAAAATTGTTTGCTTAAATAAAGTCTAACAATTTTCTATTGACACATCTGTTGATAAGATGATATATTTCGTTTTCATTTTTTCAAAAATAAACATTAAAGTTTTATAACATACAAAATTTTGCAGTGTTGTAGCACAGGAATTTTTAAGGTTGTGTTCAGTAAGAATGAGTCATATAAACAGGAATTTTTACTCTGCGCGTTTAAAAAGAGACTGCTGTGCCACCGTTTCAAATTTTCAGTTTTATGATTGAAAAGTGTAAGAAAGATGGAGTAAAGAACGTTGTAAAGTCTATGCTTTTAAACCATAAAAGGAAATGTAAACTGTAAAATCTCTCTTGTGGTTTGGTGAACTCGCGCCATAGAAGATCGAAACCGTAAATCTTATAATTTACACGGGAACTATCTTGTACAATTTGGATCACTCCTATGACACGTAACGCTTATTTCGTTTGTTTGAATAGAGATAAGAAAAACGTTGCCGAGAAGTTGAAAAGGAGACAACTATAGGGTAATGGAACCAGAATTCGGCTAATTTTTATTAGCTTGATATTTAATGGTATTTGTTATAAGAATAATTGAATGTATAATAAATTTCTCTAAACATAATTTGTATTCTATTATCTGCGTTTTTATGATAAATTGTCAAAATTGAGCTTTTTTTCCCAGATCCAGAGTGGCATTACTCCTGAAGGTATACAGCCAGAAAAAAGATTTATTTAAATTTAACAAGTCATTTTTTAATTCCAATTTAAAGTTAAAACACCTTTAGAACAAATATAAATTGATTTGATTTTAAAAAATCACATTTTTAGCCTTTTTTAAATCAAAGAAATTTTTTTTTCCGCTAGTTGATCATACACTGATAGAAATGGTTCGGTAGTTTTAGCCATTTGGTTGTTTGGGAATTTATAATTGTATTTATAAAATAATATGTCTCTCTGAACAATGCAGGAAGTTAAATACAGAAATCAAAATATTGTAAGTGAAACTGGTCGAATCATAAATATAATATGGGAATGCGAACAATACATTTTTCCATAGCAACCAATAATATGGTTGATTCGTTCATATTTATTCAGTTATAATAGGATTGTTAAAATACAAATCTCATATTGCTGTATCTATGCCAGCAATAAGGTAAGGTTAAATTAATCATAAATATCGTTGTAACAGCCATTCCTTTCTATCAGTGTAAAGTGAATTCTATTGCCCCGTACGGGGCAAACAAATTCATTTTCTGACACCCTTATAGAAAAAAAATCGTGTGCGACACGGGAAAAACAATTTTACTCGTGTGGTTGTTACCCTCGCTTTTCTCGGGCATCAGACTTCACACTCGCAAAATAAATTTGTTTTCCTCTAGCTGCACAATATACTATTTGAACATTATTTATTTGTTTAAAAAAAATACTTCTTCAATTTAAATACAGTACGTATGTACTATTCGATTGCACAGACATTTATTTATTTAATTCAAAGAAAGAAAAACAATCAAGAAATTTTTTTAAATCAAAGAAATTTTTCTTTGACCGTATAGCAATGCATACACAAATTTGTTTGATTTAAAGACATTTTATTTGAATCAAAGAAAATATTTCCTGGTTTCAGTTGTCGTGCCAGATATTAGGTCTTTGAAATGGAAGGATTTGCTATTATTTTAAGGCTTGAATAGTATATTATGCGACTGGGCACACATTTATTTCTTTAATTCAAAGACAAATTCAATCAAGAAATTTCTTCAAAGCAAAGAAACTTTTCTTTGTTCGTATAACAATGCACAAGTTTGTTTGACTCAAAGAAAATTTTTTATGGGTGTAGTTGTGCCAGATATTAGGTTTCTGAAAATAAAATTTGTTCTATGATTTTAAGGCTTATATAGTATAGTATGCGACTAGGGAGAAAAAAGTTTATTATTTGAAAAAAAGAATCCTTGAGAAAATAAGGCATAATTTATGAATATCTTATAATATCTAAAAAAAATTGGTAAACAGTGATAGTACGGGAAAATTCTATAACAAAAACATAATAAATCTTGTACACTCAGAAAAATATTTGGTTAATCCAGTCAAAATTTATTTGGATCAACCAAAGAATGTGTTTCATGTAACCAAAGATGGTTTGTTTTTATACGATTTGGTCACATTAAGCAAATATTTCAGTTGATTCAACAAAATTGTTTTTAACTTAACCAAAGATCTTAGTTCATTTAATAAAATGGTTTTGTTTAATTAAGTGAATTTTTTTCTGGTTATGGATGTAGCTTATTTAATTTCGCTCTAAATCTGAATCAGTCAAATTTTCACTGATTGAATCAGTGATTTACCTTTTCACTTTCAAATCAGTCAATTTTCACTGAAATAATCAGTGAAAATTGACTGATTTACAGAAACCTCTTTTTAGCTATTTTAATCAGTCAAATTTCACTGATAATCAGTAGATTTTGACTGATTCAAATTTAGAGAGTGTATTAATCTCTTTGTCTACAATACTGTGTTAGACTCGTGGTAACCCTGCTGGAAAATTTAATTAAATTTGGCAAAAAAGGCACAAAAAGACGATAAAATTTTTGTCAAATCTTGTCCTGTTTTTGTATCAAATTGAGTTTTTCTATCAAATTTAATCAAATTTTTCCAGCGGGGAAGGACATCAGGCCAAATATGAAAACAACTTATAGGACAAAGGGTTAATAAATGGATAAATTCCAGCGTTACACCAGTACTGGCTGGATATTGGCCAGAACTAGACTTTAGTTAAATTTACAATATTATATAGTTTATGAAACGAGAAATATGGTTGTGCCACCAAATTATCTCTTTCAGTATTCCTTTACGACGCTTTTATGTCAATAATTGACCATTACTCTGCCATTAATATGTCAACACTGCTTACGATCATCGTGCCAAATTATCATTCGGAAATGTATACCAGTGCCGTAGTATATTTTGCATTTTGCAGTATTTAGGATAATTTTAAATCGTTTTTTAAGAAATTTCGTACATTTTTAAAAAAATTTGTCTATAGGTACCTGAGACTACGAGACAAGTTCGGAGCTACTAAAAAAATATTTTTCTCTTGTAGAAAATGTCTGAATAACGTGTTTTCATATTAATTTGGATTTTAATACAAAAGTATGTTAATTGATACCTCATTAAAATGATCGACTGGTTGCTCGCTCAGGTTAGTTCATAGTCAGCAACTTAAACCCGTGACTTAAATATGTATTAATTTATTTCTGTAATTTGAGAAATATATAAAAGACAATAAAGAACGTCTGTTAACTTTTTTTTAGTAAAAATTGTATAAACATTTATCTTTTAGAAATTGAAACTGGAAACGTTATCGTCAATTATAGTTAACTGTAATTTTCAAGATAATTTATAAATTTTTTAGAAAGATATTTTGTACACTGAACATTTTATTTCACAAGAACTTTTACAAAGATTTGGTCACGTGGTCCGGTTGATCCATGGCTTCAAAGTGTTCACTTCTATAATATTGAATAAAGAGAGAAAAATACTACAGGAAAATAAAAAAGTGAGTTCTTATCAAAACACGCTTGAAAACAGAGTCGACACTAATCACATAGAAAACAGTAACTCTGAAAAATCTTAAGATAAGGACTTCCTCAAACGTTTTTCATTTTCGTCCCATGTGAATATTTTATTTTATTTAATTATTAATTTTGGACACACTGAGAAAAAAATTTATCCAACAAAACTTTTTTTGTGGTCCTGACAAAATATTTTGTTGCCACAACAAAACATTTTGTTTGAGTAACAAAATTTGATTGATATAGCAAAATGTTTTGTTGGCACAACAAAAGAATTTTGTTAGTTAAATACTAACAAAATATTTTTATTGATTTGACAAAACTGTTTTCTCAGTGCACAAACATGTAGAAACCTAAAATCAATAATATTCGCTAATTTGCTAAGTAGCATATGGCCTTAAGGGATCATACCATTCCACTCTCTAAATATGAATCAGTCAAAATCTACTGATTATCAGTGAAATTTGACTGATTCAAATAGCTAAATAGAGGTTACTGCGAATCAGTTCAATTTTACTGATTATTTCAGTGAAAATTAACTGATTTAACAGTGGAAAATATTGTTTTCACTAATTAAACAGTGAAAATTAACTGATTTGACACTGAAAAATATTGTTTCCACTGATGATTCAGTGAAAAGGCAAATCACTGATTCAATCAGTGAAAATTTGACTGATTTGACTGTTTGCAGTATTTTACTCTACTCTCTAAATCTGAATCAGTCAGATTTTCACTAATTGAATCAGTAATGTGCCTTTTCACTGATTTATCAGCGAAAAAATTTCGCACTGTTAAATCAGTTAAATTTAACCGATTCATCGGTGAAAAATATTTTTCACTGTTGAATTAGTTAATTTTCACTGAAGTGATCAGTGAAATTTAAATCATTCATACTAACCTCTTTTTAGCTATTGGAATCAGTAAAATTGCACTGATAATCAGTAGATTTTGACTGATTTAGATTTAATGAGTATAGAAATCAATTGATTTATTTAAATATTGATTATTTTTTTATGATTATAGACAATTAATCTACTCCCTAAATCCGAAACAGTAAAAAACAAACTTGGCCATTTCGAGAGAGTACGGGTGCCGTTCGTTTTTCGCAAGCAGAGTGGTGTGCTTTCTTCGTATTTTTTTATACCAATATCACATAAAAAGTCGTTTACGAAAATTGTGACGGCACCTCATACGGAATGCGTAAGAGATTTTTTTCGGTGTAGTGATATCAGTTAAATTTTACTGATTCTATGTGGAAGATTTATAACATTCGAAACAGTGTTTTTTCACTGTTTCGGATTTAGGGAGTAATGGGTGGTTGAATATCGTGCGCGAGTTTCGTGATAAGAATATATCCCTCAAAATTGAAGCAACTTTAAGAAAATTAAATTGAAAACTACAATATTATAAAATTTACTTGAGTCATAGTATTGAATTATAAGGAATAAACTTGAGCGCGAAGAAGGAAACGCGTGGCCTGGACGCGCTTTAATTTGCGAGCTGCATATGCATAAAATTGAAGATAAAAAATCTGCCCGCTTGCACTGCAAAAAGAAGTGTCTTAATTTAAGATACTTGTGTAGTCATATCTAAGATGTTTCGGTAGTCACTTTTAAGTTGCTTAAAACATCTTATTTGAATACACGTAAAATATCTTAAGTTGAGACATCGGTAACACAGATTACTTAAGTTACCGACAGTTTATTGTTCCTATAACCTCTACTTCTTAAAAAAATTAATTCAAGTAAATGATCTATTGGAAAAGGAGACAAGCGACTTAGCAAACGTATCCAATACGTTAAAACAGAAGGTATACATGATATCGAGTCACGTGTTGCTGATACGATTTACACTTTTTACATGTAGCTCCACATCCGTCATATGTAAAGTTTGAATAAAGAATCGTGTCGATGAAAATGAACAATATATTCCTCTAAATGAGTTGATATTACACCACAGAAGAAAAACATGGATCAGTCAAAACGCACCATTTCTTGAGGTTATGAACAGTAACTATAACCCTATGCCTCCATCTTTCGACCACTACTTCTTTGACACTTTACGCGTCTTAGTTTTTGCTAACTTATTGACCTCCTATATCTTACAATTCAGAAACATCTTATGCCAGAACGATCTTATGACATCCTAAACATCTTAAACTAAAACACATTATCTAACTCAATCAAGTATCTTATTTTGTAAGACGGAAATTACGTCTTTATTCGTATCAAAATACGTAAGTCGTCTTAATTTTGAATAAGATACTTCGTGAGACATCTTATTTCAAGACAGAAGATGGCAAATTCCCATCTTATATCTTACATTAAGATACCAGGTAAGACACTTCTTTTTTCAGTGTGGCGGGCACATTCTCATCGCGCGCTTCGGGCGCAAGTTTGAGCGCGCCTAGGGCGCGCGATTTGATCGTCGCGCTCCGTTCTTTCTGGACCTCGCGCTTCGCGCTCGGTCTTGTGCTCTTCGCATACATTTAAGTTTATTTTTTATAATTTGATACTGGAGCTCAAACCAATTTTATAATAATATTACAGATGATGTGAATTACACATTTTCTCAAAGTCACTGAATTTCTTTTTGAATTTAAGTGAAACAGGAAATTGAATTTACTTAAGGCTCTATCAGCCTTAAGGAACACATTCTCATCATGGCGCTCGAGCTTCGCGCTCGATTTTCTGTATACATTTCAGTAACTTTTTAATAAATTACATGATTAAAATAATTTATTTTCTTCCAAATCTCTCAAAAAAAAAACAATAGTAGACTTTAAAAACACTCTAAAAACAAGTGTGTTACTTTTACACGTGAATCACGATAGTAACTTTTTAGGCATTTGAAGTGTGTATTTTTAACACACATTTAGGGGTACAAAACGTTAAAGTGTTTGAAAATTAAACGTTACGTTTGTAATGCGTATTAAAAATACACACTTCAAATGCCTAAAAAGTTACTATCGTATTTCACGTGTAGAAGTAACACACTTGTTTTTAGAGTGAAGTAGTGCTCAATCCCTCAATTTTGATTAAATGTGGCTGGTTAACGAACTTGTCCTTATTTTTTCGGCTCCGATAAAGTGTACCAAAGCTCAATTCAATTTGATAATTCTATCGAGAGTTATGCCGCACACGACCTATAGTCAGACAGACAGACAGACAGACAGACAGACTAACAGACAGACAGAGAGACAGACAGACAGACTGACAGACAGACAGACACTTTCGTAAAAACCCTTTTTTTCTGACTCAGGGGGTCTCAAAACGTAAAGATTTGATGAAAATTTCCATGATGAGAATGTAATAAATTAAAGCAATTCATTATTCTGCTATTGCTTTTTAGATTTATTGTATCACATTTGATTATATAATAAAAATGTTTCATTTCAATTTCATACTGTTTACATTGTGTTGATTATTTTTATACTTAAATAACACAAATCTATGTATAAAAGTATTAAACAATAGTAATAATATAATAAATTGAGGTAAGTTGAATAAGATGATTGAAAAATTACTGAAAGAATCAACCTTATTTATTTTCTAAATAGTGTTGTACTAATGAAATTTAAAAACAAATAATAAAATATGAACACTTAAATTAAAGTAAATTAATAGAATTATGTTTCATGAAATAAATTTATTACTGTGACAAGAGGTAGCAATACAATAAGAATTTACTTGAAATCAATTATCTGTTATTTTACAATAAACATGCAGATAATTAGATTAAAAATAAAATTCAAGATAAAGATTTGATAAGAACTTTTTTTTATTTTAATAATTATTATCAACGTTACGTATTTGAAAAAATATATAATTCGGAATAGAAAAAAAATTCAAAGTTTTGTGTTAGATTGCTCCTAGCTTCACAAATAATTCAAATATTTTAAAAATTAATTGCATCTTTTTTAAATGGGAAGCTCGCATAGGTATGAGTTAAAGCTTCCTTATTAAAATGATATACGTTACACTAGAATTTTAAGAAATAATAACAATTAAATTATGACCATGAATTAACAAGATCACGTGACCAAATTACTGTAAAAGTTCGTGTAAGATAACTTTTTTATTTAACAAAATGTCTTCCTGGAAATTTGGAAAATACAACAGAAAACGACAAAGAACGTCTGTCAACTTCGTTTGAGTGAAAATTTTGCAAAAAAATTTACATCAAGTAACTGTAATTGTCGTTAAGTTTTTGAATTTTTTTCAAAATTTTTATTAAAAAGAATTTAAGAGACGTACTTTATTGTCTTTTGTTACATTTCCCAAATTTTCAGAAAGATACTTTGTAAATTAAAAAAGTTATATTACATGAACGAATAAATGTGTAATTTAATCACGTGTTCCGATTGCTCCATGGCCTTAATTTGAATAAAAATAATTGATTTAACTAATAAATCAATAATTTAATAATAACATAGGCTTTTTTAAAAGTGTATCTGCCCTTAGAATTTTTTAATATATCTATTCATTCAATGAAGAATTGGACGGACAATCGGAATAAAATTAGTCGAACTGACTATTTCCTTAGTTTTTCATTCATAATTTTCTTTTATCGAGTTTTTTTTGTACAAGTGGAAAATTTTATCGCGGATAAAACGAGTCATCAAAAGTTTGAATTAGATAAAAATGATGGATTTTTATTGGTGGAATCATATTATCCAAAAGCAACTTAAAACAACTAAATTTTGTTTATCGATTCCGAACATAAAAAATCTATAATTTTTATCGGATTGAAACTTTTCATTTCTTATTTTATTCGAGATAAAATTTTCTGCACATTCCCTCAAAAAATTCGATAAAAAAATATCGTAAATGGGAAAAACTGAGAAAAAAGTAACTTCAACTAACTTTTTTCCTATTAGCTGTCCAATTATTTTTCAGGAGAGAAATTAAATATGTTTTGAGCAGTTTTTACTTCTGTTTCGTAAATGGGAAAAAGACTCCCATATCTTTGACTCCTATTCTCTTGTGAAAAGTGCTAAAAACGTTTAAACATCGCCTGACATGCACGTCAGCGTTTTCCTTGATTGAAAAAGTCTCAAAATTTCTGTTGACAATCGAATATTTTCTAGTGAGGAAAAATTTCTACAACTTTTTTAGAAATTTTCAATAGAAAGTGCACAGAATTATTAAAAACATTAATGAAAAGTTTTAAAACTTTGGACCAACTCAAAAGTCAATGACCGTCAACAAAAAATGTCGATAGCTCACTTTTCCAGTGTAAACTTTTGTGTGTTTTGAATTTACGCAGTTAGGCTCAAGAAATTTCGGGGGGGCAGCTGCTCCCCTCCTCTCCGGTTGTGACGCCCCTGACTCAGGGGGTCTCAAAACATAAAGATTTGATAAAAATTTCGAAAGTCATTTTTCACATAAAACTAATACCTTCTCATTTATGATGAAAATGTAAAAAATGTCAATTTTTACATGCGAATGTGAAAATTTTAAATAAATAGATCAAGAAACAAGATGAGATCAAAGTAAATAGAAATTTCATTTCTTTATCTCCATAATTTTACAACTGAATTTCTCCTTTAGTTATTGGTAAGAATAAACTAATTTTCAATCATAACTTAATATCATTTTATTTAAATTCAACCAACTCCAAAAGTAGAAAAAATAACTCCAATTTTTAATGAATAAATCATTTGTACTCATTTTTCAGTACAAAAATAATTGAAATTGACGAATGAAAAAAGCCTCGCTGTGAAAAGTCAGCTACTAATTCAGTTTCTTATGATATCAAATGTATATAAGTCACTAGAGTAAATCAGAAAGAAATAAAGTAGTGAAACTTGACTAATAAGTAGTCAGAATCACAACTTATTGAATTAGTTGCTGTATTTCGCTTTTTCATCCGTCAGTTTTCACTATATTTTGAATTTAGAGTCCATGAAGGTGGAAAATACTCTCAGAGTACGTAGAACTATCTTTAGAACAGATTATAACAAGTTGTAAGTACTTGAAGTTTAATTTTGCATCATAAACTTGATGGCATTGTTAAAATAATTTGCAGCAATATTTCAATGTTCATGAGGTCAATGTTGCTGTGCAATTTATCTGAGAGAGATTCTCGTTGGGTTGCTTTCGCCTCGGCAGAATAATTTCGTTCAGCTGTAGGGTCGTTTTGTAGTTTCTCCCTCGTACAGAATAAGTCCACGCATGCGTGTATTTGTGTGAGAGGTTGAATACACACGGAGTGTCTCTTAATTAACAAGAATTCATTCGACAAAAAAAAAACTAAAAGAAAACAAACAGTCCTTCATTCACCTAGATTTCTGAGAATTAAACTTTTTAACTTTTTGAAAATACACGCAGAAAAAGATTTGGTTGAATCAACAAAATTTTTGTTGCTTCAATAATGATATTTTGTTGTTATACGGACAACAAAATACTTTCGTTAAACCAAAAAAATATTTGGTTGACCCAAACAAATATTTTAGTCGCTTTTAGGAAATTTCAAGTATTTATAAGATTGAGCCAAAAATTTGGTCAAATCAATAAAATATTTTTCGAATTTTATGAGAGTTCTGACTTCATTTGAAATTGTTCTGGAGTACCTCATAGGTTTTAGAAATATCTGTGGCCTTTTAATGCATAAAAAATGCGATTTTTGAAACGCAGAGCTAACTTCACACATCTTCACACTATCGGAAAAACAAATATTTTTCCCGAGTTCTGGGAAGATTTAACATAGTTCTGAGTTCCTGACACTTTTAAGAAATAGTTCCGATAAATTACGAGAAATATAGCTACTCAAAATTTTTACAATTTTCTCAAAATATCATTTTTGAGAGTTCTAAATGTTCTGTTTAGAGTTCTGGATTCTACTTAAATAGTTCTACAAAGAAGTCCAAATACATTTTGTTCTGAAATCAAAATCCAAAAAACTATGGCACTTTGAAATTTCCACAATTTTTTCAAAATGCCATTTTTGAAAGTTCCAATAGTTCTGTTTAGAGTTCTGCATTCTACCCAAATAGTTTTACAAATAAGTCTAAATACATTTTGTTCTGAAATCAAGTTGAAAATCATAATTATGTATTTACTGGAATGTTACGAATTTAGATGTAACTTCTCCCTTTACCTGAAAACCAATGTACTTACATAGCAGCTGTAGAAGTTAATTGAAACCTAAACAATTTTTTTTTCAAAACGAAATTTATTCTTTGATCTATGTTCACACGATGAAAAAATCTGTTACATTTACTGAGTTTATAAGTTAAAATAGTGATAGCATAAAATTTCTGTAAATTTAACAGACATTTTAAATGTGTTTAAAGTTTTGAACGTTCATTGAACGATTAAAAATAGTTTTTTATAAAACTAACTGATTTCTTTCTTTCCTATTCATTTAAAAAATAGCGTATATTTAGTAACAGATTGTATGTTTCGAAAGGCTTTGAATATAGACGTAATAATTAATTTTGTTTTGATAGAAAAGATTTAGTCATCGTTCAATGAACGTTCAAAACTGTAAGTACATCATTTTAATACAATTCACCGCTTTTTTATACTTCATACTTTTATACTTCAATACTTTATTCAGTCAAAATCTACTGATTATCAGTGAAATTTGACTGATTCAAATAGCTAAAAAGAGGTTACTGTAAATCAATAAAATTTCAGTGATTATTTCAGTAAAAATTGACTGATTTGACAGTGAAAAATATCTTGTTCACTGATGAATCAGTGAAAATTAACTGATTTAACTGTAAAAAAGCAAATCACTGATTCAATCAGTGAAAATTTGACTAATTCAGATTTAGAGAGTAGTGATTCTTAATGAAAGAAATGTTAAATTTACAGGAATATCATGTAACCAGTAAATGGAACAGCCCAATCAGATTTTAACAACAGGCGCAGTACTACGTCCGTGCTGCCGAATACGGGCGCGGTACTGGCACAATACGGGGGTGATAACTCTTTGCAGTACTGGTTGAGTAGTGACAGCCAATACAAGTCAGTACTGGGCTTATGCGGGCATATCATTACTGGATAACCAGTACTTGAAACGTAGTGGTAAACCAGTACTGGGCTCGGTCGGACTTTCACAGCGGGCATGGTACTACGCCCGTACTGCCGGATATGGGCTCGGCACTGGCAATCATTACTGTGCCTTTGCCGGAGGAATACGGGGATGATAATACTTCGACAGTACTGGCTTTTCAGTACATTCCAAACACTGTCTGTCAATACAGTATAATTACTGTCTGTCAGTAGCAGTCAGTAATGGGCTTATACGGGCATGCCATTACTGGCTAACCAATACTTGAACCGTACTGAAAACCAGTAGTGGTATAGTACTGATCACTGGAACTCTGGATTGTATAAATTGTATAAAATGAAAATAAATCAAAATATTTAACTTATTCATATCAATTCTTTTTTCTACTCAATTAACGCACGCTAACCACTCGACCACGCCTATTTCTACCAAATTATTCCTTCAGAATCTGTTACCTATTTCAATCAAACTGAGTACTGTGCTTTTTTAATAAAATTATAGTTGGAATTCTATTTTCAGTGTAAAATAATACTTCAGTATTGCGCCAGTATTTCGTCAGTATTGACAAGTTTGTAGCGGCTAACCACTACTGAAACAGTACTGTCTTCCTAGTACTGGCGCAGTACTAAATATTCTTGATAGCCATTACTGCACCATTAATGGCAAGTCAGTAGCGGCTAAACAGTACTGGCGCAATACTGAATTTTTTGTGAATGTCGTCACAATACAGATTGGTCCGACTGGGAGATTTTTTTCCGTGTAGCGCCCCTTAAATATAAAATTTGTCATAATATATACGCTCAGTTTTAATATACTGTATAAAAACCAATCATTTTGTTTTGAAAATAAATACTTTTCATCGTACAATGAACGTTCGGAATTGTAAGAACATTGAAAAACATACATCGAACTCCAAACTATAACATGTACTTACAGTTTTGAATGTTCATTGAACGATGGCAAATATTTTTTATAAAACTAAATCATTGATTTTTTCCTCATTAAATTGAAAACTAGAGTATTTTTCAGTAATGTATATTAAATTAAAAATACTTTCATCTTTTAAATACAAACCTTTATTGGAATTTTAATACACATGTGTATATATTTTAATGATGTTTCTTAATTTTAATATATTTTGATTGAAAAATCATTAAATTTAATATAAATGCATATTAATTTTTCATAATATACAAATCTATTAATTTTAATTTATAACTTGTATATTAAAGTCTATTAAAATCAATAAGATTTTTAACAGTGTAACTATAACGCAAGTTATTTGGATAACTATATTTACTTGATATCGTATCGTGAGAGATAAAAGCCAAAAGGGTTTCTTATTTTTCTAAATTAAAATTTCAGATAAAATATTACGCACTGTTGAAAACAGAGTGGAAAAACTTTTATACTGAATTCATTCAATAAAAATGTTTTAAACACCCATAATAAAGAAATAGGAGCAAGTAATAAATAAAATGAGAATTTATACACTCGGGAAAAGAATTAGTTCAATAAAATTTTTGCTGATTCAACCATGGTATTTTGTTGTTATAAGGGCAACAAAGTGTCTCTTTGGTTTAACCAAATATTTGGTTGATCCAACAAAATCGAACAAAATTATTATTTTAGGTACACTCTCCAAGCAATTCTTCAATATAAGATTGAAAATTTATTTATTTATTTATTATTATGCTTTCGTAATAAATTTCAAAATATTGCAGGTACTATAACTTATCATAAAAACAGGCATAAAAATAAAAAATATGTATCGTAGATCATAGTCTACAATATCGAGGTTGAATATCTTAGATTGCGTATTACAATACGTAATATTAAGGCTATGGAACAATCAGACCACGTGACGTCGGTAATTGCATAATTACATTATGCAAGGCTATTCAAAAATTATTTAAGGCCACAGTTTTAAAAATGTAATGAAAAGTTATTTAATTTTGTGGACATAACGGGTTGGGTGCACGAGGATCCCTACCCACTGGGGTGTATTTATCGACGAGGTTCAACCGAAAGTACAATAACCTCAATTGAAGCCGATGCGTTGAGGTGGTCGGCGAAACTAAACCCAAAACCAATTTACAGGCCGAGCTGTATGTCTACAGTTGCACTCATATTTCCCATGAAACCAGATCAACTAAACTTCACCAAAATTCTGAAATCCCAAGACCCACAGTATGTGCAATTTTATACTCGATTTTAAGGCACACTGAGAACAAAATGTATGCAACAAAACTTTTTTTTTGTCCTAACAGGAGATTTTATTTAAATAACCAAAATTTGATTGATTTGGAAAAATGTTCTGTCGGTGAAACAAAAGAATTTTATTGAATAAGTACCAACAAAATATTTTTGTTGATTTGACAAAACTGTTTTCTCAGTACACCCGTAAATTTGTTTTATTATGTATGGAATAATTATATTCGGAATTGATGTGCATTCATCCTTTTTCAGGAAATATTTTAATCTAATAAGAAAAAACATACTCTCTAAAACTGAATCTGTCAATTTTTCATTGATTGAATCAGTAATTTGCCTTTTCACTGATTCATCAATGGGGGCAAAAATTACACTGTAAAATCAGTTAATTTTTACTGATTCATCTTTTTGATATTTGAATCAGTCAAATTTCACTGATAATCAATAGATTTTGACTGATTCAGATTTATAGAGTAGAGAAAATGTTAGAATAAATATTCCATTAATTAATCAAAAGGGGAAATAAAGATGTGTGCAGTGTAAAAAAAGTTTTGGAGTTAAGGCCACGGATCAATCGGATCACATGACTAAATTCTGGACATGGCTCAATAGGACCACGTGACTAAATTATACATTTATTAATTTATGTAAGATAATCTTATTTTACACAGTATCTAGTAAAAATTTTGAGAAAAATTCGAAAACCTATCGACAATTAAAGATAACTGTAAAATTTTTCGCTAAATTTTCACTAACACGAACTTTTATAGGAATTTGGTCACGTGATCTAGTTTATCCATGGCCTTATACATTAATTTGTTCATGTAAGATAACTTTTTTAATTTACAAAGTATCTTTCTTAAAATTTTAAAAACGTAACAAAAGACAATAAAGCACGTCTTTTAACTTCTTTTTAGTAAACATTTTGAAAAAAATTCAAAAACTTATCGACAATTATAGTTAACTGTAAAATTTTTTGCAAAATTTTCACTCAAACGAAGTTGACAGGCGTTCTTTATCGTTTTCTTTTGTATTTTCCAAATTTCCAGGAAGACATTTTGTTAAATAAAAAAGTTATCTTACATTAACTTTTACAGGAATTTGGTCACGTGGTCTGCTTGATCCATGGCCTTAAATTACAATCTACAGTAAAAATATAATTCGAGTGAATAAATCGTATTTTTGAGTTAAGTGGTACTACAGTTGACTATAATAATGCTTCATCTTATTTTGTAAAATTATAACGTTCCGTACGAGTCAAAAAGTTCATATCTCAATACGTTGTAATTTTACAACCCTCATTCAGTTTAGAGAATTATACATTATTACAGTCGATTTTACTTACACGTGTTTCCAGAATAAGAGTTTATCGGTTAAGTATTGAATTTACAGTCAACTGTAATTTAACCGCAAAAATTTTTTTACTTTCTTAATTTGAATCAGTATAGTTTTTACATTCTCATCATGGATGAGAAGGTATATTTTTGAGATGAGAAGGCATATTTTTCTTTTTAATTAAAAAAAAAAACTATTGAAAATCCAAAATTCAATTTTTTAACAATAATATGTAAAATGCGAAAAAAACGTAAGAATACAAAGTTGTTCGTTTCAAAAAGATCTACAAATTTTGTCTCACACAGTTTCTGATAAAACATATATTTTTCGTTTCAATTCCAAAAAATACGATTAAAATTAAAAAATTCCATTTTTTAGACAAAATATGTGAGATGCAAAAAAACGTTTAAATGGAAAATTTTTTGCCTAAATGAGGTCTACAAATTCTCATTAAGACATCTCGGGACGGGATTTATATTTTATGTTTTGATTTTTAATATTAAAAAAATTCGATTTTTTCACCAAAATATGTGACATACGAAATAAGCGTTGTTCTGCAAAATCGTTTCCTTAAATAAAGTCTACGATTGTTTTTCCTTTTTGAGAGATTTGGAAGAAAATAAATTATTTTAATCATGTAATTTATTAAAAAGTTACCGAAATGTATACAGAAAATCGAGCGCGAAGCGCGAGCGCCATGATGAGAATGTGTTCCTTAAGGCTGATAGAGCCTTAAGTAAATTAAATTTCCTGTTTCACTTAAATTCAAAAAGAAATTGAGTGACTTTGAGAAAATGTGTAATTCACATCATCTGTAATATTATTATAAAATTGGTTTAAGCTTCAGTATCAAATTATAATAAATAAACTTGAATGTATGTGAAGAGCACTAGAACGGAGCGCGAAGCGCGACGATCAAATCGTGCGCCCTAGGCGCGCTCAAACTTGCGAGTTGCGCGCGAAGCGCGCCATGAGAATGTGCCCGCGAAGCGGGCAGATTTTTTTACTAATTTTAACCGTTGACTGATTTTTACCCACACAATCAGTTGTTGTCAACTGATTTATCAGTCAATATGACTCAGAACAACTGATTGTATAGCTAGAGTTCAGTTGCTGATTGAATTTAGTCAAAAAAATACTGATTTTAATTAAGAGAGTATAATGTGGTTTTAATTTTGCTTGATTGATCACTTGAAGGCGAAATCAGAAAGTTTGTATGATAAAGAGGATGATTACAAGTGAGACTAGACTAAAAAAATGATACTGATAATTTGATTTTAATTCCGTGATATCAGAGCGTATACGATACATGCATAATTGGATAATACTAAATACAATAATTTCTCGTAATGTTCTTCCTACAGTTCTAGTTAAATCCCGCTAAACATTTTTTCTTAAAGAATTCTAAAAAAAACTCTGATAGTATAAAATATCTAAATAAACAATCATAAATACATTTTCGCACGATTTTTTTTCTACTAGAGGGCCGGAAAATGGGTTTGTTTGTCCCGCATGGGTCAATAAAATGCACTTTATAACCCACTAGTAGAAAAATGGAATTTTTTGCCCCGCAGGGGTTAATAAAATGCACTTTATGACCCAGTAGTAGAAAACAAAATTTTGACTTAACAAAACGATTTTGATCAATAAATAAAATATTTCTTCAGAGTGCAAATTATTCATAAAACTACAATTTATTGCTGGAATGGGAATTGTTTTAGGAACTTTAACAAGTAGTAAGCGATTTCTATAAAAAATTACAACTGCGATACATTATTGTAGTTTATGGTGGTTCATTATAAAAATATATTTCCACCAGGGATGTTTATCTCTGAGTGATGAGTCATTTAATAGTTTCGTCCCTCACAACTTTTGAAGCACCCTGTATACCCACAGTAACAGTACTGTGCTTGAAGGCACGTTACGTGGCGATTCACACACCCAACGAAGCGATGCAAACCGTCACGATACCGTATTTGAGACCCGCAGTCCCTGCTTGGTCGAGGCTTCTGCGGCTGAGAGCAGTGATTCTCAACCAAACAAACTCTTTTAGGAAGTGCCAGTTTCCGATTTAAGAAAATTACAGAACCGCAGTTTATGAATTATTGTTTCCATCGTTTTTACCAAACCATTATTTTATTAGAGTCTTGAAAACATACTTAGAAGATAAATTGTGATCATTGAACAAAATCGTTTTGTTGATTCAAGAAAGTATTTTATTGACTTAAGGCCATAGGCCAAGCAGGTCACGTAACTAAAATTATATGTTAATCTAAACATGTAGGATAACTTTTTTTGTTTATAAAATATCTTGCTCAAAATTTGGTAAATTTATTAAAAGATAATAAGGAATGTCTGTTAACTTCGTTTTAGTAAAATTTCTGCAATTTTTAATATTCTAAAATATAAAAGTGAAGGATTATCTGCAATTGCAGTTCTGTAACTACATCTCCATGAAAAATGAAATATCGTCTTGACATTTTGGGAAATGAATAAAAAATCACTGAGACATGTCTGTTGTGTCTTAAATATTCATAATGTGAGTAAAAAATTATTTTCTCCTAGCGGGTCATAAAGTGGATTTTATTATTGCCCCGTGCAATAAAATACATTTTATGGCCCGTTAGGAGAAAAAAATCGTGTGTGACACGGGAAAAACAATTTTACTCGTTTGGTTGTTACCCTCGCTTTACTCGAGCATCAAACTTCACACTCGCAAAATAATTTTCCCTATAGTTGCACAATATACTATTGATAACCTACTTACAATTCTGAACGTTCATTGAGAGATAACAAATTTTTTTTCAAAACAAAATTTACTATTATGCTTATATTTAGGACCCTTGGAACATAAAATCTGTCATAAAATATACGCTACTTTTTAATTTACTCGGGCAAAAACTAATCATTTAGTTTAAAAAAAAAATATTTTCCATCATTCAATGAACATTCAGAACTGTAAGTAAATTTTTGATAAATATAAGTAATTTTAGCAAATTATCGGAGTATATAACCGACGGTTAATTACAAATTTTATATGTGGAGAAAAAAATCCGTGTCCAGGGACTAAATTGGTCACGTGACCTGTATGGCCTATGCCCTTATTACATTTTTTTGCTTCAATCTAATAAATACTTAAGATTTATTGAAAATGACTTAAATATTTGGTTGGATCAACCAAATATTTTGTTAAAGCAACTAGACATTTTGTTGTCGGCTTAACAACAAAAGACCATAGCTTAACCAACAAGAATTTTGTTGATCCAACTATATATTTTTCTGAGTGCACATTTTTTATTTCAAACACTTGAAACTATTGTTTGGAATTCTAAAAACATTTATTATAATAAAATTAATATTTTGGATTTTTTACTTAGATATTCAAGTGCAAATATTTCTATTAAATACGAATTAAAGTAGATATTCTCTACAAAAGTTGTGCCTATCAAAACGTATTGTTTTATAATATTTCTTGAAGGAATTTCTTTAAGGAAATTACAGAATTATATTTTGTGAGTTATTTTTTCCATGGTTTTACCAAACGATTATTTTATTATAATTTTAAAACACTCTTAGAAAAAAATTTTGTTCGTTGAACAAAATCGTTTCGTTTTGACTTATCTACTTTTTTTGACTCAATGTAATAAATACTTAAAATGTAATCAAAGTTGCTAAAACATTTGGATTGATCAACCAAATATTTTTCTCTCCATATAATAAAAAAATACTATAGCTGAAACAACAAAAATTGTCTTGATTCAACAACATTTTATTTTGAGTGCATATTGTTAATTTTAAAAATTCAAAGTTATGGTTTGGAATTCTATTAAGTAATAATAATAATAGATAAATAATAATAAATAATAATAAAAGCATTTATTATAATAAAATTAATGTTATGCATTTTTTTTTTACTTGAATATTTAAGTGCGAACATTTTTATAAAATACGAATTAAACTTATGTGTTCTCCATAAACTCCAAACAATTTTGTTGCTAATTGGTCATTCAGAATATAAACTTGGTTTTAATCAATTCGGTTCTATAGTTTAAGATTTAACCGAAATAAATCAGATTGATTTTTAAGCGATTTGAATCGAACGACATTCAATACGTTTTTTAGATTGGTTCGGGAACAGATTTCGAAATGACTGAGATTCGCTCGCATTGAATTTCCTTCCGCAACTTTCGTAAAAATAAAACGTGTTATTTATTATTTTGTCCTCTAGAGATCCAGTTGGCCATTTAAAAGAGTACTTTTTCTATTTTCATTTTTGCATGTAGACTTAGGAAATTAAGAGTTTGAAAGTTTATTCAAAAACTAATAACAAAAATAAATGTTCTGTGATTGATAGATCTTCTTGGACCACTTTTTTACGTTTGTCTGGTATAGAATCTTTATTTTTGCTATTAATTTTTTTTTATCAGAAACCAGTCTTCATTCTTGAGAGCATGTTATACTTGAGTCACTGATAAAACTGGTAATTTTTTCAATTTCTACTCCGTTTAGATATTTCTTAGAACGTACCATTTACGCACTAAATATTCAGTAATTTGGTTAAAAATCTGCGAAAACTGTCAAAAATACTGAATATTTGTGCGGGAATTTTGGAAGATAATGATTGGAATTTATAAATTACCATTGAGTTACAGAAACTAAGAAAAATTGCTTACCATCTTGATAACGTGAGTCAAGCGACTTGTGCTTTATTCACAAAATAATGAAAATTTTATTTTATATTTTGGAATATTTTAAAAGACATGCAGACTAATTCAGATGGGACATTTTTGAATTTAGGTAATCACTCTCTAAATCTGAATCAGTTACATTTCCACTGATTAAATCAATGATTTGCTTTTCCACTGAAAAAAATATTTGTCAATATTAAATCAGTTAATTTTCACTGATTCATCAGTGGATTTTCACTGGAGTAATCAGTGAAGTTTAACTGATTCACTGTAACCTCTTTTTAGCTATTTGAATCAGTCAAATTTAACTGATAATCAGAAGATTTTGACTGATTCAGATTTAGAGAGCAAAAAAATAATTCTTCACCTTAGTATTTATTTATTATACCAGTTTGCCATTAAAAAAATTGCCTTCCAAAATTACACACGCAGTATTTTAAAGTTTCATTTTGTATATTAACCTAGTTAATATAATTAATCGTCTAATTCAGGAAAGGTCAATTTTGCTTATATATTTATATGTTTATATAAAATAGCTTATAAGCTTATAAATATATAAACTATATAAGCTTATAAAATAAATATATATAGTATATTGTGCAACTAGGAAAAAAAATTTATTTTACGAGTGTGAAGTTTGATTCCCGATCAAATAAGCGAGGGCAACAACCACACGATTAAAATTGTTTTTCCCGTGTCGCACACGATTTTTTTCTACTAGGGGGTCGGAAAAGGGATTTGTTTGCCCTGCATGGGGCAATAAAATCCACTTTATGACCCGCTAGTAGAAAAAAATTATATAAAATAATTTCAATAGCACTGTCTAAAGAATGTTTTTTAATTACATATATATTATTGCTAAGTATGTATACGAAAATATTCGTTTGTGAAATTCATAGCAAAATGAACATATATTGTAACTAAGTCAAGAATATCTTGTCCATTTTCAGTGCTCATGAGTTAGACATATGGTTACGTACAAGACGTTAGAAACCTCTGCATGAATTTTAAGGCACATGTGACAAAGTTTTTTTTATGCACGTGCATATATAAATTCAATTAATGTATTCAGTTATACGTATATGTGCATTAAATTTTACGTAAGATTGTTTCAAATTTCACTCGTTTAAAATTTCATCATCCCGCTTGTTAATTTAGGAGAATTTGTCTAATTTTCAGCTTCAACTATAATTGCATTGTTCAATAAAAAAAAAATGTACCATTTTCTTATAAAAATGAGTTACTCTCATAATTTGTTGTTTTGTTAATAAGTTTTTTTTTACTAAATTCAATTATTACTTTAATATTTATACGTGCATAAAACTGATTATCAATTACTTAATAACTAAAATGCTATTTTGTTTCTTGTTTACGCAATTTTTCAAAATTAATATTGTGTGAATAATTATTCTACATACATTAGTTTAAAAGTAGAGAATTTCAAAATAGAACAACTTTAAATTCTATCTTCAAAAATTAAAAAATTAAAAATCAAACGTGAGTTATTAGAAAAGGTTAATTCCTATAAAATAAAAAATAGGTCGGTCTGTACCAATCAACCGTACTTAGAGGTTCGAAAAGTTACAAATATTTGCTGATGATAAATTACTAGCAAAAATAATTGCAAAATTTTTCCGCATTAGAAGATTTTTCTTCGAAATTAAATCCGCTAAGAGGGGAAAAAGTCGGTTACATTCACTGAATCTACAAGTTAAAATAGTCACAGCATGAAATTTCTTCAAACGCAACTGATAATTCAGTAAAATTCACAACTTTTAAGTAAAATTTACAACTTTTTTGTGAAAATAATAGATTGAATTTGCAAAAATTATATTCTGTTACTTTAGCACATGAACTCAGTGAATGCAACAGATTATTTTTCTTCGTAAAATATTAGATCCAGTAAATAAAAAAATAAAAAATTAACGTCATTTCAAGAAGACTGAAAATTTTTTGCTAAAACTACAGATTGCAAAAGTTATGCATCTTTTGTATTCTTCTCATTCTGCTCATTTTTTATACTGTATTTTGAAGATGAATTTCTGCTTCTCTCAAAATTTTAATCAGCGATATTTCACTAATTATCAGTGAAAATCTTTACTTATTTTATTCAGTGACCCATTTCTTGCTGCTTTAATCAGTGGAATTATACTGATTGTCAGTAATATTTCATTGATTGTCAGTGAAGGCCTCACTGATTTAAATCAGTATCTCATTTCTCACTGATTCAAATTTAGAGAGTTCAAAGATTTTTGATACTCAAATGAGACATAAAATTTTTTCTTTAAAATACACACACATAGGACTAAAAGTAAAAGCATTTTTGTGTGCTTTTTCCAGAGGTCCGTGGTTCTGGTTGGTGCCTAAATGGTGGCTTTAGGGGGTCCTAAGAAAACATGAGGGAAAGAACGCCCTCTGCGGATGACACCCCGAAGAGGGCCCCACCAGCCCCACCTAGAGGTGAGTGTCATCGAATTTTGGGAACTTTTAGTATTTTTATAATTCGTAGTTGAAAATGACTAATTTCCAGAAAAATCATGATCAATTCACTAAGGTGAAAACTGCCTTTCACTAAAGAGAATTACATATTGGAATTTCAGTTATATTTAACCACTAAATTAATCAAAATACTTACTAAAGCAAATTGTAAAGGCTTTTTACTTTTTCACACGGAAAAATTTTTTTACTCCATGGAACTGTATATTTGGTTCAAGTTCTTTTTTTTTTATTTCGGATTAAATTCTAATCTGAAAAATAAACTTCAAAAAGTGAACCATACAGATGCATTCTCAAACTATTTGTTTGAACAACCACCCTTTTTCCTTTTAAAAATTGTATTTATTTTTTGACAAGATTTTCTACTGTTATAGAGCAGTTTTTAGGAAGGTTGATTCGTGGGGGGAGTGGGGGGGGGGGAAATAATGGAACACTGAATGGCTAAAACAAAATAGTCTGAGTGATGAAATGAGAATGTCTACTCGTTTTAAATATATATATATATGGAGTCTTAAAGAATTTAAGGTCATGGATCTACTAGTATAGCTGACTAAATCAATAAAATTAGTTTTTCCCAAAAGTTTTCCTCAATAATGAATTTTTTTAGCTGAAACTTTAGGACATAATAAAGAAGATATTAGCGGATAGCTGTACTTTCTAAATCTGAATCAGTCAAAATCTACTAATTATCAGTGGAATTTGACTGATTAAAATAGCTAAAAAGAGGTTACTGTAAATCAGTCAAATTTCACTGATTACTTCGGTGAAAATGAAGTAATTTAACAGTGAAACATTTTTTCACTTATTCATTTAGTGATAATTAACTGGTTTAGCAGTAAAAAATATTTTTTCGCTCATGAATCAGCGAAAAGGCAAATCACTGATTTAAGCAGTGAAAATTTGACTGATTCAGATTTAGAGAGTAGACTTTAATTATTTTTTAAGAATTTAGAAAAATTTTAGTGTCGCTAAAACAGGAATTGTTTTTTTTTTATTGTTTAGAACTAATTGAAGTCTAAAGCCATCCGCTAATATGTCCTTTATTATGTCTTAATGTTATAGCTAAAAAAGTGCATTATTGTGGAAAAATTTTGAATTAGAGGAAAAGTAGGTTTACTTTCAAAATCACAGCAAAGATGAGGAAACTTTCGTTATAAACACTTTAAATCAATGTCTTCAGGTTAAATATTAAATAATTTCTACTTTAATCATTTTAATTACGTGTGCAACGCAGATTTTCTTAAACATTCCTTCTATGCAATGAGGATGTTTTGAATTTCATCATTTCAAATAAACATATCTTATTCGCACAAAAAACAAGATTAATATTTACATTGATTGATAATAAAGATCTTAATTGATCAACAGATTGAAAAACTTGAAATTATTAGCATTTAATTGAGTTTAACTCGATTTATAAACTGAAAAAAAATGTATGCAAACAAATTTTTATTTTTATTTACGAAAATTTTAGTTTTTTGTCGAAACATTCCGCCAACTTATCAATAAAATTTGTTTACACACTTACGAAATATTTTTGTCGATTCGACAAGACTTTTCTCAATGTATCCCCGATTAATTCTTAACTAAAAACTTCAATCAAAAGTCTATTTGCAGCTGGGATCGTAACCTGGAACCACGGAATCTAAAGTTTAGCGTGCTGACACTGTGCCGCCCAACTAATTTGTAACTTTCAACTCTAAACACTGAAAGAATTATTCAATTGGTAGAAAGAAATGGTTCTTGATATGATAAGTAATGACAATTCATGATATTTTGGGTTAAAATGACTTTTCCCTCATGTCTCAAGATATTTTTGACGGTAATCGATGAAGCAAATCAAGAACAGCTTTCAATGATATTTCCAAGGCCTCATCATAGTGTAACGCAACACGTCTATACGTGGATAACACTCACACTCACATATTTACTTTGCAAGCAATGGTATCGAATCTGAATTTTAGAACGGAGTACGTAAACGATGTCTGACATTTATAAATACATAAATAAAATATGATTACATGCTCCTGAATCCCAAAAACTGTACCGTTTAAAATTTCTATTCTTAAAATATAAGTGTACATGTAATAATAAAAAATTAGTACACTGTTGAAAACTTTTTTCAGTGCCGAGGAAAATCTTTGTTTGAATCAAACATATTTTATCTTTGATATATGGCCAAACAAATATTTATTTGATTCAAACATATTATTTGTTTATTTTCATTTATTTGATTTGAATATATATTTTGTTAAAATGAAAGAAAACTGTTGTATGGATTAAATAATGTCGTGTTACTTCTTATCGATAAAAATTCCAACTCCAAATTTTTCCGTGGCGCCGATCGGGGCCCGGTAGGGTATCCCCTAGTTTAAAATAATACGCCGCGCCCTATATCTGGGCCCGATCTGGGAACGTATTTTTAACTTCTAAGATCAAACCCAGACCAGGCGCGGCGTTTTATTTTAGATCAGGGCCAGATTGAAAAAATGTTTATACAAAATTTTTTTTATTTACTTCAATTGAAAAAATTCCTGGTTATTTCAAACAAATGTATAGCATTATAGAACTAAATCGTTAAGAGTGGTATAAGTTGTTTTCAAATATCATTTAAACGGATATTGCAATTAACATTATACTAAATTTTCTAGATAAATTTTGGAAATATCTCTAATTAAAATTTTCCGATAGATTTAGATATTTAGAAAAATTTAAACCCATTAAATTAAAAAGTAGCGTATATTTAATGAAAGATTGTATATTTGAAAAGCTCTGAATATAGACAAAATAATTAATTTTGTTTTGAATGAAAAAATGTTGTCATCATTCAATGAACGTTCAAAACTGTAAGTAAATTATTGAACAGAGAAAAATATTTGTTTTAAATTACCACACTATTTGGAAATGCATGAAAAAATACGCATTTGGAAACGTACTTTTTTTGTAATAGTTCACATTTATTAGGATTTCTATCATAGAATGCGTTAAATTACTGATAAAAATTCTCATCTAGATGGTAAAATTGTCTAATAATTCAATTTATTTTACTATCTAAATGGGAATTTTTATCGGTAATTGAGTGTACACCCAGAAAATAGTATATTTCGTATCAAGTGCGGAAAGGCGTACTTTAACGCAAAAGCGAGTCGCGACTCGCTCGCACGGTTGAATACGTTCCGCATGTGATACGAACGATATTTTTTGTTCGCTGTATACAGAAATTTAGCCGAGTCGGTGTCGTTTCGCGTGTGGAAAGTTGCTTTTTCCGCACGCAAAGCGATATCGACAAGGCTAACTTTCGGTGTACGGCGTACAGGAAAGATTTATTTAAATTTAACAAATCGTTTTTTCAACTTAATTTCTTCAATTCGAAGTAAAAACACCTTTAGAACAAATATAAATTTATTCGATTTTGAGAAATCACCTTTTTAAAATTTTTTAAATGAAAGAAATTATTTTATTAACATTATTTATTTTATTTTAAAAAAATTTTTACGTATGTATTATCCGACTGCGCAGGTATTTATTTGTTTAATTCAAAGAAAAAAAATAATCAAGATATTTCTTTAAATCAAAGAAACTTTCATAGAAACCGTATGGCAATGCACAAATTTGTTTGATTCAAAGATATTTTTTTTAACTCAAAGAAACTTTATTCCAGGTGCATTTTATAATAGAAATTCTAATAAATGTTAAATTATTAGAAAAAGTACGTCGCTTTAGAATTTATCATACCTTTTCAAATAATTTGGTAATTTTAGACGAATATTTTTCTCCGTGTAGGCAGTCAACACCTTCAAATATGTGTTAACTTAGCGCATATGTCAACTAATAACAAAAAAACAATAATAATAATAACAAAACCTGTTTATTCAAATTAACTAGATATAATTCAACCAAATGATGACTAAAAGTATAACTAAACATTTCTTTATCAGAGTATGTATTTGTAAATGTTGTCAGAGTCGGTTTTTTACAGTAAATATAAAGATCTGTTTTAATTAAAAACCAGAATCGGAAAATATCTTCCGAATTTTGGTTTCCGATTAAATTAAATCTTTGTATTTTCTGTAAAAAATACTTTCTGTAGAAAAATTTTTGTGTATAAATGAAACTGACTCTTTTAATGTCATAAATTTATGAATTCTCGAAAATTTGAATGCCTGTTTACTTATAAAAAGTATTATTTACACCCAGAAAAAAGTTTTATTTAAATTTGAGAAATCGTTTTTTTAACTTCATTTCTTCAATTCGAAGTAAAAACACCTTTATAACAAATATAAATTCATTTCGTTTTAAGAAATCACGTTTTTAGCCTTTTTACATGGAAGAAATTACTTTTTTAACATTATTTATTTGTTTTAAAAAGAAAAAATTTCGATTCACCTACAGTAAATTAGAGATAATATTTCTGTGAGTCACATTTCGTATGTATTATCCGACTGCGCAGACATACATTTCTTTAATTCAAAGAAAAAAAACAATCAAGAAATTTCTTTAAATCGAATTTCTTTGACTGTATATAGCAATACACAAATTTGGTTGATTCAAAGAAATTTTTTTTGAATCAAAGAAACTTTTTCTAGGTGTATTCTATAATAGGAATCCTAATAAATGTTGAATTATTAGAAAAAATACGAAGACAATTTTTTCTATAAATTAAAGGAAATATTTCTATAAGTCACATTGCGTATGTACTATATGCGACTGCGCAGACATTTATTTCTTTAATTCAAAGACAAATGCAATCAAGAAATTTCTTTAAATCAAAGAAGCTTTTCTTTGACCGTAAGGTAAATGACCCAGTAATCGGTATCTTAGTTTCAGTAATCGGCCCAAAAATAATCTTACATTTTTTTGGATAATCATTGATTTTGAGAATTTTTTATAATCCATGTTACAAAGTCGTACTATGAGTTGTTGTAAATTACTTTAATTAAAATTTTGTCCAGTACTTCGTCAAATTTCAAGAGTAAAATGATAATCACTGGTACACTGACGATTACTAGGTCATTTACCTTATAGCAATGCACAAATTTGTTTAATTCAAAGAAGTTTTGTTTGAATCAAAGAAACTTTCTTCTGGGTGTAGAACTTTTGATTTGAAGATTGTAATTTTTGAATACAAAGATATTCATAATGAATTCGGATACGATCCAATTTGACACGCTTCAGTATATAAATTTTCTGAAATGATTTAAATTTCAAATTTTTAGGGCAATTTTTTGCGTACGTAAAACTTTTATTAAATGTTACAAACAGCTTTGTATAAATCATTACTATATTTTGAATTGTGTTGCTTTATTAAAGCTTCCGAATTTTTGTGAAATTAATTTATAAAAAATTTCAAGCCTTTATTGGCTATCGAGCGGTGCGATAACTTTCAAAACACGCGGTACATATCACACGCTCATAACCAGTCTGTAGTCAATTGTAAACTGTACATACGTATATATAGTATTATACGCTATGCAGTGAATACACCATAGCGTAGTAGCCTGCGCGTTGCATAATCTTGCATCAGAGTGCACGCGCACGAGTAAGGTCGTATATATGCTCTGCATATAAGCGCGTAACTTCACACCTAAATGTTATGTTTATGCACTTCAATACTTTAGTTCTTCCACAATTCAGCTTCTCTGGTAGTAACAATATCAAAGATATTTTCTTTCATTAAATTTAAAATTACTCTTTTAACATCTCATACCCATTACGCTTAATTAATAAAAAATAAAGAAACTTACCTTGTACATATATACAAGGTAAGTTTTTTATCTTCAGACATCTTAATATCTCAAGAAATACGCATCATACGAAAAAAATATGTAAGTTTTATTTGGAATTTTTTTGGAAATTCAAAACATTTTTTTGCCCCACTCCCTGGGAATGTGAGATAAGTTTTTGCAAAATCACTTTTCCTCCCTTGAAAATAGGAAATTTTTTATTGCGGACATTTATTTATACACGGAAAAAATATGTCCAGTAAAAAGTGTAGAACTTAGTCTGGGAATCTTGGACGGGTACCAAAATGTTGTAAAAATTGAAAACCTCCTTCTTTGAATATTTACAAGATATTTCAATACTAAGTGCAAGAAAGAACTACATAAAGTCCTAGACTATCTAGGAAATTTCGATAAAGCAAAAACAATTTGGAGTCTGTAAAATGTCTAAGACAGTCTGGGAAAATATGAAGGGTTCTAAAGCAAAATAAAAAAAGAGAAGCAGACATCAGATTTGTAGTCTTTTGTTTACAAGTTCACACTACTAATACACGAGAAACGTATTCTTCACTTATCTAATACACACAAATCTTATTCTATAACCTAACTTAATACATAATACATACAACGCAATTTACTAACACGGTAACACGCAGAATATCGCACGCTGAGTATATCGGTCGAAATGGTCCTTATATATTAGCTAGTCAAATTCTCAACGCTTGTGAGAAACGTCCAGTGCCGGGTATCTAAAAATTTTTGATGAAATAGAGAAATGTTTTATGACATTTTTTATGAAATAGAGATAAACTAACCTCTCTTAGTGAGATATTAATTACATTAATACTTTCTTCACAAACATGTAAAATAAAGAAATAGGTTGATGTTAATAGATTAAGTTTTGAAACTCACTAAAATTTAATGTAAAATGAAGGTGTTAGGTAACTATTTTAGTACAAAAGTTGGTACTTACGAAATACACTTCTAATCCTTTATCCTTTATCTCCTTTATATAAAATAAGATCACTTATTCACTTTACTTCGCACTACCAGCTGATGCGCTGATGGTCAACTGCGCATATCGAGGCGCAGATTATTTTCCTAGACTGTCCAGAACTTTTTGTAATACTAGCTCGCTATTTTTTACTTTAGGAACTTTTCATATTCTTTCGAACCGAATTAGAAACATTTACAACTTTTTTACAATTCGTCGTGAACTGAATTTGGCTTCTTACTTAAATTTTGTGTAGTAAATACAAAACTATTTTTCCTAGACTCTTATTGAAAATTTTCAAGACTCATTTGCATTTAGTACTGAAAAGTTTGAAATATTTTATTAAAAGTCATTCAAGATCTCCAACATTTTGCTACCCGTCCAAAACTCCTGGACTAATTCTACACTTTTTACTGGACATATTTTTTCCGTGTACGATGCGTGTTTCTTCAGATATTTCGATGTCTGAAGATAAAAAGCTCACCCTATATATATATATGGTATAATATTTTTAGAAAAGAATTTCGAGAGGTTTTAATTTCATTAAGGGGTTACGCCACCCCTGGGACCGAAAAATGATGCTCAACCTAATAAAAATTTTTTCAGCAAATCAAACGACACGCTGTTAATTTGGACTTGTAGTTTTTATTATACAACTCATAAATGAATGAAAAAAAATTATAACAATGAATTTTTATAAAAAATAGCGGCCATATTCTTCGATTGGTAATCATTATTTCGCAAAACCGATACGTCATCCTAAAAAGAATTAATTTACGAACATTTAAAAAAAAAATTGATCAAAATTGGTTGAGAATCGGTGAAGATATCGCGTTCACCGTATTGAAAAATGCAGTTTCGAGAAAAACGCGTTTAAAGTTTAATGACTAAAACGGCAAAAAACTCAGTTGAAATTCTATTATAAAGTTCAAGTTTTTAACATGGATTAATATCATGTTTTTTAGAGTATGAATTGCGAATCTAACAACTCAATTATTGTATAATGTATAATTTATATAATTGTATAGTGTATAATTTATGTATAATGCGTACAGTCATGAAAATTCTCAAAAGATCGAAATTTCCAACTCTTTTTGTGAAAATCGATCGAAAAACTGCTTTGAATTTCAAATTTTTTGAAAATTTTTTTATTTTTCGGAATTAGAAAAAAATTAGAAATTTCTGCCAGTTAGTCCCAAAAATATGCTAATTAATATTATGATGGTAAAAATTGAAAATTAATATGCCAACTTTTTTTTGGACAAAATGTACCTTTAAAGATGTGTATGCATACACGGAGAAAAATAGATAGTAAACCGCAATATCTTGATATTAGCAGATAATGTATTTGCGATTTAACTATGGGACAGCCATCTAGATATTGAAACAAAGTATCTGTAGATATTTAAAAAAAATATGTTATTTCGCAATATCTAAGATATTAAATTAAAGAACCCAATATGTTAATTTGAAATATCTCAGATGTTAAACTGAAATACATTAGATATCAGGTCATACTATTTGAGATATTAAACTGTAATATCTTAGATAATTAAAGTCAATATTTATGTCATTGAATGCAATTGTCTAATAATTATGTAAAAATACTGATTGAATATTGAAAGAAAAAATGAAATTAAGAAAATATAACATGATGTAAATAATGATTGATCAAGGAATTCAAAATTTTCTTATAATCTCCTTTTTTTCTCGAATTCCTCGATCTAAGAGTTTTCGCAAGTCCATATTTTGTTGATTATTATTCTCAAAGTCAAGGCAACCTTTTAATAAATGGAGATTATAAAAACGTTCAACATAATTGTAAAGATTTGGAAACTATTACGAATTCCAGTAAATAAATTCCGATTCGATGTTGAATTTAAAAACGGGTACATAAAGAACGAGTTATTCAGAGGTTAGAAAATTCATTTCAAATACTGAAGGTATAAAAATGATATACTTATATAGATAGATACTTACTGATTTCAGTACTGGTAATATAAAAATTTTTCAAAAATCACACTTTAAAACTTCATATAGACACAACATTATTATTTTAGTGTCGAAACCAAAAATCATGCGACCGGCAAAACTATGGGCGAGCGCGATAGACAAATTACATGGAATTTTAAGACTCTGATCACGTGACTTTTCCTCAGGCACGTGCACGCTACTGTTTATAAAAATCTTAGATATTAAAGTTTAATATCTAATATTGTAAATTTTGAATATAAAATGTTATTGGTGATTAATATCTTGTATATTTAAAAGAATATATTAGATATTATGTATTATAATCTAGATGATATAAGGTAATATCCAACATTCTAGTATCTCATTTTTAGTATCTATTTTTCTCAGTGTATCTTTCGCGTTTACATTATAAGACATTCCATAGGTTGGAATATTATTTTCACGCATTTACGGAATATTATAATCGTAACTTCTAATAAAATTTTCGAAATTTCGAACCGCAATTGCGAGAGTAGTTTAGTACGTTATAGTTGTAGGACGTAGGTGCGTTAAAAGCCGTAGGTCGTAGGTTCAATTCCCCCTCGGTCGGACCCATTTAGGTAGGATTTTTCGGCTAAATGTTTGCCACTTGACAATAAAATTAATGGAATCGACAAGGAGCAATGAAGATCAACACTGGCAACGAAATGATGCAATGAAGAAAAAATTTTCTCTTCAATTTGGAACGTAATGGTTTTGTTAATCAATATTTGCTGTTACAACAAAATTATCGTGTTTGGTCATATTTTATTCGCCTAAACAAAGCTTAGTTGAGCCAAAATAATTATAAATATTTAGGAGCAGGTAAACGTTCTTTATTGCTTTAAACTTAATTACTCAACATTTTAACTCGATATCTTAATTAATGTGGATATGGAAAGGGCGAAAAAAGTGTCGGTAAGGTAGGGATCGGATAAGTACCCAAGGCATGGCTTTATTTATTTATACGAAAAATTTATTCCAATTTTAAAATAACTGTTTTGGATTAAATTTCACTAATCAGAGTTTATTAGCGACAAACTAGAAGATTATTATTAATGGATAGATGTTTTTTTAATTTGGCTTTAGGGTCCAGAAATAATGCACTTTGCTAAAAAAAAAGTTATTTTTAATTACAATTTAATTGATCAATGACTTTTTATCAAGATTAAAATTTTTTAAGTGAAAAAAATATTTGTCTCACCGTACAGCATTCAAATATACATAAATATTTTGCCAAGTTAATAAAACTATTTCTTTGAGCCAACAATTATTTTATTATGTGAATAAAAAAATGTTGTTAAGCCAATAAAAGCAATTCGTTCTAGCTAGCAAATGGATTTTTTCAGCTCAAGATTTTGAATATGGCTGTTAAGAATATGGTAAATAAAAATAGGTTTAATATGGCGCAGGGCTTAAAATGTTGTGCACTACACATTTTTTTTTAATTACACGGAGAAACTTTGTATAGCAATACATGTTTTTTTTTAATAATGATAATTCTACAAAATATTAGGAATCTAGTGAAAATCGAGGTGCAATGGTAATTATTCCTAGCGGTCTAGAAATTTTTCACAGACAAAATAATAAAGATTTGAAAAATAATATGAAACTTCAGTATAGGCTAAAGTACGATACAATCTACAGCAAATTATAATATACTCTCTGATTCTGAATCAGTCAAATTTTCACTGATTGAACCAGTGATTTGCCTTTTCACTGTTTTATCAGCGAAAAATATTTTCCACTGTTAAATCAGTTAATTTTCACTGTTAAATCAGTCAATGTTCACTGATTGAATCCGTGGAA
The DNA here is from genome assembly GCA_030998225.1 of Diplolepis rosae. Lineage (NCBI taxonomy): Eukaryota > Metazoa > Arthropoda > Insecta > Hymenoptera > Diplolepididae > Diplolepis > Diplolepis rosae. Next base: position 18,289,389 of record JAPYXD010000701.1, on the reverse strand, counting down.
AATCGTTTTACTGATTAAATATTATATTATATATTATATTATATATATATTATTATTATTTAATATATATTATATATTATATTGTTTATAATTTAGATCTATTGGAATTCATCGCTTAATCGATGAACCATTCAAATAGTGAATGATCTAGACTTCTACTCGAGGGATTCTAAAAAAACTCATAATTTTCTGATACCTTATGAATATGAGAGAAAATCACTCATGCAATTTTGTTCTCATGCATGAGGAACTAGGCGAACAAAAATGACAGGCGGACACTTCGACGCCTCATTTAATTAAGAGGAAAGATGGCGACCATGCAATGTCGTACGCTTTTATCGGAAAACAGTAGCTATTCTGAAATTCATGTCTAACCAGTTGCAAGGAAATTTCGAAAGTAGTATTCTAGTTTTCCAAACTTGGACTCTCGCTATTATTACTTCTTTTGACACTTTTTTTAACTAGGAAGAATCTCAAGCTTCGAAAATCAAGCTTGAATACTTTTAAAGTTCTAATGCTTTATAATTTAAATCATTTTCGAAAAATTAGCTTAAAATCAAAGACTTTAAAATTTTAATTTTATCAAAAATTTTTATACACCCAGAAAACAGTTTCTTCGAATCAAAGAAAAAATTCTTTTGAATTAAAGAAAGTTTTGTTTGTTTTGAATGAACAAAACTTTCTTCAATTCAAAATTTTTTTTTCTTCGACTGTATATCAAAGAAATGTTTCTTTGATTCAAAGAAACTGTTTTCTCAGTTTGAGTATTTGAAGGATTTACATAGGCGTGGCTGTTTGGTTCGAAATTTTATTAATTTTGAAGCTTTATGATTTCAACTGATTTCAAAAACAATGTCTCTTTTAATTAAACAATAAGATGCTTAAAAAAAACTTGCATTTTCGGAACAAATTCAACTGTTTTGAAAATTTGGACTTCTGACTATTGCATGAACCTAAAAATTTCCACATGAAATAACACGAAATAAAATTTTTTTAAATGCCACAAAATTTTTTTATTGATAGAAAATTCTAACTTTAAAATTATAGAAATATGAAATTATTTAAATAAAGAAGTTAAAAAAAATGAAAAATATGAAGTAAAATCCTATTTGTTTTGACAATATCCAGAATTTAAATATTTCGAATTGAAATTTATTGCTAAGTTCAAATACTCTTTTGTTAACATTGTTGCTTATGACGTTGTCCAATGTTCTTCTGTAACTTTATTCATAATTTCAGACACAATGTCCATTATTGCAACCCAAGTGCGAATTGCCGAAGGTGATAATACGGTACAATGTTGGCCCAGTCTCGGCAGCCGAGAGTCGGCTATTGTTAATGCGCCAGTGTCACTGTTTACATCGGTCAAGTGCTGGGCCGACGACGGCGGCCTTTTTCGACTATTTAAATTTACCTACCTTCAGCCGAAACTTGGCCCAGTGTCGGCCCTATACCAAGCCGATTGTCATTTTTACTATGGCATCCAGTTCTGAAAGTAGAAGAGCCAGAGTCAGGCTCATGGACGGCGCATTACTGGGCCAAGTGTCACTTTTACCACGGCAAACCATTCTGGAAGTGAGAAAACCAGAGTTCGGCACAGCATTGGCCCGTTGTTGTGCCGAAAACAAGTGCTGGCGGCCAGAGTTTGGGCCAGAATTGGCCGCCAAGTGCATACCGGAGTTATCATTCCAGCAACGGCACGATATTGGCAGCTGATCTTCGGCAAATTTTTGGCGATGCTGGGCCAGTGTTGGGCCGTATGTAACTTCGCACTTGGGAATGGACACAAAATAAAAAATTATATATTAGGACAATCTCTCAGCTTCAATAGATTTCGTTAAACAAATAGTGTAGCTAAAATGCTATAAACAATGAATGGCTATTATTTGTTCTGTGTATCTGAAGGACATTTTCTTGATGAGAAAAAATATTTATGACATTTCCAAATAGGAAGCCGTAAAATTAAGAAATATGTGACGTGTATCCGTATGAAGCAAATCTGAAAAATTTCTTTTTTAATCAGACCAAATAGTATCGAAAAATATTTTTTGAATTCGTTTCTAAAAAATTGAAAGACGCGTCCAATTTTAAAAGAAATTGAAATTCTATTAGCACTAATTTTGATTTTAATTGCATGAATGCTTCAAAATTAGAAAATATCAGAATTATATTGGATCTATAACTTAAATCGTGCGGTTTTTTTTTTCAAAATTTGAACGTTTATTTAAGAAAAACATGTACAATAGTATTATTCAATGTATTGCCCATCTGAAGCTATGACTTTTTCCCATCTTTCTGGTAATTTGTGGATTCCATCCCAAAAAAACAGCGCCGGCTTGGCGGCCAAGAATGAATCAAGCCAATTTTTGATACCCTGTTCTCATGTGAACCGTATTCCAGTGAGGGCGTTCTGCATCGACCGGAACAAATGGTAGTCAGAAGGGGCAAGGTCTGGACTATAAGGCGGGTGGGGTAAAACTCCCCATCCACTGTTTTCCAAATAGTTCTTAACCGGAATAGCAACATGGGGCCGAGCGTTGTCATGATGGAAAATTATTGCCTCGTGTCTGGTCGCATATTCCGGGCGTTTTTCGGCTATTGCTCTCTTCAAACGGATTAATTGTGTTCGGTAGCGTTCTCCATTGATGGTTTCACCCGGTTTTAGCATCTCATAATACAGCACACCCTTCTGATCCCACCAAATACAGAGCATTACCTTCGCGCCATGGATATTCGGCTTTGCCGTTGATTTGCCTGGTTGGCCGGGTTTCACATGATTTTTTGCACTTGGGGTTGTCGTAATGGATCCATTTTTCATCAACAGTAACAATCCGATGCAAAAATGACTTCTTTTTGTGGGGTTCCAGCAGCATTTCGGACATGCAAAACCGCCTTTCAACGTCTCTCGGCTTGAGTTCATGTGGAACCCAATTTCCTTGCACGGAGAAAAACGGAGGATCGAAGTTAGAGGTTCAAAATTTTGAGAGTCAGACCGACCCTCTAGATTATCAAATAGTCCTTCCATAATTTTATGGGCATAATCAGGGAGACTCTCGATTTATGATCAGCTTGATTACCACAGAGAAACGGTACGATGTTATGGCAACCGATCTTCAGCAAAATTTTTACCGATGCTGGGCTAGTGTTGGGTCGTATATAACTTCGCACTTGGGTTGTAATCAATTTGGCTGAAAATCGGTCCTTGGGGGTTGTTCAGGTTGCCGATTACAAACTTCTGGTCAGAATTAGGAAATTAAAAGATAGTGGATCAGAAATAAAAAGTCGTAATAAATTGAATTGAAAATAGGTATTTGGGGGTTTTTGAGGTTGCTGATTGCGAATTTGAAAATTCAAAATGGTGGATCTAAAATGCAAAATTGTAATAAATTGAGTTGTAATGAATTTTAAGCACAATAATTGGAAATGTCGATAAAAAATAAATTTTCTAGATCTAAACGTTTTTCCGTAATTTGGTAGATATTCTTATCGTTGCCAGTTCATTTCGTTTTGCGCAAAAACGCACTTCACTCATCCTCTCGTCCAGAATAGAATACTCTAGCTCTAGAATAGGCAAGCCAAAAATATTCACTAGGAAGAAAGTTTTACCCAAAATAGAACATTTGAAACATCTATTTTAACCAAAAAGAAATGTTATTTAATCATTTAAACAATTTAATCATTTTTGTTTGCTTTTGACTATACATTTTTTGACTCATTTAAAAATTATTTTCCTGGTGGAAATGTTTTTTTTCATAATAAGATACAATAAATTGCAATAAAACGAAATAATGTGAAAATGATAATTTCTTGAGAAAATTTCTAATTACTTTACGGAAAAGTAAAAATATCAAGAAATTATATTTTACACGGAGATATCCAAGTTTAGAATTTTTATCACATTACGTTCGAATTTAGGAAAAAACGTCTCATAGCATAAATTTTTCATAGGAAAATACTAAAGTTTTATAAAAAGTGTATGATAATTTACTATAAGTTTGAAGAAAAATTCACTACCTACAACTTATTTTAAAGTTTCATATAATTTTTCGATTCTTTAGTTCTTTGACTGCGAAAAATTCCCAGTTCGCTATAGGAATGGATATAATTTTACGTCAATTCTTCCTAAATTCCCAATATTTTTAAAAATTACCATTGTAAAATAAAACATACATTGCTATTAGAAGTTTTTCCATGTAAATAGACGATTGGATATTTGGAGGATAATATTATGAATAATACATTCAATTCTGAAAGTTTTACTACTCGCATTGCACTATTTACTACACACACACAAATTTCCAGTTAAAACAACCGGAATTCTGGTTAGGCCATATTTAACATTATTTTATGGTTATTTCAACGAGAATTCTGATTATTTCATACAGATTTTCTAGTAATTCTTAAAAATCTGGTAAAAATAACCTAAATTTTTAGTTATTTCAACCAGAAAATAATGTAAAATATCGCCTAACCGGAATTCCGGTGTTTTTAACTGGACTTTTTTTTAGTGTACTTTATTTCTTTTTTTTTATCGACAAATGGTAAGATTTGCTGAAGTAAAATATATTATTCATAATTTCTTCCTTCAGAAATTCACTTGTCTATTTAAAATAGCAGTTTCAGATATTTTTTCCGTCCTATTAATTTGTCCTTTTAATTGCTCAAATTAAATTTTCACTTTCTTTCAAATTTTGCTGTAACTTTTGACAGAATATATCATTTCAACCACAAATTACTCTAAAATCTGACTTGCTATGCAAATTTTGCGGTCAGATTCTTTTTCAGAATCGAAAAATTTATAAGATTCACCTTCTCTCTGTTCTGTAACTGAGAAAACTAAATTTGCAGGACTGTGTTATTAATAAGTTTTGAATAACTATGCAGTAATTTGTTATGGTTTAGTAATATTATCTCAACACAGAAATACAGTAACCCGAGCAATGGAGGTCATCATGACGATTATAGCGTCACATTTGCAATCTGTATGGTATATCTGGAAACTATACATTATCCATATATCTATCGCGTAAAAACGGATAGAATGAGGAATCGTGAGAACTTATAACACAGTAATGATGCTTCATAGATCAATAATAGTATCATTCACTTGTACTGGAATTTTACAGATCTTAATAAAAAGTGTGCATTACTATACAATATATAATTAAAATCAACCACTTATTATTATACGTGTGACCATGATTTTAGCGTCCCAGGTCGACTGAAACAAAAAAGCGCAACACAATTTTAATCAGTATGGCGTCTTTACTTTCATTCGGGATATAGGTTTTCTAAAATTTTGAAATGAAGCAAAATGATACCTATTTGTAAAAAAAAGTGAATTTTTTGGCCTATTTTCGATAGTTCATTTAGTTTAAAAAGTGCGAAAAGTGAAAATAAAATAAAACTAGCATCCCGAACGGAAGAGGCATGTTCAATGAATATTCAGTTCAAAAATCAGCTTGATTCACTAAATACTTTTCTTGTAATCGTAGTCACAGTTTCGAAAAAAATAGTTTTGAGAAAAACGCGTTTAAAGTTTTCAGCGTGATTTATCATGAAAAAAAAAGACTTACCACTAGTCTGCAATACCAGAGCCGTACAGCTCTCCTTCCTGATAATGAATTTTCGTTATTTCATAGATTCCATAAATGCAAAAAAAAATTCGATTTTTTGGAACGCACAAGGTGGAAGTCCCCATTAAAATGTTAAAAGTCAAGAACTTATCGATTTTATAGAGTTGAAAGTGAAACAATTTTAAATTGAAATTGATCAACGTTTTATTTTAATATCTAAAATTTAAGTTAAAGGCGTACGAAGTCAAACAATTTAAAAATAAAATGTTAGAAATTGTAGAAATTTTCATGCGATTCGTTGCATGTATTTTGCAAATATTATCGTAAATTAACAATTTTATTTAAATTAGATTTAACTTTAATCAGTGATACCATTTTCACTATGAAATTAGTCACTTTTTACTTCTAAGGGGGCGTTCACATAATACGTCACGCGATTTTGAGCTATTCCCCCCCCCCCCCCCCTTCAATGTCACGTCACACCTCTTAATTTTATAAAACATTTTTCGTTAACGCGTACAAATGACAAGCGACACAAAACATATTTCCAACATTTTAACGAGACTTTTTCAAATTTCGTGGGTACATATTTAATGTGCGACGTAACGCAGAGGGCAGACCCCCCTCCCAACATGTCACACCACGTCACAATTTGCAGACCCCCCCCCCCATAAACTCTGTGACGTATTATGTGAACGCCCCCTAATTAGTAAACCTGATTGGTTGTATATCAAAAGCTGGGTCACTGATTTAAATTTAGTCAAATTTTGATTAATTCGGATTTAGAGAGCGTGAACGTTGAAAAATGTTGAATTTTTTAAAACTGTACAACTTCAAAATAAAAGCAAAAGTAAATGGACATTTTTCTATTTATGATAAATTTTTATTCTTATCGTTTGAGAACACTGAAAAAAAATGGATTACTAGTTACACTATAGTAAAATTAAATTGAAAAACTAGTAAAATCCGCTAGATTTTCGATTAATTCACTAACAGAAAAACTAGTATTAAACAACAAGCTACTTTTGTCGATCATACTTTGTTGGCATTACTAAAATTTAGTTGTAGTTGCAAAAGAAATAGTTGTTGTAACTAAAATGTTTTTTTTTTTCAAATACATTATTTTGGTGAAAGCTTTCCTTAAGTCATCCAAAAATTCTTGTTATCCTGCCAAAGTCACACCCGCGCATGCACCGTGTTTTCTTGACATAACCTTTATGTAGTAATCAAATATTCTATGGCACAACTAAATAGTTTTCTCAATGTACTAAAAAGTGACTTTAGGCAAAATTTTCTAAAACGTAATATTTTATATAAATTAAGTTTGAAAAAAAAAATAGGAAGGCAGGTTGGGGGAGGGGGTATTTTATGCTTCCTCCTAACACATTTACTCATATACAACAGACATATGTTGAATTTAAAATCTGCTCCGTTGATTCATAACGTGTATTTCTATGCGTTAGTAAGTATTTTACTGAATTTGACGAAGTCTCGTTATTTTACTAACTTGCTACAATTTAGAACTTAATTTTCTGAAAATTCGTTAATGACTTCTAGTCGTTAGAAAACCATTAACTTACGTTTAGAACATGAAGTTCTAAATTTCTGAAATTCAAGGGAAAATCAAGAAGTATTTGATTATTATTACTAGATCGAAACAATCAGATCTACTACTAAACTACTTTTATCGATTCAATTGCCTGCATCAGTAAAAATTGTTATTATTTGCTCAGAAATAATGGGTAATTTAATTAAGAAAGCAGCTAAATTCACTACTTTTCACTTTACTACCGGTTCTTAGGTGAATTTTTCCTATTCATTTCTCAGTATATTTTAATTTATGAACTCATTAAGGACGTTCTCTTGAAAATCACTTTTCTTTAGATTTCTTTCAAACTTCGTAAATAAGTACTTTTCATCATGATCTACAAAGCGGTAAAAAGATTAGCATCAAGACCGGTACTTAAAATCGAGAAATTAAGCTCTAAAGTTGAATCTCTTAACACGTGTTAGATAGGCGTAGTTCAGTTTCGCGATACCTTTCTTTACATTAAAAGCACAATTTTCTTTAGATTTTTTTGGAAAACTAGTATATTATACTAGAGATTATAAGGAATCGTATGCCATCATAAAAAATACGTGTATCGGCACTACTTTTAAAGATATACGTTGTTGAAACTCGCAGTTGCACAAATTCTTAGCCGGCTTGCTGAAGCAAATATGGTGACTTGGCAACACCGCATCAACAGCGCGCGCGTACGCTTACATTTGACATTGCTTCCAGAGCTTTGTTTTTACGAGCAGCTGATTTTTGTGAAATAAAAAATCCATTTTTGTTGCGAAATTTATTAGACATCTTATTAGTATTTACAAACTGTTAATAAACTCATAATATAACCTCTCTCACACCATATGCTTTCGACTCTTCTTCTTCTTCTTCTTCTTGTTTGTGGCGGCTTGCACTGCTGCAAATAGCCATATCAGATATGCTTTCGATTCGATATGAGAAAGACAGGAAAGCGGTGTTGCCAAATCGCACAAATCGACGCAGAAGACACATTTTGTTACTTTTGCGCATAAACGGTGCTCAACTCATTCGGTTAGAAAGCTTAACAGTAATCCCACTACCTTTGATAGAGTAGGATGAGCACATCTACGGACGAGAGAACGTCCTTAAATGCAACAGATTTTTTTTCTGTTCACCAGTCAATTGGTTAATTTTATCAGTTTTTTCTATTTATGATTTCATTTAAAAAGTCTCTTTCGAATTCTATTCATCTGTATCATTCAGTCCAGTTTCCATCTGAACACATAAACTTGCTGTGAGGTAGTACCCTCTCTGGCGTTGTAGGGTCGATTATCGATTCTCAACCCCACCGTAGATAGTGAGGACCGGTACTTCCGGATTAAAGGGCGTCAGGAGAAGTACCGCTGGGTTCCCTTGATAGTAGAAAACAGATAGAGTTGAATAGCCGAAGGTAAAGAGAGACATAAAAGTAAAGAGAAAGACAAACCTAGTGTGAAGTTTCTCCTATGAAAAGGGAGGATCATGTTTCTTTAGGGTGAGGAAACGGAGACAAGATGTCCTGAACCACAGCTCGCTAATCGGTAGAAGCGAGACACTCAAACTCGAGTTGAGATAGCAAAAGAAGAGTAATATGTATAAAGAGATATTGAATCAAATGAATAGGTCGTACAGAAAGGGAAAAAACAAGAAGAATAAACTTTTGTTAGTCCTTAACATGTTTTGAAAAGAACACTAAACTATTTGAGGTAGTTGTAGCAAAAATCATTTCTTTGATGAAAAAAAGTTTTTCTATGATTTTAAAACGTAAAATGATATTATCAGTCGTGTCTTATGAAAGAAGAAAATAATATTTTTTATTTTTTTAAATTTAAAACTTAAGGGCATGTAATACTTAGGAAATTAGCTAACATGTTTGTGTCTGAATATATAAAGTTTTCTTTTCAAAATTTAGGAAATAGTAGAGAAGATAAAAACCGACGTAGAGAGACTACTTTTGGTTTTGAAATTGAAAAAAAATTCAATATTAGCAAAATTTTAGCTAAATTGAATTTTAACACTTCAGATAGTAAAATTTGTTTACTCATTCAACAAAATTTTTTGGTTATATCAACATACAATAGGAAATGATACTCGTATCAGACACGAGATAAAAAAAAACTTTTTCCACATCAAAAAATCTCTTTGTATAAGAAACAACCCTCTAGTCCTCTAAAGAATGAAAAATTCGGTTTCTAAAATGCGGCTCTGAAACTTTTATGCAGAAGTTTAAAATGAAATAATAATATCTACAAAGCAATGAAAACTGAGATACAGATTATCATCAGAACGACCCTTTCATAAAAAAATGCCCCCTAAAGTAACGAAATTAGTTTATCTTGTACTGAGATCACATTTTATTATTTACCTCACGTAAACATAATTTGGAATAACAAAAAAAACGTGAGGTATCTCAATACAAGGGGTTGCATTGCGCCAAGTTTTTAATCCTAGAGCATTCCATATTGTTCTAAAATTTTTTAAGAAAGTTCCTAAATCTCTGGAAAATATACAATAAGCAGAAATCAACATTTTTTCCCTATTACCATCTTTATTTTTTCCTTATTTTTTTGAAAAGCTTCGTATATAATACCTTTTATCTCAGGATTTGATCTTTTTATCTCTTATTTTCTCTCTTCCTTCATTTTTCAAGTTCTGGTTAATTTTTCCAAAATCTTGATAAAAACAATTTTATTGGACCAATCGTATCATGAAAGAAAAAAAATCTGCCCGGCAGTTTTATTTAAATTTAAGAATTCTATTTTTTAACTTCATTTCTTCAATTCAAAGTAAAAACACCTTTAGAACAAATATAAATTTATTTTATTTTAAGAAATCACCTTTTTAGCCTTTTTCAAATAAAAGAAATTATTTTTTTAACATTATTCATATGATTTAAAAAAATAGTTATTTGATTCAAATACATTACCGACAAAAACTTAAGAAATAATTTATTTTATTTTATTACCTTGAACGAAGACAATTTTTTCTTTAAATTAAAGAAAATATTTCTGTTAATCAAATTACACATGTACTTATGCGACTGCGCAGACATTCATTTCTTAAATTCAAAGAAAAAAAAACAATCAAGAAATTTCTTTAAATCGAAGAAACTTTTCTTTGACAAAAATTTGTTTGATTCAAAGAAATTTTTTATTAATCAAAGAAACTTTCTTTTGGGTGTATACTTTACACAATTGAATTTCTCTCCGTGTATTATAATAGTCTCAGAAAAAAAGTTTTTTCTATGACTTTAAGACTTGAAATAATACTATCAGTCATGTCGAATGAAAGAAAAAACATTGTTTTTATGAATAAAATTTATAACTTATGAAAAATAATACTTTTAATCATTTCTCTTTTGTAATATCATTTTTTTCTTACTATCGATTATTACCAATTTTTGAAAAATGATTGGATTTTCACAATTCAAGGTTTATTTTTTCGTGGGAAACATTCCCTACATCTCTAATGTTTCCAATTTTGAAAATAACTAAAAAATATTCAAATATAGTTATTCAAAAAAAGAAATGTTTCTTTTTAAACCTTACTTTTAAAGATTTCAGCCTCTGAAAATATTATTTATGAAATTGAAAACAGTAAAGTGCAGGGAATATTTTCCTTGGAAAAAATAAGCCATGTTTTATGAAAATCCAATCATTTTCAGTAATTGGTGAGAAGCGATGGTAAGAAAGAATTCTATTACAAAAAACACTATTTTAATCTTGAGTCGAGGTAAAGACTATAGGCAGGAACATAAACATGTTACAAAATTATTAAAAATATTATTTTTCATAAGTTTTAAATTTTTTTCATAAAAAAAGAATTTTTTTCTTTCATAAAATACGACTGATAATATCATTTCAAACCTTAGAATTATAGAAAAACTTTTATTCACAGAGACTTGATTTTTTGCACGACAAATATCTTAAATAATAAAAATTGTATAAGCATTTTTAAGAACCAATGATACATAAAAACATATGTGGAAAGAGAATTTTTCTTGAACAATTTTTAAATATTTAATTTAAGCCAAAATTTTTCGCAAAACTTTGTTATTGCCAGAACCAAAACAATTTAACGACTATTTTTGTTGCTATTTTTATACCATGTATTTTAGTCTCTCAGTCAATTTTTATGCACTGAGAAAACAGTTTCTTTGAATCAAAAAAACATTTCTTTGATATACGGGCAAAGAAAAAATTTCTTTGAATTAAAGAAAGTTTTGTTAATTCAAAAAAATGTGCTATGATCCAAATAAATAGATTTGTTTACATTAAAGAAATTTTTTTTGAATCAACGAAACTTTCTTCAATTCAAAGAAATGTTTTCTTTGACCGTATATCAAAGAAATGTTTCTTTGATTTGAAAGAAACTGTTTTATAGGTGTAATGATTTCAATTATTTTTATCGTAAACATTTAGAAACCAAACACAGTTCGTATAAAGCTACTAATTTTTAAAGTACTAAATGCTTTCAATGTGTTCAAGAGATAAACAAAACTGAAAACAAAATTCTCGTTTATTCAAAAAATCCAAAACTTAAATTTCGCATAAAACCAATTATTTTTCATATGTGATGAGAACGGAGAAAACCATGTTTTTAATTTATTGGGTCCATAATACTTGTAGTGACAGTACAACATTTTTGTAAATTTAACAGATATTGCAGTAAAAGTTGCTGCTTTGCTGTAAATATTACAAATTTTTCGATAAATATTACAAAAATGCCGGTCGAATTAACATTTTAGAGAAAATTCCTTATTCTGTAAATTTAACAGACATCTCTGTAATATTTATCCACGAATATGTTATGTTTACAAGAAAATGATAAATTGTACTAGAATATCTGTCGAATTTACAGAAATGTTATGCTGTAACTATTTTGCTTTATGGACTCAGTAGATGTAACAACTTTTTTTTCTCTGTGTTTTTTTCAAGAAACGAAAATTGTATTGTATTTTCTGCTTCTTGAACATTTAAAAATGTTAAAAAAACATTTGAAAGTCATTTGAAATAATGTACAAGCTTTAAAAAAAACCCAGGAGTATCTACTCTCAAAATCTGACTTAATAAAAAGTGGGCCATCAATTTACTTTAGTGAAAATTTCTACTCATTATTAATCATTTTTTACTAATAAATTTCGTGAAAAGTTTGTAAACACAATTGAAATTAGTAGAAAATGGCTAATAATTTGTAATTCAAATTTAACGAGTAAAATATCTTCGGTTCGCTTTAAAGGCTTAGTAAATATCCCAAAAGATCAACTGACAATGTTTTGATATATATCATTACATGTTCGAGTCATTATTATAGTCATTAAGGAATGTTTATCCGTGATTTTACTTTCGCTTGTTTATTTAAAAAGTACGTTGACTGCGACGCTTAATGAATTTCAGAATCGATCGACAGAATATTAGAGAGCACTAGAGTAATGAGGTTACTGGTTGTTTGAAACCCTTGAGAATCAATCCACCTGAGTTTGTCTCTTTTTTTTTTACTGTGCCATTCAGTTTTGTTTTTTCATGAGCGTTTGATAAAAACGATGAAACTCCTAAGAGCTTGACGTAAACTTTTGTGTCAAGGAACATAATCCTTTTCATAAATATCCGTTATACACTGAGAGAACGATTTTGGTATGACCAACAAAATTTTGTTTATCTCAACAAAGTAAGTTTGTTTATATTTTTGCACTAAAAGAGTTTTATTCGGTTTTTTTGTTAGCCTAAAAAAATTTTTTCTAATTACCAAACGAAATTATTTTGGTGGCTAAAAATTTTTTTGTTCGATTAATAAAATAATTGTTGTCTTGACTAAATATTTTTGTATATTGAACTAAATACTGTAAGTGTTATTTCATTCGTCTAAGCAAAAAGTGTTCTTGGCTCAGCAATGTTTAGGGCAACAAAAGAAGACCCAACAAAATAATTTTGTCAGCAACAAAAATTTGGTTGTCGCATTAATAAATGTTTATGAAAAACCATTTTGTTGCGATTACTAAATTTATTTTCTCAGTGTATATTGGAAAAATATTTGTAAACAGTAATGACTCAGTTAATATTATATAAAATTTCTATTCGATGACATAAAATACTATTAAAACCTCTGAGTAATGGATATTAAAATTAGTTTAATTATTAATCATTAATTATTACGTTAAAATGTCGGGATAATCTTATTCAATTTAAAATAATGTCAATTTCAAAGTGAGTGAAGAGATTCAAAAAATATGTAGGTGTGTTGTTGTTCGTTGATACTCAATAATTAAATTTAAAACAAGTTCAGTGGCTATTGATTTACTGCGAATAATTGGAATTTAAAAGAAGCATATAAGAATACTGATTTTCATAACTCAAAGCCATTCAAAGTGTAACTAACTAATGACCGTCGTCTTTTGTTTCTCCTTTCTAAGATTCTCTTTATCTTTCTTGGACTTATAAATGTCCATGAATGGTCTATCGATTCTATTCAATGTACTTACAGTTTTGAACGTTTATTGAACGATGAAAAATATATATTTTTTAAACTAAATGATTAGTTTCTTCCCTATTTAATTAAAAAATAGTGTATATTTAATAATAGATTGTATAAATGAAACGCTCTGATGAATATATACATAATAATTAATTTATAAAAATAATATATATATAAATAAATATAAATAAATAATTATAAAAAACTATTAAAATATCGCTTATTAATTTATAGCGTTTCTCGAAATTAATTCGACTTTAAGGAATACATTCCCATCGAGACAACCGCGCTTTGCGCTCAATATTCATAATTTCACAATCCGAAGTTTTTTTCGTATTTCGCAATTTTGGTTAAAAAATGGAATTTTTTATTTTAAGTGCCATTTTTTAAATTCAAACGAAAAATATATACATCTTATCAAAAAACACTGAAACTTTGACATTTGTAGAAATTACAAGTAAAAATAATTAACTATTCAGAAGCAATATTATCTTTCCGCCCGTCTGTTGACCCTCTCTAATGATTTGTATAAAATGAAAATCTAAGAGGTCGTTCACTTTTCTCTTTTTTTGTATCGATTCCTGTTAATTCCCAATTGGGAGTCCATGCGAAATCAGGTTCAACATCTTTTCTGAACGTAAAATTTAGGTATACGCAGGATCGCAGATAAGATAAGATAATCTGAACGTTATAGAATGGCTGAAGAAACTTTAGCTACCAATGGAATTGATAAATATTGGCTTCTTCATTATAAATTTTTTCATTCAACATTTCCAGTGTTTATTAACAATTTTAAATACTAATGAAAAAGTCATGTATCACATAGGTTAAATAACTAACTGTATAGATGACATTAAATTTCCGGAACTTTTTTTCGAAAATTATAATTATTTTTTACTGCAGTTTTGGGATATAATAAAGAACATGATTTACGGAAACTAAACTCAGTACATTTTTTTTATGATAGTCTTTTAACTACATTCCCTTAAGGAAAAAATCTACCAGATGATGGGTTGAAATTAAAAAAAAAATTTATGACGTTGGAGAAGTTTATGACTATTTTTTATGGCTATTGACGCCTGTGCTACGTAGTTCTATTAAGTTTGAAGTGAAATATATATTATTATATAAAATCAAAAAATGACCCATTTTGGGATTTTTGCCGAATCATTCGGAATCAATCCAACAGCGTTTTAAGTGTTGAAAATCAATTCAACTTAATCCGATTCAATCCGAAACTTGAAACAAAATTAATCCGAACCAAGTTTTCAATCTGAAACAAACCGAATATTTGCATTCTTCAATATGCAAAATTGAACTTCTTTTCAAAACTTTCGCTATGAAGATTTTAAATTAGTCTCTAGGTCTTTGGTAAAAAAGTTTTTCTATGATTTTAAGACATAAAATGATATTATCAGTCATGTCTTATGAAAAAAACATTATTTTGTATGAAAAATATTTAAGACTTGCGAAAAACAATATTAATAATTTTTTTTTTAATTTTTCCTTATTATCGCTTCTTACCAATCTTTTAAAAATAATTGGATTTTCATAAATCATGGCTTATTTTTTCTGGGAAAATACTCCCTACAACTTTAATGTTTGCAATTTTGAAAATAAGTAAAAAATATTAAAATATAGTTATTTTAAGAAATTCTTTTAACGATTTCAGCCATTGAAAACTTTACTTTTAAAATTGGAAACTGAGTAATCTATGAAAAGGAAAAATTCTATTACAAAAAATTATTTTTCGTAAGTTACAATTTTTTTTTATTAAAAATAATGTTTTTTCTTTCATGAGACACGACTGATAATACCATTTCAAGTCTTAGAATAATAGAAAAACTTTTTTCCAGACACCTTATTTTCGGCACAAGTACCTTAAATTATACAAATTTTTCACAAATAAAATTGATAAAATCTTATGAAACTTGGAAGATCGAATTTGAAAAACTATTAAGTTCTTCTGATTTGTTTGTTTACAGTACAGAACTTACTTAAACTACTCTTAAGGCCGTGTGGTGAGCTCTGTCATCACCAATTATATACGACCGTTTTATTAATAAAATAATAATTTTAACAAATTTCCTGGAGAAGATAGTAATTCAGAAAAATATAACGCATTACTGTCTTCTCCAGAAAATTTGTTAAAATCATTATTTTAATTTTTAAGCGGTCGTATATAATTGGATTGGTGCAGCAGGGGGGGGGATCTGCCCGGGCCCCATGTAGACCCTCTTGAAAGCGGTGAAAAAAAAGGAATTCAGTGCATAAAAGCGAGAAAACAAATGTTGTGAATTTGTGATGCAAACACCAAAACAGAAATTTTGTGACTCGTTCAAGTAAAGAAGTACTAATAAAAGATTTAAGAAGAAAGGGCCCCCTACATTTATTTTCCCGGGCCCCAAAATGTCTAGCTGCGCCTCTGATAATTGGTGACGTCAGAGCCTACCATTCGGCCTTAAGGAAGAATTCAATGAACAATGGAAAAAAAACTTAGCAGAACTGTCTATTTCCTTAATCCTTTTATTACTAAGTTTCTTTTATCGAGTTTTTTTAGTGAAAGTGTGGAAAATTCTATTTCGAATAAAATGTATCATCAAAAGTTTGAATCAGATAAAAATAATAGATTCCTTATTGGTGGAATAATATCATCCAAAAACAACTAGAATTTATTTATCGGTTCCAACATAAATAATCTATAATTTTTATCCTATTGAAACTTTTCATGGATTATTTTATTGAAGATAAAATTTTCTACACTTTCACTATAAAACTCGTTAAAAAAATAACGTAAATATTAAAAATTGAGGAAATAATCATTTTGACTAATGTTTTTTCCGATTATCTGTCTAATTCTTTCTTATGCCTTTGAACTTTATACTTTATCCTTAGTGCTTGAATATTAAGTTGTGGTAGCTGTACTAAAGAATATGTTTCACCAAGTTGGAATACGTGAATAGAATAGAGTTATTCACACAATACTGCACTAGTTTGAGTTAGTATAACTAGGAACATCTATTCTGTTTCGTAATAGAAGATCAGCGACCTGGAAATTCGACTACGTTACGATTTTTGATTTCGTCAATCGCTGATGTATATTCCAAACCTGTCAGACACGTATTACCAATTTGAATGTTTCCATACTCTATAAATTGAAGCTGTCAACTTGTGAAAACATTTCCTTACTTCTTATCGTAATTCAGTTTTCTATAGGGCATGAAAGGAAAAATAAAAAAATCATGTATTTCTGGAACACCTGATAAAAATTTTAATGATGGAATGTAATTTTCATTTTTAATAAAATTTTAGTTTTCGTATTCATTTAGTAATATTTATTCATTATCCTTGTATTTTGAAAAGAAACACCCCCACCCTCTTTTTTTAAAACCCTAATTACTTTTTCTAAAATTGAACTACTGAACCATTGTGATTATGACAAGAATCAATTTTTTTATAGTAATAGGTATATAATTTTTATCAGAATGCAGATATTTGCTTTGTAATTGTATTAGCTAAGGAAGTTAGTCTAAAATTGCAGGTGTGTACAAAGGTTTTCGAAGAAAATTTTACCGAGCTAGCAGAGAATTTATTAGCACTACAGAAGCAAATTTCTATGCGGAACGAAATGGGCTTTTGCGAATAGTTAACAGTAAATTAACCCCTGGAGCAGGGTTAAACTAACACTTTATTTTCATTTTACGATCTATTTGGCAAGTGTGCGTGCGACGGGAATTGTGGCGACGAAATACGATGTTAAAAATATTGTAATCAATTTACATGCGACTTAATCACTTGCCTTTATTGAAATCAATTCATGTTAAATAGAGATAGATTTGAGAAAGTGTGGTTCAAAAGTGAGATGTATAATTGATTCGATAATAATTGCATAATTAATACTAAATTATTTGACAAATCATTTGATAATAGAATAAATTATATCATTATTATCAAAATAAATGCACCTAATATGAATCACTATTGTGGCTAACTTTAATCATTCAAATGAAACTGGCATCTATAAAACACCCTACAATAAAATATTTTTTGTATGTATATAAATGTTTTATTCAAATCATTCTCACGTTCAATATATTTTTTTGGTATCTTTCGCTTTTTTTTGTTTTTTGTCAAAGTCTAAAATTTCTTCTTTTTAAAGTTTCATATTTTTATTTGTCAATATGTTATAGAAATCTATGTAAAATCATCCTATGAGGGAGTTTATATATAAAAATTTGCATATTGAAGAATGCAAATCAACCGCAACGACGTAAAATGATCAATTCAGTGCTTTTGAAAGCTTTTTACTTAATAAATATTCGATAAACATTGAATATATATGTTGAAAATTGTGTTATTTAATTTGAATAAGAATCATAGTTTTTGATTTTTTAAGAAAGTAATAAAGACTATTCAGAAAAATTAAATTTTGCTGGTTTTATATCTTATTTAATTGATTAAAAAAGTGCAAATTTGCAAAATATTTATACTTTAAATTTTAATATTTTTCACTAATAATATATTTTTTAAATTTCAGAAGCGGACATAGCAGGCAACAAGGCGACAGGGGGTTTGACCGAGTTCTACCAAACACCAAGGCTCTCATTGACTGCCAGCGGCAAAATGGTAGCATCGACTAACAACTTGGAAGATCTTGGAGTCAGTCATCCAGGGAATGCCAGCACTGAGTTTCGTCAGCAGCAGCAAGGTCATTCTTGCAGGTCAGCTCCAACAGCTCAGGATAAACGCAGCAGACTCAGTAATGTAATTAACAATCTCAGAAAGAAGGTACCTGAGACCAAGTGTGAATCATCCTCCTGCACAAAAGAAGACGATAGAAATAGTGTTGAACGCAATTTGGAAACCCTCGAAAAATACGTTATGACTGTTCTGAACGGAGTCATCAAAGACCAAGAGGAAAACGACAGAGAATCGAGTTTGGGAAAATTCACCGAATCAACAAAAATGGACACGAAGCACTCAGATGCAGGGTCTGCTATAAATGGAGACGAGGATTCCAAAGACTGTGAAAATAGACTCGAACCTTCAGTACCTGCGAGCGCGGAAGCGAAAGTGATATCTTTCAAAGGGACCAGCGAAAATGACCTCACCATTGTCAGTTTCGAGAAGGAAAAGAACCTCAACGATTCTCTAGTCGAAACTAGTGAATCTCTCCAAACTTCGGAATTGATGGGAGAAAATTCGATTAAAGATGAAGAAGAAAGAAATGAGAAAGTAGAAGGCAGCAAAGAGGAAGAAGAAAAAGAAGAAAAAATGAGCCGAACTCTGGAAAAAATGAATATCGAGATGACTGATCATGAAGAACCAGTCCTGAACTCCTTTCATCAAAAAGATACTCCTAGAGAGATGCAAGAGACTTCTGAGAAGTTAGAGGAGCCTTTAAAAGACTCTTTAGAGCTCCAAAGGGTCTGCAAAGACCTTCTGAATGATTTGCTACATGATATAGTGCAATCGGTTCATCAGACAAAATCAAAGGAGTTGATGGAAGTTGATAAAATTCAAGATCTACAAGAGAGAGGAAGTTTGGAAACCTCAACAACAAGTCTGCATTGTAGTTTGCCTTTGGAAAAAGTTGCCTCGGTGCTTCAAACGTGTCAGACCTTGGAGTCTACAAGTCAAACTTCTCTTCAAATTCCGGCCAAAACTACAATAAAAGCTCCATCTCCTACAGTTAGGCACCTTTGTCTCTACTGTGACCGGAAATTCTTGTCGATTTCATTGAGACAACGCCACACTGAAAGGGTCCATCAACTGGGAGGTGGAAGGCGATCAGAAAGGAACTCTAGAAAGCTCTCCCAAAGCTGCCAATACTGCTCGGATAAATGTGTTGAGAGTTTGGAAGGTCTCTTTCAACACATGATTGGAAATCACGGGGACAAATACCATGCTTGCCTTCAATGTGTCACGAGATACATTACGCGAGAGGCTTTAGTCAATCATATGAATGAGGCTCACAACTCTAGTACTGATAGAAGTCCTCCAACACACGTAAGTCTGAAAATTTTATATCATTTCGAAGTCATTAAAATCTTTATTTAATACAAAGTTTTGTTTCAATTTCAGGAAAGTGTTAAGGAAACTCCTTCCGTGAAGGAGATGCCTTTGTCCTCCCGAGAGAAGGCACAAGTTTCTCCCAAAGAGAAAAGAGTTGAGGGCGAGTCAGAGATTCAGAAGAAATCCTCAGTTAACACCTCCAAAGCCCCAGTAAACAAAGATCTCTTTAGTAATCCTGGTAGTCCAGAATTTGATAGTTCTTTTTACAGCAGCGTGAGCTGTAACATCCGCGAAAACCTTTTACATCATTTGGATGGCAAACTTCAAATAAATTCTTCTTCCCCTTCGAATTCTTCCACTCTAGATGTTAAACCCCAATCTATTTACGAGCATAACCCTAGCCAGATACAGTTCCCCATCGACATTTCCCTCACAGCAGCCACGCCTGTCTACAGCAAGGATTATTCTTCCGAAGAATTTGAAAACTCGAGTGAGTACGCGCAAAAGCCGAAGAAAAACTGCAGAACTCATCCTCGTAGGGTGTCCTTTGAAAAATATAACTTTCCGAGAAAGTATGATGGAAAGGAACAGTGGACCTGTTCCATAAAAGACCTGAGTAAATTTGACATCTCAACGCAGTTGACACTGCGAAAGAAGCAGCAGTTGATCAAAGAAAAAATTACTTTAAGTAGGCTGAATCAAATACCCATTCTGGGTTCATCTAATTCTGAAGTCGTTCAAACTGACTTCACTGAGTCGGATCTGAAGAGTCAAAGTTCTAGTCGCGTTAAGGAAAGTGTCGAAAATACCAAAGCAGGGAAATCGTCTGAAAAAAATCTGCAGGGCAACACTGACGTTCAAGTCGATCAGACCAATGAATGGTCCTGTAGTTCTTCTGATCCTTCTACTTCTAGAGACACTGAATTCACAAACGAGTTTGGAAATTTCCTCAGGCTGCAAAAATTGGAAGATTCTAGCCAGGTTCATGTAAAGAATAAGGATACTGTCTATGCTGAACTCACTGGGGAATGGTCGAGACCGCGTATTTACATATGTGGAGCCTGCGCTTCAAGATCTGTGAGTCATTTTCTGTATATTTGCTACAGAGCTATTTAAATTTTAAGTACAAGCTGAGAAATGCTAAATTCTGGAACCAATATAGCGCACGTAAAAGTTTATAAAAAATGAAGAAGTTATTGTACTTTCATAATAAATGTACAGCTATATGTTAAACTTAAAATTAGTTTCAAAATGGTTTTGATGTCACAAAATTGAAAAAAAACTCTCAAAATTCAAAATGATCACAAAATTTCAGAAAATTGAACAATTTTTATTTTTTTTCCCACTTTTAGATAAGATCTAAATTTTCCTCAATCCAGAATTTCGTCCTTTCTATCGTGTTTCACTAATTGATTAAAATTTTTTCTTTGCGGACCAACATACATAGATTCTATATCAATAAACTGGGCTCACAAACTTTGTTAAATGTTCAAAAAATGTATTGCATTCGGTAACTTATTATAAAATTTAAATCCCATAAAATCAGCTAATTCAAATGAAAATAGTCATATTTAATTGACTTTTTGTTTTCTCTTGAGTTGTATTTCAATTTGCGATTAAAAAATAGTTTGTGAAAAAGGAATCAAAAAAGGTACATCTCTGATAGAATTGATGATCTTGCTTGATTACTTTTTTAAAGAAAAATTAATATATATTAAAAACATACTTGTACGATTGTATTTTCATAAAAATATAAAATAAACTCAAAATAATTATTAAATCCACAATCTTTAACTACCATAAAAATGGTTTATAAAGCTCTGATTTAAAAATTTTAAACTAACTAGGAATCATTTTTTTTTTTTCAGGAAACTTTGAAGGAAATGGAAGATCACAAGACAGCGATGCACCCGAATGTTTGGTGTTCGCATTACGAGTTTTCCGGTGACCAATTGGAGCTTTACAAGTACCTATCTCTTCCAGGACAAAGTTTAGCGAGTGCGAAAGCTAAAAGTATGATTCTATCAGAGAAAATTTGTACTAAGTGTTCGAAAAACTGTAGCAGTCTATCTGAATTGCACAAACACATGCTCGAATGTGGAGGTGATCAGACATGGCTCTTGGGATTATTTGGCAACGGAAAGAAGAAATGTAAGTGGCGACCTTTTGGCAGTCGCAGCAGAAGACGCAGAAACCGGGGAATGAAGAGAAACATCCAGAATTCGCAAACTCCAAGAGTCAACGTGCCAAGGGAAAAGCAGCCATCTGGTCCTAGAGTTCGACCCAGTGATCGTAAGATTATTTTTTTATTTCTATTAAAGTATGTCTACTCAAATAACAAGATCATTCTAAATGAGTAGTTTCACTCCGTTACATTTTCGTGAATGAAATTAATTTTTTTTTGAAACATTATATCCAGATGAAAGTATTCAGAAGATGCTTGCCAATTTGCCACCGAAAAGAGCAACTCGTAAAGTCTTACAAGAAAGTGCGGCACGTTCCCAGGGTCGATTACGAAAGGTAAGAATTATTTCTCTACTCTTGTAAATTAATTTTTAAAATATCAGAGTAGTCAATGAACCGGGATACTGTGAAATGACCGAGAATTTCTCAGGATTGGAAAAAAATAAATAATAACGGGGAATTTACCAACTTTGTAATAAAAAAATTGTTACGTACATTGACTATTCATTATATAAATTATTTTAATGTTTACTTAAGAATGAATCAAAGTTTATGTTGAAAGTATTCAATTAAGATATGCTAGAAAATCCCAAACTATTGTTTTTCACATGCTTCAAATTTTATTAAAAATCTACTGTTTCATAAAAATTCATATTTATAAATTTGTTTTTCTTCGAATTCACTCAATTCAAGTTTCAAATTCAGTAAAAAATGTAATGAGGTGTATTTTTTTAACAATCGATAAAAAGCCATCGCATAATATTAACTGTTATTCATTAAAAAAAAATGTCATGGCTGGGAAGAACTTTTGGTAATAAGGAAATGACTGGGAATTTTTTCCATGGTTCAAGTGACCATCCTGAATATAATTCCGTATTTGAACAAATTCTGCTCATAAACTTGTTGAACAATTTAGTTTGCATGGAAGAAAATTGTATGGAAGAAATCGCGAATGGGGATAAGCACGCACTTTGTACTCTGTGATTATTGATTAACGTAACTATAATTTTAATTGACCGTATTATCATCTACGTGAGAGTATCTCCGTCCTTCGGAGAGGATCTTTTGGTTATTACTTAAGTTGTACGAAGCAGAATATCTACATCTTGCGTACCAAATAGAAGAACTCAAAACACGATAAAGTTTTGAAACACGATAACAATAAAGAAATACTGATATACTCTCATATACTCTACACATACATTATTGATTAGTACATATGAGAAACTATTACGTGTGCATGTACGTTGAAGCATACTCTTTGCTTCGATTATAACTAACTGCGAAAAATGTTCTCATGTTACACATCGCCCTCTACCCTCTATTTTGCACGCCAAGTCCATTTCAAGATAATATACGAATGAATTAAAAATACACTTAACATTTTGATGAAAGGTTGTTTGTCAATATTTTCAGAATCATAGAATCGATAGTTTTGGATTGAATTAAAAATACTTATAATGTAGCTTTATAACAAAAATACATATTTTAGTGCATTCTCATTCATTATATTTAAATTAAATTTAAATCTCTGTTCAGGTTCAAACAAAATCCAGATCCGGCCTAGTTGAGACTTCCTCTACGCGTCTCTCGCGCAATAAAGCAGTTCTACGCAACAAACTCCTAAAAAACGCAAAATCCTTCCAGAGAAAACGTTGTCGAAGCGATAATATTTCTGCTACAATTGAAACCGTTGTAAGTTATTACAATAGCGATAAAAGTATCAATGAGAATGAAGTTGACGAAACCTCAAACACAAACCAAGGTAGAAGTGAAATAAAATCGAAGATTGAATCTATTGGTCGTCAAGCGAAATTGGTTAAAAGCGTAAAAGTGCTCAGCAAGAGAAAGACTATCAAAACAAAGGAAAGTATAATCAGACACGTCGAATACCCCAAAACTCGTGCTCTAAAATCAAAGAAAATCTCCGATTCTAAGCTAGACAGTTCACTCGAAATTTCCGGTGCTAAAATTACTCTTAAAGGTGAAACTAGTAAAATTAGTGAAATTAATATTATCAAAGGCAAATCACATGCTGAAATATCGTTTTCTCCATCAGCTTCGAATAATTCCTTAAAGAAAAAGAGAATTGTAGATTCAATTGCATCTATGAATGCTTCGTTGAAGGCCAAGTCTCAGTTAAGAACCGTCGATGGAAAATTTGCTCGTGATCCTTTAAAAATTTCTAAATCTATCCAGAAGTCAGAAGATTCAAATCAACCTTCTGCAGGAGCTCAGATTACTAAAATCCACCGTAAAGTTTCGTCTGCTTCGAA
This sequence comes from Diplolepis rosae, assembly GCA_030998225.1. Lineage (NCBI taxonomy): Eukaryota > Metazoa > Arthropoda > Insecta > Hymenoptera > Diplolepididae > Diplolepis > Diplolepis rosae. Next base: position 18,265,300 of record JAPYXD010000701.1, on the reverse strand, counting down.
TCGTTCTCTTCGCTCGAAACTTAAGACTGTTCAAAATGTAAGGAAGGATACTGCTGATACTTCGAAAAAGAATTCAAGGTTATCCACCGACATCAAAATATCTACTTTAGAATTGGAGACTCAGTCTCCTGACAAAAAAGAATCCTCTGAAAATTTACAAAACGATTTACCGAGTCCTTCACCACATGGGAGCTCTTATCAACCTAAAGTTTTGCGCACTTCTTCGAGAAATTCATCATTGGGCAGAAAATATGAGGGTAAAGAAACAAGTCAAAATAAGATGGATGATGAATCAATAGAGGAAACTGTTGAGATAGATGATAAAAGTAAATCGGAAGAGGGAAACGGAAAAAGACTGAAGAAGGTTGCTAAGAAGGTAAAGGAGGTAAAGGAAGTAAAAGAAATTAAAAAAGTTGAAGAGAGTACTGAACAATCTTCAACTGTTCGGGGAAGACCTAGGAAGAGTCTTCCAGCAAAAATTTCCGAAACTAAAGATGTTAGTATTAATTTAAGAAGGTACAGTAGTTCAAGTATCACGAAAAATAAAGAAGATGATTCTGAAAACACAGAAAGTGAAACAGTATTTGTAAAAAAGGATGAAGTAGCAACGAAAGGTTTGGAAACCAGAGGTAACAAAAAATCAAAACAACAATTAGAAGATGTCAACCAAACATCAAAAGTATCTCTGGAGGCTAAACAATACTCTGAACTAAAAGAAGATATGTTAAAAAATGTAGCTTTGAAGCCTAGTAAAATTTCTAAAAGGACTATAAAGACGCAGAAATCGAAAGTTTTAGATTCAACTGCGGAAAGTGTAACTAAAAAAGAGAAGACTAATACTATGAGAACGTCCCCGCGGAATGCTGAAAAGAAGAATTTTTCTTTGGATAACAAGGAATCAGAAGATGATGTTTTAAGGAAATCAACAACTGTTTTTTTAAACGCAAATGAAAATTTTGAATTAAAATTAAATGAAGTAGATAATAAATTAGAGACCCAGGAACAGAGTGCTGGTGAAGAATTTAGTGAATCGATTAACGAAACAAAGATTTTTGAAGACACTGCAAGCAATTTTGTAAGTAAAACTACCACCAAACGTAAGAAACGAAGTAAATCGGATAGCAGAGTAATTGAAAAAGTAATTCAAAAATCGCTCGAAGAAAAGGAAATCTCAACTGAAATAAAAACTTCTGAAATAATAGAGGAAATGGAAGTCTCGAAAATTTCTGAATCTCCTGATTTGGTAAATTTAAGTATTGAACACATTCAGCAAGAATCTTGTAACTCAAACATGGACAGTGGGAAGGAAAATTCGTCAGAAATGTCTATGAGCGTTGCTAAATTGAAAGTAACACGTCCGAAAAAAACAAGAAACTCTCGTAAAGAAAGAATCTCGAAGAGAACATTGAATAACGTAATTGGAATTTTAACCGAAGGCGTTAATATCCCCATCGAAGCACAAGAAAGTGTCGTGTTAACTCTTCAAACTTCCGTGGAAATTTCTAACCCAGATAATGCTTGTCAAAATAACGAACCTTCGCGGCTTGAAAACAATTCAACAAGTAGTGAATTTTCCGGAACTGAAAGAAATTTTGATTTAAATGTGATTGAAAATACTTCGGAAAGATCTGAGATTGAAGAACCAAAAGAATCTGATCACAAAACAGGTCAATCTAATGAAATTTTAAAAGTTGATGAAAATAAGAGCAACGATCCACCAACTAATGATATTATTCTAGATCTTTCTCGTCGAAAACCAAAGGGCAAAGGATCGTTTTTAGAAAAAATCGTTTCGAAAATCGCGAAAAAGAAAGATGTTTTATTGGAAGGTGATACCAGTTTTTCATCAGAAACTTCAAATGATAATCATAATATTTTAATTAATGTTGGATCTATTTCGTCAGATAGTAGCATGGAAAATGTTGAAAAGAGCTTTAATAATCAAAAAAGTAAAGTGGATTATGCAGTTTCAGAAGGGGAGGATACATCGTCCAGCAAAATTGAAGCAAATGAATTGCAAAATCAAAATGATTCAATAAACAGTAATTTAAACGATTCCGAGAATGTTGATAAAAATGAAGATAAAAATAAGAAAATATCTACACGAAATTCAAAAAAGAGATCGTTGGATGTGAATTCACCTGAAAAAAATAAAAGAAAAATTGCAACCGAAGCGCCAGAAGAAACTGAAGAAGAAAAAGAACTTTGCTTTAGCGATATTATGTCTCTTGTGCACAAGTCTGAAGTTTCTGAAGAAGATATTATAAATGAGCAAATAATTTTTAAGGAAAAAGCACAAACTGAGACAGAGAAAGAAGAAACTGTTAATGAACATGAAATAGCTGTAGAATACCAGGTTTCGACAAAGAAGAAAACAAAATCTGAAGCAATAAATGCTGAGACGCCAAGGAATTCTAAACGAAAGTTTAAAAATGAAAATATTCAAGACGAGGAAGTTAATAATTCTTTACAAAACATTCCTAATAATTCTGATGAAAGCCAGGTTGATAACCAGAAAGGAATGCGAAAATCAACACGGAAGTCTCTCAGACAAGACAACAATGATAAAGTGGAAAAGGTTACATCTGATGAAAAAGACACACAAAACAATATCTCAAAATCTAAAGAGCTTCCAGAAGATTCAAGTATTTTTGAACCTTCAAAGCTATTACTTAATATAGATAAACTACTACTAAGCATAGAAGAAACTAACGATAATTTGGAAAATGCAGATGGAAAGTCTAAGAACCTCGCAGAAGAACATCTTGATTTATCAGACGATGATCCTCTTTCAAAACCTCTTTCCGACAATGTCTATCACTTTTCTGAAGAAAGCGATGATTCGGGAAGTGCTGAATGTTTTAAACGCCTAAAAAATAGATCTACCAAAGGAACTGACAAAGATTCTAATTCAGAAATGTTTAAGGTTCCAAACGCTTTTAGTACAAATAAGCGTTCTTCAAAAGTAAAATCTTTAGTCCACGAAAACTTTGATAGCACGGATGATTTGTCATCTGAAGATACTAGTGCGAGTGAATCCACAGGTTTAACCTCTGAAGAGTCTGGAGATAAATCAGCTAAGAGAAGATACTCTAAACGCAAACAAGTTATAATCACTCCTTCAGAATCGGAAGACGATGTGTCTACAGATTCGTTTTTGACGGTTCCGAAAGCAACTTTTAATGAAGAGAACATTATTGAAAAACGTCAGACACCAGGAAGAAAAACTAAACGGAATATTTCCTTAGTTGATGAACACATTATTCTCCCAGGAGATGAATCTCTAGAACAAGAAAACCAATCTTTAGAAGAAGAAAGTTTTGATATTACAATGGTCAGTTCAACAGAAAAGAAAAGACCAGGAAGAAAATCGAAAAAGAATGTATCTTCGGTTAATGAAGATATCCCCTCTGAAGATACAGCTGGAACTGATAGCGAAGCGGAAATCAATTTTGAAAAAGCTGTAGAAGATAAATTATGTGAAGGAATACAAACTCAACTTGAAAGGTCAGAACTTGTTTTTGTTTCAAATATGGAGAAAATACACTCAGCAAGAAAATCTAATAACAAAAATGCTTTTATGGATGAAGAAGACATTGTAGAAGAAAATGAGGAAAAACAATCTACAAAGGATACTACAAGTGCTGAATCGTTGACAGAAATTGAAGCTACTCAGAGTGTATTAGGAGAGAAAAAACGACGTGGAAGAAAACCTAAAAGGAATATTGTCTTGGTTGATAATGTGACCAATGATATTTCAGTGAGAGGGGAAATGCAATTAGAAGAGGAAATTAGTGTTGATTCACTAGCAAAATCTAATTCAGAAATAAAATATAATTTGGAAGTTCAAGTTCAAAAAGGGCAAAATTTTTTGGATGTCCAGAATAATTTAATAGGAAAGAAACGACGTGGGAGGAAACCAAAAATGACTATTTTAGTGGATGAAGTTTCAAGCCTAACACATACAAAGGAAGGTTTGACAGAAGAAAATATGAGTGAGTTAATAAATTCTCTTGAAGAACCTAAAAACTTGGACACAGAACAAAATAAATCACCGGAAAAGAAACGACCAGGAAGAAAGCCTAAGAAACATTTGGACGAGGAATACCTTGCTCTTTTGGATAATACAGTGCAAAATGATTCCTTGCTAGAAAGTTATTCAAATCAAGAGACACAGGATTTAGAAACAACAAAAGAAGTCGAAATGCAACCAAAAAATATCGAAGTTGAAGTCAATGAAAATAAATTATTGTACAAGAAAAGAGGTAGAAGGAAGTCTAGAAAGAAAATCTCTTCAAACGAGTTTGTTTTTGGTGAAACAAATTCAAATGTTTCAAGTCAAGGTTCCATAGAAAGTGAAATGGAAGAAAAAGTTTTAGATAAATTAGAGGAGATTCAGACAGAGAAAAGTGTAGGAATTTTGGTTGATCAAACTAGCTTTGAGAAGAAACGACCAGGAAGAAAACCTAAGAAAAGTATTTCCGAAGAAAGTCTTATTCCAATTAATGATACATCAAATCTAAAAGAAATTGTACCAGAAATTATCGTTGCAGAGGTGAATAAAAAAGTAGAAGAAGAACCAAAAGATGTTGATTTGCCTGCAAAGAAAAAACCTGGAAGGAAATCTAAGAAGAATAATTCCCTGGTTGATGAACATCTGAGTCTTCCTGATGATATTGTTGAAGAAATAAATGGAGTAACCAAAAGCTTAGAAATAATTGAAAGCAATGGAGAGACAAATATTTCAGAAATCAATGTCTTGGAAAGAAAACGCCCAGGAAGGAAGCCTAAAAAAGTTATTTCTGAGCAAGACAATTCTGCAGAAGAAAAAACATTAATTAAGAATTCGGAAGAAGAATTAAATAACAGTCTGATGGAAGAATTAGAAAATAAATCACCGGAAGAACCGCAAGCAAGAAAGTTGGAAATTGAAATTCAGAGTTCACCTCTGGGAAGAAAACGACCTGGAAGAAAATCCAAGAAAAATATTTCTTTGGTTGATGATGTTATTAAAGACGACTTTGTGCAAGAGAAACAAGAAAAAGAGGATCTTGTGATCAATAATTGTAGTCAAATAGAGGAAATTAAAGTGTCACAAGAATCGGAAATCGGTTCGAAATTAGAAACTAGTATTCAAAATTTGGTAGTGGAGAAAAAACGGCCTGGAAGGAAACCTAAAAAAGATGTTTTGTTAATAGATGAGCATCTTGTTCTCCCAAATGGCAATAACACTCGAAATAAAGAGTCCAGTGAAGTAATAGAGGATAGAAGTCAACGAGCAACTTCTGATATTAACACTGTTCAAAATGAATCTGTTGAAAGAAAACCTCGAGGAAGGAAGACTAAAAAGTATATTTCTCTCTGTGAGGAACATCTTGCTCTTCCTGATGCTGAGATTCCTGTTCAAGCTGAAGATTCTGCAACAGTTGAAAAGATAGTTGAAGATGGAGAGAAAGGTAAAACAATAAACGCAGATACAATAACAAAAGCAAATGAAACATCAGAAATATTGATTCGAAATACTTATTTGGAAAGAAAAAGACCTGGAAGGAAGGCCAAGAAAAATATTTCTTTGGTGGATGAACATCTGGATCTTCTTGATGACTTTGATATACACAAAATTAATTTGGATTCTACAAAAGACATATCCGTGAATTTAGTAAAGGATAAAACATCAGAAGAATTGAAAGCTTCAGAAGCTGATGCTGCTAGAATTTCATCTTCTGAAAGGAAACGCAAGTCATCAAAGAGGAAAGCCAAAAACGCGTCCTTACTCGATGAACATCTTGCTCTTTCTGATGAAAACTCATCTGAAACAAAGGAAGATTCTAGACAAGAGAATGTTTCTACAATTTTAGAAAAGAAAAACGATAATGAAAAAGAAAAAGCAAATAATACAATTTTCGAGGACATATCTTCAACTTTAGAGAAGATAGCGTCAATAATTGAAACAGAAATTAATAGAGAAGAAATCTTACTTAATGAACGCCTGGATGATAAATCGACAGAAGATGGAACTCTGGAGGTAGAAGAGCAACATTCAAGCACTGAAGATTCTCAAAACTTTGAAGAACCTTCTGATCAAAAAGAAAACGTTGAAACAGCTTTGGAACTAGTTTCTAATCAAGAACCATCAGAATCAAAGGAATCGCTAACTGATGATTTCCAAACACCGAAAAAACGACCAGTTGGCAACTTTGCAGTAGTCCACACTAAGTCAGGAGAAATCTTAATAGTAGAAAAGAAAAAGAAATTAACAAAAGAAGCTGCCAAATTCTTTTGTGATATTTGTGCGACCAGTTTCACTAGAAAGAGTTCTCTGAAGAAACACAACCTTTCACAATCACATCTTTTACAAATTTATCATACGCCAGGAAAAGAGCAGGAGAAGGAAATCGCAACTGAAAATGAAGAGAATATTCTCACTAATAACGAAGAAGTTGAAAAAATAGAAGAGAATTTGATCATTAGTAAAAATTTGGAGAAAAAGGAAAAAGTTGTGAGTGAAAACTGTGCAGAAAGCTTGGATGTTTTAAACGAACTTCTAGATCAGCATTTCGAAAAAAGTGGATCAGTTCTTTTGGAAAAAACACCAATTCCAGTTAGTACACCAACTTCTACAGAAAAACCTTTGCCGGCAGAATCTCAACCAGTAGAAAATATAGACGATGAGTTGTTAGACGAAGAAATTTGCAAAATAACGGAGAATATGACGCATGATGAGTATGTTTTGACTGATCATATTAGTCCCATTTTCCCCGAAAACGCATCTACGCCGATTAAGAACTTAGAGACAAAAGCAGAGGTTAGTGAGAAAGGGACAAGTAAAAAGAAAAATAAGAAGAAAAACTTGGCTAATGAGCATTTGGATCTAGATACTCCGGAGCCTAACTTGGATTCGAGCATAAAATCTCAAAACTCTCTTGACGATGACTTAATAGATAAAAATACAACTGTTATTACAAATAGTTCTGATATAGAAGAAACAATTCTTAAGCCTTTACTAGAAGATTCAAATGAATTAAATATTCAGAAACCTGAGGAACAAATTGAAGTCGAAGAAGCAAAAATATCTAATGAAATAAATGTCTCAGAGAAACGAAAAACACGGAAACAAACAGCAAGAGAAGAAAAAAGTCTCGAAGCTAACACAGATTTCGACAATTCGACGAAGCGTGTCTCTTTGAGGTCTGGTAGAAATCAAGAAAAGAAAGAAGAGACTTCGAGGCCGAAGAGAAATCAACACAAGCAGAATTACAAAGAATATGAATGCTTCGATTTTGATCAAGGTGAATTGGACCTTAATATTCCTACAAATAAACAAGAAACTTCGAAGTCTAGAAAAGTGACTTCCAGTAGTCGAGAGTCATCTAGATCCAAGAAAAAACAGGAAAAGGAAAAAGAAAGCGGAGAAAATAAAGAACCGGAAGGGCCTCAGAATATTATTGAGAAACGAAGTAGGCACAAATCGAGAAAAGGTTATGAAAATTCGGATTCCTTGACTCAAATTTTAGGCACTGAGAATGAAAATAATTCAACATCCGTGAAACTTTCAGATGGTGAGCGAATTCAAGATGCTTTGCTTCCAACTTTTATAGATGACTGTCCGAAATCCATCTCGAAGATTGAAGATTCTTTAACGGCAACATTTGATAAAGATGATGGCTTGAAACTAGATTTCTTGAATGTTGCAGAAACACTGAAAGCACAAACTAGCCAGGTGAAATTCAACGCCAACGAGTCCGTAGTAACTGAGTTTGATAGCGATGATAATTCACTGAATACGGACATGTCAGTGGATATTCAAAAGTTGCTTGACGATCCTGAATTGAGCATTGATAATAATAGCACCCAAACTAATTCACAAGCTGCCTTCAATAATGATAACATCCTAAGTAATGTAAACGAAAGTGGTTTGATTGAGAATGACATTTTGAGTTCTATTGATACATCAGCGATTGAAACATCACCACTAAATGAAATTATCAATGGTGAGGTTGACGACATTGAAAATATAGATAAAATGGAAGATGAAATTGTAAATATAGAACCTGAAGTTTCTGAGACAACACAATCTGTAGAAAATATAAATAAAACTGACACCCAAGATTTAAAAACTAACGTTGAAAATCAGAAATCTAAATTCATAAAAGGACAAAAAGCAAGATCAAAACAGAAGAAAGGATCATCTAAATGTAAAATAACTGATTTAAACGACATTGAAAGCGATAACGAAGATACTTCGGAAACGCAAAATAAAAGCCAAATAGTCCGTAACGTATTCGGTCGTGTTTTCGGTGGTGAGAAGGTTGATAAAGTCAAGGAAGTTCTTGATGACTGGAATTCCAAGTCGGAAAGTTCTGATAATGAATTTAATAAATATAAGGAAGCTGATTCATCAAGAACATCCCGAGGATCATCAAAGCAAAAGAAAGATCAGAAAAAGGGCTTGAAGCGTCGATCAAGAAATTCTTCTACATCGAGAAGCACAAGTCGAGGAGTATCACAAAAGAGAAAAAGTGGATTTGATTCTCAGGAAGATCAGGATTCCCTTCCAATCACTAAGAGCAACACATCTAGAAATTCTTCGCAAAATCGACAAGATGGGTCGCAATTGAAAACTAGTAGAGTTGAATCTTCTCTGGGGACTTCTGAACTTTTAATAACAAGCTTGAGGTGTAGAGAGAGTAAAAAGAGGGCGGAGGAACGTATTTCCACAATTTCTAGAGCTTTTGATGATGAATCACCGATTCCAGATGATGTTCGATTAGACAAAAGCCAAAAAGCGTCGAAAACCAAAGGTTTTTCTTACGAGTTCAGAAATCAGGTTAAAAACATTTCCGAGAGTGTCAGCCAAGATTCAGGAGAACATTTAGAATCCACGAATCGAGGAGCCTGTTCAAAAAAGAGCAAGAAAAAAAACGAAAAGGAAGATATTGACGATTTTAATCAGTGTTCAGAGAATGAATTAAAATTAAACGAGCCCTTGAATTACAATCTGGATCAAGAATCTATATCTTCAGTAGAACCAAGTTTGAAAAGTCAGTCACCAGTGTCACAATTATCTCAAAATTCAGAGGAAGATGATGATGAAATTGAAGATGACCTTTTACGTAGACGAATGTCACCATTTTTCGTTTGTAATAATTCTTATACATCATTAGGTAGCAGCACGAATAGTGAAAATGAGGCGAGTGAAGATGAGATTATAGATAAGGAAAAGGCTGATCAAAAGAAACAATTACGTAGGAAAAGTTGTTCAAGCGAATTTTCTGGGGAGAAGATTGTGATTCGATCTCCCCTTGCATGCCACGAGGACAGACCAGAGATTGTGACAATCGCTCCAACAGATGCCATCGAGGATAATGCTTTAGATGTGCCACAGGAAATTGTTTCCGCAACAAGTATGACCTCAGCAGTTCATCATAAATCGAGACAGGGCAAAGTTTTAAATTTCGACCAAGAGTTATTTGTGGAATGTTGTTCAAGACTTAAAGCTACGACAGAAAAGGAGTTAAGAGGCGCGAAAAAAATTAAGCTGGATCATTCGGAGAGTTATCGCAAGGATGACCCATCACAACTTTTCCGACCTTCGAAGGACAGGTGGAGAGATGTTGAGAGTCAGAATAGTTTAGGAAGTCTTCTAGAATCTGTCAATCAGGTTAGTTGAAACTTTTTTATGGTTTCTTTATATTTTTCCCGGAATGTAATATTATGTTTATAATTGAAGATATATGTTGATGTTGGTAATTGGCTTTAGGGTCCAAGGTTGATAAAAACTCAGAGTTTTACATAATCAGACGTTTCGGCTCTAATCGGAGCCCTCATCAGTGATTTATTTAAATCTAAAAAATACAGAAAGAAAAAGGTTTGCTAACATAGGATTTCTTGTAAGTGTCTAAGTATAAAAATATTTTAAAATTGACATTCGTGCATGAAGTTGTAGATTGAAATTTTTTGGTGTAATTTTTATTTTATACTTAGACACTTACAAGAAATCCTATGTTAGCAAACCTTTTTCTTTCTGTATTTTTTAGATTTAAATAAATCACTGATGAGGGCTCCGATTAGAGCCGAAACGTCTGATTATGTAAAACTCTGAGTTTTTATCAACCTTGGACCCTAAAGCCAATTACCAACATCAACATATATCTTCAATTATTAATTAAGGGTCAATGTAAGTCCAGAATATGAATATTATGTTTATATTTCGATGACATTTAATATAATAAAAAAGGATATCACATTTGCTTCTTTAGAGTTCTTTAGAACCTTTATAAAAAAGGCTTTTGTTCATTCAATAATATCCTGGACTAATAAATATTTCTAATTTAATATTTTCTCTTTTAAAGATGTATCAACCAGAGGTATTAATTATTAATAAAACGTTGTAATCTGCTTCTTGCACTTCTATGTATTTCTATACCTATCTAAATAATACATAAATAATATAATTTTCTTTAACAAAGAATTTAACAATATTTTTCAGCTGCTGGGCGAGGAAATGTACAGCAATAACGAGAAAGATAATCATGGCCGGGATAACCGAAGTGAATTTTCGAGCAGATCAGTAAGTCCGGATGCATCTCGCGCTGATAATCTTGGTTATGAAGATAGTCTCGATGTTGCTTTTGAGCACAATAATAAGCTCAGGGATAAAATACAACAACGCATGAGAGAAAGTGAAAATCTTATCTCCAATACTTTCGGCCAAAGAAGTAACAACAGTGGAGACTTTCAGCATAATCAGTTTATGCAAAGAGATGATCGAGAGGAAAGTGTACATGTTTATGGACGAGTGCAGAATCAATTTAGTGTGCCTAGTCTGAACATTTCTAATGGAATTTGCGGCAGTGCTTCTAACAAAGGAAATCAATCTCTTCATGGGGGTCTTTTGGACAAGGCTTTATCTAATTTGCTACACAATAATAGCAAACATGACCATAAGTGAGTCATTCAATTTATTTATAAAAATGTTTAAAAAACTGAAAAATTTGTCTTCATTTTTGCTTTTTATTTATTATTGATTTAATATGTATAACTATTTCCTTAATTCATTCTAAAAGCCTCTTATTCAATATATACTTAAGTAATTATTACCTTAAACTAATTGCTCTTTTTCTGTTTACAGTGGATCAAGTCCGATGAAGGTTTTAGCAGAACTCGCTTGTGCCAGGGCTCCAACATCCACAGCTTCCACAAAACTTCCCACAGAAACGAAAGACATAATATCAAGTACAACAAGCGTAAAAGATACTGTAATCAAGAAAAACAGAAACCCGATCAAGGAACTCTTCGAAAGAAAACGTGAACTGTACGAGCGAAAGCAAATCGAAAAAGCTAATACTGATGTCTTTGTCAAAGAATCAAACACGCAAAAATCGAGAAGAACAAAGAAGACTAAAAAGAAACAGGAATTCCCTCTAATTCGTAACGATCATCAAGATGGTTTGGCTGAGAAAAAGAAGCGTCGTGAAGTTTTTGAGAAGAAAGAAGACTTCGATTCATCAAAGGCTAAAGACATTTACGATTTTGACGACGAAGAAAGTCAAATCGAATCTGGTTTCAATTCTGTTCTTTCTTACAGAAGTAAAGTTGAGACCGCCAGTTTCAGAGAAAGAAAATTTGATATGTCGAATTTAATGTCAAAAGCAATTGGAGATACTTTAGGAAATGACAAGACTGGGAAAAATTTTAACCAAAAATTGGAATCTATGATTGATCATAAGTTCAAAAATATCGAGAACTTTGCACCTAAAACCAAAGGTGCCTTAAAATCTTTCCAAAGCGAAGATAAATTAATTACTGGGCCAATGGATGATTTCATAGAGAGAAGAAAGAGTTCTAAGCGCGCTACAGAGCAGCTAAGTAAACATCCGAAGTTAAAGAAGAAAAGCAAGAGTGCGAAGAAGAATTCTAGAAACGCTTGGTATGAAAACGATAGTTCTGATGAATTCGTCACTGCGGCTAAGACTGAAGACGTCGGGGTGGGAATCTCGAAAAGTCAGCGCACTTGCTCGAAGGGCAAGCAAAATTTGTTTGCTGAGTTATTCTCTTCATCAGAAAATGAATCTGTTAGCGAAGAAGTACAAGAAGAAATTCGGGAGTTCGAAACAGAAAAAGACTTGGGAATAAATGACATCGAAGATAAAAATTCAGAGATCAGGGTAGAAAATTACGATGATAAAGATTTTGAAAACGAGGATAAAAATCCAGAAGATGGAAAATCTCTTGAGGATGTTAGTAATGAAGACTACAACTGGGATAGAAATAGAAAAGACTATTTTGAATTAGTTACTTCTGAATCAGATTCAGAGTCCGAATCTGAATTAATAATCGATTTGAAGAAAGACAGTGAAGAAAATAGAGACTCTGAAAGTGATGAACCAGAAGAAGAGGGAGTAAAAGAGAACGAAGATAAGAAAAAAGCTAAGGATGAACACCAATTGAAAAAGGAATGGATTCCACTCGAAGAGGCTCTTAATATTCTTGATCAACATGACAATCTCGATGGAATTACTGTGGACATCAATAAATACACGAGGACGTCTCGAACAAAATCAAAGAGAACCGAAAGCGAGAGTTCTGATAAATTCAACAAAGAATCTAAAGAAAACTACAGTCATTTTGATGAACAAGAAACTCCCGACGATGATCTACCCATCCTTCCAGAAAAACTCACGACTAATGAGAAGCCACAGAAGGAGCCAGAAAATCTTCCTCTTCACGTGTTTCTTAGCAGGAAGGTTCAGGAGTCAAAGAAACGAAAACAACAACAGCGAAAAAATAAAAAACTGCAA